>JAQPPZ010003510.1:1200000-1800000 GCA_028583015.1 Wollemia nobilis
TCACACTCTTGTATAAAGAGAGAAGTACCCCCATTATGAAAGTCATCTATGATGCATACTTGGAGAAGTCTTGGCTCATGGAGCTAAAGATCTTGTGGAGTGGCTTCCTTCTAAAAGGAGCATTGTATGGTGTTGCTCTACCTCAAGGGTATAATCAATCTCTATTTTATTGAGAAATTTATTGTGCAATTACTTTATTTGTGGATGCATGTTGAATATTTTGATAAATTATTGAAATATATATGGAATGAGAAGAGAGGTTTATTACGGAAATATAAAATCATGAGTAGTTATTGCCATAAAGTGAATGATTCTCCTTGCTCATCCTATCATGCACATGGTCTAACCCTAAGAATTGGCAAAAGGACAAGCACAAAAGCAAAAGACAAAAGTCTTTTCCAAAAAAAATATCAAATAAAATCTTGAATCCTTGGAATTATTAGGTCCTTAGATCATGGGGCTAACCTCCATTAGGGCTATAGACATCTAAATGGAAATGGAGTACACCCTGCATGGCAACACATCTATCAAATTAGCGATCTTATTTTGTAAAGATCTATGTACACTCTTAAATGAGCTAGCTTATTGGCATAAGTCGCACATGACAAGTTTGATCTTGTCTAAAATTGGAAATGAAAAATCACTACACACATTAGTCTTTGAGCAACTTGAATAACCTTGGTTGGTCTTAGTATCTTCAAGTGCCTACTTGATCAGTAGATGAGTTTGATTGATGTCACTAGGGTTTTTGAGCTTCCTAAAAGCACTTTCAGATTCATCTTTCCTAAGACAAGTGAAAGAACAAGTCATGTCATCTTGACCTCCATAGTAGCACATTTCTTACAAAAGCATTACACCACATCCACTCACATCCATTCCCCATGTATGTCAGTATTATTGGATTGATGCCCTTGGTTTATTGATCAAAGTCATGAATAATGATACATGTCTAAGCATTTTTTGAAATATAATCAAAAGTATATGCATACACTCATTGCATCCATCAACATGCATTCATTCAATAAATCATTTCCTCAAATCACAAGCACATACGAGACACATCTAGCCATCCACCAACTTGGAGATATCAAGGTATCATACCTTTCCCCTTCACCATATCAAACGATTCAATAATTTGGAGGTAATCAAGGTATCACACCTTCCCCACTTATCAATCAATTCAAACACCTCAATCAGACATAATCAAATCAAATTACATTATTTGATCAACCAAACAACTTAGGTGAAATCAAGGTATCTCATCTCTGCCATCAATCGAACAAATAAAACAACATAATCACATCAATCAAATCCAATAAAAAAGTTAATCAATCCATCGAGTGAAACTTGTATCTAGTGATTTACTTTAGACACCTAGCGGTTGCAACAATGGGTTATCCATGCAATTCGATAGGCTGGGTAAATCACCATAATGACACTCGTTCAAATAAAAAAACCACATTTCTCCATCCATTCATCTCATCTCCAACTTATCATGACCCATTCCACAAAAAATTTCAATTGTGTCTTGAATCAAGTTCAATATTCAATCACCCAATTTTGGAGTCACATATGTCCAAGAAACTTTCTCAAAGACTATCATAAAACCCAAACATTTTTAACCACTTTGGTATGCACCATACCACTATGTGGATTTACATGCGATGAAATCAATCGAGGTGGTAAAATTGACCTCCACCTCTGAATGATTCTAGTATCTCACGCATACCCTCACTGGTTGGTCCATCTACCACATCGCAAGTGCTCATCATTTTACCAAAAGCAAAATTTCAATGATGCATGCCCACTCCAGACTTGGGGTAATCAACATTGATTTTGATTTATGATATTGCATTCAAAAAAACATCATACCACCATACACATTTGGTCAAGCGGCTCGTGGGTGTCATCTGGTTCATCTTTCACCCATTCATCACTTGAGGGGGTAAACCAAAACAAAAAAATTTCATCGATCATTCAATCCCTACGCCAAGGCAACCAAAATCAATTTCTTCATCCAATAAAACTAGGTTTCTCTTGTTTTTGCACCATATTGTGTTGTACACAATGCGATACAAAAAGGGGTATCTGAAGACACCAAACCCTAGCACTCCATAAAACCCATCCATATTACACCCACTAGGTCCTGCATAATAAAATAATATACCTAAGGTCTAACTTAGGTGTATTTTTTTGTACATTAATCTATTTTCCATATTTTTTAAAATTTAAAAAATCTCTCTAGGATACCCTGTCTCTCCACTTGCCAAGTTTCCTAACCACCACTACCCCTCCCCTTGTCATATCTCTCACCCTCATTAACACCCCATTTGCCACCTCTCCCTCTAAGTGGGACACTTCAAGTGACTCACTCTAACTGCCCCTACCACTTGGTTGCCTTAGCCTGCCACTTGGCTGCCCCAGTTTGCCACCTATTTTCACACCCCTCATCTCCCATGATCATACAAATACCGCCACCATTTCATCCACCAAGAAGAGGGAATGGAATGCTAATGTTATGTTGCCCAAATCATGACTCATGTATATAACAATCTTTCCATTTTTAATTTACATTAGTCATTTCATTATACTCATTTTGATAGGTGCTACTAAATCTTTTGTCTCTTTGCATGTGTGCAGGTTCAATATTTGAAAGCTCAAATCCATCATGGTGGTCACGACAAACCCACCTCCAACATTGATTGTAGCATGAAGAAGAATACAACACCATATTTTATTGTAAAAGGGGATCATCCCCTTTGGGCATTTTTATTGTGAAGCACCCTACAAAGGGGCTTATTGTATTCAAAATATTCATTTTACAATATAATACAATGCTTCATTTTTAGTGTAATGGTATATTTTTCATGTATACAAATTGACGATCACAGTGGGACAAAAAGGGACATATATAGGCACCAAAATCCAAATTTTCATAAGTTATTCAATCCTCGTACTGGGGCAACAAAATCAGTTTTTCCATCCAAAAAACTAGGTGTCTCTTGTTTTTGCACTACATTGTGTTTTGCGCAACGTGATATAAAATGGGGTATCTGTAGACACAAAACCCTAACCCATCACAAAATCCATTTACATTGCATAACCAAATTCTTGCATAATAAAATAATATGCCTAAGGTTTAACTTAGGTATATTTTCTTGCACATTATCCTATTTTCCAAATTTTGTAAAATTTATAAAATCCCCCTAGGATACCATATCTTTCCACTTGCCAAGTGTCTTAACCACCATTACCCCTCCACTTGCCACATCTTACACACCTCACTTCACTTCCACCTACCCACATGCCACCACTCCACCTAAGTGAGACACTCTAAATTACTCACTCTAACTGCCCAAGATAGGTGGTTTCCCAATTTATACCACTTGGTTACACTAGCTTGCAACCTATCCTCACCCCCCTCACCTCCCAAAAGCCTAAAAATAGCCCATCACTTAATTCACCAAAGGAGGACTAAACATACATCGTCACACTACCAAAATTACGATAAGAAGATCTCAGCATTCTCAGAGATCAAGCCATCAAAGTTGAGGAGTGCCAACTTGAGCCCTTTTATCACTCAGTCCCAAATGTAGTCCTGCATTTGCACAATCACAAATGTAACCTCGCAGGTGCACAAACATAACCCTATGTTTGATCATCCACAAACACATCCCTTTGTTTTATCATCCGCAAACACAGCCCTACGAGTTCCCAAATGTAGCCCTATGTTTGCATAAGAGTAGATCAGCCAGCTATAGGCTTGGATCAGAATAGGTAAAATACGACAAGGTTTGGTTTTTATTCTTTCTTCTCTTGCATATCATTTAGAGTTTTGCAAGCATTTTAATTCAATGTTTTGTAGCTACTTTCATGAATTTCAAATCAAGCCTTACACAGTGAAGGCCCTTCAAGTGCTACTAACCATTTTTTTGTTTGCAAGCATATGTGTTCATGTGATAGTTTTTTGAAAGTTGTTGGAACAAGGATGGCCCGCGAGGATACACAAGCCCATCCGACATCTTGATTGGAGCAAAGAAGACCATCACCACCCACTATCCATGTGATTTTCAAAAAGGGTCATTTCTCCTATTTTTTGTCCTCATTGTACTTTGATAAAAAAAAGCAAAAGACTTATTGTAATCATACCCCTGTATACTCAGGGTAAAGAATTGTAAAAAGGAGATCAAGGCTCCAAAAAAAGTTTAATACAAATTCATTTATTCATGCAATTGCTTGTTTTGTCATTTCATTGCTTGGGTGTTATTCTTATTTGCTTACAATACTAATCCCCAAATAACAATTACAATTATATTAGCCAAGGCCAAAGTAAGGCTCTAGGTTAAATCAAGTTACTAAATATCTAATTAAAGGTTTACTTAATGTTAACCATCAAGATGATTTAACCAATCCCACAATGCGTGAATACATAACCATTTATATGGATTAAATAATATCACAAGGTATGAATACAACAATATTGTTCATAGGCTTACATCAAAGGTTACCCGAAGGCTTATATGATTACAAGATTACCTATAAAATTACATCATCATCTGTTGCTCTTGGTCAATAAGGTCAAATTACCATATATTTCAACACCCCCTTATAATTTGAGCTTAGGATGAAAGAAAGAAGACATCAGAGATGATGTCATATCCCCCCATATTGAATGCTCAATTGGACCAAAGACTATTGGAACCACTAAGCCTCCCTCATTATCTAGAAGACTTTCAAGTCACCAAATAATGAGCCTCCAAGATAGGAACAACTAATCCTCCCTCTCCATTTAGAATACTGTTGAGATGTTAAGAATAGACATCCATCTCTATTTAGAATACTATCAATATGTCAAGAATGAGACTCACTAATGGCATGATTTGGATCAAGTTTACCCAGTAGTCGGGGCTAAATAATCCTGCTATCTTCTTTTGCCAAAGGTGCATGAACTAGATTAACCCATTCTTGGATATTAAGTTGTGGCTCCACCTTTGGATCCAAGGTGTTAAGCTTCCCATGAGAAAATCTTCAACTTGCAATATAGTGACCACGATCTATCCTTAGATCTCACAAAATAAAATAGCTAAATCATCAAGCAAAAGGTAGGTTTCTAAATAATTAGGCCCCATGGTCAGAAAGTAACTCATAGGAACAAGGCATACCCTACACTAACTACCCAAAACCTACTCATGCATAAAAAAACTTTACAAAACTAAAATAGGTTCTTAAACATAACATAAGTGGTCCATAGTGCTCTTATAAAATTGCCAAATTCTACTAACACAAAAACAACTATAACCATTGTGAAGAGCTTAAAAAATAATACGATTTGAAAAAAAAAACTTAAAATGCTTCTATAAGCAAAAGTTATGGCCTCTAGATGTTTGTCTGCCACACACTTAGAACTACCAAAATTTAAATTACTGATGATCAATTAAAGAGTGCCATGTATCATAGAATCATCAAATACAAAAAAAAAAAATTACTTGTCCTCTACAATTGTTGCTACTAACTAGGACAATGACTAGGAAACCAACTAAATTGTCTTCTTCATCTAGTGATAGGACACAAACATAGCAAGAAGCATAGGTGTTAGGTAAGACCATTAATAGCAAACATTATAATTTTAGGTAGCCATGTAGGCACCACATTGGCCACTAATTTATTTACTTAATGCCAACTCAAAGATAAAATAAAGGGCCCATGTTGTGAACCTATGATCCCTTTGGCATTAGGGCTCTCCATGCACTCCTCCTAACCATAAGACCCATGTGTCATATGGTAACGAAAAACTTACCTCCTTTACATTTAAGGTGCCAAATGCAATGTGCATATATCTATCAAATGCAAAAGGTCTGAAGTTTGTCACAAATTGAACTTAAAGCCTCACACATAACACTCTCCTACCTTACTGCAAGACCAAACAACATACTACAAATAAAATATCATGAATACACTAATACATTTTGCATACCTAGTGCACAAAGTTCTATCCAAACTAATGCCAAATGCTAACAAAATTCCATGAACACAAAAGTCAATTATATTTCAATCACCATGCTTGTATCAAACCTCAACCGATGGAAAACTATCCTTGTATGCAATAATACATTCTTAATGCATACAAAGAGGGATCATGTTTCAATCTCAAAACTTCTACTATTCTTGTCATCAAAATCACACAGCAAAAAGATTAAACATAAAAGTTTGAACTTAAAACTTTTGCGTGAGAACCAAATTCCATTGCATTGTGCCACATGACATGACAAAAATTACAATTACTCTTTGAATAAAACAAGTGTTTGAAAACTGGCAAAAATCATCCATGCCAGCCAAAAACTTTTGTCGCCTCCCCTTGGTGGCAACCTTAGCATGTTACCACTATGTCATCATGACAACAATTATCCTTTGTACAGACAAAGATACCAATCCATCGAACTTAACCTGGTTCGAAGAAAAGCCACGTTTTTGGGCCTGATATCTCAGGCCTGGTTGGAATAAGAGCAGCATAATTTATGTCACTTGTAATTTTCTTTTATCACTGTTTTTTTTTACATTCTTTTATCACCGTTGATATTATTTACGTCAATATAAATAGGTAGGTAGGTTCAGCGTTTCACTTCTAGGCATAAATTAGTACAGAAGTATGTTGATCAAGTCAAGCATTGATTAGAATGTCAATATAATTACGTAGGTTCAGCATTTCACTTCTGGGCATAAATTAGTATAGAAGTATGTTGGTCAAGTCAAGCATTGAATAGAACGTCAATATAAATTGGTTCAGCGTTTCACTTCTAGGCATAAATTAGTATAGAAGTATGTTGGTTTGTTTTAAGTCAAGCATTGAATAGAACAGAAAAGAAGGTTTGGTTTGTTTCAGGTCAAGCATTGGTTTGTTTGACACGAAGCATTGAATAGCATATCATTGAATTGAATCGAAGGTTTTTAATTATTATAGGTATTATTTTTTAAAGTTTGTTTAATATTTTTTAGAATTTAATGTTATTTTTTTATTGGTTATTTTGAACAATAAATTTATTTATTTATTTTATTTTTATTTTTTCAAATAATTGTTATAATTACTAGCAATATAGTTAGTTCAAATATCGTTATCTATTTTGAGTTTGCTTTCCCTTGGTGTCATATATATCACATTTATTTAAGTTGGTGTGAACTGTTTTCAATTGGGTCAATTTGATGATTGAATTATTTATTTAAGTTGGTGTGACCAGTTCTCAAATGGGTCGTCTATTTAAGTTGGTGTGACCTGTTCTCATATAGAAACAATTGCTTTCATATATATATCACATTTATTTAAGTTGGTGTGAATTGTTTTTAATTGAGACAATTTGATGATTGAATTATTTATTTAAGTTGGTGTGAACTGTTTTTGGGTCAATTTGATGATTGAATTATTTATTTAAGTTGGTGTCACATTTATTTAAGTTGGTGTGACCTGTTCTCAGATGGATCGTTTATTTAAGTTGGTGTCACCTTCCCATATAAAAACAATTGCTTTCATATATGTCACATTTATTTAAGTTAGTGTGACTTGTCCTTATATAAGTCATAAATATTTTTTGTTTTTTAATTGATATTTATTTCTTGTCTATGGGTTAAATTTAACAAGATAATGATTTTTTATATTTTTTAATTTTTTTAACATTGTTACTAAAAAAATCTTTAACATATATCTTTATGTTGTGTTGTTATTGGGTGTCATCAAATTGATATTTCATTTGTTTATTCACTTATTTTATTTCATCTATGTTTTCTTTTCTTTTTCTTAGATTTTATTCTAATGTAATTTTAGGTCATTTGCTTGTATTTAATTGTTTGATATTTTTCAAATATTAGAAAACAAACCATGACAATTGTCTTTATAAGAAAAATACTTGTCTTTAGTCGTCTTAGTCTTTTTTTCTAAATGCTCTCCATTTGTCTCTATTTTAGGTCTTATATGACCCTCACCCACATTTCATATCCATGCAACATTTTGGTTACCAAGATAATCCAATAACATGAAGGAGAAAGGTCAAGTATATGAAAAAATTACAATCATATAAATTTAAGAAGTTAATTTAAAAGTCAGGGAATTATAATTTGGGTGGCTTTCTATCAAAGGTTTAAGGTTCAAATTTGAAAAAGGTTAAGATCCATATATTCTAAGTATGTTTAGAATTTAGTTGAGTTTGTTTAACATATCTTATATTACCAAGTTGTTTGACATAGCCTAAGGTTTCATAAATATTAAAACTTATTTTATTTTATTTTATTTTTATGTGAAAAAAACATACGTGTGAAAGGAAACATTAAAACATCATAATCAAACATAAAATGGTATTAACTCAACCAGTTAGATTCCTCGAAGTATAAGGAGATCAAGGTTCAAATCTTATCGAATAATACATGCATAATTGTCAAGTTGTTGTAATACCACTATTGTTAGCTTTTGATGCTATAAACTTAAAGGAAATGCAACCACAAGTAGTGAAATAATCCTACAATGTTATATCTATAATAATGGCAATATATTTTTTTGACATTGAAGGGATATCTTGGGGGAGTGACGACGGATTTCTCTGCATCTTTCGAATTTTTTTGTCCAGGCAAGGTCTGTTGCGATGACAACGAAAATCCAAGGGCCAGTAGAGGTGTTTCTCCCTCGCGATTCAAATGAGTGTCGAGGGGCACAACCATGACGACACGGGGCGAGGAGGCAGATGGACCTAAGTCTGCACGTGGCGCAGAGGCGAGGCCCTAATTTGTTGACTGAGGATTTGGGTGTTTTGTATGACATCACCAACAATCTCGGGAGCACTAATGGAACCAGGTTTTCAACCTCAAGCAGAGGCCATGGGGGAAAATGTCGTTTGCAGAGCTGCTCCAGAATAAGCAAAAATCGAAACCTAACCCTGTCTTCGAATTCGTCACACAGGGTTGCGATGTCATATGCCCCAAAAGCCACATGGAAGATTTCGAATCACACGATTCTTACTCCTTGGTAGGGAATTTTATAGGAGGTCGACCAGATATGGATTCGATCCATAGATGGGCAGTGACCAAATGGAAAATAAAGGGAATTATGGAACTTTCGACCATGACTCAAAGATTTTTCATGATTCAACTCAATTCAGCAGAGGACAAAGAACGCATTTTATCTGGGGGACCGCGGTTTTTCGGTAGAAGAAGTCTGTTTTTAAAAAAATGGAAACTAAATTTTGACCCAAATTCCTAGAATATCAATTTTGCTCCGCTTTGGGTGAGGCTCGTGAATCTCCCAGCCAATTTCTTCTATGAAGACTCCTTGCGAGGGTTAGCTAAAGCCATTGGGGATATCGTGGCCATCGACCTAGCCACTCGAGCGAGAATGTGGTTAACCCAGGCACGCATCTGCATCAATGTAAACTTGGAAAGTCATCTCTCGAAGCACTTGAACCTCATATATGGAGACTTCAAATGGAGGCAACCATTGATCTACGAAAACAAATTGACATTCTGCCCTAAATGCCAGACCCAAGGTCATTTATAGTCTTAGTGTCCCAAGACCCGAGCCAAGAGCGTGGACAACCAGGCTGAGGACTACCAGAAGTAGACTTACATATGAGTCCTAGAAAAATGTGCTTCGAGCGTTGGACATCAAGCCACAACACGGGCAAACTTTCCTCCTCCAAAGGCAAGTGATTCTGTTACTATTGCTAATAAATTTGATGCGCTTAAATATTTTGGTATTTTTGAAGATGTTGAGGAGGGTGAAATCCCTGTTGATTCAAACCTAGACCCTAATCTTGATCATGCCCAATGCCCTAGACCCAGGTCTTCCCAGACCCACAAGGTTGTCTCGTAGTCGAACCAACCACCCAGCTTCCCCCTCCCCCGTTACCCCTATAGCTCACCCCTAATATTCCCTACCTAGACACCCACCCCTCAGGGTTCTCCTCCCTCGAAGTCTAGATCTCCAGCCTTGCCCACTTTTTACGATCCTGTGGACTCTGATAGCGAAGACCTGGATCAAACTTCCCCCGAGAAATGGAGTCCCAAACAAACTCGCAGCTTCAGGAAATCTCAGATGGATGTAGGCGAGGAAAGGAAAAAAATGTAGACCATCAGAAGTAGATAGAAGAATCAGGGACACTGTAGAAGACATAGCGAATGGAACTCAAAAAAACCTTTTCTAGGAGACTAGAACGAGCACCAAGGAAGAAGCCCAGAGAACCAAACCCTCTACGTAGCAAGGAAAGAGGGGTAAAAAAATCCCCAAAAGTTCTAAATGAAAGTCCTATCTTGGAATACAAGAGGACTAAATGGGATAGCCAAGCAGAGAGTGGTTACAGCCATGAGAAGAGAACATAACCCAACTATTTTTTTCATTCAAGAAACTAAACTCAATGATCAATGGTCACCCAGGGTGGCAAAAAAGATCTAGAAAAACTGTGAGTGCATTCATTCCCTGACGTCCAGTACAACTGGAGGCCTATTATGCATGTGGAACCCCACTATAGTGAAAGGCAACTTCATTTCAGGGCAGGAGAGACTGGGTAATATTCTTTTTTAGGATCTCAGGTCCCAGGTTTCTTGGGTAATGACTAATGTCTATGCCCCAAATTCTCCTCAGGGTAGAATAGCTCTATGGAACCTGCTCATGCGGATGAGGCAAGCCTTTGATGGAATTCCCTGGGTTTTAGCAGGGGATTTCAACTCTCCTCTGTACGATTTTGATAAAAGGGGAGGAACCATGCTTTCCCATAGGGACACAAATGATCTCAAACATTTTACAGATTCTAATGCCCTCATGGAAGTTTAGCTTCAAGGGTCTCTTTTCACATGGATCAACAAGAGGAAAGTAAGCAGTCTTATTCAAGAGTGCCTTGAACGTGTGTTTTTATCCCAGGAAGCCCTCCCCATTTTCTAGAATGCTAGCTTGATAGGTCTCCCCAAGATTGGGTTTGACCATAGCCCTCTATTGATGGAAATGGGCACCAAATCCCAGTTAAAAACCCCTTTCATATTTGAGTCCATGTGGACCCAACATACCGACCTTCGTGATCAGATTGCGCTTTGGTGGAAGAGGAAATTCCCAGGGTCAGCCACCAACCAATTCATGCAAAAATTTAGATTCATCAAGAGTAATCTGAGCATCTGGAATAAGACAACTTTTGGGAATATTTTTGAAGCAAAGAATAAGGTCAAGTCTAGAATCAGCCATATTGAGGATAATTTCTAGAAGGGTATAGGCAATGACCAACTCCATATTGAAGAACAACAACTGTTGACTGACTATCACAACATCCTCAGCAAGGAGGAAAATTTTTGGTGACAAAAATCTCGCTAGTTGTGGCTCAAGGAGGGGGACTCCGATACAAAGTTCTTCCATATATCCACTTTAAGGCATAGGGGTTCAAGCAAGATAAAAAATTTGGCCAGGCAAGATGGGTCTGTCACCTCAGACATCCTTCAGATCAGGGAAGAAGCGGTGCGTCACTTAAGAAACCTCCTTGCCTCCTCCCCGACCCAGTCCCAGAATGCCATGGAGACCCTTTTAGACAACATTCCTCATCATTTCTTAGGAATCCAACCTTTTCCTCCTCAACCCTCTGTCCCATAAAGAAATCCGCCAAGCTCTCTTCTCCATGAACCCAAACAAAGCCCCTGGGCCTGACGATTTCCTGCCTAAATTTTTCCAAACCTACTGGGACATAGTTGGCTCTGATCTGTGCAATTCTGTCAGGGAAATGTAGTCTACCAAAAACATCCCTAGAGATGTCAATTCCACTTTCTTGGATTTTATCCCTAAATGTGATAATCCCCAGTCCCTATCAGACTACCGTCCCATAGCCCGTGTAATGTCACCTATAAAATCCTCTCTAAGGCCTTGGCTAACCGACTGACTAGCATTCTCCCCTCTATCATCGGCCCCTACTAGGGCAACACTGTCAGAGGTCACAATATCCTTTATGGAGTAATTACCATCCACGAACTGATTCATTCCGCCCATATTTCCAAATTTGCTACCCTCTTCCTCAAGCTAGACATGAACAAAAATTTTGATAGAGTCAATAGGGAATTTCTTAGCGAAATCCTTCTCAGGTTTGGCTTCCATGAATATTGGGTAAATCTTATTTATAAGTGCATTTCATCCTCTTGGTTTTCGGTGATGGTGAATGGGTTTGCTGCTGGGTCCTTCCCCAACCTCAGGGGTCTCAAACTGGGTGATCCGTTGTCCCCCATTATTTTCATCATTCTGGCAGAGATCTTAGGTAGAGCTATCAAGAAGGCATGCTCCGACAACTTAATTTTAGGCATCAATAATACCACTGGTCTCATGACATCTACCTACCAACAATTTGTGGATGATACCCTACTGACCACCAAAGCAACAGTTTCCAAAGAAAAAAGTATCAAAACCATTCTCAACCTCTACGAAGAGGCAACTGGGCAGAAATTCAACTATGTAAAAAGCAAGTTGTTTTTCATCAATACCCCACAAGAGACAATGCAATATCGCTCATATTTTGGGTTGTTCCATCGCAGAATTCCCGACCACCTATTTGGATTTACCCATGTTTAAAGGAAGACCCCTCAAAGACATGTGGAGGAATGTCACCGACAGGATTCATAAAAGGCTTTTAGGATGGAAATGTGCTCTCCTTTCTAGTTCTGGGAAGGTAACCTTGGTGAAGGTTGTGCTGCAGAGCATTCCCACCTTTTTCCTGTATGTCTTAAAAATCCCAGTGGCAGTGGGTGAAACCATTAAAAAAATTTAGAAGTAGTTTCTGTGATCAGGGAGTGACAATCAGAAGAAGTTCCATTTGGTGGCCTGGGACAAGGTTTGCTCCCCCAAGGACCAGGGAAGTCTAGGGATGAGGCGCATCAATGTCTCTAATTTAGCCCTTCTGGCTAAGCAAGCTTGGAAGGTCGTCACCAATGCTAATCTCGAATGGGTGGATATAGTCAAGATAAAATATCTCCAATAGTAATCTTTCCTCCAGACGGACATCCCTCGCAATTGTTCTCACTTTTGGAAGTCCATAACCCTCACCCAAAATCTCTTGCTTTAGGGTTCTTGGTGGTAGCTATGAAATGGTAAATGTATCAACTTATGGGAAGATTCCTGGGCTAGAAAAGACCCCCTCATAAAAGATCAGATATTGGCTATAATAAAACACCTGTCAGATAATAAGTATGGGACTCACGTAGCAGACTTCATCACCTCTAATCAGGGTGTCAAAATGTGGAAGAATGTGTAGTTTAGACTCAAGAACGAATCTATCATCAACGCAGTGACTGAGATCCAAGCGATCATGAGGGCAAATTTTGTCCCCCAATCCCAGATCAAAGATTAGCACTGCTAGAAAGGCACGGTTGAGGATAATTTTTCTATCAAATCCGCAACCCAATTCATTGAGTAGTACCAAGGAAGTCAACCTTAACAACGATAAGATTTTAGCAAGAATTTTATGGCTTAAAGCTCTAATCCCTAAGGTCTCTCACTTCTGCTAGTTAGCTGCTCATAACAAGCTCCTTACTACGGATAATCTGATGCACAGGGGAATCATTGTCCCCAATAGGTGTTACCTATGCGAGCAAGCTTGGGAGTCTACCCATCACATTCTCACGAATTGTCCTTTCACAAGCAACATGTTTTCTCTGGTGGTCAACAAATTACAGGTTTGTTGGATAAGGCCACAAATGGTTAAGGACATGTTTTTCCAATGGCCTGATACCTTCAAGAACCTAAGACTAAAATTTTTGTGGAAGTCTATGGTCCATCACACTACCTAGAAAATCTGGCTGGAATCCAAAAGGAGGATTTTCAGTGAAGACTACAAGGATCACTAAGCAGTTGCATCAAGGCCTTGATTTTTGCAATAGAAAATAGTAGCCTCATTCCTTGCCCAAACATTCCCCAGGATGGAATAGAAGGCCACCTGTTCAGGGTCCTCAAGATTTCCCAAGACTGTTACAAAATCAAAGAGCCTCACAGGGACAGAAATGAAGCCAAATGGATCCGTCCCCCCCAAGGATGGTTGAAGGCTAACTTTGACGGCACCTCCAAAGGCAATCTGGGCAAGGCAAGAGCAGGAGGGGTGGTTAGGGATCACAATGGAATCATCATATGAGCTTTTGCCAAAAATCTGGGTACCCAGACCAACAACTATGCCGAAGCTAGAGCTCTCTGGCGATGCATCACCATATGCAAATCCATGAATATCCCCATCATCTTCGAAGGAGATTCAGAAGTTATTGTGGGACTGGTTCAAAATAATTCCAAGGGTGGGAAAAACATCTAAAATATTATCCAGGAGTGTCAAAAAGACTTCATCGATAAGAAGCAAAATTGTATCAATCATGTCTATAGAGAGGCTAACTAGGTGGTTGATGCTCTAGCCAATAAGGCCATCCTTCAAAATTCCTTAATGGTTTGGGAAAATAGTTTCCCATGCGAGATCACCAAAAAAGCCAAATATGATGCAGGGAATTGTGTTAGAATGTAGCCCTGGCTATGGAAGCAATAGTATTTCCTCAATACCAAGGAAGGACAAACCCAGCCCTCAATAGCATCTTAGCTCCTCAAACAACGATGGCTGTAGCCACCCTAACGGTGTCTCTTTAACACCAAAGGGCCTTAGTACCAATAACGGTGGTCCTTACCATCACGTTAATGATATCCCGCTCATGAGAGTGTTTATCAACACTGGTGCAGACTACGAGGCTAGCACAAACTTTGTTACCTCCCCCTTTCACCCGTGTGTTCTCAGGAAATGGTATGATCTTCTGTGTCTCTATCGAAAAATAAATTTATGCCACTCCAAGACCTCTCTTTTTGCCAAGACCATTACCTCTGGCGTGAGTCGTGTAACGTGTTCATGCTTGGTTTTTCAGCCTCAAGCTATTTTTTTGAATTCTCTCATCCGTGACCCGTATTTTTTGGAAGTTTTGCTTCGCTCTCTTTGCTTTTTTTGTGTGCTTTTCATCGGTAACCCTTTTTCAATCTATCTATTTTCCTATCAGTTCCATTACCAACACCAAGAACCCCTTCAACTCCATGGCCATTGTCGAACTAGCTTCCTTGCAAATCGACCCTGGCATCGCTGCCCTTCTCGATTCCAAGCACTTTGTGAAGTTCTTTACAATTTTTGAAGTAGTGGATGACGAGGTAATGAAGGATTTCCTAGAGACCTGGAATTATGGTGAGGTACGAATCCACGGTCTCCATTCTATGGTAAGTCCTTAGTCCATTGCCCAAGTCTCTGATCTTAGGTTTTCTGGTAGAATTGTCTGCAGGGATGGGCACAACTTCAAGGAGGAGATCGATTAGTTCCCTAAAAGGGGGAGCAAGTTATTTTGGGAGAAAAAGGGCATAGTTAGGTTGTGCCTCCCTGGACCATGGGATATGCCGATTGTCCCCATACTTCAGTATATTTTTGTAGACAATCTCGATAATCCTTTGAGTGCTTACAATCTAACTTTTGTTAACCATTTGCATGATGTCCGACCCATCAATATCCCAGAGTTTCTCTTTCGGTCCATCACTATTTATATCAACAACTACAGAAGGAGCCAGACCTTGAAGCCCCACTACCACCAAGACCTGTTTCTTGTTCTCTACAAGCATGCCCAAAACTCCTGCCCCTATGGTAGCATCAGTTCCAGCAACCCTTCCCCCAGGAGGTATTAGGGCTTATCTTCGCCCAATTCTCATGGTCGTGCCATCTTGCACACCTCCCAGTGTTGGCAATTTTGGGTACTTTGGGTACATTGCTTTTGCTCAAGTGTATAAGTTGTCATTGATGTCAAAAGGCATTTTTGTGTTGATATCAAAAAGAGTGTGATGTCAAAAATATCTTGAGAAAGCTTCATATTGTTAAAGGGTTTTTATTAAAACCATGGTGACAAGGTTAAAGGTTTTTCTTAAAACCATTTGGACTCATTAAGGGTTTTTATTAAAACCAAGCTTAACTTAATGCAAAGGTTTTTGCTTCTTGAAAAACCTTGAAGGTCCATGTTTATTATTAATAATTAAATTAACTCAAACCTTTGACAAAGGTCTAAGTTTAATTTATTATTAATAAAATAATAATAATTATTATTTTAATTATTATTAAAGGGTCTTTTAACCCTTAAGCGACGCAGATAAAGTTTTCTTTCGCCGACGTGTTGCCATCGTTGGAGGAGCGCCGACGTCAAACAGTTAAGGAGAAATGGCTATATAAGTGGGGATGATTTTCTAAAGTAAGTGCACCACCGATTAATTGGAGTCTTCGATTTGCGTTTGCTCTGTATCATTCGAATAGCGCTTGGTGTCTTCGATTTGCGTTTGCTCTGTATCATTCGAATAGCGCTTGGTGTCTTCGATTTGTGCTTGCTCTGTGTCTTCGAATCTCCAATTGACGTCTTTGAAATCGTGCTTGATCTATGTCTTGGAAACCGTGCTTGGCATACTCGGATTTGAGCTTGGGCTGCATCCTTACTTTTTGCTTGACGTTAGTGGATTGGCAATTGCACCTGAACTGTGTTTTTCCAGGATGACTTTGTGAGATGATTAATGCAAGCATTCAGTGACTTATGTTTTGGACAGTGCTAGGAAAATGAATACGTTTTCCATATCCTACGATCAAGTGAAGATAAAACAAAGGATAGTTTAATATTTCTTTGTCGAGCACTTGTGCTCCAACGACGATGGAGTTTGAGTAAAGGTGCTCGCTAGGCGAGAGATACTAGGTTTCGAATCACGTCGAGTGCATTTTTCCTTTTGTTGCGATGCACGAAGGAGAGCGGCTGTGATTGGGCTACGTAAGTAGAGGAGAATGCGCTTTAGCGCTTATAGTGGTGGCTCCTCATTTCTCCTAAGGTTGGAGAACTAAGTATTGCCAAGGTAAATCTTTTTATTGTTGACTTGGGATATTTGAGTTGATTTGATCAAGAATTATTGATGGAGGTATAAGGTTAAGTTGTAATCTTTGTTTTGACATTGTTATTATTAATGCTTGATGCTTATGTGGAGTAATAAGGTGTAAAGAGATTTTACTTTGTATGTATATTATAATTTTGGTGGTTAATATTAAGTTGGAGTAATAAGGTGTTATTTTGGATCTTTATTATTGTGTATTATTGTATAGTTGCTAACTCTAATTGGTGGTAAATTGAGAGTTAATGTTGTGATAGGTTTTGAGTTCTCCTTCTTCATCAAAGTAAAGGTATGGGCACATTCTTCCATGGTTGTTATTGATTGATGGTTTTTTGAAAATAAGTGTGGAGGGAAAAGGATTTCTACTTGTTTCCTTTTCTTGTGATGATTGGTTGAATGCTTCAAGGTTGATGTTGAGTTGAATGGTGTTGGTTGACTAAACCTTGTTTGATGAGCATTGTTGTTAAAACCCTAATTGGTTGTGGAAAGAACATGAGTATCATTGTTATATGAGATATTGCATGGTTGGCAATTGTTGGGTTGTGTTTCATGTTCTTGAGAAAAGCATACTACATCTATCTTATTCTGTTGAGATTGAGATTGAGTTGAGATTGATATTGGGAGTTAAGTATAGAACATATTGAGTCTCTAACAATTCTCTTTATGCTTCTATGAGGTTGATGAATCACATTGGGTCTCTAACAATTCTCTTTGTGGGTTCATGCTAAGCAAGTTTTTCTTGGTGAGCTTGCTGAGGTTTTGGACAGGTTTCGGTGGGGACTTGTGAGTAGGTTTTGGATAGGTTTCGGTGGGGACTTGTGAGCAGATTTGGACAGGTCCTAGCAGAGGACTTGTGAGCTGAGTTTGAGAGTTCTATCAGAGAACTTGAGGATAGAGGTGCATTGGTTCTTTGAGAAGAACCTGAGGATAGATTTGGCAAGTCTTTGAGAAGGCTTGTGTGTAGAGGATTGATTTGTTCAAGAGTTGGACAGATCTGACAGACAGAGGAAGACTTGTACTAGACCGACTGACTATGTTTGGTACAGGTTGCTGAGCTGTTGTGGACGTGATCATAGAAGGCAGAGGTCTCTTAGGCTAAGCATTGAGGACAGGAGGTCTTCGATGGAAAGGAGTTCCACGTTTTGGCAAGAGGTAGAGGCAGTTGATCTTTTGAGGGATCATTTCAAGAGTAGAGGGGAAGGTATCTCCTTTGAGCAAAGGCTCATAAATTTAGATAGAGGGGAAGGTATCTCCTTTGAGCGAGAGGCTCATAAATTCAGATTGGGGGAAGGTATCTCCTTTGGGCCGAGGCTCATAAACATTGTAATTGGGAAGGTTTCCCAAAGAACTTTGAGATAACTTTTAGAGAAAAGTTTTGTGGATGTAGCCAAGGCTTTCTGGGTGAACCACGTTAAAATTGGTGTCACTTTGTGGATGATATTGTGCTTTGTTTTGATATTGCTTTGGGTATATTGCTTTACTATTTTGAAGTATAAAGGAAAAAGTAAAAAGAGGTCTTATACTTATTCACCCCCCTCTCAGTATAAGCTTGTGTTCTTCAATTGGTATCAGAGCGGGTGCCTTCGAAAAGTTTAACAACTTGAAGGAAAAGCTAGTAAAGAACACAATGGATTATTCAAGTGGCAATGCAACACCTATTCTTGATGGGTCAGATTTTGGTCTTTGGAGTGCAAGGATGAAGGTTCATCTAATGGCACTTGGGAATGAGGTATGGGAAGTGATTGAAGATGAGTACACTATTCCTGTACATGGTCCTTATACTAAAGAAGAAAGGCTCCTACATCACAGCAATTCAAAAGCAATGAATGCAATCCTGAAAGGCTTACAGAAAGCAGATCTCACCAAAGTGATTCATTGCAAGACAACTAGTGAAATGTGGAAACAGTTGAAGGTGGTTCATACAGGTGATACAAATGTCAGAAAGGCCAAGTTGAGACACTTCAAAGGTATGTTTGAACAACTCAAGATGAATGATGATGAAAATATTAGTGACTACATGCTTCGTATGGATGAGGTTGTCAACTCCATGAAAGACTTAGGTCTTGAGCTTGCTGAAAATGATGTTTGTGATAAGATTTTAAGATCTCTTCCTAATAGATTTAGTGAAAATATTTCTGCTATTGAGGAAGCTAAAGATTTGGATAAGTTGAAAAAGGATGAGCTCCATAGTATACTTGCAGCATTTGAGTTGAGAACTCAAGTGAAGGTTGATGTCAAGAAAGAGGCGACTTTCAAGGCTACCAAGGATTCCAAGGGTAAACAACTTCAAGATAGTGATGAGTCTTCTAGTGATGAAGAGGCATATTACAGCAAGAAAGGCAAGTTCTCTAGAAAGCACAAAAGTATGAAAAATATAAGATGTTTCAATTGTGGAAAGTTTGGTCATTATGCTACTGATCTGTACTATTCCCAAGAATGAAAGTGATGAAGATAAACAGGATTCTAAGAGCAAGGATTCTGAAAAGCACAAGCATCACAGGAAAAACAAAGATGAGCACAACAATCAAGGAAAGAGGTATTCTCACAAGCACAAGAAGAGTTTCTACCTAGACAAAGCAAGTAAGTGTTCTAGTAGTGATAGTGAAAGTTCTTCAAGTGATAATGAAAATGAGATGTTGTTCATATCAGAAAAAAGAGGAAGAACCGAAACATAGATTCATTATCATGAAATGTCTTAGATGTGGAAACTTTGGTCACCTTGAGGATGATTGCACAAATAATGATTTGGTTTCTAGTATGTATGAGGATGCTTCAGAAAACTATAAGGAAGATGCATGTATGGTTTTTGAAAAGGGTAGCACCTCTAGTGATAAGAAATCTGAAAAAGGCTTTGATGATTCAAAAAGCAAACATATAGAGGAAGGTGAAGTAGATCTTAAAGGTGAACTTATTAGTGCTCTTAGTGCTTTGAAAAAGGAAAGAAAGAAGAATGCTAGACTCAAGGATAAGTTAGATGAATGTTGTATGGAGAGAGATGATCTTATAGAAAGTCTTGACTTCTCTATAGCTAAGACACAAGAACTCAAGGATGAGTTAGAGTCTAAGGTTCTTGAGTATAGTGAGTTAGAACAGAAAATGGCTTCTTTGAAAGAGGAAACTAAAGAGTACAAGGATAAGCTTCACAGGTTTCAAGATAGCTCCAAAAAGGTTAAGTCACTCATCAAAGGTCAAAGAAAGACAACAGATAAAACAGGCCTTGGTTTTGTTAAGCCACACAAGGAACAAGTTGGAGAGTCTAGTAAGAGACTCCAAAAGGAAGAGAGTTCTGATGAGGAAAGTATTTCAGATCATGAGTCCTTGAATGATAGATGCACAGAAATAGAAAATAGGAAACAGAAAAAGGGGAGAAAGTTTACAAGACCTAGAAAGCCATTTACAGGAAAGTTTAATGGCAGATGTTTTGCTTGTCACAGGTTTGGTCACATGGCTTCACATTGCA
Source organism: Wollemia nobilis (assembly GCA_028583015.1). Lineage (NCBI taxonomy): Eukaryota > Viridiplantae > Streptophyta > Pinopsida > Araucariales > Araucariaceae > Wollemia > Wollemia nobilis. The sequence goes on from JAQPPZ010003510.1 coordinate 1,220,370, forward strand.
TGACTCAAGTAAGGAAGGTAAATGACAGTTTTCAGAGGTGGTAATTTCTTTCAAGGGTATTGCTACTCTTGTAAACAGTTTGGGCACAAGGCAGTTTATTGCAAGGCAAATATCAGGAACAGGTTTGATCAGAACAGGTTTGGTCAGAACAGGTTTAGTCAGAACAGGTGGATTCAAAGAACAGGTATGCCTAAAAGAAATAACATTGTTACTTGTTATAAGTGCAACAATGAAGGTCACACAACTAGACAGTGTAGAGCTGAACTTCCAAGGTACAAGAATAGGAACAATGGTATGAACAGGTCCAAGGATCAAGGCATGGATAAGAACAAGAATGATAACAAGAACAAGAACAGTGACAAGAACAGGAATATGGACAAAGAGTTCAAGAGAAGGCCCGACAAGGAAGTTATAGACGCTGATGATGATCAGTGCCTAATGGGAGTTTTACTCCCACCCCAAAATTAATCACCTCATCAGGAGGTGGGGGAGGGACTAAGCTAAGAGGCTCATTCTTAGTCCCGAGCCCCAAAGGTGACCCTTTGCCATTGATGACAAAGGGGGAGAGATATGAGTAAGGGGGAGAGCTTCAAAGTGAAGAGGAAAGCTTCAAGTCGGGGGAGCAAAACTTCAAAGGAAGATTCTCAGTTGTGGGCACAATTGGTCAGTTGTTAGCACAGTTGGTTTTAGTTTTGGCTCTTGAGAAGTGTTTTCAATAAAGGTTTGCCATCAATGACAAAGGGGGAGATTGTTGGCAATTTTGGGTACTTTGGGTACATTGCTTTTGCTCAAGTGTATAAGTTGTCATTGATGTCAAAAGGCATTTTTGTGTTGATATCAAAAAGAGTGTGATGTCAAAAATATCTTGAGAAAGCTTCATATTGTTAAAGGGTTTTTATTAAAACCATGGTGACAAGGTTAAAGGTTTTTCTTAAAACCATTTGGACTCATTAAGGGTTTTTATTAAAACCAAGCTTAACTTAATGCAAAGGTTTTTGCTTCTTGAAAAACCTTGAAGGTCCATGTTTATTATTAATAATTAAATTAACTCAAACCTTTGACAAAGGTCTAAGTTTAATTTATTATTAATAAAATAATAATAATTATTATTTTAATTATTATTAAAGGGTCTTTTAACCCTTAAGCGACGCAGATAAAGTTTTCTTTCACCGACGTGTTGCCATCGTTGGAGGAGCGCCGACGTCAAACAATTAAGGAGAAATGGCTATATAAGTGGGGATGATTTTCTAAAGTAAGTGCACCACCGATTAATTGGAGTCTTCGATTTGCGTTTGCTCTGTATCATTCGAATAGCGCTTGGTGTCTTCGATTTGCGTTTGCTCTGTATCATTCGAATAGCGCTTGGTGTCTTCGATTTGTGCTTGCTCTGTGTCTTCGAATCTCCAATTGACGTCTTTGAAATCGTGCTTGATCTGTGTCTTGGAAACCATGCTTGGCATACTCGGATTTGAGCTTGGGCTGCATCCTTACTTTTTTGCTTGACGTTAGTGGATTGGCAATTGCACCTGAACTGTGTTTTTCCAGGTTGTCTTTGTGAGATGATTAATGCAAGCATTCAATGACTTATGTTTTGGACAGTGCTAGGAAAACGAATACGTTTTCCATATCCTACGATCAAGTGAAGATAAAACAAAGGATAGTTTAATATTTCTTTGTCGAGCACTTGTGCTCCAACGACGATGGAGTTTGAGTAAAGGTGCTCGCTAGGCAGAGATACAGGTTTCGAATCACGTCGAGTGCATTTTTCCTTTTGTTGCGATGCACGAAGGAGAGCGGTTGTGATTGGGCTACGTAAGTAGAGGAGAATGCGCTTTAGCGCTTATAGTGGTGGCTCCTCATTTCTCCTAAGGTTGGAGAACTAAGTATTGCCAAGGTAAATCTTTTTATTGTTGACTTGGGATATTTGAGTTGATTTGATCAAGAATTATTGATGGAGGTATAAGGTTAAGTTGTAATCTTTGTTTTGACATTGTTATTATTAATGCTTGATGCTTATGTGGAGTAATAAGGTGTAAAGAGATTTTACTTTGTATGTATATTATAATTTTGGTGGTTAATATTAAGTTGGAGTAATAAGGTGTTATTTTGGATCTTTATTATTGTGTATTATTGTATAGTTGCTAACTCTAATTGGTGGTAAATTGAGAGTTAATGTTGTGACAGTTTTTGAGTTCTCCTTCTTCATCAAAGTAAAGGTATGGGCACATTCTTCCATGGTTGTTATTGATTGATGGTTTTCTAAAAATAAGTGTGGAGGGAAAAGGATTTCTACTTGTTTCCTTTTCTTGTGATGATTGGTTGAATGCTTCAAGGTTGATGTTGAGTTGAATGGTGTTGGTTGACTAAACCTTGTTTGATGAGCATTGTTGTTAAAACCCTAATTGGTTGTGGAAAGAACATGAGTATCATTGTTATATGAGATATTGCATGGTTGGCAATTGTTGGGTTGTGTTTCATGTTCTTGAGAAAAGCATACTACATCTATCTTATTCTGTTGAGATTGAGATTGAGTTGAGATTGATATTGGGAGTTAAGTATAGAACATATTGAGTCTCTAACAATTCTCTTTATGCTTCTATGAGGTTGATGAATCACATTGGGTCTCTAACAATTCTCTTTGTGGGTTCATGCTAAGCAAGTTTTTCTTGGTGAGCTTGTGAGGTTTTGGACAAGGTTTCGGTGGGGACTTGTGAGCAGGTTTTGGACAGGTTTCGGTGGGGACTTGTGAGCAGATTTGGACAGGTCCTAGCAGAGGACTTGTGAGCTGAGTTTGAGAGTTCTATCAGAGAACTTGAGGACAGAGGTGCATTGGTTCTTTGAGAAGAACCTGAGGACAGATTTGGCAAGTCTTTGAGAAGGCTTGTGTGCAGAGGATTGATTTGTTCAAGAGTTGGACAGATATGAGAGGAAGACTTGTACTAGACCGACTGACTGTGTTTGGTACGAGGTTGCTGAGCTGCTGTGGACGTGATCATAGAAGGCGAAGGTCTCTTAGGCTAAGCATTGAGGATAGGAGGTCTTCGGTGGAAAGGAGTTCCACGTGCTGGCAAGAGGTAGAGGCGGTTGATCTTCGAGGGATCATTTCCGGAGCGAGAGGGAAGGTATCTCCTTTGAGCAGAGGCTCATAAATTTAGATAGAGGGGAAGGTATCTCCTTTGAGCGAAGGCTCATAAATTCAGATTGGGGGAAGGTATCTCCTTTGGGCCGAGGCTCATAAACATTGTAATTGGGAAGGTTTCCCAAAGAACTTTGAGATAACTTTTAGAGAAAAGTTTTGTGGACGTAGCCCAGGATTTATGGGTGAACCACGTTAAAATTGGTGTCACTTTGTGGATGATATTGTGCTTTGTTTTGATATTGCTTTGGGTATATTGCTTTACTATTTTGAAGTATAAAGGAAAAAGTAAAAAGAGGTCTTATATTGTTCACCCCCCCTCTCAGTATAAGCTTGTGTTCTTCACCCAGCCTCAGGAAGACTTCCAGTATCCACAGCCTGCTTCCCCCCTCTTAGGCTAATGATGTTATTTCCCAGGACAAGGGTGCTCCCCTTGTGGAAGATCTGCCTTGCTTGAGTCATCAAGTTATCATTGCTGATGAGAAGCCCAAGACGGGCAAGAGGATTTGGCCTAAATAGAAGGCAGCCAGACCCCCCCAAAAAATAAGGGTGTCCAAGAATCTATAAATATCAACTCAGAGTGGTAATCGCTCGTTCCAGGACCTCACTAGCGATGATGACTAGTCCCAGGAGGATATCCATTAGGAAACTCAGGGGGAACAACATTCAGAGCCTCGGGATGCCAGCAAGAAGGACCAAGTCAATGAATTCCCTGCCTAGGATATGCTACATACTATGGCCCTGACCCGCATCAACGAGGTAATTGGACACTTCCAGACGGTGACCAATGTTCAACATGAAGGGAATAATATTATGACTAGTGCCATTGAGGATCTCAAAAGACTCCCTACTATTCTGAAAACTTTCCTGCCTAAAGGGGATAGTACCAAAAATGAAGAGAGCGGTAAATCCTAGAAGACTGGTAACTAAGGTGTTTGGCTTATGATCTGTGTGGGCTTGGTGGTCCTAGTTTTTTGGATTTTTGTTTATGTGGTTGATATTGTATGAGGTTGGAAAGACTCCTGCATTGTTTTCCTATGTTAGTTTTTGGTATGGTTTTGTTTGTTGGCGTATCCATACCCCCTGGGTATTGGACCGTGTCTTCCCTGATAGGGATAATCCATATGTACAAAGGGGCGGGACCCTCTAACCCGTAAAGTAAATAAAATTACTTTTACCTACCAAAAAAAAATAATGGAAATCTAATAAACAAGTAAGTAACATGAGAAACTTTTGAAATAACTCATGAAATAGCCATTATTGAAAGCTCATAAAAATTTGAACTTGTTACAATATGTGGAGATCTCAATGCTCCGTACTTCATACTTCATACAAGTTCTACATTGTATCTACTCTAGTCCATCAACTCACTAACTAATCTACTACTCTTGCTTGATAATCTCTTGTTCCTCTTCATCTATCAAAGGCCTATATATAATGAGATGACTCTTGGTCTTCCATCTTCCTATGACTCTTCATATTCCTATTCTAAGGACTCATGTACATGTGGACACCATGCACATTTACATCATTACACATTCTAATTATACTTGTGCATTTATTACATTACATAAAGTAAATACTCAAGCCTTAATCTAAGATACTCTCCTAATATAATAATGTACCCAATATGGTATTGGCATGCACCAAATAATGTAAAATATTCCAACTACTATGTAGTCATGATGTAATATTGATGGGGCTCGTTTCAATACTTTATAACCCGTTAAAGTTTTTTTAATTAAACAATCAATCATAAAAGGAAACATGACATCAATAATATATTTTATTTAAGTTATAATTATTTTTAAACAATAATTATAGGAGAAGAGATATTAATTGAAGATTTATTTTTATTTAAACTATAATTATTTTCAAACAATAACTAGGGATATTTATAATGAATACCCAATTGATATGGTACTTAGGGATAGGTATATGGAGATATGAAATTATATTGTATATGGGTATTATGGATAGTTGTCATGGGTCACACAGCCCAAGATTGATTATAATGAAGAACACAAGCTTATACTGAGAGGGGGGGTGAACAATATAAGACCACTTTTTACTTTTGCTTTAAATCAACTTTCAAATCAGCTTTATGTAGAGAATAGATAGCAGTATCAAGAGCAGCAATTAAAACAATGCACAACACATCAACAACAAAGAGACACAACAATTTACGTGGTTCACCCAATGCGGGCTACTCCACGGATAAAATTTCTTACTAAATTTTATCAAAGTCCTCTGGGAATACTTCCCGATTACAATGTTTATGAGCCTCAGCTCAAAGGAGACACCTTCCCCTAATTCTGCTTTGGTGGTGATCCTCTAGAAGACCTCTACCTCCTATGCCCTTAGCAAGTGGAACTATTTCCACAGAAGACACTTGTCTTCCCTGCTCTGGCTGGAGATCTTTGTCCTCAACTCTGTCACCGCAAAACTAGTCCTCGAATTTGCAATAAACGTAGTCCTTCGGTCTAGCACAAATGTCCTCTTCTACCTCAATCTGGTCCTCAAAAATGGTTAATGAAAATGGTTCTCAAGCTTTCAGATGCTTGCTCAATGCTGTCCCCAAGTCTTCACCAACTTTCACATAGACTGCGCAACACAACAACACATAGCACTTCGGCTATCGCACTTCTCACTTTTGTGCGTTGTCTTCGAATGTTGCAACACCAATAGCTTCTGCTCCTATGCGCATACACCATAGCACAGTCTTTGCACACTCTACGCCAGCACAGTATTTGCACACTTCTGCATCTTGATGATCGAACTTCTCCCCCGCACTCTATCTTCGCAACTCGCACTTCGAACGCACACTTCGATCGATTCAAAACTCTTCAAGCATCCCTCCTTTTATATTCATAATCTCAAGATTAGAATCTTGATCTTAGTCAACTGATTAACCTTCAATCACGTCAGCTGTAAAACCCAGCACTGCGTCGGCCTAGATTTAACTCTGTCGGCTTCACTCCCTCCCTGTTGCTTCTGGCGCGAAACTTCAACATGTCACGATATCGCGACACCTTTGCCTGTCGTACACCTTCTATAGCTTGCTGTAGCGATATCGCGATGCTTTTGATTTTGTCTGCTTCCTTTGCTCTTTTGTCACAAAATCATGACACTTTTGCCTTTTGCTGATGTCATCTCACTTCTATCATGAAATCGTGACGCTTTAGACTTCAAAGCCTTCTTCTCCGCTTCTGTCACGAAATCGTGACACCTTTGCCTCTTGCTGACGTCATCAGCAACTCTGTCATGAAATCATGATGCTTTAGACTCCAAAGCCTTCTTCTCAGCTTCTATTGCGAAATCGTGACACCTTTGCCTCTTGCTGACGTCATCTGCAACTTTGTCACGAAATCGCGACACTTCTTGCTCCTTCAACCTTTTCTCGGTTTGCACTAGCGAAAATGGAACATGTCACGAAATCGCGACGCTTTTGCTGCCTTAAGCTCTTTTCTGCCAACTGCTCGTGAAACTGGAACATGTCGTGAAATCGCGACGCTTTCGCTGCCTTAAGCACTTTTCTGCCATATGCCCGTGAAACTGGAACATGTCGCGAAATCGCGACGCTTTTGCCAACTGCAAGCTGCCAACTCAACCTGTCGTGAAATCGTGACACTTTCTGCATCCGTACAACTTCATTGAAACTTGTCATGAAATCGCGACACTTCCTGCAACTCAACACTGCCAACTCAACTTGTCGCGAAATCGCGACACTTCCTGCAACTCAACACTGCCAACTCAACTTGTCGCAAAATCGCGATAGTTTTGCCTGAACTTTCTCTCTCCTCAAATATGTCATGAAATCGTGACAGTTTTGCTTGCTTCGTCTCTGCCTTCCAACATGTCACGAAATCGTGACAGTTTTGCCAGAACTTTCTCTCTCCTAAAACATGTCGCAAAATCGTGACAGTTTTTCCAGCCGCCTGCAAACTTTTTCTAACTTATCTTTTTCTTGATCTTTTGCAACTGGGCTACTCTGATTTTCTTGGAGACTTACCGACCAGCTGAAACCTTCATCAAAACACATACTTAGACATAAAAAAAATTGCTCCAAGAACTCCTTGACATCAAAGACAACAACTACCAAGAGCTCCTTGACATCAATGACAACAACTAAACTTGAGGCAAAGGCAATGTACTCAAGGTACCCAAAATTGCCAACAATCTCCCCCTTTGTCATTGATGGCAAACCTTTACTAAAAACACATCTTCAAGAGCCAAAACTGAAAACAATCTCTTGAAGTTTTTGCTCCCCCTGACTTGAAGCTTTCCTCTTCACTTGAAGCTCTCCCCCTTACTCATATCTCTCCCCATTTGTCATCAATGGCAAAGGGTCACCTTTGGGGCTTGGGACTAAGAATGAGCCTCTTAGCTTAGTCCCTCCCCCACCTCCTATTGAGGTGATTTTAAAACAAGGTTGGGAGTGAAACTCCCATTAGACACTCATCATCATCAGTGTCTACAATTTCTTTGTCGGGCCTTTTCTTGAGCTCTTTGTTAATGTTTCTGTTCTTGGCACTTTTCTTGTTCTTGTTCTCATCTCTTTTCTTGTCCACACCTTGATCCTTGGACCTGTTTATACCACTATTTTTGTTCATGTACCTTGGAAGATCAGCTCTGCACTTTCTGGCTGTGTGACCTGTATTGTTGCACTTGTAACAAACAACATTATTTCTTTCAGGCATAACTGTTCTTTGAATCCGCTCTGTTACGACTAACCCGGTTCCTGTTATTTGAATTGCAAAAAATTGCCTTGTGCCCGAAATGATTACAAGAGTAGCAATACCCTTGAAATAAATTACGACTTCTGAAATTATTGTTAACCTTCTTCATTTGAGACATGCAATGTGCAGCCATGTGTCCAAACCTGTAACATGCAAAACATCTATCGAGAAATGTTCTTTTAATCGATCTCTTGGGTCCCGAAAACTTCTGTTTCACATTCAAAAATCTGTTTTCTATTTCTGCGCATTCATCACTCACGGACTCATGATCTGAAGTACTTTCTTCATCAGAGCTTTCTTCTTTTTGAAATCTCTTCTTGGATTCCCCAACCTGTTTCTTGTGCGACTCAACAAAACCGAGACCTGTTTTATCTGTTGGATTTCTTTGACTTTTGATGAGAAACTTAACCTTCTTGGAGCTATCCTGAAATCTGTAGAGCTTATCCTTGTAATATTTATTTTCTTCTTTCAGAGAAACCATTTTCTGCTCTAACTCATTATACTCAAGAATCTTAGACTCTAACTCATCCTTGAGTTCCTGTGTTTTGGCTATAGAGAAGTCAAGACTTTCTATAAGATCGTCTCTCTCCATACAACATTCATCTAACTTAACCTTGAGTCTATCATTCTTCTTTCTTTCCTTTTCCAAAACATTGAGAGCATTATTGAGTTCACTTTCAAGATTCTCTATTTGATTGCATTTTGAATTATCAAGGCCTTTTTCTGATTTCTTATCACTAGAGGTGCTACCCTTTTCAAAAACCATACATACATCTTCCTTATCATTTTCTGAAGCATCCTCATACATACTAGTAACCAATTCATTATTTGTGCAATCATCCTCAAGGTGCCCAAAATTTCCACATCTAAAACATTTCATGACAGTGAATTTATGTTTCGGTTCTTCCTCCTTTTCCGAAATGAACAACATCTCATTTTCATTATCACTGGAAGAGCTTTCACTATCACTGTTGGAACACTTACTTGCTTTGTCCAGATAGAAGCTCTTCTTGTTCTTGTGTGAATACCTCTTTCCTTGATTGTTGCGCTCATCATTGTTCTTTCTGTAATACTCGTGCTTTTCGGAATCCTTGCTCTTAACATCCTGTATATCTTCATCACTTTCATTTTTGGAAACAGTACAGTCAGTAGCATAATGACCATACTTTCCACAGTTGAAACATCTTATATTTTTCTTGCTTTTGTGCTTTCTAGAGAATTTGCCTTTCTTGCTGTAATATGCTTCTTCCTCACTAGAAGACTCATCACTTTCTTGAATCTGTTTGCCTTTTGATTTCTTGGTAGCTTTGAAAGCTGCCTCTTTCTTTATATCAACATTTACTTGAGTTCTCAGCTCAAAAGCTGCAAGAATACTATGGAGCTCATCCTTTTTCAACTTATCTAAGTCTTTGGCTTCTTCAATAGCAAAAATATTTTCACTAAATCTATTAGGAAGAGATCTTAAAATCTTATCACATACATCATTTTTAGCAAGTTCAAGACCGAGGTCTTTCATAGAATTAACAACTTCATCCATACGGAGCATGTAGTCACTAATATTTTCATCATCATTCATCTTGAGTTGTTCAAATATACCTTTGAAGTGTCTCAACTTGGCCTTTCGAACATTTGCATCACCTGTATGAACAACTTGCAATTGTTTCCACATTTCACTTGGTCGTCTTGCGGTGAATAACTTTGGTAAGATCAGCCTTCCGTAAACCCTTCGAGATTGCATTCATGGCTTTTGAGTTGTTGTGATGTAGGAGCTTGTCTTCTTTAGTATAAGGACCATTTATAGGAATGGTGTACCCATCTTCAATAACTTCCCATACCTCATTACCAAGAGCCATAAGATAGACTTTCATTCTTGCACTCCACAGACCGAAATCTGATCCATCCAGAATAGGTGTTGCATTGCCACCTAAAAAATCCATTGTGTTCTTAACCAGTTCTTCCTTTCGATTGTAAAACCTTTTCGAAGGAACCTGCTATGATACCAATTGAAGAACACAAGCTTATACTGAGAGGGGGGTGAACAGTATAAGACCACTTTTTACTTTTGCTTTAAATCAACTTTCAAATCAGCTTTATGCAGAGAATAGATAGCAGTATCAAGAGCAACAATTAAAACAATGCACAACACATCAACAACAAAGAGACACAACAATTTACGTGGTTCACCCAATGCGGGCTACTCCACGGATAAAATTTCTTACTAAATTTTATCAAAGTCCTCTGGGAATACTTCCCGATTACAATGTTTATGAGCCTCTGCCCAAAGGAGATACCTTCCCCTAATTCTGCTTTGGCTGGTGATCCTCTAGAAGACCTCTACCTCCTATGCCCTTAGCAAGTGGAACTCTTTCCACAGAAGACACCTGTCTTCCCTGCTTTGGCTGGAGATCTCTGTCCTCAACTCTGTCACCGCAAAGCTGGTCCTCGAATTTGCACTAAAACACAGTCCTTCGGTCTAGCACAAATGTCCTCTTCTGCCTCAATCTCTGTCCTCAATCTGGTCCTCAAAAATGGTTAATGAAAATGGTTCTCAAGCTTTTAGATGCTTGCTCAATGCTGTCCCCAAGTCTTCACCAACTTTCACATAGACTGCGCAACACAGTAGCACATAGCACTTCGGCTATCGCACTTCTCACTTCTGCATGTTGTCTTCGAATGTTGCAACACCAACAGCTTCTGCTCCTATGCGCATACACCATAACACAGTCTTCGCACACTCTACGCCAGCACAGTATTTGCACACTTCTGCATCTCGATGATCGAACTTCTCCCCCGCACTCTATCTTCGCAACTCGCACTTCGAACGCACACTTCGATCGATGCAAAACTCTTCAAGCATCCCTCCTTTTATATTCATAATCTCAAGATTAGAATCTTGATCTTAGTCGACTGATTAACCTTCAATCACGTCGGCTATAAAACCCTGCACTGCGTTGGCCCAGATTTAACTCTGTCGGCTTCACTCCCTCCCTGTTGCTTCTGGCGCAAAACTTCAACATGTCACGATATCGCGACACCTTTGCCTATCGTACACCTTCTATAGCTTGTTGTAGCGATATCGCGACGCTTTTGCTTTTGTCTGCTTCCTTTGCTCTTTTGTCATGAAATCGTGACACTTTTGCCTTTCGCTGACGTCATCTCACTTTTGTCATGAAATCGTGATGCTTTAGACTTCAAAGCCTTCTTCTCCGCTTCTATCGTGAAATCGTGACACCTTTGCCTCTTGCTGATGTCATCAGCAACTCTGTCATGAAATCATGACGCTTTAGACTCCAAAGCCTTCTTCTCAGCTTCTATCATGAAATCGCGACACCTTTGCCTCTTGCTGACGTCATCTGCAACTTTGTCACGAAATCGTGACACTTCTTGCTCCTTCAACCTTTTCTCGGTTTGCACTAGCAAAAATGGAACATGTCACGAAATCGTGACGCTTTCGTTGCCTTAAGCTCTTTTCTCCCAACTGCTCGCACGAACTGGAACATGTCATGAAATCGTGACGCTTTCGCTGCCTTAAGCACTTTTCTGCCATATGCCTGCAAAACTGGAACATGTCATGAAATCGCGACGCTTTCGCCAACTGCAAGCTGCCAACTCAACCTGTCGTGAAATCGTGACACTTTCTGCATCCGTACAACTTCATTGAAACTTGTCACGAAATCGCGACACTTCCTGCAACTCAACACTGCCAACTCAACTTGTCGCGAAATCGTGACACTTCCTGCAACTCAACACTGCCAACTCAACTTGTCGCGAAATCGTGATAGTTTTGCCTAAACTTTCTCTCTCCTCAAATATGTCACGAAATCGTGACAGTTTTGCTTGCTTCGTCTCTGCCTTCCAGCATGTCACGAAATCGTGACAGTTTTGCCAGAACTTTCTCTCTCCTAAAACATGTCACGAAATCGTGACAGTTTTTCCAACCGCCTGCAAACTTTTTCTAACTTAATCTTTTTCTTGATCTTTTGCAACTGGGCTACTCCGATTTTCTTGGAGACTTATCGACCAGCTGAAACCTTCATCAAAACACATACTTAGACATAAAAACAAATTGCTCCAAGAACTCCTTGACATCAAAGACAACAACTACCAAGAGCTCCTTGACATCAATGACAACAACTATACTTGAGCAAAGGCAATGTACTCAAGGTACCCAAAATTGCCAACATATAATAGTATTATATTATAATAATGAGTTGGATAATATTTTAAGAGTCGACTCCTCAAAGCAGTATCATAAGATGGGTTCATAGAGAAGGGATATTATGATTGTAATAATCATTATTCATATCGAGTGTTCTCTTGTAATCATCTTTGTCCACATAGTGGCCTCTCATATTAGGATATCTTGTGGAGTTATTCCTTCCTTAAGAAGTATTATTGACATTGCCCTACTTTAAAGGTATTATCTATATATGTGTCTTATTGTGTGGATTGTTATTATGGAATATTATCTATGGATGAATGATTTGATTTTTTTGCATATTAGTGTATGATTTATGTTAATTAGAATAAATTTTCATAATACTATTCCCCAAATAAAAATTACAATTACATTAAGCAAGGCCAAACTAAGGCTCTAAGTTAAGTCAAGTTGCTAAACATCTAATTAAAGTTCTATTTAATGTTAACCATCAAGCTGATTTAACCAATCCTACAATGGGTGAATATGTAATCATTTATATGGATTAAATAATCCCATAAGGGATGAAAACAACAATATTGTTCGTAGGATTACATCAAAGGTTACTTGAAGGCTTATATGATTATAATATTACTCGTACACTTACATCATCATCTACTGATCTTGGTCAATAAGGTCAAATTATCATATCTTCCAACACACCCTCATAATTTGAGCTTGGATGAAAGAAAGAAGACATCAAATATGATGTCATATCCCCCATAATTAATGCTCAATTGGGCCAAAGAGTATTAGACCCACTAAACCTCCCTCATCATCTAGAAGACTTTCAAGTCACCAAGTAATGAGCCTCCATCACCATTTGGAAGACTACCAAGATATGAGCAACTGATCCTCCCTCGCAAATTAGAAAACTTCTAATATTTTAAGAATAGGCATCCATCTCTATTTAGAATACTATTAAGGTGTCAAGAATGAGACTTAATTAGGGCATAATTTGGGTCAATTTTATCCAATAATCAAGGCTAATGAATCCTACTATCTCCTTTTGTCAAATGTGCATGAACTAGATCAACCCATTATTGGATATTAAGTTGTGACTCCACATTTGGATCCAAGGTGTTAAGCTTCCCATGAGAAGATCATCAACATGCAATATGGTGACCACAATCTATCCTTAGATCTCACAAAATAAAATAACTATATCATCAAGCAAAAGGTAGGTTTCTAAATAATTAGGCCCCATGGTCAAAAATGGACTCTTAGGAACAAGGCATACTCTACACTCACCATCCAAAACCTACTCCTCTTACATAAAAAAACACTACAAAACTAAATTAGGTTCTTAAACATAACATAAGCGGTCCATAGTGCTCTTGTAAAATTACCAAATTCTACTAACACAAAAACAACTATAACCATTGTGAATAGCTTAAAAAATCATGTGATTTGAAAAAAAGAGATCTTAAAATGCTTATATATGCAAAATTTATGACCTCTAGATGTTTGCCTACCATGCACTTACAAAACTAGAAAAATTTAAAAATTCAAAATTTTAAATTACTGATGACCATTTAAAGGGTGTCATGTATCATAAAATCATCATATACAAAAAAATATCATTTGTCCTCTACAATTGTTGCCACTAACTAGGACAATGAATAGGAAACCAACTAAATTATCTTCTTCATCTGTTGATAGGGACCAAACATAGAAGGAAGCATAGACAAGTGTCAAATCCGGTATAGGTGAGACAATTAATAATAAATATTATATTTTTTAGGTGGTCATATAGGCACCAAATTGACCACCAACTTAGCTACACAATGCCAACTCAAAGGTAAAATAAAGTGCCCATGATGTGAACCCATTATCTCATTGGCATTAGGGCTCTCCATGCACTCATCCTAACCATAAGATCCATGTGTCATGTGGTAAAAAAAAACTTACCTCCTTTGCATTAAGGTGCCAAATGCAAAAGGTCTAAACCTTACCACAAATTGAACTTAAAACCTCATGCATAACACTCTATTGCCTTTCTGCAAGACCAAACAACATGGGTGAAACATAAACTATAAACAAAATATCATGAATGCACTAATGCATTTTACATGCCTCTAGCACGAATTTCTATCCAAACTAGTTCCAATTTATGATAAAATGCTATGAACATACAAGTTGATTATGTTAATCACTTTGCTTGCATCAAACCTCAATCCATGATAAAATATTCTTGTATGCAATAAAACATCCTTTATGCCTACAAAAAGAGATTATGTTTCAATCTCAAAACCTCTACTATTCTTGTCATCAAAATCACACATTCCACATAGACACTAGAAATATCAAACGCAAAGGTTTGAACTTGGAACCTTTTTCTTGAGAACCAAATGCCATTTGATTGTGCCACATGACATGACAAAAATCATAGTTATCCCTTTGAATAAAACAAGTGCTTCTAAAGTGGCAAAAATCATCCATGCTAACCAAAATTATTTTGTTGCCTCCCTTAAACTCAAAACTACTTGGTGGTAACCTTAGCATGTTACCACTATGTCATCTGAGCTAGCAATTATAACAATTACCCTTTGTACAAACAAAGATACCAATCCATCAAATCATGCATTCACCTATGTTTTTCCATCGCAATAGGGAATATTGAGCAAAATATTATGATTTCAAATTCAAATTTCAAAACTACAAGGAAATTTTCAAACTCAAAAACAAGTGTCAAAATGATAAAATATTTAATTAAACAAGACCCTCTAAATTTTTACAAAGAATCCTGAAAAGTTGATGATTCATCCATATCTACCATGGTTTGCCTTGTATAACCTTTTTCTCAAACATAACCTGTCAAGCAATCCTCTTCAACCAAAGCAACATAAAAGGTTATTGGACTAATCAAACAAACCTATCAAGTGGCTTGAAGACATTTTCCATTCCATGGAGCCAACCCAAGGCTCATTCAATAATTAGGGGTAATCTATCAAATGTTTAGACTTGTCTTCTCAATATTTTGAAACCATGTAGACTGCCCTCTCATCTATGTGGCACTGATGTCAAAACAAAATCTAAAGTAGAGAAGAAAATAGATTTTTTTATAAAACTCTATAAAACATCAACAATTGTTTTTTAAAAACCTTAAAATTTTAGTCCACCAATTTTTGTAGAAAATACTTATTTAAGGCATCATTGGAACCATCCTTCAAAAATATTTAACAATGGATTGAATGTTAAAAAAAGGAAACACGATGAATTTGTTGGTGAATATTTCTCTTGAGCCAATCAACCACTATTGCATAATAGATCATCACAATCGAAGCTCCCACTAGATTTTTAAGGAGGAAATACTAAAAAATGTTGATTAAGATCTTTCTCCAAAAACTACTTTAGAAACAATCTCTCCACGTAGTCAAGTGAAGCTGCTCCATTCAAACTTTGATGCCATGTTGGAATTTGTAATACTTTTAAAAATCTCATGAAGCATAACATTCACCACAAGCATAAGATGATAGAGAAGTGAAATAGAAATTTTAAGAATACATAATGGAATGGGTGGGTACCCAAGATGAGCACCTACAATAATAGCTCACACACTAATATTACATGTTACACTAATACAATGGATTAGTGGTTGGGGGTATTCATATTGAATTCTTAAACTATAATTACAATAACATTAACCAAGGCCATCATACGGCTCAAGCTTAAGTCAAGTTACTAAATATTTAATTAAAGGTTTAGCTAAGGTTAACCATCAAGGTGGTTTAACCAATCCCATAAGGGGTGAATACATAACCATCTAGGTGGATTAACCAATCCCATAAGGGATGAATACAACAATATTGCTCGTACCATTGCATAAAAGGTTTCCCAAAGGCTTACATGATCATAAGATTACCTATAATTTTATATCAAAGGTTGCCCATAGGCTTACATCATCATCTATTAATATGGTCAATAAGGTCATATTACCATATCTTCCAACATTGGTGAAGTTACTTAGTGCTATTTCATTATGCTGGAACACTTAGGAAAGTGATATGCATGGGAAGTTTTAAGTACTAAACTTTTTCTTACTAGTATAGAATGAGAGGCATTTTTTTCATTAAAATAATACAAACTATATGTGTTATATGTTAACATTAAGGAAAATCATAATTTTACTACTATCATATATAAAATTCAGCAAATTTATAATTTCTATTCATGTTTTATGTAAAAAAATGGTGAGTACATCAAATAATTTTTTTAAAAATTTAATAAAAATTTAGACAATTGGCCAAAAAAAACCCATAAAAAATACCTTGATTATGTGACATCAATTCAACTTGTAAATTTTTGCACACAAATTTTTTCTCATATCTTTTAAAATCAAAAAATTAGATAAGGGTATATATCTGATGTAAAATGAACGAGAATTAGATTAGGAAATAATCAATCAAACATTAGGATTTGCCATTAACTTCAAAGTATAAATAGGTTACAAAATAGATTATTTAATGACTTAGCATTAGAAGTGCTAACGTCATTTAATAATAGATTATTCTAACAAACTAACTAAATATCATAAGATATTTAGTTATTAACCATAGTAACTAGAAAGTAATTCATAGCATAGTAACTATCTCCTATGGTAGAAAAGTAAATGTAATAACCTCTGTAGTATAATGCAATATACTACCTATTTTACCCTAACATCCCCCCTTTATTACATTACTTTGATATACAAAGTTTATTTCAGAATAGTTCAAATTTGACACGTCCAAGTGCCTTTGTGAAGATGTTCGCAACTTGTTCGTCTGTGGGAATGTATTGGAGCTTGATGTTGTGTTTAGGAACTTCATCATGAATGAAATGACAATCTGTTTCAATATGCTTTATGCATTCATGATGGACTGGATTCTTGACCAAGCTCAAAACACCTGAGTTGTCGCAAAACATGTGAATAGGAAATTTCTTTGGTAGCCCCATGGTAGCCAAGATGCGAATTAACCATATTGCTTCACACATAGCTTTACGTGCAACACGATACTTTGCCTCTGTTGAAGATAAAGCAACCACCTGTTGCTTTCTACTATACCATGAGATAGGACCAGATACAAGATGAAATACATACCCTGATGTTGATTTTCTGTCATCTATGGATCCAGTGTAATCAGAGTCAGTGTAACTCTATAAGAAGAATGAATTATTCTTCTTATACTCTAGACCATAATCTACACTACCCTGAATGTAGTGAATAACCTTCTTAGCTGCTTTCCAATGAGAGACCTTTGGTTCTTGCATGAACCATGAAATATAGTTTACATCATAAGTAATATCTGGACTAGTATTAGTCATATAGATGAGGCTTCCAATCATCTGTCTATATAGTGTGCCATCTACCTGTGATGAGTCATCATATCATGATAACTGAAGCCCTGATTCCATCGATGTTGCTTTGGGCTTACAATTAGTCATACGATATTTTTCTACTAAAGTCTTGGCATACTTTTTCTGAGTCACCCTAAGATGATTCTTCTTCTATTCTATCTCAAGGACAATACAATAGTGGAGAAGTCCTAGATCTATCATATCAAATGACTCTTTCAAGTCATATTTCATGGTTTTAATCAATTTCTATAAATTGCTAGTGATGATCAGATCATCTACATATAACACAAGAATCACTATTTCAGAACTTGTGTTCTTGATATAGAGATTTGCATTATATGGACTTCTCTTAAATCCATGCTGTAGTAGGTGACTATCCATTTTTATGTACCATGCTCTTGGGGCTTGTTTTAGCCCATATAATGATTTGAACAACTTGCAAAATTGTTGCTCATGGCCTTCTTTAGCAAATCCAGGAGGTTGAGTCATGTACACTTCTTTTAAGTCACCATTTAGAAAGTCACTTTTTACATCCATCTGATGTAATTTCCATCCGAATTGTGCTGCCATAACACACAGAACTCGAATAGTGGTCATCCTTGTTGTAGGAGCAAAGGTTTCCTCATAGTCAAGGCCTTCCTTTTGAGCATAGCACTTTGCCATAAGATGGACCTTATGCTTGTATATGGTACCATATGCCTTATATTTGACTTTGTAAACCCATTTGCAGCCTATGGGTTTCTTTCCTTTAGATAAATCTACAAGCTTCCATATTTTATAATTGATGAGGGAGTTATGTTCTGCATCTATAGTTGCCTTCCACTGATGAAGTCTAAGTGATTCATCAACTGTAGAAGGTTCATTTTCATAAAATTATGACAAGTAAACCATCTCCTCATCTATTTCCATATCATCTTCCCTTGCTAACTCTCTATCAACAGAAAGGTATTGAAAATCTGCACAAATATCATCAACTGAAATGGATGCTTCATTATTTTCTTGTTGAGTCATGCTTCGTGTCTTTGGATGATTGAGAGTAAGATCAAGTGGGGAAGTGAGTTTGGAATATTTCATTGTGCTCGTATACCATTTGGGAGGATTTTTTTGTTGTGGAGAAGGAAGTGGTTGTTGCTCCTCATCATCTAGGTATACTGATGTAGTGTTGGGTGTGAAAGCTTCATCAAACACTACATCTCTACTAACATGTATTTTCTTGGTAAATGGGTCTATCAATCGATAGCCTTTTGAGAATTCATCATATCCAAGAAAAACACATGGTAGGGACTTCTCATCTAATTTCTTTATTTTCTCCTTGGGTATATGCATAAAATCCTTACACCCAAACACCCATAGATGAGATATGGATGGTTTCCTTCTACTCCATGCTTCCTGAGGAGTCATACCTTCAAGAGCCCTTGTGGGTTATCTATTTAGAAGATATATTGTAGTTTGAATTGCTTCAGCCCAGTAAATTTGCTCAAGATTGGCTCCCTTAAGCATACATCAAACCATTTCCATAATGGACCGATTTCTTCTCTCAACAACTCCATTTGACTGAGGAGAATAGGCTATGGTCAACTGTATTTTTATCCCATGTGTCTATAAAAATGAGAAAAATTCCTTTGATGTGTATTCCCCCCCTCGATCTGAATGGAGGGTCTTGATGAAACATCCTGATTCTTTCTCAACTAGATTTTTAAACTGTTGAAAATAGGTAAATTCTTCAGACTTCAACTGCAATAAGAAGACCCACATCTTGCGTGATTGATCATCTACAAACAATTAAAAATACTGTTTTCCTCCACAACTAGTAGACATGGGACCACACAAATCTGTGTGAACCAACTCCAAAGGTACCTTAGCTCGAAAGGAGCTAGGTTCAAAGGGTACTCTGTGTTGCTTGCCTGACAAGCAATCTGAGCACACTGGCAAAGTAGATGAAAGACTAGGCGATCCTTTCACCATTTGATATTTACTGAGTTATAGTAAATATCCTGAACTTAAATGCCCAAATATCTTATGCCATAGAGATGTGGCCTATTTTTTGGTTATTGCCATTGCAGTATGTGTTGAGGTAATTACATCTAAGACAAACAAACCATGTTTGTATGCACCTGTTGCTATCTTTTTTCCTTTCTTAGTGATAAATCAACGTTTATTTTCTTTTTCCACCTTGAAATTGACATTCATGTGATTGTACAGGATTTGTGGAACTGACAAGAGATTATTTTTCAATCCTAGTACATAAAGAACTTTTTGAGTTTTACATTATCCATCTATAAGGGAGACAAAAACACTTCCTTCTCGCTGAACTCGATAGGTTTGATCATCAAAAATGGTGATCGGTCTACCTTCTCGAACCTCAAATTTCTCAGACCAGGACTTATCTCCAGTCATATGCTTACTAGCACCTGAATCTATGTACCACATAGTGTCCTTGTGAGGGGAATCTGTATGTGTCATGAGCACTTTGTGTGCTCATTCAGAGTCCAAACTAGAATCTTTAGTTGCAATGTGTCCCTATTGCTATTTATTCTTGTTATTTGGTTTACCTTTGCCCTTCTTGTTTCCTTGTTCATTGGGCGGTTTGTTCTTAAACCAACATCTTTTGGTTTCATGAGTGTCCTTGTCGCAAATCTTACAATACTGCTTCTTCTTCTTAGTCTCTTTGCCTTTACCCTTGTATTTATTAAAAGAAGAACCTTTCTGTTGATCACAATTTTTCTTACCATCATGTATGTTTGAGAAAAGAGCATTGTTGGATGCCTCATCTCTTTGGATTTGATTAGCTTCTTCTGTTTGAAGCATATTTACCAACTCGACTAAAGTCACTGTCCTTCCAGAGACTTTTAATGAAGTGATCACCATTCTGTAGGAGTCGGGAAGAGCCCTCAAAATGATAGAGGTCAAGACTTGGTCTTCCACTTTTTCTCCTAAGGATTGTAGTTTTATTTTTAATTCTACCACTATGCAGAGGAATAGCTCTATTGTTTCTCCTGATTTCATATGAAGAGTATGAAGATATGTTTGGAGGTGAAGAATCGTTGATTGATTATTCCTAGTAAAGATGGTTGTTAAGGCATCTCATGTCTCCTTACCATTCTTAGCTTCACTGATATGAGGTTGGATATCATTAGTAATAGCTAGCAAGATCATTAAGGATAGTTTTCTATCATTTTTCTCAAATGTTGTTTGATTTGCTCCTGCTGATTGAGGTCTAGTTTCACTTCCATCCACTATAGACCATAGATACTCTATAGTTAAGATAGCTTTCATCTTAGTATTCCATGTAGAATAATTTAAACCTTTGAGTAGTTGGTTCTTAGTGAGATACTTGTGCATCATGGCCATGGTGAAGGTTTCAAATTGATAGGACTAAGATGGTTGTATCTTGCACTATACCCTCAAAAGAGTATATGGAAGATGTTTAATTTGCTTCTATAAGATATTTAATGGAACCTGCCTTAACACCCTTAACAAGGGATGAAAAGTTTGAGGATTTTAAGCCAAAAAAATAGAGCAAATTAAAGGGGTAGGTTTTGAAAGACTTTTGATTGTGCTCTCTAGGATTTTTAATGGCACCTGCCTTAACACCATTCAAGAAGGATGGAGAGTTTGAGGAAATTAAGCCAAACAAAGAGAGTTAATCAAGGTGTTTTGAATTTTGACTTTTGATGGGGAATAAAATTAACTTTGTTTTAATCTGTGCAAGGTGTAGCACGATTTGGAGTGAAGTTTGGGTTTTGTGAAATGCTCCTTCAATGTTCTATCTGATTGTTTAATTAAAAACAAAAAACATGATTGTTAGTGCAATAATAAAAAAACAAGAGAGCAACCCAAATTATTATCACTCTAGGTGTCGGATGCAACCGAAAATACACCTAGTATAGTCAATTTTTAAGAGAAGGTGTCGAGTACAATCGAGAATACACCTTTCTTGCTTTAAAATATCCCCCCTTTCTCTTTACAATTTTGTAAAAAAATAGAATCACAAGATATGACTTCTATCCACCCTTAATTTTTACAAAATTGAAAAATTAGAGCACTCATTTCAAGACAAGTCGACACACGACCCGCGTTTGAAAGGCTTTCAGACCAATCGACACATGACTTTGGTTTTTGTCTTCCACACTCAAGCATGAGGAGCAAAAAAAATAGGATTGAAAAGATCTCAAGTTTACAACAAAAAAATGCTATTTTATGTTTTATGTCTCCTTGCTTGAAGGAGAGAACAAAAACAAAGTTTGAAGGTTTGTGGAAAATGAGATAGCCTTTATGCTTCCTCAATCATGGCATGCTATGTTTTTTGCAATAGAATTGTGAGTTTCTATGTCTTATATCTTCAAAAATGAATGAATAAAACTATAGAACTTCTGTGGAGTTTATTGCAAAAAAAATGTTGAAGCAGGTTTTTAAAATTTGCCAAAAAGAGGTTCCTATGTTTCTTTTGTCTCCAATTGAGAGAAAACACTTTTTGATTTTTGGAACATTTATGGCAAAAATTTTGTTTGGATTTCAAGTTCTCTAAGTTTGATAAAGCAAAAAAAATATGTATTTAAGATGAAATTTCTATAATTTAGGAAAAAATGGTCCAATTTGATTAAAAATTGAATATTTTATGCCAATTTGAAAATAAATTATAAAAAAAATCAAAAAATAATATTTTTAATGCTAAAAAAACTGTAGAAAATTAAAAAATTTTGAAAAAAAATTATGAAATTGATTAAAAACCTTTGTATTTGGAGGCACTGGGAATCGAACTAGTGCCTCCACGGATGCTAGGCGATCACGCTAGCCAACCGAGCCACCGCCTGGTTGGAAATGTCTTCGGTGCGACTGCAACTGAAGGTGGCCACGATGGTGATGAGCCTTTGTGGGATTTATCCCACATGCATCCAAAAATGGGATGCATAAGGGTTTATAAGCCGTAGTACTCCCATCCAACATTGATTTCCTATGGGCAATTGACGAGTCTCGAGTCGAGTCCAAGTCGAGTCCAAGTTAGTCTTGTTGTTCAATTGTCCGCTACATGTCGAGTCCGAGTCAGTCCTCTTGTCCAGTAAGTATCCAAGTGGCACGTGGTCTTTGTGCCACCTATCACCTATTTAGTGTCCAGGTGGCATGTGGTTGTGGTGCCACATGTCACCTAGTAAATGGTCCAAGTTGTGCCTCGAGGTGCATGCAGTCCAAAGATCATTAGATCTCACCACTTGTCAGGTTTAGGGATCGGAGGGCCTCTTGCCCTCGTGGATCCTGAGGTGGTCGAGGATCGAAGGGTGCTGCTACCCTCTCGAATATCAAGGTCATGGCCTACGTCTACGTCCAACTGGGAGGTGAGGGCGCTCCTACCCTCTCGGCCCTCCCAGATCTATGGAGGCTACATGGCTCTGCGGGTAGGCCTATGGTCCTGCACGATGCGTGTGGGCCTGGAGGGCCTGTGCATCGCCTGTAGGGCCAGCAGGATGTTATAGGGGGTCCAATGGGCCTACATGATGCGTGCGGGCCTGGTGAGCCTGCACATCACATGCGGGTCCTGGAGGGCCTGCACATCACCTACGTGGGGGCCAGTAGGGATGCTCTTGCGATCTGGACTTGTGGGCCTGCAAGCCTCGTGGAGAGTGGCGAAGATCCAAAAACTGCCTGGGAATCTGTGTGAGGAGACAACAGGCCTGACGATGGAACGAGTTATGCTTGTGTTATCCACCCCAGCGAGGATACCAATGATGTAAAATGAACGAGAATTAGATTAGAATATAATCAATTGAACATTAGGATTTACCATTAACTTCAAAGTATAAATAGGTTACAAAATAGATTATTTAACGACTTAGCATTAGAAGAGCTGACATTGTTTAATAATAGATTATTCTAAAAAACTAACTAAATATCATAAGATATTTAGTTATTAACCATAGTAACTAGAAAGTAATTCGTAGCATAGTAACTATCTCCTATGGTAGAAAAGTAAATGTAATAACCTATGTAGTATAATGCAAGATACTACCTATTTTACCCTAACAATATCAACATTTGTTGAGGGTACATAGTTCCACTTTATTATGCTAATGTATTAGATGAGGACGTGAACTCAACCTATAAAGATTTAAAAAGATATTGTTTATCATGTTGCATTTTTTAATTCATAAGTTAAAGGAGGGAATATATTAACCTTGATATCTATGAAAATTAAACAATATTGACATAAATACTAAAATTACCTAGATATCCTTCCAATAGAGTACCCATAGAGGACTACTCATGGAATTACTACATATATCACATATGGGACATTATGAAACAACCTATAATTGATAGTATCATACATTTATATACAAACAACCTTTTTACACAAGTTATTCCTCAAAATTGTTACATAAATATTCATATAATCAAACATCTATTATCCTAGGTAGGCCATAGAACATTGCCACCAAGGAAAAAGCAACACCCTTTATTAGTGCTTTCAATAAATAAGAAAGATGAAATATACAAGGTGAAATTAAGACAAGTCATGAAAATACTAAGCTACAAATGCTAAATGAAGTTGATCATGATCTTAAGGAAGGCCATGTATTTCACTATTGATGTACCAAACTATGTCATGGATGCAATAGAGATTAACACACTCACCACAAGTAGCTTGAAAAGCTACTCGTGTCATATATACCATCATAATGTCCTTCATCATACTATATAGGTTACCTTGTAATTTGTC
Organism: Wollemia nobilis; assembly: GCA_028583015.1. Lineage (NCBI taxonomy): Eukaryota > Viridiplantae > Streptophyta > Pinopsida > Araucariales > Araucariaceae > Wollemia > Wollemia nobilis. The sequence goes on from JAQPPZ010003510.1 coordinate 1,244,498, forward strand.
CACAACAATTTTTCTAAGACTATTGCACATTTCATTGATTACCAGATTGCTACAAAATTCTTTTATCATCACACCTCTAAGCTCTAATTAAAGCTCCTTAAGTCATCTCCCATTTTCCTCATTAAGAAATTCAAGAAGAGCAATAGTGGTCTTTAGGCCCTTCAAAACCTAACAAACAAACTAGCCAAAGTATAATTGACCTTCAAATTGATTCTAGCCATAACATCCTTTTACTTGAATTGTGATAACCCAAGGTTTTGATTAGAATCCATCAAAGAAAGCCAATAATTATTTCTTTCTGATTTTTTTTGAAAAATAATTTGAAAAAACTTGTATTAAAACAAAGATCATTTACAAGTTGGGATGAGACTTCTCCCAACCTTAGCCAAAGAGAACACATGTTTACAACAGTAAAAGAAGATTTGCATTGGAGCCAAATCTCTTAAACCATATTTCTACAATGGTTGTTCACCTGTTTACAACTGTAAAAGAAGATCTACATTGGAGCACAAATCTCCTAAACCATATTTCTGGAATGGTTGTCCAAATTAGCTAAACACTGGATTTGCTCACCAACCTGCCTAATCATCTCATCCTCAATAGCCATGTCACTGTGCCACTGAACCCCTACCTCCTTCTCAGTGCCCATCTTAGCCAGGAAGTCTGCCACTTTATTTAGATCTCTACTCACATAAACTGGAATCACATCATCTAATTCCCTCCACAATTCCTTAATTTGAGTGACAAGAATCCTCAACCTCCATGTCTTCAAAGCAAAGTTCCTCATGCAATCTAGAGCTCCAACCATTATTTGAGAATCTGATTCTAGGATTATCCTCCTGTAACCTTGTTTTACTACCCAAATAGAAGCATATTTGATAGCTAAGGCTTCTGCTTCATTGTTTGTGGCCCTTCCCAAGCCTTGCAGTTCCCAATAGAGCACTGTTCCAACATGATTCTGGCAAACCACTCCAATTCTAGCTCTACCCGGATTGCCTTTTGTAGCTCCATCAGTATTAATTTTAATCCAACCTTTTTGGGGTGGTTTCCAACTAGCTCTGTCCTACCCCTCTTGCACTTCAACTTCCTTCTCCATTGTCCCTATAACAACCTGAGTTTCCTCTTTAGCATACACTACCACAATTTCTATGACTTTGCTCCAAATGACCTGCCAAACTCCATCTAAAGATGAAAAGGTTTCTCTAAAAATTTTTGCCATTTCTCTCCAACCACACTTGCCACCAAATGAAGTTTAATCCAAGATCCCAACCAATACAAAGAGCTTTAGATTTAAATCTACCCCTCTTCCATATTTCCCAAATATTAATCCGATTCAAATCACCATTAACTCAAATTTTATAATATAAAAACCATCTCTCCCAGATCTGGCATGTGAATGGGCACTCAAACATCAAGTGATCAGTTGTTTCCTCACTCTTGTAGCATAAAACACATTGATATGGACCAATGATTCCCCTACATATGAGATTATCAAAAGTAAGAATTCCATTATGCATGAACTGCTAGGCAAAAAAGTTTACTTTCAGCCAACCCTTGGACTGCCAAATCTTTCTCCAATCCTCAACCTGATATGCATGAGGAGGAGGCTCTAGAAGGATCTTATCATATCCATCCTTCACTGTGTAGACACCAAGGCTCCCATAGCCCCAAGCTAATTCATCCTCCTCATATCTACCTGTGAGAAATATTTCTACCAAGATTTTAGTCATGATGGGTGTCAAATCCGGAGGGATTGAAATTGGCCACTCATCCAACTTCTTAAACTGCTTAAACTTATAATCCCCAACTGACTAGTGTTGAAATAAATTTCAATTTGGACCCAACCCCTAGTTTCCATGGCTATTTTTATTGGTTGCAGTTCAGGGAATTCAACAATGATAGGTGGGTATTGATCCCATGAATCTATCCAAAATCGTGCCTTCTCCCCTCTCCCCACTTTCCAAAATAATCCATATTTCACTACCTGAGATCCTAACTTAAGAGCCTACCACACTAAGGATCCATTACCATCCAAAGGGAAATGACCCACCTCATTTGGGTTTACCTATCCCAAATATTTACTAGTTAAAATTCTACTGAATAAAGAAGTTGGTTGGGAAATCCACCTCCAATAAAGCTTTCCAGCCAAAGCTTTATTATTTAACTTTGATCTTCTCAGTCCCAAACCTCATTTTACCTTGGGTTGGCTTACTTTCTCCCAACCTACTAAGGCCCATTTCCTCTCTCCTTTTACTCCTTCCCATAAAAATTTTCTAGCCATCTTGTCCAACTCTTTCCATATGGTATGTGGGGCAACAAGGATAGAAAATTTATAAATTGGCATGGCCTAAATGACTGACTATAAAAAAGTTAATCTACCCCCATAGCTTAACCATTTGTGAGACCAATGATTAATTATTTCCTTGATACAGTCCAAAATATTCCTCCAGATATCTATTTTTAGTTTTTTAAAATGCAAAGGGACCCCCAAGTATACCACTAGGAGAGAAGTCCTTGTGAATCCCAAGATCTCTAAAATTTTATCCTGAAGCCTTTGATCAAGATTGAAAAAGACCACTTTGGATTTTTTATCATTGATGACTTGGTTTGTAGCCCTAAGGTAGACATTAAGTGTATCTCTAATCATTCTTGCTTCCCTGAAGTTGGCCACTCCCACCAATCCTGTGTCATCCACAAACTGTAGGTGAGTCAAAACTTCCTCACCCACCTTGATACCTATTAGCAAACCTTGTTGTCTTCTCCTCAAGATGAGTCTACCCAAGCCTTCAGCCAATATGAGAAAAATATAGGGGGAACAAGGATCTCCTTGATGAAGGCCTCGAGTAGCTCCAAATGGTTGCGAGGGAAGACCCTTGATTAACACTGAGTATGTCGGAGTAGAAACACAGCTCATGACCCATTCTATCCAATCCTGAGAGAAACCAAAGGCTGCCATCATCTTTGACAAGAAGCTCCACTCCACCCTATCATAAGCCTTTGACATATCCAATTTTATGAACATTCCTCTATTACCAGATGTTTGCATTGAATGGATTGCCTCCTGAGCTAGAACCACACCATCCAAGATCTGCCTACCCTCTACAAAACCCCCTTGCTCCGAGGAGATAATGCTATGTAGAAGAGGTTTTAGCCACTCAACCATTACCTTTGTGATTATTTTATATATGACATTGCATAAGGCAATAGGTCTATAATCTGAAATATGCACCCCCTCCTCCCCTTTTGGAATTAAGGCAATGAAAGTATGATTTAATGCTTTAAGCATTCTTTTACTACCTTTGGACTCCTCTATAACAACCATTACATCCTCCTCCAAGTTGTCCCAGAAGGCCTAAAAAACTCAATTGGAAAGCCATCTAGACCTGGTGTTTTTTGGTGCTCATTCCAAAGACTACATTCTTCAGTTCCTCTCTATCAATGGGTTTAAGTAGGGCCTGATTTTCTTCTTCAGAGATAACAGAGGGTATGATAACAAGAACTTATTTTTGAGCCTCTTCATATTGCACCATACTTTCCTTAAATAGTTTAGAAAAATAATCCATTGAATGGAAATGCATACCTAGAATTGTATCAAAGGAGTGTCCATTCTCATATTGAAGAGCTTCCATGTTGTTCATCTATCTCCTAGCACAGGCAGCCCGATGGAAAAATTTGGTATTTTTATCACCTTCTAATAACCAAGTGGTTCTTGCTCTCTATTTCTAGTAGGTCTCCTCTTGGTTGTCAATGTCCTCAACCACTTTACGCAATGCATCATCCTCTTCTTTGAGCTGCTCTATAATTGTTCCTTCCCTAAAGTGTTTTTGAACCTCATCCCATCTGGCCACCAATGGAGCTCTTTGGACCTAGAAGTCTATCTTGTTAGCTCACCTCCATTGTTTCAGTTGATCTTTGACATAATGAAGTTGTTTGTGGAATCTAAACATTGTTGTCCCATATGTTGGGTGGCCTTCTTCCCACCACTATGGAATTTTCTTTTGAAGTTCCTCTTTTTGTAACCAAAAGTTTTCAAATTTAAATGGTTTGTGATGTTGCATTGTCTTGATCCCCCTTCCAAAAAAATGGGAAAGTGATCTGAAACTGGACCCTCCAAAATCTGAAATTTTATATTCCATTTTACAAATGCCTCCTCTAAAACCAAAAAATGATCTAACTTCACCTTCCTGCTATGTGGCTCCCTCCTCTTATTAGTCCAAGTATAGTTGGTTCCAGGGCATTTAATATCCACCAAGTGTAATGCCTGGACTTGGGCAATCATAAGTCGATCCCCTAGGTCCAAAATTGGGGTTCCCCCTTCCTGATATCTAGAGGATAATTTAGCATTAAAATCCCCAGAAATAATCCAGTCTAACTCTTCCCTTGAGACTCTCATGTTATGCACAACTTTCCATTGATGCATCTGACCATCTAGGTTTTGAGCCCCATAAAAATTTGTGATTAAAACATGTTCAGCTATGACATTGTTCCTAAAATGTGATGTGAGGACACCCCTCCAAGCTATATGTTCTATTGCAGTCCATTCAAGAGAGTTCCAAAAAGTAACTATCCCCCCTGAGGCCCCTTGGGCAGCCACTTCCATATGACCAACACCCCTCCAAAGTCTATTTACTATTTTACACATAAGATCCAATGATATTTTTATCTCCTGGATAAGCAAAAAATATGTTTTACATTTTTCTAAGAGTCTTCGAACAACAGATTGATGGGTTCTACTATTTAAACCCCTAACATTCCATGATTGTATAATCATTGGTTACCTTGAGAGCAGTAAAAATCTATTGGCCTCACCGATCCTCTAGTGATCAATTTGTCTCCTTGAACTGCTATCAATTCCTTATTTGATTTTCTACCCACTCCTTGAGAGCTACTATTTTTTTATCTCTTTTCCACTTGAGTTATCCCTAGAGTTGGCCTTTCTCTATTATTTTTTACTATGCCCATGATGACATCCTTAATTATCGATTGCTCTTGGTTATGCACTATCAATACCCTTACACTCTCTGATTGTGGTAACTCACTACACTCAATTACCTACTCTATGATGGGAGGAGGTGAAAGAGGGGCTTGAACATGGTTATTATTGTTTTCATTATTCCCATCCACTCCTTCCATGAATTGTTCTTCTTCTTGGTCCATTAGTGTCTTAAATATCTCATACCTATTGGAGGGCTTGAGTTGGGTTTGCTCTTTACCATATTTTTTCTTTTGCCTTCTCCTTATTTTGGGTTGTTCAAAACCATCTCCTTATGCTTCTTTACCCTGAGAAATATTGGTTGTTTCTTTATTTATTGTTGAATTACCCTCCTTAGGAATATTTGACATTCCTAGAGGAGCCTCCATTTTTATGTTCATATTATTTGGGCAAGATCGGGCCAAATGCCCATATTTGTGGTAAACTCTACATCTGAAGGGCAATGCCTCATAATCCAGTTGTTGAATCCAAGATAGTCCTACAAGTTCGAGTTCCACCTCTATCGACAAAGGTTGGCTAAGATCCATTTCCACACATAATCTTGCATAAACAATTATGTTTCCTTCCATTGTGTCTTTGGAAACACCCAAATGTCTTCCAAGGGAATTATCGATAATTTCCAATACCTACTCACTCCAAAACTCCATTGGAAGTGCATACAAATGGATCCAAATCGGGACAATAGTGGGTTCAATTCGAGGATCAAATCCCACTCTCTAAGGTTGAACAAATAATCTTATCAGACCATGATTCCTCTTTTATGATTCGAAAGCCCTATTTCTATCGATAAGTGAAGAAAAACTAACAATAAAATATCCATTGCTAATAAACCACAAAGAATACTCACCAAGAGGCTCCTAATTTTGTCAGACCCAGGAATGCAAAAAAATTAAGGTAGGGTGAATACCCATGAATTTACAGATCAAATCATGATTGGCTCTATATAAAATTATTTCTTTGACCATCCTTTGCTCAATGACAATCTTTGGCCTTGATTCTGACTATGGCAAGCATCCATTAACTCGTTGAGATGTTGATCTATTTCCAGCAACCGTAAAGAGCATTTTTAATGTAGTTTTTTGTGCTTCTTCAGTCTCTGATGGAGATTTATCCTTTAACAAATCTGCAAAAGAACTATGTCTCTCTAAAAGAGGATCCAGAGGTGTCCCCATTGGGCCCTCCTAGGGCAGCAATCTTGTCTTCAAGTCCACAGTAACCAAAAATCTCTTCGGCTACCCAACTGATGCCCTAGTTTTCTCTTCTAGCCTTTTCTTTTCGATTCTTAACTATCCAAAGGGAGTGAATTTCTACTAGTATGAATAAAAAAACTTTATTTTGACACTTTCTTCCATGGCCATCAAAGTATTAAAAGATTACTTCCAATAGGATACAAATTCCCCGTGGAGGGATCCATGGTTATGTCCATTCCTATACTAATCAACTCCATCCTTTCCATCATATTTTAACCCTTATTCTTCCCAATTATTTTCTTAAACTAACCCATTTTCCATCATATATTGCTTAGGATGGAAATTTGAAGGTCATTTGCACTTATTGAAGTTATCAATGCACCATTAACATCCTCATACGCTAATATGTTTTTTTGTCCTTCACATCAAGTAAAAATGGAGTTTCCTACTTCTAAGTTATATTTCATTCTTCATCATTGAACTTAGTGTGTATAGGATATGTATGGTCCATCATAACCTATAATAATTGGATTTTGTGACTTCACATATAAAAGAAAGGTAATACATGTTAATTAGAGCATCTTATATGGTGGTTAAGAATAGACGAGAACAATATTTACTAACTCTCAATCATCCTTAAGTTTCTTCCAACAATGGATATACCTACCATCAAGACTAAGTCATGTGATATAATCCTCAACACTAACAAAATTACGTAAGTGTGGCAAGGTCTATCTCCTAATTGACCTAACTAGTATTGACCTTTCTAAAGAGATTCTTGAGTTTCTTCCATGCTTCGTTCAAATTTGTCTCATCCTCCATGTGAAATGCCAAAGCTATTTTAATAATTTAGGTATTGAGACTTAAGGTTTTCGGTTTCTTCTACTTAAATCACCATATAGAACATCATAAACCACTCAAACATACAAGTGGACCAGCCAAAAAAATTCTTGCTAGAAAACCGCTTTCAAAAAATAAAAATAAAAAATATTTTTTAAAAATTATTAAAATATTTGAAAACACATCAGATCAATAACTGAAGACTAAATATGGGAGAAGAAGAAAAATTTTTATTGATACCCCTTCATATTTGTCATAAATTCTAAAAACATATATGCTTCTTCATTATTCTTGATGGTTCATTCTAAAATCCATATAGTAGAATCTTAAAAAAATGTTGCTCCTTATTTAGTTGGTGTATTTGAATATCAAGATAGATTTTTATGTAACTTGATATATATTATTCATATTCTCACAATCCCACATTGGGAGTTAGTTATGATTCAATAGATCTTACTTAAAATCCTATCAATTAACCAAAGTTCATCCATCAAAGTTTAGTAAAGTTCTCTATCTCACAAAGAGTAGAAGATCAAATAAACATGTTTTCCACAAAAATTAGAGATATTAATATGAAATTTTAGTTTCACAAGTACTTTAAATCCAAGTTTGAGTAACCCTAATTTTATAGTTGAAACTTGAAAACATTGTCCTAATCTTAAGCCACAAAAAGCTGTAGAAGACATTGTAAAGAAATTCATTCACTGTTCTATTAAAGATTCAAAAGGGGAGAAGGAAAACATGTTAAATTGACGCCTCACATTTTTTTCACAAGTTCTAAAATGAACATGCTTCTCTATTATTCTTTATGGTTTATTGTACAAATTCATATATGCAAATCTAAATAACTCACTATTCCTACTTTTGTTAGTGCATTTGAATATTAAGATAGAATTTAACATAACCTGAAGTCAATTCCTCACATAATGTTAGGAGTTAGCTATGCTTCAATTGATACTACTCTAACACCTATAACTACATTAAATTAATTCACAAAAGTTTAGTAAAAGTACCAATCTAACAAATAAATAAAAGAAAAAATAAATATGTTTTCCACAAGTCCTAGACATGTTAATTTGAAATCGTAGTTTCATAATCATAATCATGGAAGCATTGTTATAAAAGAGCCATAGGCACTTCAATTATATTAGAATTTTTGGTGGTTCAACTTCACTTAAGGAAACAACCAAGTTGTAATATATTCTTTGTCTATGCCCTTTGGACCCTTGTATAACTTGTATAAGTGAATATTTTGTAATATTTTATTATTTAACCTAAAGGTTGGTTCCTTAACCTTGACCTAAAGGTCCTTTATAACTGGGTATTGATACCCCTCATACAAAACATTTTAATATCAATTGGAGTGTATTTTATTCTATTTTAATGAGATAATTTGGTGTCCATGGACACCTTATTGATTCACACACTTGCTTTATGTAAGTTATTTTTTATATTTCTTGGTAATGTGTTGATTCTATTCATTTAAGGAAACTACTATAAAATCCAACATGCTATCAGAGTGAGTGTGAATCTCCATTACTCAATTGCTTGTTTAGTAAATCAACTTCTATGACATCTCCTAAGGTCAAAAGTGTTTGAAGCAACTAAAAGAATTTCATGAGTCATAAGAAATTTATAAAGAGTTTTTTGTGTTAAAACACCCTAGGAGGACTTGGATCACAAATATCTTACCACTTACAATATATTTTCTCTAAGAGATATATTCACCAATATGTTCATTATTCCTCTATTGACACTCAATCCATTTTCTTTTGTTTTTGTTGACCAAATGAATGCCCTAGTTTTAGGATTGTGTTTTTTAAGTTTTTTTTTAATTTCATTTGTCCTTTATGGATTTTTCAAAAAAAATCCATTTCCTTTTCTCTTTTAGCATTTCATGTTGTATAGCAGCATATATGAGAGGACAATCTACATAACTATCCAGGAAGAAGAAAAAAATAGGTTGAACATCTTATGATGAACCTTGGATGCCAAAGAAGTCATGGTATACTTTTGTGCATGGTAAAGACCTTTGAGTCGCTTGACAACATTGCTAATGTAGTCTAACATCTTTTTTGTTGTATTGGCATGAGAGGATTTATTGATCCGTTGCATTCAACAAAAGGTTGCATAAGGAAAACCATGATAAATATGAACATATTGGTAGTGTCTTTGAATTCTTTACAATATTTTAGTGGTCCTCGGTTCAACCCTTTTCTCTATTTTTCCTCCAAGTATCTTTTTTACATAAAAATTGCATAATTTTCCTCCTATTTTTGAAATTTTAAATTTTAAATTTCAAAATATTTCTTGTGGGTGGACCTACAAAATATAATGCAATGAAATAATGACATATGCTTGCATTGCAAAGTGCATGCATGTGCAGAAAGGAGGTGATGCTTGGTTGAAAAAAGGAACACCCTTCTTAACATTACGGGGGTACTATTACTTATATTGATCACCCATGTCTAGGGGAGCCTCCCTTAATGTGTTGGGCCTTAGAGGTACATGATTCAAATCCAATCCATCCATTTTTTAAGGCCATTACATTATCCCTTTGACCAGTGATATCAACATCCTTGAGTTGTCATTGTGCAATGACATGACACATTATACTGAGGTGGCATATTCTAATGACATGCCACTATATGATGACCTAGATCCCAATTATGAAATCATACCATTTTTTCTTGCACATGCTAACATGGCACCTTGTGATGATGTGGCATATACTATGTGAAAACTTGACACTTAGTGATGATATTACCTCCTTTTTGCTTGCACATGCTAATGTAGTACCCTATGATGATAAGGCATCCTATGATGATGTGGTAATGAATGATGAAATGACATTGACAATATACTTCATGATGATGTGGTAGCTAATGATGTGGCAGGTGATGATGTGGTAAGGATTGACATGTCAAAGGTTGACATGGAAAATATAAATTCATATTGATGGTACAAATATGAGTTTAACCAATCACATTCTGCCAAATCACTGAACCCATTGACTATGTAATCACAATCAATAGTAGATTTAGCAAGATTAAGATTGATACTAATAAGAAACATAAGTAAAATGAGAAGGCTAAGAAGCCCTTAAAGAAGTAAACTTATGAATTTTGCAAGAAGGAAGGACATAAAACAAAGTTTTTTCCAATATGCATGAATGAAGTAGCCAAAATAGGAAGTGTTGATGTTGCTCTCTTCTATGCTTAATGTGAGGATAATCATGATGGTGAAACCTCATAAGCTTATGTAGTTGTTCATTCAACATATTGGACATCCACTTCTTTTGATGAGTGGATTATATATTCAGGAGCAATATCACACATGACCAAGCATAAATACCTTCTACATGGTTACATGATGCTACATTTTGGAGAGTGTATTGTCATTAAATATGTATCCTCATTATAGGTAGCATATTTTGGTCAAGTTAGTATTGGGTCTTCTTCATTGGATAAAATTATTTATGTTCCTAGTGTAGGAACAATATTTTTTCTATACATTACATCACCCATATAGGTGGAATTTTAACCTAATCAATGGGTGATAAAGGATATTGATTGTTGTATTTTAAGCCTAACTATCTCAAAATATCACAGTCCCAATATAAATAAGCCACAATATTATAGGTCTAAATATCAATAATTAAGAGTAGAATTTTATTTATGAGCAATAAAATATATATATCCAAATCAATATAATAATGAAATAACATTCACTTATAATATCAAATACGGATTTAAATGGACAAAATCATTCATGTACATGCATGAAGAATACTTACAATATAAATTGCTCAAAATTTGTATACAAGTTTTATTATCAATGCTTGTTATGTGGTGATTGCTACAAACCATTTTTCCTTACATTGTATGGATATTTATCTCCATAATGTAGACATAGTAACATGACTATTCAATGCTTCTCTATTGCACTCATCATATATATGAGAGATGCAACCTTTCCTATTATTGACCTTTGGCTTCTCATATTTCCACTTGTATACTAGACTCTTCACTCTCTTCTTACATGCATACTTTAACTCTATGACACTTGCACACTTCTACATGACTCTTACTCTATGCACTCCTAATATAAGAAACTTGTACACATTCTAATTTTACATATTTGCACACTTACGTACATGACACTTGTGCACATTCTCTCAATACACACTTGCACTCTAACTTACATGACACTTGTGCATATCCTACACATAGACACTTACATAAAAGAAAAATATAAATCACTCATCTAAAATATAGATACAAACCCTAATATATTACATATTTACATTTGTACCATGAAGGTACCATGGGGGTACATTTGCATGTACCAAATAATGTAATATTCTCCAACACCCCCTTGTATTACATTATTTGGTTATTGAAAACTTTAGTCTTCAATCAAATTCCTTCATGCTTTTGTTTGGATCTTCAGTATAAGTTTTTGCTTCAATTTTTTCTTCATGTCTTTTGTTATCCTTCCTTTTGTGTTTTCCTCTATTATTCTTCTTTGCTTTTATTTTCTTCATCTTCAGTTGTGATGTACCTGGTGATGTGTCTTCTAAATAATGAGTTAGTAAATCATCACAATAATACATTCTAGATTTCAATTATTCCTCATTGAAGCTAACATAAGTTTCATTCAAATCATATGTGTCACAATTTACATTCTTCTTATTTTATATTTTTCTTGAAAGATATCAAAGGTAAGTAGTGATAAATACATCATTAAGCATTCTTCTGAGGAAAATATAATGGTGTTTTACGAATTCTACCATGTTCTAAATAGTTTTTTGTGAAGATAATTTATAAGTGTTGTAAACTTTTTATCTTTTGCATCCTTGAGAAATAAAAATAAAATTTCTTTTAAACCATTTGATATTTATTTCTTCCCACCAAAATCATCTATTAAATTATGGGAATATAACTTTAAATTATCTACTTTTTCTTCACTATCTACATTTCTAATAATTTATTCCATGAATTTTAATTCAATGATCTAATTCCTTTGAAGTTGTAATCCTTATATCTCCCAAATTAAAAAATCACTCAAATAAGAAATTTTAAATTTTCTAAACCTTTGATGTAGTAATCCTTTTGTCTCCCTACTAAATTAAATTTGCAAATATAAAAAATATATTCAAATTTTAAATCTTCAAAAAACTTTAAACCAAATTTCTTCTAATTTCAAAAACTTTAAAAAGTTCAAAATCTAAAAATCTCAAATCTTCAAATCTTCAAATCTTTTAACTCCTTAAAAATTAAATTCTTAAATCTTAAAAAAACTCAAAAGCTTAAAATTCTAATCTTTCAAATCTTAAAACCAATTTCAAAACTTAGTAGAAATCCTTTTCACTCCAAAAACTTAAATAAATTTAAATATTTCAAAAAATTAAGTTTTGAAATAAAGAAATTCCAAATATAAACTTCACAAATCATTAGTATAGAAAACCTTATAACTCACCCTTAAAAAATCTTAATAAAAAATCAAATTCATTTTGCTTACTTTCCCTCCAAATGATTCGAAATATGATTTAATATACCTTTCCTTTTTTACATGCTTAAATCAGAATAATGCCTATGATTAAAGCTATCAAGTAGTAACACATAAACATTACCTATATTGACTCCTCCTTTTGCACTTGATTTTGACTGCAATACTTACAATCGCTCAAGTTGGATTCCATTTGAAATTTTTGAAGTATGATGCTAAATATTCAATGTTTTCGACTTGAGTATCTTTAGTTGGAAAGCATGCTAGGGCAATGTATACTGGATAAGACATTAATATCTCACTTGATCTCTTCTATATGGCACATATATCTATTGAAAAATATGCTAAGAGCTCACTTAGTCTCTTCTAGATGGCATTTCATCTGCTGAATAAGATACTAAGAGCTTACTTGGTATCTTCTAGATTATGTTCACTAGATCTCTTATGGATGATGATCTACTAATGCTGAATAACATTCTCTATTATCTTTGGATGTTGCTCTAGACAACATTACCTTCTATTACTTATTAGCCTTATCTTTATTTAATCTCAATGCAGGTTGTTGGCCACTTTGTTTCTTTAATTCTGGTCACTTAGTCTCATAGCCACTTTGTTTTCTCAATGCAAGTTGTTGGGCACTTTGTTTCTTTAATGCTGGCCACTTAGTATCCTAACCACTTTGTTTTCTCAATGTTAGCTGCATAGTCTCTTGGCCATTTTGTTTTCTCAACATTGGTTGCTTAGTCTCCTATCCACTTTCAATATTGCTATGAGATTTCAGACTATGCTTTAGTAATGCTTATATTCACTCCATTTTGTAGGATAATGCTATGCTCTTATGAATCTTAGATAATCATGCTTATATATCTTAGATAGTTTTTTTATGCTAGCACTTATAGCTCTTAGATAGTCATTGTATGGTAGCACTTATGACTCTTATATAGTCATTGTATAGGAGAGATTATGGCTCTTAGATAGTCATTGTATGATAGTGCTCTTGATGGAGCTTATGACTCTCTGCCTTCTTATGTAGAAATGGCTCCTCAAAGAATAATTATTCAAAAAATTAATCCAAGGCCAAGACTAAAATACATATAGAATTATCAGTCAGCCTTATCTTTCTGGTTATCTAATTAACCAAAAATTTAAATTTTCTCTATGCATTTAAATCAAACTTCTAATTTAAAAAACTTTAAAAACTTCAAAATCTAAATCTTCAAATATTCAAATCTTTTAGCTCCTCAGAAACCAAATTCTTAAATCTTCAAAAAACACAAAAAGCTTAAAATTCTAATCCTTCAAATCTTAAAACCAATTTCAAAACCTAGTAGAAATTATTTTTACTCCAAAAACTTAAATAAATTTAAATCTTTCAAAAAATTAACTTTTGAAATAAATAAATTCCAAATATAAACTTCAAAAATCATTAGTGTGGAAAACCTTATAACTCCCCCTTAAAAAGCTTAATAAAAAATCAAATTCATTTTGCTTACTTTCCCTCCAAATGATTCAAAAGGTGATTATAATATCTTTCCTTTTTTAAATGCTTAAATCAAAATAACATCTTTGATTAATGCTATCAAGTAGTAACATATGGATGTTACCTATGTTGATTCTTCCTTTTGTGTTTGATTATGACTGCAATGCTTACAACCACTCAAGATGGATAGCATTTGAAAATTTTGAAGTATGATGCTAAATATTCTAGGTTTTTAACTTGAGTCTCTTTGGTTGGAAAGCATGCTAGGGCAACGTCTACTGGATAAGACACTAAGATATCACTTTATCTCTTCTAGATGACACATACGACTGTTGAATAAGATGCTAAGAGCTCACTTAGTATCTTGTGGATGGCATGTTTATTTGCTGAATAAGATACTAAGAGCTCACTTGGTCTCTTATGGATTGTGCTCACTAGATCTCTTTTGGATGACGCTTTGTTAATGCTAGATAATATTTTTTAATTTCCCTAGATATTGCTCTGGATAACATTAGCTTCTATTACTTATTAGATTACTTATCTTTCTATAATCTCAATGCAGGTTGTTGGCCACTTTGTTTCTTTAACGTTGTCTACTTAGTCTTCTAGTCACTTTATTTTCTCAATGTTGGTTTCATAGTCTCCTAGCCACTTTATTTTATCAACACTAGCTGCTTAGTCTCCTAGCCACTTTGAATCTTGTTGTGATATTTTGGACTACGCTCTTGTACCACTTATATTCAATTCATGTTGTAGGATAATACTCGACTCTTATGACTCTTAGATAGCCATGCTTATATCTCTTAGATAGTTGGTGTATGATAACACTTATGGCTCTTAGATAGTCATTGTATGGTAGTGCTTATGGCTCTTAGATAGTTATTGTATGGTAGAGCTTATGGCTCTTAGATAGCCATTGTATGATGGTGCTCTTGATGGAACTTATGAATGTTCACCTTCTTATGTAGAAATGGCTCCTCAAAGAATACTTCTTCAAAAAACTAATCCTAATGTGTTGGAGTATATTACATTATTTGGTTTTTAACTCCTCAAAAACCAAATTCTTAAATCTTCAAAAATTTCAAAAACTTAAATTCTAATCCTTCAAATCTTAAAAACCAATTTCAAAACTTAGTAGAAATCCTTTTCACTCCAAAAACTTAAATAAATTTAAATATTTCAAAAAATTAAATTTTGAAATAAATAAATTCCAAATATAGAATCCAAAAATCATTAATGTGGAAAACCTTATAACTCCCCCTTAAAAAAAGCTTAGTTAAAAAAATTATATTGCTTACTTTCCCTCCAAATCATTTGAAAGATGATTTAATATACCTTCCTTTTTTAAATGCTTAAATCAGAATAACACCTTTGATTAATGCTATCAAGTAGTAATGTATGGACGTTACCTATGTTGAATTCTCCTTTTATGCTTGATTTTGATTGCAATGCTTAAAATCTCTCAAGTTGGATAACATTTGAAATTTTTGAAGTATGATGCTAAATATTCTAAGGTTTTAGCTTGAGTCTCTTTAGCTGGAAATCATGCTAGAGCAACGTCTACTGGATAAGATGCTAAGATATAACTCAATATATTCTGAATGGCACATATGTTTATTGAATAAGATGCTAATATCTCACTTAATATCTTTTGGATGGCATGTTCATCTATTGAATAAGATGCTAATAACACACTTGACATCTTCTGGATTGCACTCACTAGGTCTATTCAGGATGGTGCTCTATTAATGTTGAATAGTTTTCTCTAATCTCTCTCGATGTTGCCCTAGGCAAAATTACCTTCTATTACGTATTAGCCTACTTATCTATCTCTAATCTCAATGCAGGTTGTTGGACACTTTGTTTATTTAACGTTGGTCGCTTAGTATCCTAGCCACTTTGTTTTCTTAATGTTGGTTGCTTAGTCTCCTAGCCACTTTGTTTTCTCAACGCTGGCTACTTAGTCTCTTGACCACTCTGAATATTTTTGTGAGATTTTGGACTACGCTTTGGTAGCACTTATATGCACTTCATGTTGTAGGATAGTGCTATGCTCTTATGACTCTTAGATAGCCATGCTTATATCTCTTAGATAGATGTTGTATGATAGCACTTATAACTCTTAGATAGTCATTATATGGTAGTTCTTATGGCTCTTAGATAGTCATTTTATGGTAGATCTTATAGCTCTTAGTAATTGTATGATAGTGCTCTTGATGGCGCTTATGACTCCACCTTATGTAAAAATTTCTCCTCAAATAATACTTCTTCAAAAAACTAATCCAAGGCCAAGACTAAAATAAATGTAGAATTACCAATTAGCCTTATATTTATGGTTATCTAATTAACCAAAACTACAATTTTTTTTTATGCCTTTAAATCAAATTCCTTCTAATTAAAAAACTTTTAAAACTTTAAAATCTAAAAACCTCAAATATTCAAATCTTTTAACTCTTCAAAAACCAAATTCGTAAATCTTCAAAAAACTCAAAATATTAAAATTCTAATCCTTCAAAACTTAAAACCAATTTTAAAACTTAGTAGAAATCCTTTTCACTTCAAAAATTTAAATAAATTTAAATCTTTCAAAAAAAATAACTTTTGAAATAAATAAATTCCAAATATAAACTTCAAAAACCATTAGTGTGGAAAACCTTATAACTCCCCCTTAAAAAATCTTAATAAAAAATCAAATTCATTTTGCTTAATTTCCCTCCAAATGATTTGAAAGGTGATTTAACATACCTTTCCTTTTCAAAATGCTTAAATTAGAGTAACACCTTTGATTAATGCTATCAAGTAGTAACGTATGGATTCTACCTATGTTGACTCCTCATTTTGTGTTTGCTTTTCACTACAATGCTTAAAATTTCTCAAGTTGGATAGCATTTGAAATTTTTGAAGTATGATGCTAAATATTATAGGATTTTGGCTTGAGTCTCTTTAGCTGGAAAGCATGCTAGGGTAACTTCTGCTAGATAATATGCTAAGATCTCACTTGATCTATTCTAGATGGCACATACATCTTTCAATAAGATGCTAAGAGCTCACTTAGTCTCTTTTTGATGATATGTTCATCTGTTGAATAAGATACTAAGAGCTCACTTGACCTCTTCTAGATTACACTCACTAGGTCTCTTTTGGATGGAACTCTATTAACATTGAATAGCATTATCTAATCTCTTTGGATGTTGTTCTAGACAACGTTACCTTCTATTACTTATAGGCCTACATATATTTCTCTAATCTCAATGCAGTTTGTTATCCACTTTGTTTCTTTAATGTTGGCTACTTAATCTCTTAGCCACTTTGTTTTCTCAATGTTGGTTTCTTAGTCTCCTAGAAACTTTATTTTCTCAATGTTGGCTACTTAGTCTCCTGTCCACTTTAAATATTGCTATGAGATTCTAGAATACACTCTAGTAGTGTTTATATTCAATTCATATTGTAGGATAATGATACGCTCTTATAAATCTTAGATAGTCATGCTTATATCTCTTAGATAGTTGTTGTATGATACCACTTATGGCTCTTAGATGGTCGTTATATGGTAGCGCTTATGGCTCTTATATATTCATTATATGGTAGTGCTTATGGCCCTTAGATAGCCACTATATAGTAGAACTCTTGATGATACTTATGAAAATTTTCCTTCTTATGTAGAAATGACTCAAAGAATACTTCTTCAAAAAACTAATCCAAGGCCAAGACTGAAATAAAAGTAGAATTTACAATAAGCCTTATCTTTCTGGTTATATGATTAACCAAAACTTCAACTTTTCTCTATGCCTCTATATTCCTTATTTCTAGAGGATTCTTCTTTGTACTTATTAGTACTGATATCTTATCTATTCTTAGGAAGCTTATACTGCTTCTCTTCTCTATACTTTGTTGATGTACGAAAGCTTATACTGCTTCTCTTATCTATATTTAGGAAGCTTATATGCTTCTCTATCCTTGGAAGCTTTTATGCTTCCCTATATCTAGAATATTTGATGTTTCTCAATATACCTTTGATGTCTCAGGTTACATCTAAGAATAATATGATTCTCCTCTTTTCTAGAGAATCCAAAAATCAATATCAGGGTGAAATGTGCCCACATGTCCAACTTTCTTCTGAGTTGACTCTCTCAATCACTTCAATTTGAGTCCTAGTATTCATTGGTTTTCCTTGAAACAATTGGAAAGACCCTAACATCCAAACCATTGTGAATTTACCTTATCCCCTCAATATTTACTCAATCAGACCTTTAAAATAAAATCCAAGTCTTCATTGCTTTCAAAGAGGACAAAATCCAATATTATGGTGGCTCTAAAATATAAAGGCTCTAAAATATAACTCTATAAAAAATGGGTAGAGTTAAGTTATAACTATGATACCACTATTGGATTTTAAGCCTATCTTAAAATATCACAGGTCCCAATATAAATAATCCATGACATTTTAGGTCAAAATATCAATAATTAAGAGTAGAATTTTATATATTAGCAATCAAATATATATATATATCTAGGCTAGTATAATAATGAAATAGCATTCACTTATAATATCAAATATGAATGTAAATAGACAAGATCATTAATGTACATGCATGAATAATACTTACAATATAAATTGCTCAAAATATAATACTTACAAGTTTTATGATATATGATACTTAAGCCTATTTAAGCAAGGCTTCTCCATTGTACTTAAAATTCATTATGATATATGATATTACAGTTCTTCTTTAGCTTTCATTATCTTGTTACTGTTATTTCTAGTCTCTTATTTTCTGGTTAATGTGGTGTATCTTTAATGCCTTGATCCTTGAGGCTTGTGGTTCAATGTTTGCATCTCACCATTGTTCCTTTCATGGTATCATAGCTTTGAGTACTAGTGGAAACATCCATTGTTGAGATTCATGTAGCCGTATCATGTTGAAGGTATCATAGTTGGATATTGGAGGTTTCTAAGCCCTAGAAGGTGAAAATTATTATTTTTCTCTTTTATTATTTTATGAAGAGCTTCTATACATTTTTTAGCACTTCATTGTATCTTGGTTGACTCCTCTAACCATGAAGTTACTCAGAAAGTTTCAACTTTTTGGAAGTTTTTTTGGGGTTTTTTGCTTGTTGGTATAAATTTGCAAAAAACGTCGTCGATCCCTACAGATTACATAATTTTTTTCTGTATTTGGATTTTTGCACACAATCTACAAATTTCTTGATTTTTACACATATCTAAAAATTTGATTGTCTGAAGGTTCACGAAATTACTGCTACAATCTGGTGGAGTGGAGATTTGCAATTTTTTTCTTCATTTCGATTTCACAATTTTTCCCTGCATGCAACTCATGTGTTTGTGAGGATAAATATTTGGTATTAATATTTGAGTGGAAGATTTTTTGCATTAATTAGAGTGGATTTCAGTTTTATGTAAGTCATATTTGTATTAATTATAATGAGAAGTGTCAGATTTAGAGAGTTGCATACAACTTTGTAAAAGATTGTTTTTTGTGACTCCAAATTTCTCAGATCTACAAAATTCTCTATTGTAAAAATCAAATCTGAAAAGCCTAAATTATAAAGGCATTCATTTTTTAGGGTTTTTTGTTGTTTGGTTCCTTTGTGTTCCATTTTCAAGGGTTTGAAGACGTGGTTGGAGGATCTCTTGGTGGTGGATTACACATGTAAGGTTTTGTTGGGCTTTATTTGCTCACCCTTCTTCTTGTGGATCAGCCAAAACCTTCCAATAATATTCTCCTCATGTGGCTTCACCATCCATATCGAAGATCTTCTTGGAGTTTTATTTTTTGCAACATTTTTTTTAGGGTTTAAATCATCATTTCTACCTTTTTTCTCTCAAAACCCTATCCCATATGGAAAATGGACATATCTTTCAAATGACTATGAATTATTTTGAAAACTTCTTGGAGTTTCTTTAAATCTATCATATAAACCTCTCTATAAAATTTTAGAATTTTTTGTTGGATATTTTGAATGTTATAAGGGTTTTGGTAAAACAGGTACAAATCTTCTATTTTGATCATATATTAATAACATGTGGGAGATTTTTTTAAAATTTTTAAACATTACTGGAGAATCCCATCGAAGATACTCACCTAAAATTCTAGGGTATTTAGATTCGTATTTAGAACATTACAGTGATTTTACTATTTTTAGTAAACTCATCCTTTTGGGTGAAATATTCGGATTTGCTTGGCTAAATTTTTTTCCAGATTTTAAAATCATGTTTCTGATCTGTTTCTAAAATTTTAGTTCATTTAGATCTATATTTTGAAATCTATAATGATTTTATGATGCACTCTTGATAGCTTTTGAAGCCTAATACTTAATGTAAATCTCACAACAAAAATGATTATACAATAAAGTAAAATAGCAGTATAGAACAATAAAGAAACTTACATACATAAAACTCAAGAAAGAATGTATAGATTTTTTATTATAGAATAATCTTGTACATCCCAGTTATGGAACTTGGAGTCCATAATATAGCTTTCATGATAGACCTTTGATATTCCTATTATGACATCTGGCTAAGAAACACTTGACATTCTTATGTATCAAATAATGTAATATATTCTAACAACCCCATGTATTACATTATTTGATAGAAGATTCTCTTGAACTGCATAGTTGATCTCTAAACATATGAAACTTATTTTGTCCTAAAGCCTTTGTGAATATATCCACAATATGTTCTTCTATAGAAATATGCTTTAGTTTGATATGCTTATTCTAAAAATAATCTCTAATAAAATGATACTGAGTTTCAATGTGTTTAGTCCAGTCATGTATGATTGTGTTTTTGATTAAGTCTAGTACCCCTTGATTTCCATAGTGTATATGAGAGTTGGTTTTCTTTTGATTCCCATGTCTGATAGTATGCATTGTAGCCACAATGCTTCACAAATTGTATTCCTTGATTCACGGTATTTTGCTTCAGTAGATGATTGTGCCACTGCATGTTGTTTCTTACTATGTCATGATATTGGTCCTGTGCCAAGATAAAATAATATCCTAATGTAGAATTTTTGTCATCAATAGAGCCAGCATAGTCAAAATCTGAATATCCTTGTAGACAATTTTTTTTATCATTTTTAGTATATGTCAGTCCATAATTTGTAGTCTTGTGGAAATATCGTAGTATTCTTTTTGTTTCTTTCCAATGACTCTCTCCTGGTTCTTGCATAAATATTGAAAGATAATTTACAACATAAACTAGATCCATCCGAGTATTAGTTAAATACAAAAGACTACCAATTAATTGACAATAAGTTGTAGCTAAGACAAGAGGTGTTTCATAATTTCTAGATAGTTGAAGTCCTTATTCCATTGGTGTATCTTTAGGATTGCAATTATTCATTTTGTATTTCTCAAGTAGAGTCTTTGCATGTTTTGTTTGTGTAATTGTAACATTATATTCATTTTGGTGAATTTCTAAACCAAGGCAATAATGCATAAGTCCTATATTAGTCATCTCAAAATCCTTTTCAAGATATTTTTTTATTTCACTCATTAAATTTTTTGATCTTTATGTAATCACTATATCAACAACATATACTATAAGTATTAATATTCCATTTCCAACTTTCTTCGTATATAAATTTGGATCTAATATGCTTTGTTTAAAATTATGTTGCAACAAGTGACTTTTAATTTGTATATTCCATGCTTTGGGAGGCTGCTTTAGACCATATAAGGATTTGTTTAATTTACAAACCTTGTATTCCTAACCTTGAACAAAAAAATCCATCTGGTTGAGACATAAACTTCTTCTAAATAATCGTTAAGAAATGCACTCTTTACATCCATTTGATGAAGTTTCCAACTATGACTTGCTGCTAAAGCACATATTGTTTTTATAGTAGTCATTTTAGTTGTTGGTGCAAAGGTTTCTTCAAAGTCTATACCTTTTGTTTGAGTATAACCTTTTGCTACTAATCAAGCTTTGTACTTATCTAGAGAACCATCTGCTTTATATTTAATCTTATAAATCCATTTACAACCTACTATTTTTTTTTTTGGAGGTAGATCTACTAAACTTCATGTTTTATTTTTGTGCAATGATGAATATTCGAATTCCATGATTGCTTTCCATTTTGAATGACTTAAATCTTGATATGTTGTTACTGGTTCTATCATGTTGCTCACCAATCCTCTATTTATTTGGGTTAGACTATGATTTTGAGGTCTTGTAGTTGTCAGATCAAGCATTTGTTCAAGATTTGAATCTCCAACTATATTTTTGAGTCAATTAGGTTCCTTTCTTTGTGAAATCATTAGATTTTTGTATTTTCACTATGTTATTAAGATTCTGATTATGTTTCCTCATTTTTTGTGTTTTCTTCTAAGAATGTTAGAATAATTTCTTAATAATTATTTTTTTCTTTAATCTCTTCTTTGATTTGTTCATCAAAGATAATATACCTGCTTATATAGACTTTCTTTGTGGTTGGATTAATGATTCTATATCTTGCAATTTCACCATCATAACTAAGAAATATACCTAACATAGTTTTTTCATCTAATTTTGTCATTTTTTTTGTTTTAGAATGTGCACATAAGCTTTACATCCAAAAATTCTTAATTTTTCAATATTTGGTTTTTTTCCTAACCATACTTTTTCTAGAGTAGCATTCTTGAGTATCCTTGTAGGTAGTTTATTCTCAAGTATATCATTGTATTGACTGCTTATGCCCAGTATTGATGATTAATATGAGCTTATTTTAACATACATCTTACCATTTCCATTATAGATTTGTTTCTTTTTTCTACAATTCCATTTTATTGTGGTGAATATGTTGTAGTGAGTTGTCTTTTTATTCCATTGTGTTCTAAAAATATATCAAACTCTTTTGACACAAATTTTTCTCCTCTATCTGAACAAATATTTTTGATGGTACTTCCTGATTCTTTTTCTGCTTGAAGTTTGAACAACTAAAAGCTTCAGACTTATATTGCATAAAATAAACCCATATTTTTCTAGTGTAGTCATCAACAAATAATTGAAAATATTTGTCCTCCAATACTAGTGATATTCATTGGACCACATAAGTCTGTATATATCAATTCCAAAGGTTGTTGAGATCTATACTGATAAATTTTGAAATGGATTATGTGTTGTTTTCCTTCTAAATATTTTGGACATATAGTAGATTCCCAAGAAATATTTGGTAGACCTTCTACCATTTAATATTTAACCATCTCATTTAAAGATGAAACACTGGTATGTCCTAACTATTTATGCCAAAGTTATCTAATTTTAGAAATTCCTACTAAGAGGGCAAAATTTGAAGTTGTATTTAGCATGAATAAACTATTTTTATAGATTTTGAAGCTATCAATTTTCCCTGTTTGGTAATATGACATTATTTCCTTCCATTAATAACTTTAAATTCGATTTTCATTGTCATATTTTGATCCATGAGTTGAGAGTCTGAAAGAATATTAGTAGTTAAACCAGGAACATATAACACATTGCTAATTATTTCTTTTCCATTTAGTATATTGATTAGGATATATCCTAATCCTTTTACTTCATAGGTCTTACTATCTGCTATAACAACATGTTTCTCATATTTTTCTTGTAGAGTATTAAACCATTGTTTATCTCCAATCATGTGTCTACTAGCTCCAAAGTCTATATACCAATATTCAATGATGATTTCAATGAAGATTCTATGCATAGATTGGTGAGAAGAAATTATATCTCGAAAAACAATCATTTCTCTTTCATAAATTATCAATCTGGTAAGTCCATAAACTTATGAGTGTCATGCATAGTATATGCCTACAATGTGGGGGAATGAATCCATCTGTACCTTATTTAGTTTTGTGGGGGATGTTTGTGCATTTTGATTTTAGCCAAACCAAATAAACTAAGTGCAAAAAATTAAATAAATAAATTACAACTAAAATTAAAGTGCTAAAAGTAAATGTACGGGAAATTAAATATGTAGAAAAATAAACACACACAACTGAATTAAAATAAAGTGGGAAATAAAGCGATAAATCTAATATACAGAAAACAAATACAAAAATAAAACAAGGGAGGACTACTGTAGGGAGTGGACCAAAATGTTGGGGGTAAAACATTGGTTAAATTTGTCCTATATATGTCACAGCCCTTGCATTTAAATTGTCAAACCAGGGAGCTCATAGACTTTTGAAGTGCCATGATTGAGACTGCTCACACTACTGCTTTTGAGATGTATCCATCCAATTATCATTGGGGATGTTTATAAAATGGCAATTGATTCGTCCACACCAATAAAACTTATGCATAAATAAAATATGTAAAAGTAAACACTCCATACTGAAAGCGTTAAACACACTTGCGTAATTAAAAATCACACCACGCTAAAGCAAAGAAATTAATATAAGAAATAAACATACTACCATGCATATTTAAATCTACAAAAATAACTAAGAACTAGGGGAGGAATACTGGCTTGGAATGGGCCTGAGCTCCAGCAGATCCCGCCCAAGAAATCACGAAGACAATACACAAATGAAAGAACGCTCAAGCTTTTATTGATAGTGCAATAAAATATTACATACGATAATGTCCTTTGAAATAATTACCTCCCCTGCTACAGAGAATTCCATGTGTTTATATAACACACATAGTACTTCCTGTTGCAGTTCTATTACAACAGGCATCCTCGTTACAGTCTAAACTGGAATATTTTAGTTACTGTAACAAGTGCACGATAAATATCTTTTCATCGTTTCTTAGCAATTAGATGATTTATGCTTTGTTGGGATTCTTCTTTGTTGAGTGGTTGCATATTCATCCACTCCAGTTGTGACAACTTGTTCATTCAATAGTTTCCCATAGATGATGTAGAACTGTGGTCAATGGGGTCCTTCTACAGATGTCCGATCAACAAGAATAATTCTGGCACCTACTTGAGTAAGGCACCTGCTTGGCACCTACTTGAGTAAGGCGCATGCTTGACCCTTACTTGAGTAAGGTGCCTACTTGATTAAGGCACCTATTTCAGTAAGGTGCCTACTTGAGTAAGATGCCTACTTTAGTAAGGCACCTACCTGAGTAAGATGCCTACTTGGTATGCCTCAGTCTGATGAAGCGAAAGCATGCCAGGTTCATGTAGGACCTCAACTGAGAAAAAGATGACAAAATCAGGTTAATAACTACACAAAACACACTTCATGTATAGATTAGATAATACACATGATTTAATTTACATAATGATTCATAAAAATATGCAACTCATGATATATTTTCGTGCAAAAACCATTGGTACTTATACAAAAATATGAGCATATCCGATGCTCATCATCACCCCATGCCTAATATGTGCCACACCCTCGTGGAACCTGAAATTGATAACCGTATCCTTTGCATAGACCACTTCCCTTTATTTCCTTTTCTTACTAGTGGCCTTGGCTTTCCCTTCAGTTTGAGGTTTCCGTTTCTGTTGTGGGGCACTGGTTTGTTGCGAGGCATTTTTAGGTTGCATTGACCTTTGGCTACACTGGCTTACAGATGTGTTGGGTTGGCATTTGTTCTGTGCTAGATTCCTATTGCATTGGATACGCCTCCCTGTCATGCTCAGTCCAGTGCCTCTGCTGGGCATCGCTACCACAATCATTTATCCTCTTTGGAAGGCCACCTGTGCTTCCTGCCATAAGTCAGTGAGTTAAGGGTATAATTCTTTGAGTGGAATATCAAATTTATACCTCTTTTGAATGACCACAGTGGCCATGTACAACCAAATTTATTTAGGGGTGAGGCTAGCATGTTCTTCTGCAATCATTGCCGCCTCTACCTCTGGTCCGAAGACTCCTCGTCTTTCCAACCATTTCCTTATATTGGAGGGTCAGCCCTGTGACGAACCATATATCTCCTAGAATTGGTCATCTATATCAGGGTCCACATAGATGCTAAGCCCTCTTTTGGACTTCTTAGAAGATTTTCTAGCTGCCTTTGCTGCTTCAAACTCTTCACGGAGCTTTTTGAAATTTTCTTTTCACTCAGTGAAGGCGTGCATGCCTTCTTCCCATTCTTCGTCCGAGTGTGGGTTCAGTTCAGTGAATGTAACTCTGGAATTTATTTTGGCATTTTTCTACGATGTTTGAGGTGCCTTCCTATTTCTCCTATCTGGTATTGAGACGACCTGCATGGGGATATATTCCTTTCCCATGGGAGATGCTTCCCTATTAGAGGATCCAAGAATTTGCCCCTCTGGTATTAGGTCCCTTGTAGTTGTATCCCCTATTTCTTAGTCACCCGACGTCTGCTCCTCTAGTTATTCAGGTAGTGGTCCCTCAATTTTGGGTACCTAGTGCTCCAGAGAGTCCTTCTTGGCCTTAGGTTTAGGGTATTACCCTTGGCTCTACCCTGAAGGCTCCTCATTATTGTCAATATCAATTACAAGAATTTTTGTTTGGAAAATAGAATTCCCCTATTCCTCTACAATTGCTCTATTATAGGCGCACAAACCCTCTCTTGCCTCTACTTCCTCATTTTGGGCATCCAACCTGACTTCCCCAGATGAGACTACCCTCTTTGGTGAGGTTGGAAACTTCATGGGCACCTCAATTGCCCAATCTATTTGGATAGAGGCATCACATCTTTGAATCGCCCTGACCTGCAACTGTTGGTTCTCTACCCTAAGCTGCTGGATCAGTTGCTGTAATTGGCAATAATGGCCTCCTACCTCTAAATTTTTCTCACAACCATCTCCTTGAATTCCTTTAACAACACATACATAGTGAAGTTATCGCTCTGCCTAGTGTGATCCTCTTCCATCGGCACCTCAGACTGCTATTGTAGACCTTCTAAATATTACGGGTCTTGTGGACTGCGGATGATAAAATTTTGCAAGGTTTGGGCCACAAATATGACCTTCGCATCTTCCTCTTCTTCCTCGATCGATATAATTAGTCATCGCAGGCATCTCCGATCGCGTATGTGCTCCATCCATCGAGTTGTGGGTTCGAGGCTGGAGGATTTTGATCTATCCTCCATATAATCGGGCAGAGAAATTTGCCCTTCTTTCATTGCATACAGTGAAGTTTGGGGTTGTTCCTCTTTGATAATTCCCTCCAATTCGGCCTTGTATCCTACCTCTACCACCACTTTCTCTTGTGCATCAAAATTTCCAACCCCTACTTCTTCGACCACTTCTCATAATTCAGCCTTTTGCCCTGCTTCGATCGCCCCCTGCTCCTACAACCAGAAGGTTTTACCCCTGCCATCGAAGAGCTTTCCATATGTTCCTCAGTGTGGCATATTAGGACTATAATTAGCCCATGATTGTCTAGGGAAGAGACCACCCCTATCTGGTATCGTACCACCTTGTCCTGCAAGTAATTTTTGAGATAGAACGAGATGTTAATTTCTCACCCATGCACTAGGTGGTTCAAAAACTGCATGTGGTTTGCATTCAAGTGCAAGTAATTCCCAATGCATGTGAAGTATATTGTAACCTATTCGAAGAGCTTCCTCAGGTGCATCAAGAGTCCCTACTTTGGGAGCCCCCATGGTCGAGTCAAACATTCCTTTGTCCAAGTAATAATTCTGTGCATTAGACTGTTGCGCCATCCTTATATGTCCATTCTCTAGTGAGGGGGATACCGGTGACATGAGCGATGTGCTCTACGGTGACTGGAATCTCTAGTACATGCAATTAGGTGATCCCTCCTCTCACAAAAAAAGCAAACTCTTTTATTTCCTCTATATCCTGGTCTTGGTTGACCAGGCGATAGTAATTCATCCACCTGACTACCTCTAATCGATTACGAACTTCTCCTCTAATCCCCTTAGTGCCGCTGAGCTCATGATTTTTGAGTGCATGGTTCTTCAATCGTCCTCCCATGGAAAACTCTATTAATTTTGACTTTTTTGATGCTCTATTCTCAGTAAGGTGCCTTATTATAGATTCAGGCGCCTAACTCTAGAAATTATTTTTATTGGGGTTGGCAAGGTACACCATTCAGATTGATTTTTGGGAATGACATATTAGGCATGAGGGGTGAATTCAAGTCTTGTGTCAGCATTATTTTCAGAGAAACATATCATATGAAAAATTACATATATATTTAAAAGAAGTCATGTATATACCTGATTGGTTGTTTCATGTTATGTGGAGTATGCCAATTTGGTACTTAGTGGTAATGGTGATAATATATTTTCCATGTGTTGATTATGTCACCTTGGTTACTGTAATTCTAGTTTGCTCGAGGTCCTACACTGAAAATGTGGTGGATCCTATTGATTTAGTTTGGGATGCATATCTCCTCCGATGGTTGGCCTTGGGACTTGCAGAGATCCTGTCCAATAATTTCAAAATATTTTTGGGTGCTTTTGGATTTTCGTCACGTGATATGATGATGTTGGTTTCGGTTGCTCCATGTACTGCTAAGTTGCGCATGTGCTTTTGATTCAATTGAGGTACCTACTTGAGTAAGGTGCCTACTTGAATAAGGCACCAAAGTAAGGCGCTAGAGTAAGGCACCGGAGTAAGGTTCCAGATTAAGGCACCAGAGTAAGGTGTCAAAGTAAGACGCCTACTTGATAATTTTGTTTTCAACTATGATCAAGTGCCTTTTTTGATGGACATTGAGGCACCACTTGAGGAGCAAGGTGCCTTCTTAAGTAAGGCGAATACTTGAGTAAGACACCTGATTGATGCCTGCTTGAGTAAGGCATCTGCTTGAGTAAGGCACCTACCTTGGGAGTAAGGCACCTGCCTCGAAAGTAAGGCACCTACCTTGGGAGTAAGGTGCCTACCTTGGAAGTAAGGTGGCTGCCTCAAGAGTAAGGTGCATGCCTCGGGAGTAAGGTGCCTTCCTTGAGATTAAGGTGCCTACCTCGAGATTAAGGCTCCTACCTCAAGAGTAAGGCTCCTACCTCGAGATTAAGGTGCCTAATTTGAGATTAAGGTGCCTATCGGGAGTAAGGTGCCTACCTCGGGAGTAAGGTGCCTACCTCAGGAGTAAGGCACCTACCTTAGGAGTAAGGCACATGCTTGGCACCACTTTAGTAAGGTGCCTACTTGAGTAAGGCACCTGCTTGGCACCACTTGAGTAAGGAACCTGCTTGAGTAAGGTGCCTACTTGGCGCCACTTGAGTAAGGCGTCTACTTGAGTAAGGTGCATATCTGTAGATTAAGGCACTCCCAAAAACTATTGGTATGGTATGGAGTCTCCACCATTTTGATGTCACTTCACATAAAAATCTCACTTCATCAAATATTAACTGACATCTCCTTATTTGTCTATATCACACTTCATGCTATCCTACAAAACATAAAAAAAAACTAAACTAAAGCCATTAAAATAAAATTCTGACTATTTTTTTCCTCTATTCTGCCATGACCAGAACAGATCTTGGCTCATTTTTTTTCATCATCTACATTAGAGAACATAATGTCAAATGCAACAATGTGAGTCAATGATTTTAAAATTAGGTGGTCAAGCTGGAGAATTGTCACCGATCTACCCTGGGAATTTGGTTGAATGTGTTGTGTACTGGAACATATTTTATTTTCCACATAATGAAATCCTGCCATAAAACTGTAATATTGACACTATGCATTTAAAAGTGGAGGTCGTGCAAGCCAGGTAACTATGTAGCCTAGTGTGCAAAATTTTACGTCCCATATACCATTATTAGGGGATTTTATGACATCCAATAGTCCCAAACTTTGAAACGCCAAGATCCTCATCAATCAAAACAAAAAATATTATAATCCTACTCTAACGTGTCTCAAGAGTATTGAACTCTCCGAATGCATTGTAGGGATCAATCTTTGTGCATTATTATTTTCTCACCGTGTGCTCCTAAATGCATCATTTTTTCAATTGAGTAGCCCTAACACACGTGCATCTGAATCAAACTGATCTCCCACTTTGAATTATTTCCTTTGTAGGCAGAATTAGAGCAACACTGCAATCCTATGATTCGTTTCCTGAAGTGAGGATAAAACAAATTTTTCCATCATCATCCACGGTATGTGTTGGGTGTTCAGGTGTGATGCTTTCATGAGACACCTCATTGAGATTTATGTGTTGTTATTTCTAGCCACTATGAGCTCCATTCATGTTATTTATCGTGCTTAGGAACCATGTGGTCTTCTTGCAGATATTTGACATCCGATTACTTCCAGGCTCCTCCCCTATTTTATTTAGCTACCGGTTGGATATTTCTCATTTCCCTTCTAGACCAAGCTGGTCCTCGGGAAAGAGGATACTCTCTTACAAAAAGTAGCAAAATAAAACTTTGTTTTTGAATTGCTCTTAATCTTGGAGACTTTTTAGTAGAAGATTTATTTATTTATTTTCTTTTTTTCCCATGAACACTGTAAACAACTTTCATTGTGCTATTGGTGGCAATGATGAAGATGGGGTCTCCCCCATGCCTACATCTGAATTAGTCTTCTAAAAACTATCTCCTTCTTGATCAACTAGTTTGATACATTGTAGCATGAGAAGAGTATTTTACTTCATGGCCTCACAAGCAAACTCTTTCAATGTAATGGTAAAATATGCAGGATGTAAAATGACTATCTATAGGCTAGCAACCTGAAGAAAACATGGTATAGCAGTCTTTTAAAAACACATGCCAGTTTCTGATTCACCAGGTTGCCTTAAGCACAAGTGAAGAGCATACTCCATAACAAGATGTTCTCTTTAAATTATGATTTGTCATTTTTTCACCAATATGTTGCAAATCATCAAGCCTGTAAAAATTTCTCAATCATTAAAACTAAGCTTTTGGAGGCATAATTCCCCAATGGTTTCTGTATAAAAATACATCCCTAATGATTTTCAATTATATTAGACCTGTGTTGTGCTATTTCTTTGATTTCTTGAAACCATTTAGAATATGATGGAAATCCTTCATTGCCTGATTTTATAAAAAAATTTGAACAACACAATTTATTTCTACTTCTACACTTAATATGGTACATCAGGTTCATTCCCATGTTCACCTGAGAAGCTGGAAAATATAAACCATTGCCTATGGTATTTGGCTCTGACTATTTCAGTAACTATTTTGACCCTATAAAAATGTCCTTGGTGGACTCACGCTTCTCAGGTAAAAGATCTAAAGGTAATTTTAAATGGGATTTTTATCTGACCTGTAAATTATAACACTACAGTTTTGACACTCCTCGACAACGATACCAAAATATTGGGGGTAAAATACTGGTAAAATTTGTCCTATATATGTCACAATCCTTGCATTTAAATTGTCAAACTAGAGAGCTCGTAGAATTTTGAAGTTCCACAGTTGAGGCTGCTCATACTACCGCTTTTGAGATGAATCTATCCAATTATCATTGGGGGTGTTTATAAAATGGCAATCGATTCATCCACACCAATAAAAATTATGCATAAATAAAATATGTAAAATTAAACACCCCACACTGAAAGCATTAAACACACTTGCATAATTAAAAGGCACACCATGCTAAAGCAAATAAATTAATCTAATAAATAAACATACTACCATGCATATTTAAATCTACAAAAATAACTAAGAAGTAGGGGAGGAATACTGGCTTGGAGTGGGCCCGAGCTCTAGAAGATATCGCCCAACGAATCATGAAGACAATACGTAAATGAAATAATGCTCAAGATTTTATTGATAATGCAATGAAATATTACATACGATAATGTTTTTTGAAATAATTACCTCCCTTGCTACAGATAAGTCCATGTGTTTATATAACACACATAGGACTTCCTATTGCAGTTTTGTTACAATAGGCATCCTGGTTACAGTCTAAAATAGGATAGTTTAGTTACTGTAACAGGTGTACAATTAATAACTTTCAATCATTTCTTGGAAATCGAATGATTTTTGGTTTGTTGGGATTCTACTTCATTGAGTGGTTGCATGTTCATCCACTCCAGTTGGGACAACTCGTTCATTCAGTAATTTCCCACAGATGATGTGGAACTATGGTCAATGGGGTCCTTCTATAGTCGTCTGGTCAATAACCATAATTATGGTGCCTTCTTGGCACCTACTTGAGTAAGGCACCTGCTTGGCACCTACTTGAGTAAGGTGCTTGATTGGCACCTACTTGAGTAAGGTACCTACTTGAGTAAGGCGTCTACTTGAGTAAGGCGCCTACTTCAATAAGGTGCCTACTTGAGTAAGGTGCCTACTTTAGTAAGGCGCCTAATTGAGTAAGGCACCTACTTCAATAATGCACCTACCTGAGTAAGGCACCTACTTTAGTAAGGCACCTACTTGGTATACC
The DNA here is from genome assembly GCA_028583015.1 of Wollemia nobilis. Classification (NCBI taxonomy): domain Eukaryota; kingdom Viridiplantae; phylum Streptophyta; class Pinopsida; order Araucariales; family Araucariaceae; genus Wollemia; species Wollemia nobilis. The sequence continues at coordinate 1,276,763 of JAQPPZ010003510.1, forward strand.
TTAGTATGATGAAATGAAAGCGTGCCAGGTCCATGTAGGACCTCGACTGAGCAAAAGACAACAAAATCAGATGAATAACTACACAAAACACACTTCACACACATATTAGATAATACACATGATTTTATTAAATAAATATATAATGATTCATAAAAATATACAAATCATGATATATTACCGCATAAAAACCATTGGTACTTATACAAAAATATGATCATATCTAATGCTCATCATAGACTTCCTTATATCTCCCTAAGTAAGGTATGCAGTTTCTAAAATTGATGTAGAAGTCCTTATTTCTCCAAAAATAAATTTTCAAATTACACTTTAATAATACTTTAATAGCTACTTTTCACTCCTAATTAATCAAACATTTAATTAAGCCTTATTACTCCTTATAAAGCTTCTAAAGTAATCAAATAACTTTTAAATATACTAAAGTCTACTCCAAAACTTAATAATTAAATATACACTCCTTATTTCTCCTTTTAACTTTAGCAAAAATTTAAATAAACTTTTAAAACCCTAATTACCTCCTTAATGGTGTGTCTTGTTGGAAATGTGTTCTCTGGTGCTACGTTTCATTGCCTCAAGCATTCTAATAAAATCTTCAGTTACTTCCAGTGAACTTTGGAAAAGTGGTATGTATTTCAAGTGTTTCACTTCTAAAAAAATTGATTGGCATGCTCCAATGTGACACTCTTTTCCTACATTCAAACAAGTGGCATTCTAGATTCTTCCTACACTCAAAAATATGTTAGCTCTCTTTCGTGTAGCACTAGTTCAATGTTCAAGTTTGGCATTTCATCCTTGGGCATGGTGCTTGGCTCTTTGCATCTCTTTAACACTTCACCTTCAACATTTGATCTTTTGATTTCCTTTTAGGTGAGTGATACGAATACTCCAAAGAATTTTGATGGCACTTGGAATACTTTCTTTAGGTGATGCTCTAACTTCTCTTTTCATGTGACGTTCTGCTTGGTTTCGATGTCCTTTGATGCTCATATTTCAACCTTCTATCAGGTGGCACTTGATTTCTATCTTTTAGGTGATGCTATGTAATCCTTCTTTCATAGCTTTATGAACCGCGTTGATTTGCCTATATGGACATCAAGGCTTGGTATTTGGATGACTCATAGCATCACGATGGCTTGTGGATCTTAGATAGTCATAGATGACTTATTGTCTTGTGGCTCCTTTATGGCTATTGGTGACTCATAGCACTTGTTATTTTGTAGCTATTTAATGACACTAGCTCATATTGGCTAGGGATACTTGACACTTTGATTTCCCCCCTGTGTTCAGTTTTATTATAACTAATCTTTGATCTTCTTGGATTGCACTCTTATCAATGCTTGCTATGATTATTCCATTAACTACGCTTGCTCCTTTTTATGCAAGTTTAGGTGCACTACTCAACATTCAATATTTCAAACACATAAAACCATCCAATGCTTTGCGTAATTTTCCTTGTAGTGGTTGTAAATTTCCTTTGATTCTTTCACTATATTGTTCTAGCTTATGGTTTGATGGTTTTCATTATAGGAATATTGGGTTGATACCTTTATATCCTCTTCCTTATTTTTATCCTTTAATTCTTCCTTGCTTGCAATATCATGATTCTTTGGTTAAGCCTATTCTTGAATCTTTTTGCTTTTCCTAATACAAGATTTCTCTGTATCTCTTATATTCAATCCTATATTTCTTAACAATAAGCTTGTATATGGTCTCTTTTATTTATTGTTGCCCTTGTGGATTTCAAACATGCTATTTTTCTCTTCGATGTTGCATTTTATGTTCTATGTGTTGTCCTTGAACTAGGACTGTCCTCAAGATTTTTTTGTCCTGAAGTCTTCTTTCTTCATCAATGTCAAGGTCTATCTCCAAGACCTAAAACTATGCTATAAATTACCTTCTATCCTGAATATATTTTTGGAATAGGTAAACTTAATCTATTTGAAACTTTATGGGATTGTTGTTGGATAGAAATGATTATCCCAAAATCTTATGCAAGAAAACTTATTGTAGGTCTTATACCACTTATGGCTTTGAAGCCTAATACTTAATGTCAATCTCACAACAAAAATGGTTATACACTAAAATAAAATAACAGTATAGAACAATAAAGAAAATTATATATATATAATATATATATATATATATATATATATATATATATATATATATATATATATATACATAAAACTTAAGAAAGAATGTATAGAGCTTTTATTATAGAAGAATCTTGTACATGACAATTATGGAACTTGGAGTCCATAATATAGCTTTCATGATAGACCTTTGATATTCTTGTTATGACAGCTAGTTAAGAAACACTTGACATTCTTATCTATTAAATAATGTAATATATTCTAACAACTCTCATTATATTGCATTGTGAAAAGGTATTTTTATTTTTTGCATTTGAACCTTGTATATGTACTATTTTTATAAAGTCCCATCTTCCTTCATTTGTTGTTTGTGCACTTAGTTTGGACCTTTGTGATCAACTTACTTGGTGTTCAGTATTGGTAGAGCCTACACATTGTTGTGCTTGAGGATTCATTTGTCTTTGAATTTCCTTGCTTTGTTGTGGTGCATCCTCTTGTTCCAATCTTCCTCATTGATGCACTTAGTTTGAAGGAGGTGATTCTTTTGGAAATTCTTTTGGAAATTCCTTTGGAGATTTTTTAGAGTTTGAAGGCTTCATTTGTGCATTGGTGTGATTTTGTGGTATTTTTCACCACCTTGTGACATCACACTAGACCTCTTACATTATAATGGCATTTGATTTTGGGGGGGCTCTTCTACTTTTGAAGACATCTTGAAACTTATTTTTTAAAACTTAGCATAGAGGCAAATGTTGAAACTTTTGAAACATGGTTTAAGGTACTTTGTTCATTATGTAAAAGTGAAGGTTTGGATCCTTTGTTCATAACTCCAAAACCTAAACCAATGGTGAAGGATAAGGAGTATAGGACATGGTTCATAAATAATTTAAGGATCTCTAGCATGCTTTATTATTCAGTTTATGGGGAGCTTCAAAAATTTATTAGAGTTCATAAGAACACACCTTACCTTGCTTATCATATGTTGAGAAGAATTTTTTAACCCAAGGCACTTTCTCTTACAATTGCTTGCATGGAGGAAATCATTTGTGACATTGCATTTTTGTTTTTGGAGTCACTATCTCATGATATTTTGGATGATGAGGTTGATGCTACAATACTTGATTTAGATATTTTACAAAACACATCTCCACACTTGTTTTATGTGGATGATCATGTTTATGTTGTAGCATATACAATAGAGATTTCATGGCATGTTACATCCTTACATATGGATGACTTCTTGGATGGTGTTGCCTCTCTCTTCATTGAGTTTCATACATGTGATTTTATTGACATGTATGAGGATCTCACTCTTTATTTGATGATGTATACATTGTATCTCCTCCATGTACTTCTTCCTTTGAGGATCCTTTTGTGGTGTGCCCTCATTATTTGAGTGATCCACCTTGTCCACCATTTTCTTCTCATGTTTCTTTCACATTGGATGTTGTACTCCTATAGAAGGATACACAGATTTTATCTTTGATTGGACTCTCACTTGGAGATCCCAAAGACAATGTTGATTCTTTTTAGGCTTTTAAAAATCCACTTATTTCCTACTTCCATGAGTTCTCCATCTCTTATGCAGTAGGACATTGGTGATTCTTCCTTGATGGATGCTCTTCACACATCTCTTCCACTTTTATACACTCATGGTTTCATACACATTAATATTTTAGATGTTGATTGGGACTTATATTCTACCTCACCTTGGTATTGGTTTGAGTTTCTACATTCTTGGAGATTCATTTCATAATTCATTGGTGACATCTTATTTACTTTAACTTTCTTCAAAGGATTCTACGACATCATTCTACATTTTGTTCCCATATTCTCACACTCAGTTGGAGTGGGAAGACATTCGACGGATGATTCATGGCTGCTTTATTTCTCATGGGAGACACATTGTTTATCGTAGAGTCATCCACTTCTTCATAGGACTTCTTAATTTAGCTCATCATCCTAGGGGGTATTGGGATCACTCCTTGGCTCCATTCTTACTTCTCTCTTTCTAGAAATATGGTTTTACCACATTGTTTTCTACCTTCTAGTTCTAGAGCTTTTGGATACACATTGTACATGATTACCTGATTAGACCTTGTTGTTGGGACTCATAGTATGGATATGCCACTTCTTTTTTACCCCTAGCTTCGCTTGAAGGGGGTCTTAGAGTAGGTGTTTAGACTCTAGATCATGCTTGCCTAGGTACTTTATTTTTATATTAATTTAATTTATTTTTCCCACCCACTTTAAGTGTGGATATTTATTTTTATCTTATTTAGGTATTATGGGAATATTTGGTATTCCTAGGGAGTTACACTCATTGATTACATTTGAATGGTTGATATCTTTTCTCCATAGATCATATCGCACCTTCTTATTTGTACGATGGATATTGATACTTATCTCTTTTTTGATCCTATAGTTGTGGTGGATCTTCCTTGCCTATTTAAACAAGGCTTCTCCATTGTACTTAAACTTCATTTTGATATATGATATTGCAGTTCTTTAGCTTCCATTATCTTGTTACTATTATTTCTAGTATCTTGTTTTTTGGTTAGTGGTTTATCTTAAATGCCTTGATCCTTGAGGCTTGTGGTTCAATGTTTGCATCTTGCCATTGTTTCTTTCAATTCATACAAATGGGATTAGGTTTCAATATCAAAATTTTTACTATTATTGTCATCAAAATAATACATTCCACATAGACACCAGAAATATTGAATGCAAAGGTTGGAACTTATAACCTTAGCATGTTACCACTATGCTTCCTAACTTAGTAATGATAATAATTACCCTTTTTACACACAAAGATACAATCCATTAAACCATGCATGCATGTATGTTTTTCCATTGCGACAAGGAATATTAATAAAAATATTCTAATTTTACATTCAAATTTTCAAACTCAAAAACAAGTGTCAAAATGATAAAATATTTAAAATATTAAAGGGGACACCCCTAATTTTTTACAAAGAATCCAAACAAGTTGACAATTCATCCATGTCTACCATGGTTTGCCTTGTATGACCTTTTTCTAGAACATAACCTATCAAGCAATCATCTCTAACCAAAGTTTTGGTGACTACAAAAAATGAAGAAGAAAAAATAGCGGAGGAAGATCCCATCATTTAGAACTGGACAACAACACCAGAACCAGCGAGGGGTGGCCAAAGGATACTGAAGGAGAGAAACTTATATCAGGACACCTACGTGGAGGTTCATGGGGAGGAAGGCCTAAGCCATGTTTGGTATATTCATAGAGAAGGTCATGAAGCAAAGATCAATTTGAGACGGGAAGATGACTATTTGAGAATAATTTTACACCACCAATAGTAGATAGATGACCGAATCAAATGCTACAACCACCAATACCATGAAGTTATAATACCATGGTGGTAAACCCTGCAAATAGAACAATACAACAAAAATGCCCACCTTTCTCAAGTGAAGGGAAGGAGGATCCATCATGGCATGTGGGAACTTGCATTACAATTTGGGGAGCAAATGGAGTTACACAAGACACACAATGGTTGTTTATGGGCTATCGTTAAGCACATCATTAATTCTCAATGAATTTGTCAATCCAGGGTGGTGTCGAAAGCTATTTACGAGAGAAAGTTTAAACAGGGTTGTAGTTCAGTTCATTTGGAAGCAACAGGTCTTATTGGTGGAATTGATTGTGTGGGGGTTTTGTGTCACTTCTACCCCTAAATTGCATAAATTGAATTTTAATCTATTTGCAAGAATGAAAACTAATTGCATATTGCAGAAATGAAACCCTAGTTACAATTGCAAGAATGAAATCTAATTAAATTGCAGAATTGAAACTCTAGTTATAGTTGCAAAATTGAAATTCTATTTAATCTTGCAATAATTGAAATGAAGCATAAAAACTAGATCCTGTCAATGCTCTGTAACAGAAGGTCGTCAATCTTCTATGCAGGGTTTTGACAGCAAAAACAAGAATGCAGGGAAATTACAAAAAACTTGTAAATTGCTAGAAATGGAAATTTGTAGTGAACTGGAAAGTTGTCGAGAATGAAAAAAATAACCAGATCTATCACTAATCATATCACAAAAAAATTATGAAAAGGAATTAAACAACTAGGAATGTTAGCTGTGCAAAAGAATGAAAATGACAAGTTCACAACTTATTCCGCTGCAGCAAAATTAGAATAAAACCTGTCTGTCAGTACTCCTCCTAGGTATGGAAGTGGCCAACCTCCTTTCTCAGAAGAAGTTTTGAATTCTTCTTTAAGTTTTACTCACACTCAAACATAACAAAATAAATGGAATGAAACTACACTTTTATTGCTTCAAAAACATAATTACAATTCTGTTGAAATATGCTACAGGTCTGAAATCACTATTCTATTATCTCCCTATTTATTTTCTATCTCCTCAATATAATAGCTCAACCTGGATGGGAGATATATTTTATAGATGCCTAAAATCTAATTACAAATAGAAAATATGTTGTTCCTGATATCCTACAAAATTTCCTGGGTTTATCCTAGAAGAGGATCAATTTGATCTTTTCCATAAATGGTGGCTTTGGACGACAAGGACGACAAAGTTAGATGGGAGATATTTTACCTTAACTTTCTCAACCTTCTTATCCCATTTTCCACCACCAAAATTTAGTCAACAAGTCAAAGTGCTTTCTATTCTCATTCCGAAGAAACTGTGTTCATTTCGATCATTCCAAAGACACTATGTTCATTCCGAAGACACTGTGTTAATTCTGAAGATCTTTAGAATGACCAAATGTGTTGACTCCAAATGGTTTTGGCTGCATTTCTTAGGTGTATTAGCCCTCAGGATAAGATTGCAATAGTCTTCATTCTTCCTTGGATGTGAATTTCATGCCTTGCCATTCATTGGCAGCTGGCTGAAATTTATATGGAAAAACCAGTTTTCTACTGCACAGTAATAAGTCTTTGTACTATTTGTTAAATTTAGAGAAACTAATGCTTAATGATCATCAAAATAAGACTAGTGAAGTGTTGTTGTCAACCTAAACATGACAAGATAACATAAAACTATACAAGAACTATTAAAAATCATAATATAATGTCCTTAACACTTCAATCATGCAAATAATTAATACACAGCATATTAAATCAACTTAACTAGCATATAAAATAATTCACAAGAGTTTTAGGTAGTTTTAACTATTTAAAACATGCTATAAATGAGGCTTATCCAGGCCTCATCATTCCCCCAAACTTATATTAATGCATGCCCTCATGCATTGCGATGGGCTATGGAGTCACAAATGTCCATACTCATATTCCATGTTTCATAGAACAATTTAGTGCCTCGTGAAATTTCTCATGAAGGTTTCCGAGTCATTCTTCAAAATGATCATCCGGTTGGGAATCCTTTTCAAAATAGAAGGGAACCAGAGTAATGATGGTTGGAGGCTCTGAATCGAGACATACCCAATGATGTTGCATAAAGGTATTTCTCTCGGATTGAGAAGGCAATGCCTCGTAATGGAAGGGCACTGCTTCAAAGTGGAGGGGCACTACTTTAGAATGAGCACCTGTGTCTTCATATTCCCTAGATAATCCAAGCAGTAACTGAACCAAATCCTCCTCTTTATTTGATGTTCTTCAACTTGTGATAGCCTGCTTTTTAGTTTCTCCACTTTCTGCTATAATTCTCTAATTTTATTTTCATGTTTTTCAATAACATATTTTCTTTCCTCAATCCATCTCATTTGTATTTTTATAACACTCTTGGCTAGTCTCAGTTGTTTCGTGATGTCCACCTCCTCTTCTTTATTCGACTCAGAACCTAATACTAACAAATCAACTACAGTTTACTTCTCAACAACGATCTCATCCTCTACTTCAGACCCCTACTACTGTATAGGAGGTTCCATGAAATTATCTATGATTACATCCAAATTTTGAGTGGCTTGTTCAACTTCTATGACATTAGGGCTATCCTGTATGGTCTTCTCTTCAATAATTTGTTCTTTTATCTCTTTTTTTTGGAGTCTTGTAGACCTCCTAGTCCTTAATGTATATTTTCTCTTCTTACCCTGTTTTCTGTGGTAACAGGGGTTGTAGGGATAGCTTTAGGCTCTTCACTGGGAACTTCACTCTCCTATTCTGACAGATAAATAACATCTTTAGAAAAATGAACCCTCTTCTATTTTATTTTTCTACTGTTAGTTTCTGCCCTTCTCTTCTTAGTCTGTGAGGTTGATGGTTCTAGAGAAAAATGCTTTGTTGCTTTTGCTTGGTGTGTTTCCTTCTCTGCAATAGCATTTTTTTTTTAGCATTTTCTTCTTCCTCAGTAGCATATTTTTTTATAACAACATCTATATCCTCTTCTCCTTCATCTTCTTCTTCAAAAACTACATTAGTCAGGGTAGAATAAAACCTATTAAAGATTCTAGGGTTTCCCCTAAAATTATGTTGGCACACCAGTTTAATAAGACCATGATGATGAGGGCTCCTTTTTTTTCCTCTTGATAATGTTTTTCCATTCTCTGTAGTTCTCGGTGTAGGTATGCTGGAAAATTCACTCTAAATTTAGGTTGTTGCCTACCATGCCTGAGGTGGTTTAAAATTTTGAAATTATGCCCTAACAAAATTACATACTACCCTTCACAGGTTGAAAAATCTGGTAACCCATGTGGTTACGTTATTCCAGGGTTCTTTTGGGCTGGCCCTTTTTCATTTTTCACTTCATTTCTCTATTCTGATGCTGAGAAGACTGCTCTCTTCTCGCTACTATAGTCATCTGCTAGGTCATTGATTTCTGGTTTCTACAGAATTACAGGGTTTGCTCTTGTTCTTCTTCAAAAATAACTTTTAATTTTTTTTACTTTTCCTTGTAATCATTAGCAAATATGTCTTCGAAAAGAAAAGATGGCACACTTCCTTATTTTGTGCTCTAAACACCTGGCCATCAATCATTGGACATTCTTGCCATCAAATTTTCTTTACTATTTTTAGCTCGTCCATTCTGCATGCAAATTTTCCCACATGAGTGGTTTTTAGCAATGAATGGTGGTGGCATGTTTGTTGGTTATTTTACCTGTGATTCTCGTACTTCCTCGATGGGTGCAAAAGATGAGATGAATCTAACCGCAAGCCAGCTGACATGTGTCAATGATCACATGGAGTAAAAAAAATTATGTTGACTATGTATTTTTCTCCCTCCTGGGATGCCACTTGGAAATAGACTGTCAAATATTCATTCCAAATATTATGTTTCATTTCGAAGACTAAGCTGGGCATTTAATCTGAAGATAACCTCATTCTGAAGATAAAACTTCATTTCGAATATAAAGACTTCATTCCGAAGACAAACCTTCATTCCGAAGATAAAGGATTCATTCCGAAGATACCACGGTTATTGAAGATACATCAGTCATTTTGAAGACATAGCAGAAACCAAAAATTTTCTCTTTCTCCAAGCATGTTTTGTTTGTGCCAACTCTTATGAACACTTTTATACTAATGGTTAATTTTCATATACTATATATCAAATATTTACAATGAGAAAAGTGCAAGAAACATATATACCTGGTTAAAACAAGTTAATGCAAGTTTTGAAAGATGACTGCTTCGTTGATATTCTCGTTGAGGCTTCCTACAACACTTCAAAAACAAGTGCGGTTGGTGAATTTGTACAATGGTGACTCGGAAATTTCAAGGTTATGCATGCCGAAAAACTTGTTTTCATGCATACCAACTCGATGAGCACCTTAGAAAAATGTTTTCATTGCTTGAGCTATTCATTTTTCTCTTTTTTTTTTCTTTTTGTCTTTTTGATTCTGATTATGCCCGTGAAGGAATTCATGACTTCCCTGAAATCATGCCCATGAAGAAATTCACAGCCAAAATTTATTCATCTTTTTGTTTTCTATTTTTTCTATTTTTTTTTCTTTTTATTTTTCTTTTAAGATTGAAAGATATGATCATTTGGAATCTTCATCAGAAGAAGAAGCCTCTTCTTTCAAATTTAACTGTGTGAAATACCGAGCAAATTCCACCTTTGTTAGTGGTTTATGGTACAACTATAAAATATGTCCATTCACCACTAATATCCTCCTTAAATCATCAACTAAAGAAAGTTGAACAACTTCATTCTCAAACTCCCTTGGTTCATCCTTGTTGCTCTTAATGTGATCATCATGCCACATTTTCCATTTTTGTTGAGTGAACTCTATTTGGTGAAGTGCTTCCAACCAAAGTTCATCAAATGCATTCAACTGCAAAATTTGTTTTTTTTGTACCTACAAAAACTCAATGCTAACTACTAAAGATGCATAAAATGTTAGTAAAGCATTAGGATGTTGCACTAATATATCAAGAAAATTTGCTTCCTGGTTTTTAGTCAGCCAACTATTGTTGTTCAAAGGTTGTTTTGGCTGTATTTTAGTTTGTTTTGTACCAGGTTGATTTGAATTGGTTCTTGGAGAATGATGCATTAATAAGTTAAGAGAGTAATGATATGGTGGAAAAGAATGAAAAATTTGTATATGTTTACCAAAAACAATTCTTGAAAGAATTAACTTTGATAAATGATAATGAAAATATGAGAAACAATAATGACATCCATGTGGTAAATAAAGAAAATGGTTTTGTACTGGAATGGGTGATAAATTTTCAGAATTATGTTTTTCATCAGTCTGTAGTAATTGCTGAACAATAATTAGTTCATCTTTAAAATATGAGTTTTGAACATTTTTAGCAAAAAAAACTTTTTGGAGGAATCCAACTCTTCTACATTTTTATTTACAACAATGGAGGCCAAAACTAAAGTATTCTTTTCATTTTCCTTATGTGTTCTAAGAAACCCGTGGGCTTTCTCGTACAATCATACTTAGGTGTAATAAGTTTACCCGAAAGCAAGTTAACTAATTTTCCACCTTTTTGTATGGTTTTAGGATATACTTTCTTTTTTTCTCTTGGTTTGCTAAAACACATTTCTTGAACAATCCTATTAATGATTGGTACAACTTGAGGTAAAGGGATTGTAACAGTTAAATGTTCTAATTTCTTTATAAAATCTGATTGTGAAGATGTTATTTTTGATATCTCAGACTATTCAAAATATGATACTTTATTTGATGAGGTATCTTGTTCTTCTTGATGTTGTTTTAGTGTGGATTTGTTTTCATGTTCATTCTTTTTAACTTCACTTTCTACACTGATAAGTGGAATAGGTTCAAGCAGTGGTTCACCTGAACACAACTAATTTTTAACACAGTTACTAACATTTATTAGGGCAGTATTTTATGATTCAACCATAGAGACAGGGGTTACCTGTTTAACATGATTTGGACTGACCACATGTTGAGTTGAAAACAAAGGTTGTTTTAATTTTTTTGTTGTTGTCCACGATAGAAATTATGGATATAATTAGGCAACAAATTTGATTTTTGTTTTTGACAATGTTGCTGCCCTTTGTATAGATTTTGATGTTGTACCCATTGATATCCTTGTAATTTTGGCTGCAACCATGGTGGATGTTTTTGATTCCATTGTTTTTGCATCCATCCATGTTGAGACCATGCTTGGGAGTATGCCCATGGTGGTTGACTTCAACATTGTTGAAGTGGACCTAAAGCAGACCATGGCATATACCAAGGATTATTTCCCCAATGTGCAAGAAATTGAGAAGTATTCTGATATGGAAATTTATGAAAATTATTCCCTTGTCCTTGTCCTACAAAATTGATTTTTTCATAGGTTGAGACTATTTTTCAAAGACACTTGTAAGTTCTGGAAATAAACTACACTGATCTGTGGGGTGTCATAATTGAAAAATGCTACATGTAGCAGGTATAAATATTTTGTTCAAAGGACAATCATGAAGAGAGTGTTGCTTTTTACATTCTAAACAATAGATGGCTGAATATTCAGTAGATTCATTTTTTTCATCTAATGTTTTATCATGTACTAAAATATCAGCCTCTTTCATGCATTATTTCAAATCATGTTTTTCATTACCAATTCTGTGTTTTCTATGCCTTGAATGAGAGTAATTTTTACAGAGTTTAATAATTTCATGAAATTTAAGTGCATTTGTATCTCCTCTTCCCAAGATATCCAATGCATTCCTAGATTCATCTTGTAGTCCCCTTAAGAATACAACTTTACAAATTTTAGGTTCAACACTTCCACATCTCTTATGAATAAAATAAAATTTGTCTAGATAATCTTCTAAGATTTCATTTTCCTCTTGTTTCATTGTAAGAATTTCATCATTTTGATTCTTGAATTGACAATATTCTTGGTATCTCTCCAAGAATATGTTTTCCATCTCATCCCAAGTTCTAATTGAGTCAGGTGCTAAGGTGATAAACCATCGTAGAGCTAACTCTTTAAGAGTGGAAGGAAATAGTTTGAGCTTTTGATTGTCATTAGTGTAATCATGAGCTTGATATACAATTTTAAACTCAAACAAAAATATATCAGGATCTTCGGATGTAATTCCCTTGAAAGTTGGTAATACTACAGGTGAAATGACCTTCATGGGAGCATTTTGATTAAGATCTAGTTGGATGGGCTTTTGAAAAGTTCTCGCGTGTGCACTAGTTGCACTAGGGTGGAGCACATTGTTGGCTCTACCTTGATTCTCTTGTGAGCCTTCCATTATAGGTTCCCAAAAACAATTATAAATATTGTCAAATTTTCCTGATTGTATGGATTTGTCAAGAGAAAATGGTGTTGAACTACTTAATTTTCCTCCTTGTAATGATTTCTCAAAGTATCTTGCAATGCTAGAAGTGGATGATTGAGATTCTTTGAAAATTCCAACATTTTTGGAAATAAAAAGTTTAGACATTTTTGACATAATTTCAACCTCTTGTGAAATTTTTCTTCTTGTGGTTTCTTGCTTATTTCCTAAATGGACTGAAATACAATTTACCAATAACAATTAATTATACCAGTCATTACATTCAGATTTTACTCTAAAATTCACAACTTAGCATATTTAATAATTATTGGACTGTTTTTCACCTTCTAACAACACCGTGTTCTCCAAAAATGGTGCCAAAATGATGGGCTATCGTTAAGCACATCATTTATTCTCAATGAATTTGTCAATCTAGGGTGGTGTCCAAGGCTATTTATGAGAGAAAGTTTAAACAGGGTTGTAGTTCAATTCATTTGGAAGCAACATGTCTTATTTGTGGAATTGATTGTGTGGGGGTTTTGTGTCACTTCTACCCCTAAATTGCATAAATTGAACTTTAATATATTTGCAAGAATGAAAACTAATTGCTAATTGTAGAAATGAAACCCTAGTTACAGTTGCAAGAATGAAATCTAATTAAATTGCAGAATTGAAACTCTAGTTATAGTTGCAAAATTGAAAGTCTATTTAATCTTGCAATAATTGAAATGAAGCATAAAAACTAGATCCTTTCAATGCTCTGTAACAAAAGGTTGTCAATATTCTGGGCAGCGTTTTGATAGCAAAAACAAGAATGCAGGGTAATTACAGAAAACTTGTAAATTGCTGGAAATGGAAATTTGCAGTGAATTGGAAAGTTGTTGGGAATGAAAATAATAACTAGATCTATCACTAATCATATCACAAAAACATTATGAACAAGAATTAAATAACTAGGAATGTTAGCTGTGCAAAATAATGAAAATGACAAGTTCACAACTTATTCTACCGCAACAGAAATCGGAATAAAACCCGTCTGTCGATCCTCCTCCTAGGTATGGAAGTGGCCAGCCTCCTTTCTCGGAAGAAGGTTTGAATTCTTCTTTAAGTCTTACTCACACTCGGACATAACAAAATAAATGGAATGAAACCGCACTTTTATTGCTTCGAAACATAATTACAATTTTGCTGAAATCTGTTACAAGTCTGAAATCACTATTCTATTATCTCCCTATTTATTTTCTATCTCCTCTATCTAATAGCTCAACCTGGATGGGAGATATCTTTTATAGATGCCTAAAATCTAATTACAAACATAAAATATATTGTTCCTGATATCCTGCAGAATTTCTAGGGTTTATCTTAGAAGAGAATCAATTTGATCTTTTCCATAAATGGTGGCTTTGGACGGCAATGACGACAAAGTTAGATGGGAGATATTTTACCTTAACTTTCTCAACCCTCTTATCCCATTTTCCACTTCCAAAAGTCAGTCAACAAGTCAAAAAGTGCTTTCTATTCTCATTTCGAAGAAACTGTGTTCATTTCGAAGACATTGTGTTCATTCCGAAGACACTGTGTTCATTTCGAAGATATTTAGAATGACCAACTGTGTTGAATCCAAATGTTTTTGGCTGCATTTCTCAGGTGGACTAGTCCTCAGGATCAAATTGCAATAGTCTTCATTCTTCCCTGGATGTGAATTTCATGCCTTGCCATTCATTGGTAGCTGGCTGGAATTTATATGGAAAAACCAGTTTTTTGTTGCACAGTAATAAGTCTTTGTACTATTTGCTAAATTTAGAGAAACTAATGCTTAATGATCATCATAATAAGACTATTTAAGTGTTTTTGTAAACCTAAGCATGACAAGATAACATAAAACTATACAAGAACTGTTAAAAATTAGAATATAATGTCCTTAACACTTCAATCATGCAAACAGTTAATACACAACATATTAAATCAACTTAACTAGCATATAAAATAATTCACAAGAATTTTAGGCAGTTTTAACTATTTAAAATATGCTATAAATGAGGCTTATCTAGGCCTCGTCAGTTGCAATTATTCCCAACCACATTGCGAGGCATGGCGATAGACTGGTACTTGAAAAGACAAAGTACACGAGCATTTACACAATGGGAAGAGCTGAAGACTGCATTCATAGAAGAATTCCGACCACTGAGGGATGACACGGACATCATCACAGAAATATGTGTTACTAAGAAAAATTCGGATGAGGATGTCAAAAGCTACAATAGAAGATTGAAACAACTGATAGATAAAATGGAGATGACACCTGTTGACGGTATGATAAAGCGGTGGTTTTTGGATGGGTTACTACCAAAATTCAAGAAGAAAATGAAGGCAGTACCATCCTCAACGTATGCAGAAGCACTGGAGAAGGCTAAAAACTTTGAAAGTGAAGGTAAACAAATGACCGTAGGTATCGGAGGATACTTAAAGCATACCGAAGATTTAGATAGTGAAGCCGAAGATAAAGTACAGAGCACGATTCACACCTTTCGAAGGGAATTTGATAAAATTCTAAAGGAAGCGAAAGGAGAAGGCCGAAAGGATCGAAAAGAAATTTGGTGCTCAGACTACAAGGTAGAGGGACATTCAAATGTAAACTGTCCAAAGAAAGCATATTGCAATATATGTGAAATTGTAGGACATCCTGTCGTCGACTGTCCATTCAACCTAAAAAGCAAGAGGCATCAGACATTGGCGATACAACAGGAAGAGCAGCCAAATGCACAGAGGAATGGACAAGGAGCTACTAGCGGAGGATACAGGAATAGTCACCGAGGAGGAAGACAAGGAGGCCAGAGTCGACTACAATACGACTTTGACGGTTGGATCGATTATTCAATGTCGGAATTGTCAAGAATGGGGCCATTTTGCGAAGAATTGTTCCAAACCCTAGAATGCAGGTAACAATAGTGGTAACAATACCACTCAAATGTGTAAATGGTGTGGTCCGAGAAACCACAAGGAGGCTAATTTCCCGAACAAGGCAAGTACCAGTGGAACTCAGAACATCAACCTCATCGGCATTGGAGAAGTGACAGAGGTAGACAAAGAAGTCTTGGCTGTAACAAGAGCACAGACCAAGAAAATGGAATAGTATCCAAACCCTACCAAGGAGAAAGAACGATGGTAGGAAGCCCAAAAATTGATCGAAATAGAACTAGCAAAGGAGAAACAAGGACAACTAGTTTTGGAGAAAGTATTAAAGAGACCGGAGATCACTAAGAAGGCATTAGTAGAAGGCTTGGTAACAGAGGTGCTAAACACGAAGGTGGAGATGAAGGTAGCCAACCTATTTAGCATAGTACCTGAGTTGTATGCTACGATCGGGGAAGCCATCAAGAGGAAGGATGAAACTCGATAGCTAGCAACTATCAAGCAAGGACAATTCATCGATCCAACAATCCTGATGATTGAAGTCGGGTGGAGGCCAGCTATAGTTCAAATGGAGGTTTTGGACCATAGGCTGAATCAGGTGATTGTAGATGGAGGGTCTAGTGTGAACGTGATGCCAGAGAAGACATGGCGGATTCTGGGGCAACCTGCCTTACGGTCTCCAAATTTCAAACTATATGGCGTTGATCAATATGGCATTGAAACAATAGGCATCTTAATGAATCAAAAGGTATGCATAGCAGAGCAGGACTTCATCTTGGATTTTGTTGTCATTGCTATGTAGAAACCTTTATATGATGCACTGCTAGGACGAGGATGGTTGAGAATAGCAAAAGTCAACCACAATTGGGAGAAAGAACGTCTATCCTTCAAACAAGGGCAACACAAGTATATAATCAATCTGAAGAATCAAACTGTGAGTCAAGACATAGCCACTTCAGATGATTCGAGATCCTCTTCATCAGATGGTGAAACAGGATATGAACCAGATGAGGAAGGAGTGTTGCACCTTGAAAACTGCATAGAAGATGAATATGATCAAGACAAGGGTCTATTACACTGGCAGTTGGAGGACTACGAGATATTTTCTCCTTAGTGTTTTTGCATTGATGCGGGAAAGGAGATTCAAAAGGATGAGATACAAGAACCTGAAAAGGGAACTAGCAATAAAAGACAAACAACAACAGAAAAGGACAAGGAAAGAGAGAAGTGGACATTTCCCAAGAATTTTGTGGAATTCACGATGGGGGAGGTAGTCATTGAAGATAAACCAGCCCACCCCATCGCTGCACTGAAAGCAGCAAATGACCCTGAATCTATCAAATATGAAGGTCCTAAAATGATTCAGGTAAACTTGGGAGAAAAAGGAGAGGAGAAGATGATCAAATGTGGAGATGATTGGGATCCAGTCCTGAAAGCAACAACATTTAAGATTTTTCTGGACTATAAGGATGTTTTTGCTTGGACATATAAATATTTGAAGGGAGTACCACCCGAACTCTATGTACATAAGATTCCTCTGATTGAAGGGGCACAACCAGTGAGAAGGCGACCTTACAGAATGAATCCCAAATATGCAGCAAGGGTGAATGCCAAAATTGAAAAGATGTTGGATGCAGGCATTAT
The DNA here is from genome assembly GCA_028583015.1 of Wollemia nobilis. NCBI lineage: Eukaryota > Viridiplantae > Streptophyta > Pinopsida > Araucariales > Araucariaceae > Wollemia > Wollemia nobilis. The sequence goes on from JAQPPZ010003510.1 coordinate 1,294,084, forward strand.
ATTCAAAGTTACGACAAGCGAGTGGGTCTCACCAATCATGATCACTCTAAAACGAGAAGTAGATAAAATCTGAATCTGTGTGGATTTTAGAAGTTTGAATGTCGTAACCATAAAAGATCCCTTCCCGATCCCTTTCACAGACTCCATACTAGAAGAAGTAGCCGGCCATGAGATATACTCATTCTTGGATGGATTCTCGGGCTATAACCAGATTAGCATAGCGGAAGAAGACAAGTTGAAGACCACTTTCATTGTGGAGAATGGAATATATGCATATAACCGCATGCCATTTGGACTATGCAATGCACCAGCTACTTTCCAAAGGATCATATTGTATATTTTTGAAAAGATGTCCATAGGGAACTTCAAAGCTTTCCTAGATGATTGGTCACTGTATGGGAGGACACAGGAACATTTAAAGGCATTGGAGGAATGCATGGGTTTATGCAGGAAAGCACGAATATCATTGAACCCAAATAAATGTGTCTTATTGGTGCCATACGGAAAGTTGTTGGGGCATATAGTATGCCAAGAGGGTTTGAAGCCCGACCCAGATAAGATACGGGTGATATTGCTAATGGAGGAGCCATATGATGTGAGCTCAGTCAAAACCTTTTTAGGGACAGTCGGATATTACAGGAGGTTTATCCGAAATTATGCATTAACATCTCATCCACTAGACGCGCTTACACGTAAGGGTGTTCCATTCAAATGGATAGAGGAGCACCAGAGAGCATTTGAGGGATTGAAAGGGCACTTGGTGAAAGCACCTATCCTGGTTTACCCAGACTGGGAAGAAAGAATTCCATGTGCATGTGGATGCCTCAAATTTTACCATTGGATGTGCATTGGCACAAGAAGGCCAATACGGGTTGGATCAGCCCATATACTTTGCAAGTCGATTACTATCAAGAGCCGAGAAGAATTACAACACAATAGAGTGAGAAGCACTAGGAATGGTGTATGCGGTGCAAAAATATAGACACTATCTACTGGCTAACCCCTTTGCTTTCTATGTGGATCATCAGGATCTATTGTACTTAATCAACAAACCAACGATCTACGGATGAGTGAGTCGATGGCTCGTCACCTTGCAGGAATTCATGTTTCGAGTGGTAGTCAGGCTAGGGAAGAAACATGTAATAGCGGATCAATTGTCAAGGATTCACTCAGGAGAACCTACAGAGGGAGGAATACCGGATGAATTCCTCGATGCACAATTGTTTATGATTAATGCCATACCAAGATGGTATAAGCATATAGGGGAATATCTATCGATAGGACAACTGCTAGAAGAGTTAATGATAGTTGAGAGGAGAAAGGTGATTATGAAATCAACACCCTTCACCTTGATTGCAGGATTGCTTTACAAGATGGGGGAGGACCATATATTGCGAAGATGCATAATGGAGGATGAAGTACAACAAACCCTGAAGGAGACACATGAGGGATTGGTAGGAGGACACATGGGACCAGATGCGACAACCAAGAAAGTGTTGTTGGCAGGTCTATGGTGGCCCACCCTCTTTCACGATGCAAAGAACTTTGTGGCAGCATGTGATACGTGTCAAAGAATGGGGAAACCATTGAAGAGAGACTTCATGCCATTACATCCATCCCAGCCTCAAGAACTCTTTGAAATATGGGGGCTGGATTTTGTAGGTCCCCTAAAAACAAGTCAAAGGAGGAGATGTCGATATATCGTAGTTGCCACAGAATATCTCACAAAATGGGTAGAAGCAAGGGCTTTACCAGACAACTCGGCAAAAAGCATGACTCACTTTTTGTACGAACAAGTAATTACAAGGTTCGGGATACCTCTACAATTGACGAGTGATAGAGGAGGCCATTTTGTGAATGCAATTATTTAGAACTTGACGGAAGAATTCAGGATTTTTCACTCCTTGTCAAGTCCGTATTACCCCAGAGCAAATGGGCAGGCGGAGGTGACAAATAAAATCCTGGTTTCAATCATGTATAAGACATGCGGAGTAGAAGGAGCCGACTGGGAGGAACGGTTACCAGCAGTTTTATGGGCATACAGAACCACCTTCAAGCCCACCATGAATCATACACCCTTTCAACTGATGTACGGACAGGAAGCAGTGGTACCTATTGAATTCCTTGTACCAAGCTTAAGAGTGGCAGTGGACAATCGACTGAATGATGAAGATAGCATGAAGGAGTGATTGACAGCTTTGGTACAGTTGGATGAGAAAAGGGTAATGGCACAATGGGCTACGGAGATAGCGCAGAAGAGAAGGAAGTTTTGGCATGATAAGCATCTCCGGAAGATGGATCTCAAGGCTAGTGAATTAGTACTGAAGTACAATGGGAAGAGGGAACTCAAGCCAAGAAAATTAAAAACCCTATGGCTTGGACCCTTCCAGGTAGAAGAAGTACTGGAGAACGGGGCAGTAAAACTGAGAAAACTAGATGGAACACTATGCCCCGAGGTAATTAATGGCTCTAAGTTGAAGGTATACAAGCCACATGCTCAAGTAAATATGATCAACCTAGAACAACCAAGAACTTCTAAAACAAGGGACAGATCTAGGAATACATTCCCAAGAAACTGATGAGCAGAGTAATGTTGTTCGAAGGGAGGATACTCATAACCTGGATTGGTTATTTGGAACCGATGGAGAAGAAGAGCAACAAGGATTGCAACAATAGGTCCGAAATCCAAATGACAATGAGGAAGACCGACTCCAAGCTCTAATGGAAGTCGCTCTACAAGAAGTTCCAAAAGAAGAAGAAGATGAAGAAGGAGTTAGACTTCTGCAATGAATGAGATTAGAAACACAAAGGTTGCAGGAAGAATATGAAACTTTGAGATAGTATAATAATCAGCTATGGGAACAGGTGATCCAGGAGTTGGACACAACCATGCAATGAGTAAATGAAAGGCACGAAGCTCACCTCGTGGAATGGGCGGAGCTAGAACAGGGGGAACTCAGAAGAAGTGCGACAGGAAACTCTTCAGAAGATAGTTTATTTTCCTTGGAGGAAGAACAGGAAGATGATGTAAGCCCAAGGGAAAATAGAAGAGGAAAAGCAATAGCAACAGGTGCACATTCTAGGAGTTCTTCTTCAGCCACATTGAAAATCGTGCTAAATACAGAAGAATCCTCAAGCGCAGAGTCAGTGAACCATCAGGAGATGAGAGATTCTCTAGAAAGACCCAGGATATGGGAAGTAGGACAAAGCTCGACTACCAAATATTAGATAAGCAGGGAGGAAATGGTAGCCATAATATGGAAGGATATCGAGATGGTACCAGAGAAACCAAAAACTAGAGGGTGGTTGGAAGAGTCAAGTAGTGACGACAACCTACCTCAGAATCCGGATATTCCATATGCCAGTCCTAACCCAGATCATAGGAGACAAAGGGATGAAGATCGCAGTCGACAAGCAGGTGTCAGATTTATGGAAACTGCACACATAATTGAAGATGATGCTTCACTGAGCCCGCAAGACGAATACAATGGAGGATTAAATGAGGATGTTATGCCAGAATTACCACCACCTCGTGCATGGAGAACACCATATGCTGGAGCCATGAGACATCCAACCGAATGGGAGGAGGTAGCCAGGTATCGGATGGCTGCACTTGACTTACGACAACATAGAAGGGAAGTAAGAAGATTGCAACAATGGGTTCAAGAAACCTCAGAATGGCCAATGAACATGGCAGGAGAAGGAAATGACTCCAGTACTGATTCAGTATTTTCAGAAGAGTACCAAGAAAACCTAACTCATTGTGCCATGCAATGACACTTTGAGGAAAGTAGATGGAGACGAAGACTGATAAGGGCCGATAGGAGACTGAGGATCTTGCACCAATTAACACCTACGCATTTACACCACCCACCAGAGACAAGAGCACAACTGATAAACGAGGCCCGTAGCAGAGACAACTTAGGTACTCTCGAAAGACCGCAAGGAATTCTGAGAGCACCTGACCAAGGGAGGAGCATGGTTGACCTCCATCCCGGTAGCTCGAGAGGAAGAAATTCCCCTTCGACTACCAATAGGTCGACTGGTTCTCAGTTTGGACCGCAAGGGCCATCTGAGAACTTAGTCCAAGCCAACCCATCACTACGTGCTCCTGAGAACAGACCGATAGGTCCGTCTCAGCGAGCTCGTAGGAACCGAAGACGTCATCAGGAACGACTGAGGGACCGACCGAATCTCGGGTAGCTGGGAGTACGACAGCCCAACATTAGAGAGATTCGATCGGAAAGAGGTCGAGGACGTGGTAACCAGGTCCATAGAAGAAGAAATTGGGACAAAAATCCCAATCTAGCACAAAGGGATCAAGAGAGGGCAGTTGTAGGGAATGATAGAGGTCGAGGAAGAGGTCTAAGAACTAGACGACCCCACCAAAATAGGGAACATCAAAGATGGCAACAACCCATTCAACATGAACTTGATCAAAGACGCAAGAAGGGGAGAGGTTTCACTACTTGGATGATTGCATAATAATCCGATAAAATGATGGAAGAATAGAACGAATCCCACTGGTGCCCGCCCATCCAGAATGCCCAAATACGACCAAAGAGACCTAGAGGATGTAGCAAAATATCTGGATGACAATAACGCCAACCCAAAATAAGGAGAAGTCCGCATGGCAGAAGAATGGATGGAACAAACATATTTGCAAGTAGAAAGAAATCAGCAAGCCACCAATAATGTCAGACGACGGGCCAGTACCTACCAGTTCAATGAGCCAGAAACATGGCATCAACTAAAAGAGGTAGAACAACCAGACTGGCGCATTATACCATGAGATATGACAAGACGCCAGCAACAATCATGTCCAAAAACTCCCCAAGATGAAATAATCATTGGAGACGTCAAACGATGGAGGAAATAAATAGTGACAATGATGATGACTTCAATAGTTTTGAAGAAAATAGTCGTCATCACCGAAGTGAGACACCAGATGCATGGGAACTGCGTATTGGCTTGGCCATACGGTTCACCCATCGACAGTAAAAGCAGACGTCACATGCAATTTTGAGAAATAAGAAAAATAAAATAAAAATCAAAAAGAAAATAAAAAGTCAAAAGAGAAAGAAAAAGACAAAATAGAGAAAAAGACAAAATAGGGAAAAAGACAAAAAGGATACCTAGACGTCTAATTAGCCGACGTGGCGTGCATGCAAGGAGGTAGTTGCAAGGTGGCGGTTGCATAACGGTTTTAAGGATGGAGAAGCAACTATAAAAGGAGAGGAGGCCATTCATTTGCAACATCACTCTCATAGGCAAGGAGGAGGAGAAAGGCGAGAAGCACGCAGCAAATAGGTGCAACAGTTAGACGCAGTAGCAGATAGCTAAGTAGTAGTGGATGATGAGCAGGATTTGACATTTGGTCCTAAGAAGTCGATGGCTAGCATTTGACGGCTAGCACCTAACAACTAGACGACTAGCACCTAATGGCTAGAAGACTAGCACCTGATGGCTAGATGTCTAGCACATAATAACTGACAGTCCCTAATGGCTGGCTATACTTGAAGGATACAATACTTGACAACTGGCTACACTTGATGACTGCAAGACCTGATGGCTAGCAGGACCTGACGGCTAGCAGGACTTGATGGGAGGTAGATTGAATGAGGAAGACGTCTCGGGCAGAAGTCGATAGATCAAAAAAAGGAAGCAATAAGGAGGAAAAGTAATGCAGATGGCACACCAAAAGTTAGGAAAAACCCTAGTTCGCAGTGAGCCCGAACCTAAATTTGTGGTAGCCAAGAGGTTACGACACCAACAAGAAATTGAAATGAAGGGACAAATCAAAAGTCCAGAAGGAGGACAGGTTCGGAACAAAAGAGAAGCAGTAGAAGTGGCGACCCGCAAGAACAAGGAGATGCATCAGAGCGGCAAGGCACCCATACCACTGGAGGAGATCACTTGGGTGTGCCCAATAGGAGAATATTGTCGCCAATGGTGGGCAGAGGCACCAGCTGACCACCCAATACGAACAAAGTTGAAAGAGGCGGGAGTGCACTTCATCCTACAGGCTCCTCATTTTGAGAGGGAATTTTTCAAGGAATACCTACTGTAGATGGTGGAGACATACGATGCAAGGAGGCACAACAATATTGTGGAAATAGAGGGTACTGCAATGGTAATTGATTTCTCTCCCGGAGTTTTTCAGCGTGCTTTTGGACTTCCCAAGAAGGGCAAGCCGGTGTTGAATGAGAGAGTGGATCCGAAGAAGACACCAAAACTAATTATGAACGTCACCACCCTGAAGAGAGAAGAGGTGGAGGCTATGCTGAGTACCCATGGTGGAAGAGGAATTAAACAGGCACAACTTCGGAATAACGGACTGGAGGTGATTATGAATGTCATTATGGCAAGGTTGTCAGGAGAACAACGAAGTACAGACTTGCCCATATGGCTGATTCCGTATCTGCAAGGGATAGCACAGGGTATACAGTATGATTGGGCGACATATTTGTCAACACGTATACAGGCTTTCCTGATGAGAACGACAAAGAATTTTTCTATGACTTTTCATGCCATTGGGTTGCTCTTGGATGCGGCAGGAAGAGCAGGAGTCCCAATCCCGGACTTTGATCCCCCAAAAAGGTTACCAGATCTAGCACCATCTATCTGCAGATGGATGGAGGCCCAACCAGTAAGGAAGACGACGTCGGTAAAGAAGATTCGGGTCAAGCAACTTTCACACAAACCACGTCAGGAGAAGCTGGTGGTTGTGCTAGAAGGGGAGGATAAGGGAGTACCACAAGCTCGGGAAGAAGTACAAAAATAGGAGGCTCAATCTCCAGAAGAGCCCAGATGAAAGAAGAAGGGGCGATTTGATGTGCCACCCCAAACTTTCTCCCAGGAAGCACTACAGAAAATAGCAGAGAATTTGGAGGCAGTTCGTGCTCAGGAGCAACATCAGTCAGCACAGGAGGAAGTGGATTTCACCATACCTCCAAATATTTTAACATCCAAATATGACCATCATGAACCAGTTCGGCTGAACGGTTTGGACCTACTGAGTACCTGGCGGAGGCGGAACACTTAACCCGCATAGGATCACCAGATTTGAGTGAAGTACCATTGGCGAGGCCGACTTCACTAGCGGCTACCTTGATGGGCACATTTTCAATAGATGATATGTTTGCCGCAATAGCTAGGGAATCAGCCGCCACTGGTAATCCCGAAACAAGCAGTAACCCTAGGGTAGAGGAGGGCCTACCACCGGTTACAAAATAGTTGACACATGGGGCAGAAAAGCCTATTTCGGAGGAAATCACAGTGTCTAGAGAGCAGCCCCCAGAGATAATAGATTTGGAAAAGATGGAGGAACAGGAAGGGCGGAACAACCAGAGTCCAATATAGTCTGGAGCAATAGACAAGCCACCTATTCACCAAGTAGAAAGAGGAAAAGAAATTGCACAGGAGGAGGAACAAACAGATACTTGGTCCCAGGAATTCCTTATCCGAGTACCCAATTTTATGGACCCCTCGGATAAGATGGATGAGCAAGCGACAACATGTTTTGAGAAGTTGGAAAAGATCATGAATAGTTTTAGCTTGCAGTTCAACAGTGCATGTATGGGCCAATGGAAAAAGTGGCAAGGCATGGTAGAGGAGGAAATAGATCAGCTGGTTAAGTGGGCAGCACAGGGTCCGTGGTGGAAGGAGATCTCAAGCATTTATGCAAAACAACCATGGTCACTACCCACTACCTACTTGCAAACAATGGAAGGCATTGAGAAGCTGCCAGAAAAGACACCAAGCCTCTACCTGCAGACAACGCAGGTATACATCTGCGGCCATGGTAAAAATCCTCCTCAGCATTCAGTGGAACATGGCACTCAGGTGGAAGTAGTGCCAGAATTACTGCCAATATACACGCAGTTGAATTTCCTCGCACACTTGCTGACCTGGTTGGGAGAAGGGATTAAGCATCTGCACTCGACAAAACAGGCAGTGGAACACGAAGCTGCAGAAGCTTTGGAAAGGAAAGAACAACTCTTAGAAGAAGGAATGGAACGAATGGAGGAAGTTAGAAATGAACTTCGGGAGCTCAAACAGACTATGGAGGACTTGGAAACCAACCTGGAGAAAAAGAATCAGCAGTCAATAGCAGAAATATCACAACTAAAAAGTGCGAAGGAACTACTGGTCAAGCAGGCAGAATTATTTGTAGCTAATAGGAGCCAGCAGGAACGTGCTTGGGCTCAGGAAAGAGAAGAGTGGAAAAAGAAATAGGCAGCTTTGGAAGAAGAACTGCGGCTGGCAAAACAGCAGAAGGGTACAACAGTTGCATCAGTTTCAGAACAGCGGTTGAAGGACATGTTTCGAAGTAGGGAAACAGAGCTGCTATCCAGCCTGAAGCAGACTGAAGACCGAGCCAATGCCTTAGGAGTGGAATGGGCCAAGTACTTCAACTATTCTAAGAGGCTCAAGGATGAACGAGATCACTACTAGGAACAACTCTAGGAGTACACGAAGGCATTGCAGGCTGCCAATCCACAGAGCTCAACACCCACGGAGGCTGAAACTCCTGCAGCAGAATGGAGAAATTCGTTGAGGACATCGACTTCTTCGAAGGGGAGGATAGATGTAGACAACAGTTCTAAACCCTAGGACTGGTTGGAACATTGTGTCCACCAATTTTGAATTGTACATAGCAATTTTGGTAATGTTCATGTTTGTAATTGATTGGAAAATCAGCCAATGAGATGAAGGTTGGATTGTAAACGCATAAGGCATAAAAGGACAAAAACAACCGTCATTGTAATTGTTTTGATTAAATATGTAGACGCCTAGTTAGATGTCTAGTTAGACGTCTAAGGGTAGATGTCAAGTAGTTAGCATCTAAGCATTAAATATGTAAAATTGAGGGTTGAGGACGAAGTAGTTGGGGAAACTACTTTGCCCATCCTATTTAAGCCCCCTTTTCAAACATTGTATGATCATCATTCTGCTATAATGCCAATGTTGTTATGTTGTTTACGTATTCTGCGTGTATGGTGATCTGGTGATTGTTCCATTGAGTCCAGGTTGTGATGCATTAATGTGTGAGTTGTAGGTTGTGTTGTGCTAACTTACATTGCAGGTTTTTTTCCTTGAGGAGTGTTGAAGACTAGTTGCTGCAGCAAGGAACAGAAGTGTGATGTTATTGCAGGTTTATAAAAGGAATATGGAGACATTCCTAGACATCTAACCCCTAAATTTTGGTAGCCTTCAGACGACTAGATGTCTAATATGGAACCTGACATCTAGTTATATCCTTACGACGTCTAAGGACCTAATGTCTAGTTCTACCCCTACGACGTCTAGAGCCCTAACGTTTAGTTCTACCCTTGCAATGTCTAGAGCCCTGACATCTAGTTTTGTTGTGATGAGTAGCTCCTTGATGTCTACTCCTAAGGCTATGATGTCTAGACCTATGACGTATAGCCTTGCTCACCTGACGTATAATATTGTAAATCTACCTGCCCTGTTGGATAACTGATCTTGTAGTCAATATAGTCCTTGCTGATAGCCTAAAACTACCTTGTCATCACCCCATCCCGAAAATCTACTCACCCCTGTCTACACATATTTCATAATCAAAGCCAAAGCTTTGCTCAAAATTTGCAAGTATCAACTAGACAAGTGGGGATGCAAGGTACCAAGGGAAATCCCTAGGAACCAATTTTACCTCCAACCAGTCAGATACAACAAAACACACAACAATATTTTCCTCCTTCAAACCAATAGGTTTATCTAGAAAGCTTGTAGTATCCTCTTCCATTCCTAAACATACATATTCCTTTGAATAAATAATGGTTTTATCATAATGTGCCACCCTATCCTTTCCAAATGCTAAATCCTCCTTATTCTCTACCCTACTATGCTTTGTACGAGTATCATACAATACCTTCGTATCTATCTCAAGGTTATGTGGTATATTCTTACCCATCACCACAAAAAAAATATGGTCAACATCCCCCTTCATAAAATAATTTGGTGCCTCAACCTTCTAGCCGTTAGAACCAAATTCCCAATTGGAGCTATTAAGGGACATTAAACCTAGGGCTTTATTGCTCTATCCCACCAAATGCTACGAAATATTTACCTACCTTTGATGGGAATGGAAGTAAGATATTCACTACTCAAATCAATTCATCACATTCAAGAGGAGGATATTATGATATGTTACTAATTTACTCTACCACAACAAAGAAGTATTATGGTATAAAGGTTTTCTTGATAATCCTATTACTGGTCAGGCATCAATTGTAAAACCATTTATGCATATCTATGGTAGTATGAGTAATGGGTGTTCTATTTTGTTTCAATTGAATGCAATGAAAAGACATCCTTAGTAAAGTATACATGATTATAATATGAGGTTCTTGAATTTAAATTTGATTCTATAGAATGTTAGGTCAAATGAAGAACAATTATTGCAATACTATATCAAAGGGTTTATAATATAACTTGGATTTGATGTCATGTAATTCTAACCATAACACTCTAGACATAGCTTTAAAATATAGCTTATAAGTAATATGTTTTGATTAGGGTAAGGAAATTACCACCTGCAACGTTTATGGCCTATGTTGCCCATGTTACTCAAAATTGTCAATCCCTAGATCTATGCCTTCCATTTTGTTCATTCAAAACACTCAATCAATTACTAATCTAATGCTCTATCCATATAATACTACACATACTCATTAAAATTCATCATCAACTGCTATCTTTCAACCATATTTGCTAGCCCTTCTCATTCCATAAAAATCCAATGATGATTCCTCTACCAAGCTTGAGATGAGGGAAATGTTGGAAGTAATTAGAACCATGGTAAATTAGAATATCACAAAAAGGAGGCAATGACAATAGTCATAAATTTGGAAACCTTGAAATACCTACTATCTCATTAAGGATCATGTGCATCAAGAAGGTGCTAATCAGGGTGCTAACCAAGTTCAAAACAACATTGTAAATGCTAATTCAAAGATCAATAGACTATGGTGTTTTCCATGTAATGTGAGACATGATCCTATAAATTATATAATAGCTATTGTATATTCTTAGACTAATCAGTACGATCAAAAATGTTAAGATCAACAAGTCATAATTTTGGGTCAAGTGGCACCAATAATGAATTAACCTGCATACTCACAACCTCAAATACAAAAATCAATTTCTATCGTGACATATGCCAACAATGCATTTTTTTACAATTTTATCACCGCTAAAACAAATAAATATTCCACATTTGAGAATGATGCTATGTGTGCCAATCAATAAGGGGTTGGGACCACAGGAAAAATGAAAGCATTTGAGGAACATATATTGGCCTAGAAACAAGCTAAAATAGACAAGGGTACTACTATGCTAAGGAGAGGAATACCACCATTATATTTGAAGGATAAAAGGCTAGTAGTTGTACAATAAAAAAAGGAAAGCACCACGAAGAATGCTACAAATAAAACCCAAGTGGATGAACAATCTAGTAAGGAAAAAAATGTGGACAAAGAGAAAGCACCAAAATCCAAAAAGATGAATACAAAGGGAATAAATAATCCTATAGAAATAAGGAGCAACAACAAGAGGGAAAAACTCTAGAAAGAGGTATAACAATATCTAAAATTTCCTTCTATCACTAGTGAAGAACATGCAATGGCTACAAAAAATATAAAAAGTTTACTACACATAGTGCGAGTAACTTGGTTGAATTTAAATTATATATTTTCGAGGAGATGAAGAAGATGTTTGTTAGAGTAGCATGCTAGAGGCACTAGCCCTACCCAGTCTATGAGATCTACTTTAGAAGGCTCTAGAAGAGCAGGAAAGAATTTATGCTAAGAAAAAGCAACTAGAATCCATTCAAACCAATGTGTTGAACAACAAAACCTAATAGCAAAACATCCATCTGATATCTAGGTTAGTGCAACTATCATATTGAAAAATCCAAAGTCTAAAACATTGAAGCCTCCTCCATTCTATGTGAACCTAAAAATTGAAAATTATTTATTAATAAGTTGCATAGTTGACTCAAGGGTAGCCATGATAATGATGCCAAAATCAGTCTACAAAGAGATGGGATTATCCTATATCAAGATAACTAGGCATCCAATATAGTTGAATGGGACTAGGGTAAATATTGTGAGAGTTCTAAAGGACTTTATCATGACCATAGCAAAAAAAATAGAGCTAGTGGTAGTACAAAAGGTAATAGTTGTTGATCTTCCCTATGCTTTGGTATATTGTTGTCTAGAAAATGGACATGCAAATTTTTAGGGTATGGATACTTAGCAATAAATTACGCTCACATGAAGGTTCCTAGAGATAGAAGATGATATGGATTGAGAATGAACATCCATGCAATTACCTATTACACAAACTAGATGAGGATGACATGATAAATTGGAATGAACTCCCTAAATTCATAAATTATGAAGACCTTGAAGATGACTAGATGTGTAATATATATATGATAATCAATGTACTTCAATATTAATAAGACCCAAAGGTCAACTATGAGGACATTGAGCTTGGGAATTACATCATATCAAAAGAACAATCTAACATCCTAGCTTTGACTAGCCACCAAGGGTAGAATTTTGATAAGAGTGGGACTATGCATTTTGATGGTGTAAGAATAAAAAATGGATTAAGCATTGGCATTCAAATATTGGTCCACAAGGTGCAAAAACCAATTTTACATATTGATTTCTATTGAACTACATAAACAATGTGGTTGAATATGACACATTGTGTACTACCTTGAGGAATGTTGAGAAGATGGGAATCAAGAACTTGAAGGTATTTTATGACTCTTTATTAATCATAAAAATAGGTAAATCCCTAATTTTCTATGAAGAATAAGAATTTGAAACCATATAAGCATTGGGTCGAGGATCTACTTGAAAGCTTCAACACATGAGATCAAAGTTGTACCTAGAGAATTAAATTCCAAGGAAAATGAATTGGCAATGATGGTGGTAAAATTTAATCCTATCATAGATATTTTGTATAAACCAAAAGAGGTCAAGGTGGTGTTTAGGCCAATAGTTCTTGATAATTTTGATCATTGGCATGCCTTCAACAATGATTACTAGATCATCAAGATCCTGATTACAAAATCTCAACATGCTAAAAGTGAATAATTAGACTATATTAAAGATGGGTAATTTGACTAAAAATAAACCAATTATTATAAGGGTTAGTTACTTTGAAGAGTTTTTTAAAATTGGATGATAATGTGAAAAAATATAGTATTAATATGATATCCTCTTCATATCACCCATCAAAGTTGTTGAAGGGAAGAGTTTGGTACTTGGAAATGAATGTATTGAATATTAATTTAGCCTATTCAAGGAGATTTGTGGTAAATATAGGGACATCATTGCATGGTCCTATGAATATTTGAAGGTATACAATCAAAATATCATAGAACACACTATTGGGCTAGAGTCAGGTGCAAAACCATTCTAACAGAAATGACTAGTAAATCCCAAAATCAAAGTAGTGATGAAAAATAAACTTTAGAAAATCCTACAAATTCAAATAAATTTTACCATAAATTATTCAACTTGGGTGGCTAACCTAGTTTCAATCCAAAATAAGAATGGCGATATAAGATTGAAAATCAACTTCAAAATTTTTGATAGGGCTTCACTAAAGGATCATTATCCCCTACCTGTTATAGATCAAATCTTACAAAAAGTAGCAAGGTCACAAATATTGTCACTCCTAAATAGTTTCTTAGGGTATATCAGATTTGGTTAAAGGACAATGATGAAAACAATACAACCTTCACCACTAAATGAGGGACTTTTTCCTACCAAAGAACATCATTTAAGCTATTAAATATAGGAACTACCTTCCAATGGGATATGGACATTACCTTTTCAAGGCTAGTTGGTGAGATTATTCTTATACACCTTGATGATTTGACTATGTTCTAAAGATAGGAATAAGCACATTGAATACCTAGAGTCTATTTCCAAAGGTGTAGGAAATATGGTATCTCACTTAATCCCAAGAGGTCTATATTTAAGATCTAGGAAGGTAAGATTTTAGGTCACTTGGTGTAAAAATATGGTTTAGCCATAAACCTTGATAGAATTAATGTCATCCAAGACCTCTTGTTACATCTAGTAAAAGGAATTCAATCCTTCCTAGGTCAATTAGTTCATTGTCAAGTTCACAACTAGTTTGAATAGTTGGTTAGACCAATTACCAAAATATTGAAAACTGATGTAACCCTAACCTAAATGAATGAGGGTAGGAATTCCTTTTAGGATATAAAATATGCCTTCACAAAAACCCAATTCCTAGATGATCCCAATTTATCCAACGACTTCAAGCTCTATGTGTTTAGGACAAATGAAAGTATTGTTGCAATCCTAACCCATAAGAATTACAAATACAAGGAACACCCTATCTCGTTCAGGAGTCAATCCTCCACAACTATTAAGAAAAATATACCTTCATAGAAAACACATGTTTGTTATCTTAAAGGCTCTTAGAAATTTTAGATATTATATGTCACAAATCAAGACAACTATATTTGTAGTGAATATCAATGTTTGATCTTCTATGCGTTATGGTGAATGGTAAAAAAGAGTGTTGTATGGATAAAAAAAAGTCAAGAGTTTGATATAGAGATAAAATATGCCAAGATCATTAGGGGTAGAGTACTATATGAAATTTTGGAAATATATGTTCCAAAATACCAAATGGATCTAGTATAAGAGATAGAGCTTGATTATAAAATTGGATGGATTATAAATATATGCAGATACATGGCTACTAGAAAAGTCCCAAAAGGATTGACTATAAAAGAAAGGACCCAATTCAAGTAGAAATCTATGAATTATACATGGCTTGATGAAGTTTTGTTTAGAAAATGATATGATGGCATATTACTATGATGTGCTAAAGAGGAAAGGATATAATCCCTCATGAAATAATACCATAATGAGGGAGGACATATATTGCACCTACCATGACCAAAAAAATCCTAAGGGCTAGATATTATTGGCCTATAATATTATCTAATTATTTCCAATGGGTTAAAACTTACAAATCCCATTGTATGTTCATGTGAAGAAGAAAATCACCAATGAACCTAAAGCCCATCATGGTTATTGAACCCTTCCAAAAATAAAGCTTAGACTTCATTAGAAAGATCAATCCTCTATCTAGTGTGCAAGAATGGATCCTCATTGTAATGGACTATTCCATGAAGTATGTCAAAGCGGTGCTAGTCAAATCAATCAATAAAGAGGTAATTGGATAGATATTAGAGGATACCATAACTAGGTTTGGGACACCATCCACAATAGTCATGAACAATATGACTTATTTCAAAGTATCCAAGGTGATGAAGTTTACCTTAGAATACAGGTTCTTGCTCAAGATGTCCTCCAATTATTACCCCCAGGGCAATGGATAAATAGAATCTATAAGTAAAAATACAAATTATTTTCTAAAGCCTAGAGATATTAGCACACGAAGCTATGAAAAACACTTTGGGAATGTTGAGTGACACCTAAGGTCATATTCTTAAAAGTTATTCTATGAAAAAGAGGTTGTATTGTTAGTCAATTTGAAAATATCTTCCCTCCAAATGTCATAACAATTAAAGCTAGAAGATACCAACATTGAGTTAATGTAAGAAAGGTAGATTAATCTATTGGCCTTGGAGGAAGAAATATATAAAGCATTTAAGAGGATAATTCAATATCAGGAAATGTTTAAAAGGTGATTTTACAATCAAGCCATAAAAATGGACTAGAAACAAGGTGATATAATGCTTAGGTGGGATAAAAACAAAGTTATACCAACAGGTCACTAGAATTTTGACTCCATTTGGAGTGGATCCTATTAGAATCATTAGATCATGGATCTAAAAACTTATAACCTTACCACCATGGATGGAAAAGTGTTTCCAGTTTGGTAAATTAGAAGCATCTCCAACCCATCTAGTAATAATTATGATTTGAAGGAAATTGTAAATATGTACATACATATTCTTATTTTTGCCTATTACTTTTATATTAGTAATTTTCCCTTTTCATATTTATTTCCTTCTATCGATTCCCATTTCTTGATTTTGCCTTCCTTTATCCCAAGAAAATATGTCTTCCATAGGCATCAAGTTCATCACATGTATGAGGCTATTTTATTGTTTGAAATCAATACACACACACACACACACACACACACACACACACACACACACACACACACACACACACACATACACATGCATGTGCACGTGCACATACATGCACACACAAGCACGTGCATGTGCACATACATGCACACACACACCCATTCACACACATGTGTGCACATATGCACACACATGCACACACATATATGAAATATAGGGAATTAGAAGTGGTATTCTATCTATGTTAAGCCATGGGCTAATTCCTCCAACCCTTTATCCATGTGTCAGTATGTGTGTGTGTATAAATTGAAGGATCAAATGAGTGATTCATCCATAAAGTGGATATCTAATGAGTGAATCATCCCCAAGCAAGCTAACTAGTATACCCATGCAAGTTTTGAACTAAGCTTGGGTAGGAAGAGGCAGCCCAATGGGGGTATATAACCCATAGGCCCATTTCATTTCCTCACTTTGTACTCTAGTGCTTGGATATATACTACCTTCACTGAGTAACTCATGTAAATATACCATCTTCTATTCTCATGCCACTTAGCCAACTCATCCCATCAATACTACTATCAATCGTGTTATGCTTGACCCAAGTTGATCGAGCCTAGCAGACTATGTACTTTGTATTTTCCATCCATGGAGGCGACTTGTGGCCTTGACCAATCCAAAAAGACTCCAATGACTTTTTGGTATCATCAAATTGTTAGGTTAATACCAAAAGAGGCTTCTCTAGATAACTGAGTGGAAAATAGTAAGTCACTCCACACATGAAACATTCTAAAAAATAACTAGTTGACTAGTTCAAAATATATTTTCCAAGTTAAACAAGGCAAGCAATTTGCCCACCCTTTCAAGCGAATCACTCTACTTATACACAAAATATATTAAACCATATTCCACATTTCCAAGTAGACCTAAATGAGTGCGTAACTTGTATTTTCAAGAAAATTGATCTATTTATCTAGCAAATTTCTCTAGTAATTTTTCCTAAGTTCATCCCATGTAGCAAATCACTCCAAATAATAAGCAAATCACTTGATATTGCACATGAATAACTCCTAAACCTAGACTTGTGTATTTTTTCAAGACTATAAATTACATTTCTTCTTCCTCCATAATTCCATGGACACCTCATACACATCACAAAGCCCATTATTCACAAAAGCAAACCCCATGTCTCTATCCTCCACTGCTATTGTACAACCTATATTTGCTCCATCTTCACTAGTGCTAGAACTACCATAGGAATCCAATTCATCTAAGGGGAAGTGCAAGAAGAAGATAGAAAATATAAAGATATAATCTTCCTCTCCTCCTCAAAGGCCTAAGGAGCTCTTTAATGATCCATATAAAAGAATTGAGGAAGAAAAGTACAAAGACTCCATTGTTCAAGTGAGAAAAGAGATCTTGATAAGATATAATCGAGGTCCACAAATAGATTAATAAAGCATCAATATAATGATCTCAAGCATGGTTATGAACTTGATCCCCCAATTATGTAGCTGACTAGAGCTAGTGGAAGCATATGCAAAAAGGTATGACACTTTGGGTAAAATTATAAGGCCCCCACAATGGATTGAAAAATATTTCTACATCCAAGAAGGAGATATAATTAAGATGCTAAATGTGGATAATGACCTAATAATTTGGATGTATTACAACCCAAAAGTATAAAAATATTTTTACTATAGGTGTAACACCAACTATTGGAGGGATTTCCTGACCCTTTGCATGAAGAATCCAAACACAATAATTGACTTTGGTATTCTTCTAGAGTTAGAGATATTTAAGAAATATGTTCAAATAGCATTTTCAATAATAGCCACCATGCATAGAGAAAGGTCAAATACAAATTTTTATGAACACATTATCTTGCTACATGTAACCCAAAATTATCTAGGGCACTCCCAAATGATTGAAAATGATAGATACATTTCTAATTAAATAAACATCCAACTGAAGGATTTCAAAGAGAAGAGAAAGTTTACATATACTCATTACTTGGTTTGGCTAATAATATACCAAAAGAAACATTACTTCCCAACTTTATGGCTAGACCAAATGGAGGGAGATGAACCCCTCTTTGTAGGGAGATGAACCCCTCTTTGTAGTGGAATGCACTGACATACCCTATTGAGAAGTGGAAAAAAACTCTTATCACTTCTATGACAAGGAGTGCAAAGTGATCATGGATGCATTTAGAGGGAAGGTACCAAGACTATCAAATGAGGCTAGATAACTCATGAAATATCAAGAATGGCCAAATATAAATTTCTCTTTAGGAAGGTCTCATTCCTTTATAGGCCTCTATGGATTTTTAACCATGCCTTTCAAGTTGCCAAAATTTGTACTTGACTACATATTTAATCTTGAATATGTTAGGCAACTAGACCATATGAACCTAAGATATTTTAGGGGATAGAATAAAACCACCTTCTATCACTCAAACAACCCATCATGAAGATCACACCTAAGCTACAAGGAATCCACTATATGATGGAAGAAAAACTAAGGGATATAGGGGTGGATCAACCATGGGATAAATAGTCCTATGAACCAAAAGGATATTTCAAAGATAAACTAAAGGACAATGATTTGGATACTTTCTTTACACATGAACAAAGGTATAATTTTTAGAAGGAAACCAACCCTAGTGAAGAGCTAATTATTACCACCTCATGGAGTACACATGGTTATGAAGAAATAAAAGGATGGTATAAAAATCCACCTAAATGGCACCCCTTAGGTAACTTAAACGTAAACGTAAATATAAACCATTAGAAATTAGGGGTCTTGAGAAAATAGGGGTATTCATATTGAAAGACCCTAGTTGGGAAAAAGATGTGGTATGAAATAGGGATTTTGACAAGGCCAATATGAGATGTACTATTTGATGATCAATTCTGACATCTGAGATTGAAAACATTTGAATAATGCCACAAGGGTGAAGACAACAAATAAATATTTAGAGTACTCATATAGTATGCTAAGGTCACCATGCATCTTGGTGATAGACATTCTTACTTCTATAACATTAACAACACTGATAATTGTTAGCTCAATAGTGTGTGATAATATAAGGTAATAAAGATATGAGAGATATGGGTTAAAGTTTAAAAAGGTAGTGGTATCCTAAAAAAATAACAATAGACACATCAACTTGAGGAGGGGAAATCCCTTAAGGAGGAACTCATCTCGAGTTGAGAACAACCAGAGTTGTGGATATAACTACATCCATTTTAATTTCTATTCTTCCCTCTGATGCTCTTGCTTATTTATCTACTCTTGCTTCTTCTATTCTACTTCATACTCTTCTCCCATCCCTTCTTCTGCTACACTTCCCTCACCCTTTTTCAATGTAGCTTATGGTTCTCCTAGAGTCACTCTTCCTCCAAGTGTCACTAGAACTCCTAGCACCATGCCTATCACTTCATTTCTATTTCCATCCATTCAAGTATCCTCTATTCCACCATTAGCACCATAAACTTTATCCCCTTCATCATCATCCACTTCTTCACCAATGATCTCTCTTCTATCAAAAATATTAGTACAATTGACTTTGAGATCAATCCCTTTTGTGCCCACTAGATTTATAATTATTTCCACTCAATTTACTCCACCAACCATCTCATCCCAGTCATGTTGTCCACCATCAAATGTTAGGCTCCTCCTACTATGGGAAATGACATCATCCATTTCATTTACCATGATTGAATTTGCAAAAACACTCCTTGAAACTAGTTCAACCGAAGGTCCAAGTCAAACCTTTATGTGGAATATCATCTATGAGCCCAAGGAAACATACATCTAAAGGGTGTTTCATGTACTTTAAATGGATAAAAATAAATTAAAATAAGAATATAAATGATTAAGGTATAAAACCTCTAGGTATCTAGTGCTATCATAGTCATAATTGACATCTAAAGGGGCCAACATCATCATTATGGAGGCAATAGAAACTGACACCTCCGAGCTATGACTGTAGAATTTAATATCAAAGTAACCAATATGGATTTGATATAAACATATTCTTATCAAATGATTTAGTTCATAAATCAACTCTTAATTAGTGCGAACATGAAGTTTGGCTAGTTGATAGTAAGGGATGAGGCACTTGAAAAGAAGAAGAAATAGCTTGAGGTAGAACTGGCACAAATTAAAGTTGAAAAGGAGCAGATCCAGTAGGAAATGAGACACTATAGGAATCCTTTGAAATGGATCAGCTAAAGAATCAAGTTGAGGACCTTAAATCCTAACTTGATGAGGCCAAGACAAATGAACAACAACTAGAGCATATCTTGCAATATATTGGACAAGGGTAGATCAAGTTGAACGAATAAGATGACCAAGAGAAGGTCCAATTGGTAGATGATATTGAATAGATTCAGGAAGTTCAATAATTGAAAGATCAAAAGATCAATCAACTCCAAGGAGAACTAGCAATACTAAAATAAATAAGGATAACTATAGATCTAAAGAGATCCTTTGATATCCAATGGGTCAAGTCCGTGGAGGACAAAATCAAGGTAGGGGTAAATAATTATCATGGATACTTTCACTTTGTGGTGTATGTAAAACACAACTTGAATCAAGTCTCAAAAATCCCAAATAGATTGAATAACATTTGGTTACAAGGGAAATACTTTGGGAGGTACTTAGAATCCTACTTGAAACTTAAATTTCATAATCATAATAGGTAGGTATAGATATAAAAGACTCAATAAAGAGGATCAAAAAATTCCTAAATACATAGAGAGACCTATAGGCCTTTGGAAACACTTTGGCCTCTTTGAAATCCCTAGTACAATAAATTAATAAGGAAAATTAGGGGCTAGTTGTTGGGTTGTCAAAAATATTTGACCCATAGATGAAATTCCTTGGTGATGATATTGTTGATGTTATGTTCAAAGAGGAGAAATAATAGTATTACTCAGGATACACAATTGAGACCTACAAAAATTTGGATTCCATTTATGCCAATTTACAAGATCTCAAGGTGAATCAAGACAACTTATTTGAAAACCCATATGAAGATCTTGTAGCAGAATCCAAAGACCTCGATTTGATTTAATTACAAAGTTAAAAGGAATAGAAAAATCTATTGGGTTGTTTTTGTAAGGGACATAACCAGGAGATCCACAACTTTGATAATTTTATAGCAATGGTGCAAATTTTGTAGACTCTATACCCTAAGGCAAAGGCAAGATCTAGGATCTCTTGGAATTTGAGCTTGGAATCCCATGAATTTACCCTAAATGTAGTGACATGTTGCTACCTTAGAATGAATAATTTTGAAAGGATAAAAAATAGTGAAATCAATATGTTAATGCTTTCCACAACCTTACAAATTTTGACTAAGTGCAAGATAAGTGTTTATTTTATCAATATGTGTCGATTGATTTAGGAGCAAGAGAAGTGTTCAGGGTCATATAGCACATCACTAGAAAAATGAAGTGACTCACTCACTTCCTAGAGAAAATCACTCACTGAGTATGGAGGCATACAAACTATACATGTGAATCCTAAGGATAATCTATGGAAAGTGACACTTTGACATATAGTAGTGTATCGCTCCAAATTTTTTGCATCCCTACCTTCAGGCTATTGGATCCGCGCCCGGAAGGAGGATGGGAAAAGGATGGTGCGGTACCTCGGACGAGAGGACTTTACGAAGGTCCCGCCTCTCAAGGGAGGTGTGTTTTGGTGATTTTTCGACGGATGGTGGGTTCACCAGGAAACATTTGGCGGCAGTTTCCACGCCTAGGTTTTTGAATGTGTTTTGATGAGTTCGTTTTATCCTTAAGCATTCATCCTAGGTTTGGCCGAATGAATCTAACTTAATCTATATGAAAGTGCAATTTAAATGAATACAGCAAACAGAGTAGAAAGCAGAAAACAGAGAATTTGCAGGAGGCCAATGGAGATTACCTGATCCGGAAGTCTGAAGAAGTTTCTGATGCTTGAAGCAGTCTGGATCGCCTGAGATTCGACAGAATCGCCTGCAATCTGACAAAATCGTCTAAACTGACGAGATCGTCTCGCAATCGACGAATTCGTCGACGAATTCGTTAGAGACCCACAAAACAAAAAATAGGTGCAAAATGCAAGGAATTCTACTGTGCAAACGAGAGGCAAACTACATGAAATTGCAATATGAATACTCGAACGATATTTAAAAAATGGAATTTAAAGCAAATTACGGTACTTTAATGGCAGAATATGATCTTAACATGCAATCTAGACTAGATGGGTGAACTCCAGATGCAGACTAACATAAAACGCGAGTAACTGATCTAATTTATAGCAAAAAATGACAAATAAAAGGTCGAGAAAAGCAAACTCCAGGCACTGATTGCCTCGATGTGGACTACAGTCGAGATCGTCTCGCATCAGTACGAAATCATCTCGAATTGTACGGGATCGCCTCCGATCTTGACAGGTTCGTCGACGGCGATAGGTGCTGGCTCCGGTTGAAAATTGGTGATGTACCTACAACAAAAATACTATGGAACTAGTGTAGAAGCAACATTCAGATGTCTTGACGCAGAGGGATTCAACTTGCAGATAAAATTCAGCCAGGGGTTGGGGAGGGAATGTCCTAGAGTTTAAATAGGCATAGGGGAGTTGTTGGGAGGTTGGAGATCATCCCAATTTGGGAGATCTCCAACGGGGGAAGGGTCCCAACGGCGCAGACACGCTTCTGCCCGAATTGGAGACCCGTTGGAACAGAGTCTATCTATGCAAATTCAGTTTTGCGACAAAATCGTCTGGACGTTCTAGTCCAGACGAAATCGTCAAATCTGGGGCGATATCGTCTGATCGGCGACGATATCGTCCAACGGTCAAAACAACCTCTAAAAATGGCACGAAAAAAGGGGAAACGGGTTTCTCGGCGGTTAACGGGCGGTTTGGGAGGTTAAATTTGAATTTAAATTTATTTACTAAGGTGAATGTAATTATTCCAATTTGATCGCGCCAATTTTAGGGTGCTACATTTTGCCCCCTCTTTAGCGAATTTTCCGAAGAAAATGCGTTAAAGAAGAGTTCTTCTCGATCTACGAGAAAGCAAAAAATTATTCCCATTTTTAGGCGACGATTCTTGGTCGAATCGTACGACAGACTTACTATGGTGCCCCCTCCGTGTTTTTACCCAAATCGAACGTTTGAGGTAAAAACGCGGAAAAGCAAAAAATTATTGTTGAATAAAATTAAGAAAAATAGGGTAAAACCCTAATTCATTGTTACTGTTCATTTTACTGTTTTTAGAGCTCTGGAGCAAAAATGGTTGAGACAGCGCACAGATCTGCAGAGGTCCGACGCGGTCTACGGGTAAGGGTCTAAACTCAATTTAGATTGATTTAAGTTGCTTTTACATGCTTTCTAGATGAATTTTTAAGTGAATTTTGAGCATCGCGGCCGTTTTTGGCCGTCGACGTCGTCGAGACGAAATCGTCCCAATTTCGGCAATTTCGCCCAAGGGCGAAATCGTCGAAAGGGGGACGATTTCGTCAAATTAGAGACGATTTCGAACTACGAAATCGGAGACGATTATGCTCAAATTTGGGACGATATCGTCCAATAGTGGGCGATATCATCAATTGCAAAAAAATTGATCTTTAATTTGCATTATTAATTACTGGAATTGTTTATTAATGATTGCTTGTTGTTTTGTTGTTTATGTTTGCAGAGAGGATTACTAAAAAGCAGAGAGTGGAAGTACGGCGGACTGAGAGACGACTTGGCCGCTCTCACCCAGGCAGAGCGGGATCTGCTGGCACAGGCCGGATTGCAGCATGTGGCAGAGATGCCGCAGGTTTCCACAGACATGGGGCTACTGACAGCCCTAGCAGAGAGATGGTATCCGGGGTCTTCATGTTTTCGGCTACCGACAGGGGAGATGACTCCCACACTGGAGGATGTATGGAGGATTTTGAGAATCCCCATACAAGGACGGATGATCACACCTACGGCCAATCAGGGCCACGCGATGGGACGGCTGTGCGGTGACCCGAGCTTCGCCCTGGAGAAGGGCGGAGTGAACATCGAGGCACTACGCCAGATGCCTGGGGCATCTACGCTCACACGGGTACTATCTGGGGTGGTTGGTGGACTTCTGCTGTGCCACCAGAGCGGGTGCAGGGTGTCGTGGATGCTCGTAGATGTGATCTACGACATGCGGGACCACGGCTACAGGTTTGCTTGGGGCAGCTTTGTACTATGCCGGTTGTACAGGATCCTTTACGGGGTCGTGTACAAGGGCGGGCGATGTCTGGTGATGACATCGCTACTACAGGTTTGGTGCTTGGGAGCACATTGCGGTGCGGAGGCCGGTAGGGCTTCCACTGACAGGGGTAGACGGGGAGAGGCCCCGAGTCTTCTACTGGTGGCTCCGGAGAGGGGCACAACGACGGATCGATCTGTCGGTGTCCCGGAGACTACTGGATGATTTGGTCCCAGACCAGATCACCTGGAGGCCATGGAGGCGGCATCCAGGGTGGGCGAGAGGATGGACAGGAGCTGGCTCGCATCAGGCGAGTCTGCTGGCTGAGGATGGAGAGGGGAGAGGTGGAGCTCCACCGCTACGACCGAGTTTTGCGACAGTTCGGTCTACAGCAGGGGATCCCATCTCTCAGGGATTATGAGTTTTCTCGGACCGTCCGGGATAACACCACTGTTAGCGGGGCTCCAGACATGCAGCGATTCTGGAGCCAGGACTCAGATGATGCCCCCATCCAGCCAGTGGATGGAGACGACGCAGGGGTAGCTGACGGCTACGATGCCTGGTATGCAGGCATCCGCCCTCCTCGGATGACGAGGGCACAGGGCCCGATCCACGCAGTCATGCGTCGGATAGGGAGGCAGTGCCAGGCGGCGATAGAGGCAGCACAGGGTCACGACGGGAGAGATCGGAGGAGGCCACAGGCACAGGAGCGGCCACGAGAGAGAGAGAGGGAGAGGAGGGAGGCGAGACCCCCATCTCCACTAGAGGCCACCATCGCCCGATAAGGGCAAGGGCATGGATATAGGAGAGAGTAGCGAGATGGCTACTCTCCGGGCAGAGAGAGATCGTCTACAGACTCGAGTGTAGACACTACAGGATGCGGTCGCACAACACCAAGCTGAGGTGTCGCAGCTGCGAGACGAGAATGCACGTCTCAGGGCACGGGGTGGAGGGGTGAGCACTTAGGAGCTGCTGCGGTCGGTTTCTCAGACCGCATTCTATCAGGCGCTATACTACCAGGCGGTGCCGGAGGGCCAGAGGGTACAGCTGTCGGCTGCCATAGCAGATCCGATCAGGACAGGGTCATCGAGGAGCTCATCCCGATCGACGACGAGGACTCGCAGTACCACACATACTGCGATGGGACCACCTCGTCCTCCGTAGGGCGGGGGAGGAGATGAGGCTGAGAGCTCTAGGGGCTCTCGAGGCTAGAGGGCTGCACTGACATTGTACAGACTGACATTGTTGTATTATTATTTTTATAGAGGATTGAGTATGCCGAGGTACAGATTGTGGCATACCAATCCAATTTGGATGATGTATATATGTTGTTGATATATATATGATATATAGTTTTGATCATATGACTTGTATTATGTGATGCTTATGATGCTTTTATGTTTGATTGATTGATTTAATAATTGGATGTAATTATGTCGTTGGAAATATTATAATTTTGATATCATGCTGTGATATTGATGAAATAATCTGATGTAACAAATTGGTTGTTTGTGATGCAATGATTTGATAAAAGAAGAGGGGACTTTTAACAATAATTTCAAAGGACATTGTCGCTATTATAGACCATTTCATGGAGTCACTTCTCACTCGGTCGTCAAGCTAATCCCATTTATAGAAATATTGTGAAAAGTGAAAGAGTGCTTAAGAGACTGTCTTAAGACTTTGTTGTGATGATGCAAATGATGATGATGATGATGGTTTGTTTTCAGATTTCCATAAAATATTATGCATGAAATATTTGTAAAAAATGATTTTTGCTAGGCATAAATTCCTAAGTGTGATAAAATTGTTGAATAATTCCTTAGGATTTATACCGTCATTGCAAAATTGGAGGTGGACATAATGACATGAAATAATGAAAATGTGCATTCTTTTGAAAAGCAAAATTTGTGTAATAAAATGAAGTCATATGGTTTTTATGAGTTTTGATAAATGAGGGAATAAAAATTGTTACAATGGTTTGCGCTAGGCATAGAATATTTAGGTATAGACTTATACCATCATCGCGAAAGTTGATATGATATATATGATATGTTTTGAAAGAAATTTGTGATTTTTCTATTATATAGTTGTCTTTTTTTTTTTTTTTAAATAATTGTACTTGATTATTCCAAACAAGTTGCAAAAATAATATTTCAAAGTATTTTGAAGACAAAAATTAGATTTATAAGGAATCCCATGTGCATATGTGCATTCATTTCCGATCTTGATTTATCAGAATGATAAACAAAATCTCTCAAATACAAATGTGTGTGCAATTGTATGGTTCATTTACCAGGTTTGAGCAAGATACTATGATACAAGTGATTTGAAGAAACCAAATAAGTGTTCATTAACCATGATGTAGATGCATATAACCATATTAGACTACTATGTAGGTCGGATTATCAAGAGCTAGCTAATCCATAAGCAGACATAGGTCTGTACAAAATAAGGTCGCTAATGTGACAGACATATCGCCACGCTAGGAGTTACCCAAGGCCAAGCGAGGTTGGGCACAAACCACCTGTTATGGGGCTTACCTCACAGTTTTCGAATAATTGAGAATTCCAGGGATTCAAGCTCATCAACCCTTCTTTTCTTTTCAAAGGGTAGGGAAAGGGATTTTATTGCTTTTGCTTTTGCTTTCTTTTGAACTTTGTTTCTTTTTCTTTTGTATTTCTTTTGCTTGATAATGCTTGGAACATTGCTGAAATAACATTTTTCTTTTCTCTTTTTCTTGAATTTTTTCTTTTCTTTTCCTTTTTCTTTTTCTTTGCTAGGGATACTTGCTCAGATTAGCTGTAGAGCAAGGGATTTTTATTCCGGGTAGGGGTGAGCTTGTCCTTTTGCCAATTCTCAAAGATTCTAGACCATGTGCATGATAGGATAGCAGGGGAAACTTTTCACCCAAGAAATCGGTTCTACTATGTAGCAAAACATGGAAATTACAAATATAATCATTTTATTGTGAAAAGATGTGCTTGGTTTAAGTAAATAACAAGATCAATTCTCTATGCTCAAACTTTATTTAATTTGAATTTTGTGAACTTTGATATAAGAGAGATTAGTAATCATGCCAGATAAAAGCAAGATATTTATTTTTGTGAGTGTGCTAGTGAGGGATGCCAAATAAATGCTAATTTATCCAAAATAAGTTGAAACATATAACTGCAATAATTGTAAGAAAATATATATAAATGATTTTTGGAGAAAGTTTTGAGAATGTTGACTCTCTCTTTCTTCTGTATATTGTTTTGGTTTCGAAAGAGTCAAGCATATAGCTGTTTTTAGATTTTTATTTAGATTTTTGTTTTTGAGCAAAAAGAACTTAACAAGTGCTTTAAATAAATGCAATAGATAGTTTTGAAGATTTTTGGAGATTTATAAATGTTTTTGATGTTTTTGAATTTTTTTTTTTTATAAATTGAAAGAAATATAAGAGAGTAATTTTGAACAAATATATACACGGATGAAATGACCAAATTTATGCATAGTAACGTTTGAGATGCAAAATATTCATGGGTTCTTTAAGTTCTTTACCATCTAAGGTAGATAATTTATATGCTCTTGATTCAAATTTTGCAGTAATGATGTATGGTCCGAGCCCGTTGGGCTCAAATTTACCTTTAAGTTCTTTGGTTGCATTTGTATTTTTTTGATTTTCTTTTAGAACAAGGTCGCCAATCTCAAAGGATCGATGACGAACTTTCTTATTATATGCTCTTTTAAGCTTGTCTTGGTATGCACGGAGATGCTCCAAAGCATTGATGCATTTTTCATCTAGGAGTTCCAGCTGACTGAGTCTGCCAGTGCGATATTCATCTCCTACTTCGGTGTCTTGAAGTAGCAGAGCCAAAGAAGGAACTTCCAATTCAAATGGAAAAACTGCTTCGGCACCATATACCAAAACAAATGGTGAAGTGCCCGTGGGAGTCCGAACACTAGTGCGATAAGCCCACAAGGCTGGATATAATTGAATATGCCAGTCGCGCCAGTTTTATTGACCAATATTTTGAGAATTTTGATTAAAGTTTTGTTAGAAGCTTCTGCTTGACCATTACCCTGAGGATAATAGGGAGTGGACCAGCGGTGTTGAATCTTGTATTTTTGGCATAATTTTTTAACATCTTTATTTTTAAAAGGAGTTCCATTATCAGAGATGAGATTGGCAGGAATTTCGAACCTGCAAATGATTTGATTAAAAATGAATTTAGAGACCTGTGAACCAGTGCAAGAAGCTAAAGGCATAGCTTCAACCCACTTCGTGAAATACTCAATGGCGGTTATGATGAACTTATGTCCATCAGAAGACACAGGATTGATTTTACCAATAATATCCAAGCCCCATTTAGAAAAGGGCCAAGGAGACGAAATAGCCTGCAGCTCTTGTGCAGGCGCATGGACAAGGTCAGCATGTTTTTGACACTTGTCGCAATGGCGCACATACTCATGTGCATCCGTTTCCATGGTAGGCCAAAAGTATCCTATCCGAAGGAGCTTTTTAGCAATAACACTACCACTAAAGTGTCCTCCACAAGATCCATCGTGGGCTTCACTCAAGGCTGATTTAGATTCTTCTAAATTTAAACATCTTAATAGGATACCTTCAAAAGATCTCCTATACAAAGTATTGCCAATTATTACAAATCGACTTGCTCGTCGACGTAATAACCGACGCTGGTTTCTATTAGAATTAGTAGGGAAAGTCCCATTTTGGAGAAAATCAAATATGTCTGTATACCAAGGTTCAGGAGTAGTTTCATTGATTAGAAACACATCCAAAGGCTCTAAGCATGACTTATTTGATGCGGGTTCTTGGAGTCGACGAATGATGATAGTGGCATATTCGTCGTCTAACTCCAAGGGCAAGAGGGATGCAGCTGCGGCCATAGCATCAACTGCACGGTTGCTAGTTCGAGGAATGGCTTCCAAAGTAACTTGATCAAACAAGGACATTAGTTGTAAAACATAGGCCTTATATGGGCGAAGTTTATCATCTCTGGTCTGATAAACTTCATTAATTTGGTTTATAACCAATTGGGAATCCCCAAAAACTAAGAGGTTTTTGATTTTTAGCGCTAAAGCAGCTCGTAATCCAAGGATTAGAGCTTCATATTCAGAAGTATTGTTGGTGCAAGCAAAGGTCAGTTTGAAGGACAGAGGAATAAGATGTTTTTGCGGAGATATTAAAATAATACCCGCACCAGCCCCACTCATACATCGGGCTCCATCAAAGTATAAGGACCATTGTTCGGGATGGTCCGCCTCTAATTGAAGGCATTCATCAGGAAACTCGATGATGAGAGGATGAGTAGACTCTAAGGGTGCAGCAGCTAATTGATCTGCTATGATTTGACCCTTAACAGACTTCTGTCCTATGAAGGTGAGATCAAACTCGCTTAGAGCAAGAACCCACTTGGTTGTGCGACCCGATAAATAAGGTCGACTCATGAGATATCTTAAAGGATCATATTTGGCAATGACATACGTTTTTTGGCTAAGCATGTAATGTCGTAATTTTTGCGTAGCAAACACGACTGCTAGACATAACTTCTCTAACGCTGTATAGCGGGTTTCATAATCGACGAAAGTTTGGCTAATGTAATAATTAGCACGTTCTCGCTTTTCATCATCAAGTTGAGCTAACATAGCTCCTAAGGCAGAATCTGAAGCAAAAATATATAGAAGAAATGGGCGATCAGATTTAGGCGGTGAAAGCACCGGCGGGTTAAGGAGATATTGTTTGAGAAGTTCAAAAGCTTCTCTACATTCTGTGTCCCAATTGAAAGGGACATCCTTCTTAAGAAGTTTGAGAAAGGGACCAGTTTTGTCCGCCAGCTTATCAATGAAGCGACGGATAGCTTGAAGTTTACCTTGTAAACTTCGTAGTTCAGAGATATTAGTGGGTGCGGGCATATCAGTGATGGCCGCAATTTTAAGAGGGTCAATTTCGATACCACGTAAAGAAACTAAAACCCCTAATAGTTTGCCGGATTTAACTCCGAATATGCATTTTTCTGGATTTAATCGAATGAGATATTCTCGTAATCGATTAAAAACTTTTCTTAAATCATCTAAATGATTATTTTCAATAAGAGAGCGAGCTATAATATCATCTACATAATCATGTAAGATATCATGCATCATATCATGAAAAATGTAGGTCATAGCCCGTTGATAAGTTGCACCGGCGTTCTTTAACCCAAAGGGCATCACTTTCCTAGCAAAAGGTACCCCAGGGGGTAATAAAGGCTGTTTTAGCCTGGTCTTCAGGAGCTATCCTGATCTGATTATAGCCGGAGAATCCATCCATTAAGGACATCATCCCACTTTCGGCAGTGAAGTCGATAATTTGATCCATATTTGGAAGAGGAAAGTCGTCTTTAGGGCATGCAGCGTTAATATCTCTAAAATCGGTGCAAACCCTAACTTTGGTAGCTTCTTTCTTAGTGACTGGAACTACATTTGAGATCCATTCAGCATAATCAATAGCTTGTATGAAGATAACATTCAGGAGTTTTTCTAACTCCCCTTTGACTAGCAGAGCCACTTTGGGATGCATTTTTCTAAGTTTTTGTTTAACCGGTTTAGCATCCGGATGGACCACTAGATGGTGCATGACAACAGAAGGGTCTAGACCTGGCATATCTTCATATGTCCAAGCGAAGACATCTTCATACTCTTTAAGGAATGCAATGTATTGTTCTTGTTTGTCTTGACTTAGTTTTTCTCCAATATTGATTATGTGAGGATTATCCTCAGTTCCAATATTAATTTTAATGACATTTTCTACCTCCATGTGTAGATCTCTTTCAAAATTAGGTGGGGCGGGTGAAACGCCCAACTCTTGTAATTCTTGTAAAGTTAATTTAGATAAGTCATCTTGAGGATTAGTGGTCTCAAGCTGAGCTATGGTTGGTATAGAACCATCAAAATAGAATCCATTGTGCAACATCTCTTCAACAGAGACATCATGGAAGATATCTCCTTCCAATTCTTCATCGGGGTCAGCAATCATTTCAGGGTAGGCTATGGATAGCATGTTGCATGAAAATGACTGATTTTTAAGAGGCAAATCAACATGCCTATCCAAATAATCTTGATAGCATATGAGGTGATCATCATCCTCAAAAGGAAAGGGTTGTCCTTTACTAGGAAATAAGCCCACACCACAGGCAGGCGGGCCACGGTTCTACCTCGAAAGGTTCTTTCATGCCATTTTGGAAAGGTCCTAAGCCTTTCCCTTTATATCCCATTTTAAGCATCATGGGTTTAGCTTTAACATAATCATTGGTAAAATAACAGTGGGCGTATCCCTCATGATGAGTTTTGATATTTCGAGGGATTCTTCCCCGAGTCATATCCTTTATAAATGAAGGCACAACTCCCGACTTGGTAAGTACTTCCCATAGGTTGTGGGAGGCCCAAAGTACGAGGAGAGGGCGGTAATTTATTTAAAAGGTTTGAATCTTGCATGAAAGCATTCATTTTTTCTGATATTAAGGTTGTAGATAAATCTGGTAAAAGTTCATCAGAAAGGGCATAAGATGTAGAAGGTTTATTACTTATGTCTTGAGATGTGGAAGGTATGATGGATGTGTCTAAAGGTTTTAAATTTATAGGAATAATAGTTGAAGGATTAGTTGTAGATTTGAGATCCTTTTGAGATTCTAAAATAATTTGTTTAGAGAGTTGTTGGTCTATATAGGAAGATGAAATTAATGGAGGAGGAACTAGATGAAGTTATGGGTTTATGTTTCACAGTTTTAGATGAAAAAGAAGAACTAGAATGTGTGGATGACAGAGCAGGGCAAAATTGCACTCCAACGGGTTCTGCCAAAGCACACATATCAAAAGGTCTAGGGTCACCATGAATAGTGACCAACTGATTTTTAAACTCAAATTTCACACATTGGTGTAAAGTTGACGGGACTGCTCGCATGGCGTTAATCCAAGGGCGACCTAAAAGTATATTGTACGATGTTGGGCAATGTACAATAAACACGGTTGTTTCTAGGGTTCTAGGACCAACTTGTAATGGGAGGGTAATGACTCCACACGTTTCTTGTGTTTCGTCATTAAAAGCTTTGATAATCATATCAG
This sequence comes from Wollemia nobilis, assembly GCA_028583015.1. Taxonomy (NCBI): domain Eukaryota; kingdom Viridiplantae; phylum Streptophyta; class Pinopsida; order Araucariales; family Araucariaceae; genus Wollemia; species Wollemia nobilis. Next base: position 1,326,573 of record JAQPPZ010003510.1, read on the forward strand.
TTTTCTTCATTTCATCACTTCTAAAACCAAATCGTTGGTAGAAGTCAAAGGTGCAAATGTTTAGAGAGGAGCCATTATCAATCAGGACTCGTTTGACAGCTACATCTCCAATTAGAGCAGTAATGTACAAGGGATTATCCTTGTGTAAACTGTGTTGTGGGATATCTTTATCCCGAAAGTCAATACAATCAATCTCTCGAGTGATGATAGCATTGGCCATAGCTTCAGGTTGAATGTTTTGAGGTACCATCATTTGGCTCAATGTAAGCATCAACTCATCCCTATGTGTGGGAGAGGATCTTAATAAATCTAGAAGGGAGATTCTAGCCGTGGTATTAGACAATTGCTCATTAATGCTATAAGGAGGTTTGGGTTGAACAATAGAAGCATGATTTCCTTTATTAGGATTTTTCAGAACGAATGGAGCTGATCCATCGTTCTGGTTTGGTTCTTGTTGAGAATTTTGAGCTTGTTGTCGAGTAACGACTCCAATGGTACCTACAATGTTATAGTGCCGACGTTGAAACGGTCTCGGTTGAGAATTTATGGCTTGTTCATAGGGAAGGACTACATTAGAAGAAGGTCGAGTAGTGACTCTTCTAGGAAATGGTTCTTCTGGAACATTAGCATCTGTGATAGGTTGAATAGGATCTGATTCGTTTTCAGAACTATTCGATTGAATAGTGTCTACTTCACTTTCACTATCTGACTCTATATCACTAGAATCAGAAGTTTGAAAATTATGTAAGGGCCTGGTTGTAACCAGGGATAAGGTTGTGTCAAATGTTTGAGAATCCTGAACAGGTAATTGTCCGCTAATGGTTCCTACATATCGGGTAGGAGGGGGAACATTATGATGTTCGATTTGATTGGCTACCTCTTTACCATGTCGTGGTAAAGGGTGTTGAAATATGTCCAAAGTTTGATTGGCATTTTGATTTTGATTTTGGGGAACAGATCTTTTGAGTATTATTAGGAGGGTTTTGTTTGGGTTGGAAGGCTTGCACTTCCATTTCATTATTGTCAATCAAATCTTGTATTTTATGTTTCAATCTCTTACAAGCGTTGGTAGAATGTCCAGGTCCTCTATGAAAGTCACAGTGCAAATCAGCTCTATCTATCCGGGTATCCCTGGATAGCTGGTAATTGGATTAAACCTCTTTCAAGCAATTGAGGTAAAATGGTTGACAAGGGTTGGTTTAATCTAGTGAATTCTCGAGGAGGCTTATCAGGAGGTTTCAATATGAATTTTTCTGTTGTCTTTGTTGTATTGACATTAGCAACATTTTTGCTGTCAGTGACTCCGTCACCGACAACCTGTTTGTTTTTATATTGATTTCTAGATGTTTTCTCATCATCCTTCTTCCTAAGTTGGCCTCTCCTAATGAGGGCATCTTCTACTCTTCGAGCTAAGTCTATAGCTTGATCGAAGGTAGTCAAAGTAGCTGTTGCTAGCTCATAAGAGAGTTGTTCTTGTAAATTATTGATGAAAATGTCTAGCATTTCCCTATAGGGTAGCACAAAGTGCAGTTTTCCTATCAATTGCCTCCATCTAGCCAAGAAATCAGCAAAACATTCATCTTTATCTTGTTTTAAATTGTATAGGTCTTTAATAGTTACATGTCTCTCGATGTAGGCGCTAAATTGATGAACAAATGATTCAGCTGTTTCTTCAAAGTTTCTTAAGGAGTGAGTGGGCAATTGATAGTACCACTCTAATGCCATTCCACCTAAACTTTTGGGGAACATTTTTAGTAATAGCAAGTCGTCATGCGATATGTCGTGACATGCTATCCTAAACATGCGAAGATGTTCTATGGGATCTTCGGTTCCTTTATATATAGGCAGGGACGGGCATGGGAAAATGTTTAGGGTATGGTTGAGCTACCACTATGGGATCCAATGGTTGGCTACAAATCTCTCGATAATTGTACGAGGGACGGTAGGGATCTATCTGGTCCATACGTGAAGCCAATTGTTTCACCATAGCTTCCAGATTACTAGTTTGCCCCCCATATTGATTCGGTAGGGCATTGACATGAGTTTTATGGGCATAGGATGGAGGAACATGCAGATTAGATGCCATGTTACTATTGTGTAAAACTTTAGTAGGAAAAATGTTATGGAGGAATTTTGAAGTTGGATTATGTTGTGTTCCAGATTGTTGAAAATTTGTATTTAGCTTTGTTTTAGATTTCTGTTTATTTAAAGCATTTTGTTCAATAGTTTGGCGGAACAAAGTAGTGAAGGGAATTTTCTTTTGTGCAGGAGTGGTTTTAGGTTGAGTAACAGGTTCCTTAGGAGGTTGGGTAACCTGTTGTTTTGACATGGCTTGGGCTATAGTGACCATATCCGTATTGGATGGTCCACCCTTATCACTCTCTTGATCAACAAAAGATAAAGGATTAGTGTGTATATCAAGCGCCCGTTCTATAGCTGCTTGAGCGTCACTAACTTCCCCTCTATCAATACGAATTGCTACATTAAGGATGTCGATATTCTGATTGAGAAATTTTTGAAAATGTTCTGCGTTGTCAAAAGTGATGCCCCCATTGGGAGCTATTCTAGGGGACGAGGATTCATTCTCTTTAACACTTCCTTCTTGTTCCTTATCTTCACCTAAGTCTTCATCTGACTGACCTAGAGTTTCTCCTTCCGGATTTGTATCTCCAAGAAGGACATTTGGGTTTTCAGTTGTATCTTGCAACCAATCTTCTCCTTCCCCTAAAGTTTCTTTACCATTCCTAAGTCTAGTCATGGTGCTAAGTTTTGATTTCAGCAAATATATATATATAAAATATATATATATATATATATATATGCAACAAATTAAAAGGTATATATTTATATATACCTAATGCAATATTTGAAATGAAATGTTTAAGTTTTTACTATGTTTTTTTTTTATTTTTTTTTAGTTTTCTTTAAATTTTTGAAATAATACAATAAAGACAGCAAATGAAACAATAAATGCACGCAATAATAATAAAACTCAAAGTAAATGAACTAATATTCTATGAATAACTTATGAATATCATTAATAGGTTCAAGTTGTTCAGGGGTCATGAAATGTTCTTCTTCAAATTGAAAGTTTTCTTTTAAGAATTTGATGAAAAGGGCTATGGTGATATTGTCTATCTCAGATGCTGGTTGATAGAAGTAAAGCTCATGGCAATACTCTCGATATAGCACAGCACGCGGAATTCTATTCCATATTTCCCTATCTGTAAGAACAACCTCTTGGTCTTCTACAAGGCCTAGGAATCGGTGTACAATGTCTGCGTTCTCGAGGTATTCCTCAAAGCTGAACAACTCTGAAGATACTAAAGCTCTCCTATAGGCTAACCATCTATGGCAGGCTCTCTGAAGTTCATGATAGAACACTAATTGATGAGGATCCAGGATTCTATCCAAGACTAGCCTCTTGATCTGTTTAAGTTGTGTGGACCTAGATGAAATAAGCCTAAGTCTCCTGACAAGTTCGTCCCACAAGGATTGATTTCTACTTGTTTCAGGGATATTAAGGACAGAATTAACTTCTATAGCTGCCAATTGGTTTTCTACGTTTATAGTAACTGCTAACCTCTTTTTAGGAGCTACCATCTAAACATGATTTTGAACCTTAAATGTTTTAAAATGCATCTAAGTTTTAGTTGTTCTAATTTTTTGTTTGTTTTTGTTTTTGTTTTTGGTTTTCAAAAGGTTATGATGCATTCACGTCGGGTTCACCAAAATGTATCGCTCCAAATTTTTCGCATCCCTACCTTCAGGCTATTGGATCCGCGCCCGGAAGGAGGATGGGAAAAGGATGGTGCGGTACCTCGGACGAGAGGACTTTACGAAGGTCCCGCCTCTCAAGGGAGGTGTGTTTTGGTGATTTTTCGACGAATGGTGGGTTCACCGGGAAACATTTGGCGGCAGTTTCCACGCCTAGGTTTTTGAATGTGTTTTGATGAGTTCGTTTTATCCTTAAGCATTCATCCTAGGTTTGGCCGAATGAATCTAACTTAATCTATATGAAAGTGCAATTTAAATGAATACAACAAACAGAGTAGAAAGCAGAAAAATAGAGAATTTGCAGGAGGCCAATGGAGATTACCCGATCCGGAAGTCCGAAGAAGTTTCGATGCTTGAAGCGGTCCGGATCGCTCGAGATTCGACAGAATCGCCTGCAATCTGACAAAATCGTCTAAACTGACAGGATCGTCTGCAATCTGACGAATTCGTCAGACGAATTCGTCAGAGACCTGCAAAACAGAAAATAGGTGCAAAATGCAAGGAATTCTATTGTGCAAACAGAGGCAAACTACATGAAATTGCAATATGAATACTGAACGATATTTAAAAAATGGAATTTAAAGCAAATTACGGTACTTTAATGGCAGAATATGATCTTAACATGCAATCTAGACTAGATGGGTGAACTCCAGATGCAGACTAACATAAAAACTGAGTAACTGATCTAATTTATAGCAAAAAATGACAAATAAAAGGTCGAGAAAAGCAAACTCCGAGCACTGATTGCCTCGATGTGGACTACAGTCGAGATCGTCTCGCATCAGTACGAAATCGTCTCGAATTGTACGGGATCGCCTCCGATCTTGACAGGTTCAGTCGACGGCGATAGGTGCTTGGCTCCGGTTGAAAATTGGTGATGTACCCGCAACAAAAATACTATGGAACTAGTGTAGAAGCAACATTCGGATGTCTTGACGCAGAGGGATTCAACTTGCGAGATAAAATTTAGCCGAGGGGTTGGGGAGGGAATGTCCTAGAGTTTAAATAGGCATAGGGGAGTTGTTGGGAGGTTGGAGATCATCCCAATTTGGGAGATCTCCAACGGGGGAAGGGTCCCAACGGCGCAGACACGCTTCTGCCCGAATTGGAGACCCGTTGGAACAGAGTCTATCTATGCAAATTCAGTTTTGCGACAAAATCGTCTGGACGTTCTAGTCCAGACGAAATCATCAAATCTAGGGCGATATCGTCTGATCGGCGACGATATCGTCCAACGGTCAAAACAACCTCTAAAAATGGCACGGAAAAAGGGGAAACGGGTTTCTCGACGGTTAACGAGCGGTTTGGGAGGTTAAATTTGAATTTAAATTTATTTACTAAGGTGAATGTAATTATTCCAATTTGACTGCGCCAATTTTAGGGTGCTACAAGTAGCACCATAAATAATTTTAGAAGCATTATATCCCATTAGAGGTATATTTAGAGATATGCAATATTTGTAGGTGCATCATTTTATTAGATATACCCCCAAATTTTTACTTTTTCTAGAAGTAATAGTTTCTCACCTTAGGTAACATAGGGGTAAACTATTATTGTAAATAGGAGCTATAGGTTCCTTTGTAAAAGTTTCATCTATTGGAATTTGGAGCTACACACTGTGAAGCTCATTTTGTGATTTGTAACTCATGAAATTGGAGGAATTGATAGATATTTTTCTTTGCATTAGTGGCACTACCCTCCTAACTTATAGAATACATTGTCATTGAGGCATAACACTTTTGCCTATCTTGTTATCCACCTTACCATTTTTATGAGCCACAAAATTGCTCATTTTTTGTACTCTTTTCCCTATAATGTGCAGCACTTATTATTGTAGACATAAATATTTTATGGAAATTATATATATAATTAACAATTTATTTTGCATGTTATCTAATATTTGTCTTTAAGTGTAATTTGTGTAGATTTAGTGGAAATTATTGCATTTTGGCATGTTTTCGTCGATGTCCCACTCGGATCTGGAACTTACAATTTTATGAAGGAAAAAAACCTACAGAACATCAAAGAGAAGTATGAAGTCAGGAGCCCAAGTTCCTTTGAAGCGCCTGACTTTCGTTTAGTGCTTAGCTGTTAGGTGCATGCTTTCTGTTAGGTGCCTACTTTCCATTAGGTTCTTGCTTCTTGTTAGGTGCTTGCTTCTCGTTAGGCACCTATTTCTCGTAAAGCACCTATTTATGTTAGGTGCCTGCTTCTCGACTTATATATACAAGGTGCCTACTTCCTGACTTTATCAGATGCGATGCCTGATTTCTACTAATGCCAAACTCTAGCATGACTCTGTGGTTGGCAGAACAGAGTGAAAATTCAATAAAAAGAATTCTAACATTGAAATCGGATAAGGGACAATGTCAAAGATGACTCACCATCCATTTTCTAGCTGCTACATGAACGACTTATGTAAATCGGGTAAAATAAATATTAGATGTATTATGAAAATAGAATACGCTGAAATATCATGATATTTTACCCGATTCCTTCATTTAAGTAGGCAGTTGTAAAAGTGAATCATTTTCTAATTTATTTTGAGGATTGTAATAGGGTGGCCGCATATCTTATAAATATGTATGCCACCCCTGAAGAAGACCCCCAGACTTTATTGTAAATTCTTACTGTAGTTGTTAATAAATTTTTTGAGTATTTTCCTATAAAAATCATCTAAAGCGTTTGGTGAAGATCTAATGCAGGTAGAACTTGCTGGAAGCATGGGCCCAATTAAATAAGAGTTCTTCCATTATTTCCCCTATTTTTTTTGTATTTTTTTCATAGATTAATTTATTTTCCAATTATTTCCCTTGTTTTCTATGATTTCCAACAAGGTAGCAATTAGTTTTTGAAAGCATTATGTCCTATTTTCATAGACGTAGGATAAGTTATTGGTTTGGAATTAAGGATTAAAACTTCAACAAACATCAAAACACCCCCCAAACCAAAATCTTAGGGACTCATCTCTAAAGGAGAAATTATAAGCATATATTTTGCACGGCTGCTCACAAGACTATGAGCTACCCCAGGTTGACAATTAAATAGAGGCAATTAATTGAACCATAGAAAAAATAACCAATGTTTTGCCCAACATTTTGGCACCGTTTTTGGGGAGTAGCCATTGCAATTTCTTGTTTTAAAGGAAGCATAGTTATAGTAGTTTAGAGTGTTTTCTCCAAAAACCTTCATCTGAAACTTTGTATAAGTCCACCTAAGAACCAAGGACCAGACGGTTGTTTTGTAAAAAATAAATAAGTTGTTTCTCAAAATCCTTCTACTTTAGTAGAACCTAAACCTAATACTAAACTCTCACCATCACAATCTCCACCTATGCATTGGTGGGAACACCCACTATTTGCACAGGATCCTTCTAAAATAATCTAGCAAAATCTTAGAGCAAGGTTGGAGATAAGTAGAGTTCAATATAAGGAAGATCTATTGAATACTGAATGTTGGCAAGTAGTATTAGATAGAACCATATCAAATGTTGACTTATCCATCCTTTTAAAGGATAAAATAAATGAACTAGAAGCATTGACAATTGCTTTGAATGCAGCAGGGGTAGAAACTCCAGTAGTGGACATAATGGTAAAAAACCCAGAGGAAATATCCACTAGTTTTAGTTTTTCAATAGAAGAGGTAGGAGATCACAAGATGAAACACATATCTCCTGCCCACCTTCCAATATTTAGGGTACTACCAACAAAATATCCAGACTTGTACCTATTTAAATTTGATGTTTTATGCAGATTTGTGGATTACACCATAGATGCTCAGAAACTGAAATTATTCCCTTCCATCCTTGATGATTAAGCTTTGCGCTGGTTCATAAGCTTGGGGGATACAAAGATAACTACATGGGAATAGTTGAAGAAAATTTTCTTGGATCAGTATCAGGATTTTGGCAGAGCAAGAGAGGAAGTCCTAGATATGACACAAAATGAAGGAGAATATATGGAAGAATATTGGGATAGGTTTAGCTTTAATTTGCAAAGATCACCCCATTCAAAACTAGGAGATAGGTCCCTAAGAAGCATTTTTCTAAAAGGATTGACAAATGAATCCTTGGAAGATTTAAACATGATCTCTAGGGGAGATATTTACCGACATAAAATGGATGCTATTCAACAGTTGTATTGAAACTTTTCAAGAAGAAAATGTAAGTTGACCCCTAGAAATGTTAAGTAGTCATCCACGGTCACTAAAATAGAAATAGGCAACATGCTTGAGGACCTTAAGAGTGAGATGTTATCATCGTTGGATCTTCAAATGGATACCCTTTTGCTTCAGAGAAAGAAGTAGGAGAGTGAGGTAATATTGGCCTACTTCTATGCTAAATGCAGAGGCAAATACCCCAAAAATGAGTATCTAGAAAAAAAAAGTTTGTGTATGTTCTATCTGTAAAAAGGAACATAAAATAAAGTTGTATCCATAGTTAATGAAATATAAAGAGGAACTTGAAGTAGCAGAGGCATACTTCATGGGTAATAGGAGGAACTAGAAACATTCTCCTATGGGTAACAATATGCAATCAAGAATGTCATCTTATGGGGGTAGTAATTACCAAAACCAAGGTCAAACCCAACCACCCAACATGGGTTGGTATGGGCAACAACCTTGGAATCCATTTCCCCAAGAGGCAAATCCTTACAACCTTGATCCTGGAATGCAATATCAGTAGTCTGGGCAGTAGTGGAGAAACAAAAATGCTTAGAATTAGTATCCATAGCATCCTTCTCCAGCTCCACTACAGCCAAGTATGCCTACTCTTCCTTCTCCAAGGACTCCTTAGTTACCAAAACATCCAAAAAAAACCCAAACAACAAATAGCAACAAACCTATCAAATGGAAAATGAGATGTACCCTATGTATAATATTTAGGTAGATTGTGATCCTATCTAGTTAAGTTCATAAAATAAAGTAGGTGTAGAAGTCACTCCTCTTGTAAAAGAAGAGGAACCAATAGAAATAGAGAAAGGGGAATTACCCCTTATAGAGGAAGTAGAATAAGAATCAACACTTGTACATAACAAAGAGGAGGTTCCACATTTTCCACAAAGGTTGTAGGAACCCAAGAAACCAATACAAATAAATTTTGATATCCTCTCTAGTTTTAAAAACTTAACAATCGTAATCCTTCTCTTTCAGGGCATTAGAGACACACCTATTTATGGAAAGACCATAAGAGAGTTGTGCCTCAAGAAACCAGGGAGAAAACCAACTAAAAAAATTAGTTTGGTAGGTCAGTTAGCTGACCTCATGTTAGGAAATACCTACAACCAGAAGTACTTAGATCCAAGGAGCCCTGTGTTGACTATAAAAATAGAGGGTTGTGTTCTTTCCAACACACTAGTAGATTTGGGGGTAACCATCAATGTCATGCCCTAGGAGACCATGCAAAAATTAAAATTGACTAATATGAAGCCCACTAAAACTGTGTTGTAGTTTGTGGACAGGTCTACAGTACACCCTAAAGTAATATTGGAAGATATCACTGTTACAGTAGATGCATGCGAGTATATAGCAGATTTCGTAGTGCTACAATCTAATTCTAGACTAGGTGGATATCCATTAATCTTAGGTAGACCTTGGATGGCAATAGCTGATGCTTACATAAGTTGTAGAGATGGGAAAATGACCATTTTAGATTATCAAGATATAAAGAAACTAATCATACATCCACCTGCACAGTCTACAGATTTATTGGGGGAACCTGAGAATGAGAATCAAAACATTGATGGTCTATCAATGATCCGATTTGTCATTACACTTGATGATTTAGGAGATGAAAATTATGAGGATAGGATGATATCTCACTTTTTTAAGGAGAACCCTCCTATCCTCCTCCCGTTGCTATTAGTGGGAGGAAAATACCACCATATTAGCAAATAGAGGTTGCACCTAGTAGAATGCTAAACATAGACAACTAGTTGACAACTGAACAACAGACCAAATTGAAACAAACATTGGAAAAACATCAATATGCCTTTCCTTAGGAGTATTATGACATGAGAGGAATAGATCCTGAGACCTGTACTCATAGGATATATCTGGAAGACCAAGTTAAACTAGTAAGACAACCACAAAGAATAATGAATCCATCTATGAAAGAAATTGTCAAAGTAGAATTATAAAAACTCCTCACAGTTGGATTCATCTACCCCATTTCAAATAGTGAATGGATATCACCATTAGTGGTGTTGCCTAAGAAGAATGGAAAGTGAAGAATTTGTGTTGATTATAGGTTACTAAACAAATCAACTAAGAAGGAACACTTCCTCTTATCCTTCATAGATTAGGTTCTTAACTCCTTAGCAGGCAAGAAATACTTTTCTTTCCTATATGGGTTTAGTGGATACAATCAGATCCAAATAGGGGAGGAAGATCAAGACAAAACCACCTTCACTTGTCCATTGGAGATATTTTCTTATCGAGTTTTACCATGTGGTATATGCAATGCACCTACCACCTTTCAAAGGGTAGTTCTTAGCTTTTTTTTAGATATTATTGGAGAGACTGTGGAGGTATACATGGATGATTTCACTATATATGGTGAAACTTTTGAAACTGCCACAAAAAATCTAGAAAAGACACTTAAACGTTGTGAGGAAACTAACATGTCCTTAAGTGGTAGAGAACAGTTCTAACACAAGACAAGAAACTAGAATGACAAGAGCCCAAAATTTCTTATTCAATACTTCAGAAGAATTTTATAAGAATATACAGCAATCTGTCGTTTGCCAACCCCCTCTCATTACAATCCATGGGTTTTTATCGAGGTCCCGATCCTCTATGTTTTCAAACTTCCCACGATCTACAATTGCCACCTGGAACAATGCTGGAAAGTTGCATTGATGAGACTCTAGGTGAGGTGTGCGACTGGCTGCCATACCCAATGGAATCTTCTTCTCGATTTGCTACTTGCTGTTAGTTGCTATAAACGCGTCTCTAGATATCCTGCGTGAGTGGCCAACATGCCTATTGAAATCCTCCTTTGAAACTGCTGCTTCACTGCCGCTAACTTGTCGCACACAAAGGGACACCTTTATGAAAGCTTGGAGTGTATGTTTTTTTGTTTGGTCGCGATATCACGACATGTTGTGATATCGTGACAATTTCCTTTTTGTGCTTTCTCACTTCCACTTCGGTCGCAATATCATGACATGTCACGATATCACGACATGTTGCGATATCGCGACATGTCACGATATCGTGACATTTTTCTATTGCACCGTCGTTCTTCAGTTTCGATCGCGAAATCGTGACATGTCATGATTTTGTGACCTTCTGTCCTTTGCTCCTTTGCCCCCTGCGTTGTTCATGAAATCGTGACCTATCGCGATTTCGCGACCTTTGGTATTCCACACCTTTGCTTCCCTGCGATGGTCGCAATTTCGCGACCTTGTGTCTTTTGCGCCTTTGCTTCCCTGCGATGGTCGTGATTTCATGACATGTCACGAAATTGCGACATGTCATGATTTTGTGACCTTGTGTCTTCTGCGCCTTTGCTTCCTTGCAATGGTCATGATTTTGCGACATGTCACGATTTCGCGACCTTGTGTCTTTCGGCCTTGTTTCCTGCCTTGGGTCATGATTTTGCGACATGTTGTGAAATCGTGACATTTTGTCTGCTGCTCCCATATCTTCTGTTTTTGTCGTGATATCGTGACACTTTTTATGTCATGATATCGCGACACATTGTCATGATATCGTGACATTTCTCTCCTTCCCTCTCTTCCACTTCAGATCATGAAATCGCGACATGTCACGATTTTGTGACATCTTCTCTTCCAGCTTCCTTTCGCTCCTGCGGGTCACGATTTCGTGACATGTCACAAAATCATGACATCTTCTCATTTCGCCTTCTCCTTCCTCTTCGCGTTGCAAAATCGTGACATGTCACGAAATCTCAACATCTTCTTCCCTCTGTGCCTTCTCGCTCTTTTGGGTCGCGAAATCATGGCTTTCTGGCTCCCTTGCCTTCTTTTTAGCAAGTAGTGATAGTAATAGGGGTTTTAACGTATATGATGAGGACATGTTTCCATGTATGTCACGATTTCGTGACATGTCATGAAATTGCGACCCAAGGCATGGAAGCAAGGCCAGAAGACACAAGGTCGTGAAATCGTGACATGTTGCAAAATCACGACCATCGTAGGGAAGTAAAGGCGCAGAAGACACAAGGTCACAAAATTGCAACCATTGTAGGGAAGCAAAGGTGCGGAAGACACAAGGTCGCAAAATCATGACATGTCGCGATTTCATGACATGTCACGAAATCGTGACCTTCATAGGGAAGCTAAGGTGCGGAAGACCAAAGGTTGCGAAATCGCGATAGGTCACGATTTCGTGACCAATGCAAGGGGCAAAGGCACGGAGGATGAAAGGTCATGAAATTGTGACATGTCATGATTTTGCGAATGAAACTGAAGAATGATGGCGCAATAGAAAAATGTCACGATATCACGACCGAAGTGGAAGCAAGAAAGCGCAGAAAGGAAATTGTCGTGATATCATGACATGTCGCGATATCACGACCAAACAGAAAAACACGCACTCCAAGCTTTCATAAAGGCATCCCTTCATGCGCAGCAAGTTAGCGACAGTGAAGCAGTAGTTTCAAAGGAGGATTTCAATAGGCATGTTGGCATCTCGCGCAGGATATCTAGAGATGCATTTATAGCAACTAACAACAAGCAACAGATCAAGAAGAAGATTTCGTTGGGTATGGCAGCCAGTCGTGCACCTCACCTAGAGTCTCATCAATGCAACTTTCCAGCATTGTTCCAGGTGGCAATTGTAGATCGTGGGAAGTTTTAAAACACAAAGCATCGGGACCTCGATAAAAACCCATGGATTGTAATGAGAGGGGGTTAGCAAATGGCAGATTGCTGTATATTCTTGTAAAATTCTTCCGAAGTATTGAATAAGAAATTTTGGGCTCTTGTCATTTTGGTTTCCTATCTTGTGTTAGAACTGTTCTCTACCAAGTGGTATTAGAGCAGCAAAGGCGTGGAAGACACAAGGTCACAAAATTGCGATATGTCATGAAATCGCGACCATCGTAGGGAAGCAAAGGCACAAAAGACCAAAGGTCACGAAATCACGACAAGTCATGATTTTGCGACCAACGCAGGGGGCAAAGGCACGAAGGATGGAAGGTCACAAAATTGTGACATGTCGCGATTTCACGACCAAAACTGAAGAACAACAGTGCAATAGAAAAACATCGCGATATCGCGACATGTCGCGATATCGGGACCGAAGTGGAAGCGAGAAAGCGTAGAAAGGAAATTGTCATGATATCGTGACATGTCGCGATATCGTGACCAAACAGAAAAACACGCACTCCAAGCTTTCATAAAGGCGTCCCTTCGTGCGCGGCAAGTTAGCGACAGTGAAGCAACAGTTTCAAAGGAGGATTTCAACAGGCATGTTGGCCACTCGCACAGGATATCTAGAGACGCGTTTATAGCAACTAACAACAAGCAGTAGATCGAGAAGAAGATTTCGTTGGGTATGGCAGCCAGTCGCGCACCTCACCTAGAGTCTCATCAATGCAACTTTCCAGTATTGTTCCAGGTGGCAATTGTAGATCGTGGGAAGTTTGAAAACACAGAGGATCGGGACCTCGATAAAAACCCATGGATTGTAATGAGAGGGGGTTGGAAAATGGCAGATTGTTGTATATTCTTGTAAAATTCTTTCGAAGTATTGAATAAGAAATTTTGGGCTCTTGTTATTCTGGTTTCCTGTCTTGTGTTAGAACTGTTCTCTACCAAGTGGTATCAGAGCCAGAAGTTCCTGAGTGTGTAACAGATCGTCGGACGTGAGGCAGTTACACCAAGATCTGTGGAAGGGCTTGTGATTGGGTGAACAGAATGCCTCCAAGAAGAAACCCTGTTGGTGGGAGAGGCATGGCGGCAGCGGAAGATGTCCGAGCTTTGCAGCGGCAAATGCAAGCCCTGCAAGAAGAAATGCGTAGAAGATTGGAACCAAGAAGAGATGAAGGTAGTGAAGAGGAAGATGACGAAGAAGAAGACCAGCCTGAGGAAGAAGAAGAAGCAGTGGATCCTGCTCAGGCCAGACTATACAAAGCCATATCCCAGATTGGGAAGAGGTCGAAGATGGAGGTTTCCACATATTTTGAGAACCTTGATCCAGAGGAATTGATCGACTGGATCAACGACCTGGAAGAGTACTTTGAGTACGAGGAGGTTGAGGATCCTGATAGGGTCAGATTCGCAAAGACCAAACTGAAAGGTCATGCCAGCATTTGGTGGAAGGGAGTGCAGCTGGAGCAAAATAAGAGAGGAAAAGAGAGAATAACAAAATGGGAACGGATGGCAGAAAAGCTGAAGAGGCAGTTCATCCCTGGTGATTATGAGTTAGACCTGCTAAAGAAAATGCAAGGGTTGAGGCAAGCAAGTAAGTCTGTAAAGGAATACACAGAGGAGTTTCATAAAATTATGATCAGAACAGGTCACTCAGAGGCCAACAAGGAGAAGGTAGCCCGTTACATTAATGGGTTACGAGCAAGTATTCAGGAAGAATTAAGTCTGGTCCGGATGACCACCATAGAGGACGCTTACCAATTTGCCTTAAAGGTTGAAGAAAAGCTCAATAGGAGGTTTGAGAACAAGCAAAGAGGGAGAGGTCATGGCGGAAGGACCGACGGAAGGACCAGTGGAAGGAGGAATGAAGATTCTCAGAAGAATGGAGAAGGTAGCAGCAATCAGGAACAAAGGAGAGAAAATACCTACCGCCCCTGTAATCAGAATAATGATTACCGAGGAGGAAGGGGCAGAGCTGGACGTGGCCAGGGAAGAGGAAGATTTCGTGGGACTTGCTTCCAGTGTGGGGAAGAGGGACATCACCAATATGAGTGCCCACAACAACGAGAAAGGAATAATCGGAGGCCGAAAGGAAATGCCAGAGTCGCAGTCGTTGATGAAGATGCTGGATCTGAGCATTCTGAAGAAGCTGAGAGAGGAGAAGTAATGATTGCAAGGAGAGTCCTGCTGAATGAAGAGGGGGCCGCAGATCAGAGGAAAAGCTTATTTCGCACAAGGTGTAAATGCGCGGGTAAGATTTGCAATATTATTATTGACAACGGTAGCACGGATAACCTAGTTTCAGAGGGAATGGTTACAAAGCTACAACTGGAGAGGAAGAGACACCCGCATCCATATCGGATCGCGTGGTTGCAGAAAGACCATAAGGTTTTGGTCAATGAACAGTGCCTGGTAAAATTTAGTATTGGGAATTACCGTGATGAGGTCCTGTGCGACATTCTACCCATGGATGCGTGCCATTTGCTTGTTGGGAAGGCCATGGCAGTTTGACAGGTGTGCGGTTCATGATGGCCGTGCCAACACCTATTTTGTGACCAAGAATGGAATGCGTCATAAGCTGAAACCACTGAAGGAGGTGGAAGAAAAGGTATGTGGCAGTGCCAGAATTTGCTTGGTCGATGAGAGAAAATTTTTAGATGATTTCAAACATGAACATATGTGCTATGCATTGGTTCCTAGAGTCAGAGATATAGAATGCAAAAATACCCCAACAGAAATCCTAGATCTGTTGGAGGAATTTCCAGATATTATATCTGATAATGTGCCTGAGGGTTTACCCCCAGTAAGGAAGATCAGTCACCATATCGATTTGGTGCCAGGATCAAGCTTGCCCAATAAAGCTGCACATAGAATGACGCCTGTAGAAACTGAAGAACTAAACAGGCAGGTCCAGGAGTTGCTGGAGAAGGGGCTGATTCGGGAGAGCTTAAGTCCATGCATAGTACCTGCAGTGCTAGCGCCAAAGAAATATGGAGAGTGGAGAATGTGTACAGACTCTCGAGCCATCAACAAGATCACAATAAAATACAGATTTCCATTGCCAAGAATGGATGACATAATGGACTGTTTGAGTGGAGCCAAGTACTTCACCAAGATTGACCTCAAGAGTGGTTACCATCAGATCCGTGTCAGAGAAGGAGATGAGTGGAAGACAACCTTCAAGACCAGAGAGGGTTTGTATGAATGGTTGGTCATGCCATTTGGGCTGTCCAATGCACCAAGTACCTTCATGCGGTTGATGAATGAGGTACTGAAAGAGTTTTTAGGAAAATTTGTCATTGTTTATTTAGATGATATATTAATATTCAGCAGAACCCTGGAGGAGCACCTGATGCACATCAGAAGGGTTTTTGAGAAGCTGCGGGAAGAACAACTATTAATTAATCTAAAAAAATGTAATTTTGTAAAGGAGTTAGTGTACCTGGGATTTGTCATCTCAGCAGAGGGTCTAAAAATGGACCCAGAAAAGGTGAGAGCTATCATCGAATGGCCTACCCCGAGAAGCACAATAGAGGTAAGATCATTTCATGGTCTAGCCAGCTTTTACAGAAAATTCATTAGAAATTTCAGCAGCATTTGTGCACCCCTCACAGAAACAATGAGAGGGGATAAGAAAGAATTCAAGTGGACCTTAGGGGCTGAAAGGAGCTTTGATGCATTAAAGAAAAAGGTCACAGAACAACCTATTTTGGCACTTCTAGACTTTAACAAAGTATTTCAGGTAGGCTGTGATGCCGGTGGCGATGCAATAGGGGCTATACTTGAGTCGGGAAGGTAGACATATTGCTTATTTTAGTGAGAAGCTCAATGATGCTCGAAAAAAGTATTCAGTTTATGACCAAGAATTTTATGCTATAGTTCAGGCTCTAAAGAAGTGGAGGCATTATTTGTTGCCAAAAGAGTTTGTTCTATTCACTGATCATCAGGCATTACAGTACATTAACAGCCAAACAAAACTGAATCAAAGGCACTTGAAGTGGGTTGAGTTCCTCCAAAGCTATACCTTTGTGTTGAAGCACAGAAGCGGAAAATCAAATAGAGTTGCAGATGCCTTAAGTAGAAGGCAGAATCTGTTGATTGAAATGACAGTGGAAGTGGTAGGATTCGAAGAACTGAAGGGTCTTTATCCTGAAGATCCTGATTTTGCAGAAGCCTGGACGGCTTGCTTGGCACCTGTTACTGTGGACAGGACAAAATGGTTGGATTTTCTAATCCAAGATGGAATGTTGTTCAGGGGAAGTAAATTATGCATTCCAAGGAGTTCCATGCGGGAGAACTTAATCAAGGAAAAGCACAGCGGGGGACTGGCTGGACATTTTGGTCGGGATAAGACCATTGCCCTGGTGAATGAAAATTACTACTGGCCGCAACTTCAGCAAGATGTGAAAAGGTTTGTGCAAAGTTGCAGAATATGCCAGATGGCAAAAGGCGTGAGGCAGAACACAGGATTATACCAGTCGTTACCTATACCTGAGAGGCCATGGGAGGACATCAGCATGGATTTTATTCTTGGGTTGTCGAGAACACGAGAGGGGAAATGACTCCGTATTTGTGGTGGTTGACAGATTCTCCAAGATGGCACATTTTATTCCCTACCAGAAAACAAGTGATGCGGTTCACATTGCAGGGTTATTTTTCAAAGAAGTGGTACGACTTCACGGTCTACCAAAAAGCATAGTTTCTACAGAGATACAAAGTTTGTTGGGTATTTCTGGAGAACATTGTGGAAGAAGGCGAAGACAGATCTGAAGTTCGATTCGCATACCACCCACAAACTGATGGACAGACAGAGGTGGTAAATAGAAGTCTAGGTAATTTATTAAGATGCTTGATAGCAGATAAACCCAAGGGATGGGATTTGGTTTTGCCGCAGGCAGAATTTGCATACAACAATTCTGTCAACAAGAGTACAAACAAATCTCCATTCCAAATAATATATGGAAATAGTCCAAGAAACGTTTTTGAGCTGAGGAAATTAGATAAAGGAGAAAAGTGCAGTGCAGAGGCTGAGGAATTTGCGAAACAGATGAAAAGCCTGCATGAAGAAGTGAAGAAACAAATTACAAAAATGAATACTCAGTATAAAGCAAGAGCAGACCAAAAGCGACGGTTCAAAGAGTTCGAAGTGGGAGATGAAGTCATGGTCCATCTCAGAAAAGAAATATTTCCAACCAAAACTTATAACAAGTTGAAGATGAAGAAGTTTGGGCCATGCAGAATACTGGAAAAACGGGATTCAGGCAATGCATATGAAGTGGAATTGCCAAGTGGGCTTGACATTTCACCTATTTTTAACATATCAGATTTAGTGGAATACCATGAAGGAGATAGTACAGAGGCACCAAGCACAGAATTGTGGAGCATTCCAGCGTCTAACCCAACCACAGACGAGATTGAGGAAATATTAGATACTCGTGAAGGCAGAAGCACAAGGAACAAACAGTATTCTGAATATTTGATCAAGTGGAAGGGCAGACCGGTAGAAGATGCAACTTGGGTGTCAAAAATAGAGGTTGACCGCCTGGGTCTTCCTCCCAAAGATCAGAAGTGAGGATCACTTCTCGATCCACCTCGGGTGTCTGATGCAGGAGCATCCGAGGGCAGCAAAGCAATCGAGCATCAACCAAATTTTTTTTGTGTTATTTTGTTTTCTAAGTGTTGCAAAGAAAAATATGTGTCACGATATCGCGACACAAAAAGTGTCACGATATCGTGACCAAAATAGAAGATAGGGGAGCGACGGACAGAATGTCGCGATTTCGCGACATGTCACGATTTTGCGACATTCTATCCGTTGCTCCCCTATCTTCTGTTTTGGTCGCGATATCGCGACACATATTTTTCTTTGCAACACTTAGAAAAAAAAAAAAATTTGGTTGATGCTTGATTGCTTTGCTGCCCTCGGATGCTCCTGCATCATTAAGTAATGAGATGCTATATGTTTATGTAGGAAGGAATAGTTTTAGGACATCATATTTTTGTAGATGGGATCAAAGTAGATAGAAAGAAAATAGAAGTCATCCAAACCCTACCTACTCCCAAAACACAAAAGGATATCCATAGTTTCCTAGGATCAATCGATTACTATAGGAGGTTTATATCAGAATTTAGAAAAATTGCTAAACCTCTTACCACATTGTTAACTAAAGATGCAGAGTTTTTCTGGACTGAAGAATGTGAACAAGCATTCAACACCTTAAAGGAAAAACTATTTACTTCTCCAGTACTGAGAGGTCCAAATTGGACCATACCTTTTCACATATATGTTGATGCATCTAACAATGCAATAGGCTCAATATTGGGACAAAAATATGGTGATGATTTTTATGCCATCTATTATGTTAGTAAAAACCTCATAGGTTCTGAACTCAATTATACTATCATAGAGAAGGAGTTTCTTGTAGTAATACATGCTCTTAACAAATTTTGTCATTACATTACAAGTTATCAGGTTTTTGTACACATTGACCACTCAACGATCAGATACTTGACAAACAAACCTGGGATTAGTGGTAGAATTATCAGATGGTTGTTTCTTTTGTAGGAATTTGATGTGATAATAGTGGACAAGCCAGGAAAGGATAATGTGGTAGCTGATTTCTTGTCCATATTGACACCTCCAGACTATGCAGCTACAGAGGACCAATTTCCAGATGAGCATTTGTTTGCTCTAAATGATTAGATACCTTGGTATGTAGATATGGCTAATTATTTAGCCATTGGTAAAGTATCCCTTACACTTTCACCTCGTGAAAAATAAACTTTAATTGAGAAAAGTGTAGATTTCTCATGGATTGATGGGTGCCTATTTAAAACAGGGCCTGATCAACTCATGAGAAGATGTGTTTCTGGGAATGAAATAATTGAAATATTGAAGGCTTGCCATGATGAACCTTGTGGTGGCAATTTCTTAGGAAAAATGATTGCATATAAAGTGTTGCAGGCTAGTTATTACTGGCCTTCACTATTCAAGGATGCAGCCAAGCATGTGAGCCAGTGTGATCAATGTCAGAGGATGGGCAAACCTACTCTTAGAGATGAGATGCCACTCCAACCACATGTTCACATTGAACCATTTGATAAATGGGGGATGGAATTCGTAGGACCTATTAATCCATAGTCAAGAGGAAAAAGGTATATCCTAGTTTGTATTGACTATGTGACTAAGTGGGTTGAAGTACAGGCTTTGTGTGATTCAAAGGAGAAAAATGTAGCAGAATTCTTGTATTCATCAATTTTTACAAGATTTGGGGTTCCAAGGGAGATCACAATAGATCAAGGACCTTAGTTTACTTCAAGGATGATTCAAGAACTCATGCAACAATACAAAATCAGGCATAACAAAACCACTCCCTACCATCCATAGGCGAATGGGCAAGTTGAGGTGACCAACCAAGAGTTGGAAAATATTCTGACAAAGATAGTGCAACAACATAGGAAGGACTGGGCTACTAGATTACTAGAAGCAGTGTGGGCCTACAGGACCACTTGGAAGACTACTACTAGTTTCACACCATTTTAGTTAGTCTATGGGAAAAATGTTATGATGCCTATAGAGTTTGAAGTCAAAACACTTAGGACTATTGTAGAATTGAATATAAATCTGGATGATGCACAGAAAGAATGAATTCAGTAGCTTAATCAGCTGGATGAATACCACCTTGATGCTCTGCAAAAAATAGAGATCATCCAAAAATAGAGGGCCAAGTGGCATGACCGCCACACTAGGCCAAAGCAACTTAAAGTGGGAGAATGGGCATTACTCTATGATTCCCAATTCCAAGAAAGGAAGGGTAAGCTCATGCAACGTTGGATGGGGCCATATGAAGTGACTGAAGTCATCAACAATGGGGTTGTAAGGATCAAAACAATAGATGACAACAACATTACCTTAACAGTCAATGGCCACCACCTGCATCCATACCATGTGTCTGAAGCATACATGATTGAGTCTAGATTAGGCATGGGGGAGACCCCAGTTGATTCTGATTTTATCTTGAGTTAGTAAGATGTGGACCTAGTCCACATAGTCCCAAAGACAATTATTCTTTCAAAGTTTTTCTTTTTTTAGTTGTATTTTTGTTTTGTAGGAACAATGCCCTTTGTGCAATTGTTAGGCAACCTAGGAAACCTAGGCCTAACAAGCACAGGATCCATGAACCTGCACCTTCCAAGATTTCTAGGAGAATTTGCTTGTAGTAGGAGTAGCTAGTCCCCACTTAGAAAGGGGAATACTAAACCTGAACCTGCACAAGAGTGTTTGGATTGGTCTTTTTGGACAATAAAACACTCAACTGCTGGTTCAGGGGTGGATGCTGATTTTGTTCTTGTTTTTCAAATCAGAAGCACTGAAGGGCCTGATCAACCTAACAATGCATATACAAGGAAAAGTCAGCACCCATTGAATAAAAAGAAGCGTCTATTTTCCATTTTTTGATGGGAAAAGCGCCTGATTCCCATTGTACGATAGAAGGTGCCTGATTCCCGTTATAAGGCAGAAGGTGCCTGATTCCCATTGTATGGCAGAAGGTGCCTGATTCTCATTATACGATACATGGTGCCTAATTCCCAGTATGTTACGAAGATGGCGCCTGCATCCCATTTTTTGGTAGACCGACGCCTGATTCTTGGTTTCTCTAGGAGGGTGCCCGACTTCCAATTTTTGGAAAATGACACCAAATATTCTTAGCATGTAAAAAAAAAGTTGAGTTTGTATAAAGTTTTTTTTATAAGTACGACACCCGATAGTTAGCAAAAAGGTGTCTGCTTCCCATGTTAGGCATAAGCGCCCGATTGCTAAGGCATCTACTTCCCATGTTAGGCATAAGCACCTGATTGCTAAGGTACCTGCTTCCCATGTTAAGCAAAGCACCTGATTCTGAAGGTGCCTATTTCCAATTTCCAAGGCACCTACGTGCCATAATTTGAAAAGAAGGTGCCTAATTTCCATATGAAAAAGGTGCCTGATTTCCATATTTTTTGGCCATTTTTGCCTTGAAAGAATAACACGTCAGCATTGGGATGTGGCCCGAGCCACGTCAGCACCCCATGCACGTGCAAAGTCAAATCTATCACGGATAAAATTAAAAGTTGACATCAACCAACTTCCGAGGAGGGGATGTTTGTCATCCCAAGGAGATACGTTTTTTCTAATTTTTGTTTTGAATTTTGTAGGATTTCTCGAATAAGCCACATTGCAGCTACCAAGAACCAATCATGTCAAAGAAAATTCATTGCATGGGAACCATGGCCATCATTGTCCATTGTGGTTTGTCCAATCATCAAATGCCAGCCAATAGCGATGCACCACGGATATCTACGCATATGCACCCACAAAATGAATTTAGGTGCATGATTAAATTTTCTATTTTTTGTCTATATTTTTTCATGAACATGTGTGTCTATGGAAAAGTGTTGGCACAACCCCCCATTATTGCCTTAACCACTTGAACAAACCCACTTGGCATGGTGTTGCATGGCATGCCTCTGATTGGTCAACTATTTATGGTTATCACCTCCACACAATCAGGCACATGCTCAAAGAAAATTTACTATGGATAACCATAATCACTGTTGATTATGGTAATTAACCACCTGCATGCATGAAAGCAGTTGTTTTAAAAGTTGCTTACCAACTACTATGAAGCTACCTTCAGAGAAAGAAAAAATAGAGAAGTGAAGCACAATAGCAATTTGAAGAGAAATCAGAAGCATCGCTAAGTGAATTGTGAACTAAAGGAAAAGCATGGGGGGAAATCGAAGAATCACGACCTCAAGAAGAGCGAGCCTACCGATTGCTTGAGCATTTCTGTAGATGTTCAAACATAGTTTGATGCTACAGAATGGATGGACTATTGTTGATTGGTCATTCAGGGCCAGGATGCGATAGTGGCAAATAAATTCATGGTATCAATGGAGGATGGGGTCGTGCACATGCGGGGACTAGAAATTCTAGTCATTAAGGACTACATCACTAAGGTTATGAGTCTCCCTCTAATAGGGGAACGCACATACAAGGAGGATAACCTTACTCTCTATGTGCAAATATTTTTGGGGCACCAACCGAGCACCTGACGCACGTTGGTCTATCGAAACAACACATTCCCGAGCTCTAGAGGGTAGTTTTTGAGCAGATCACCCGCTTCTTCACATGTTCTGGTAGGTACTCTACATTGAATGCCAATCACTTTCATTTTCTCAATCACATCCTACATGGGGATAAAATCAATGTCCCACATTACCTTGCATGTGCCCTCAAGGATGAGGCCAGGTGATACCAGGCAGGTACAACCTCTACCCTGGCTCACCATGGCCTGATTTTGGCCTTGGTACGATATGTGGAGTCACGAAGAGATGTGATAATTGAGGAGACTGTGGGCACTAGTGCAGTAATAGGGGCACAAGTAGAGGGGGAGGTGCCAATTCAGAATGAATAGTCGACCCAGGAGGTGATAGAACGAGAAGAGATGGTGCCTACATCCTAGCCTACAAAAAATATAGGGGAAGCAAGACAAGCCTCATCCCCTATTTTCCCCCAATTTGGGGAGGAAGCAAGACAGGCTCTATCTCCCATTGCCCCTCAATTTGAGGAGGAGGTAGAGCAAGCCCTCCTTTCATGCCTATTTCCACTAGGACGTGAAGCAGAAGGATGAAGGCATCAAGGGTGGTTTCGAGCTCATCCGACGAGGATACACCAATCGATGAGCTTAATAGGGAGGAGTACTTGGCCCAAATTTTATAGGACATTTCTAGTGGGTCAACTCCTCAATAGGAGGTGGCCATGGGAGATTTACCACTAGAAGGCTAGGTGAAGGATTTGCAGCAACAACTACAAGTTTTGAGAGAGCAAGCTTCCACTTGGGAAGCCAAGTTTAAAGAAGAATGAGCTTTATTTCAAGAGTCCCACAAGGAAGCTGCCCTAAAAATACATGAATTATACCAGATAATTCGGTAGTTGTAGGGGTATATTAGAGCATCACAGTTGTAGGGTGGACCAGTAGGAGTCGAGCAGTCGAATAAAGTTGATGCGATAGTGCAGACTGATGGGGAAATAGAAGTGCCCCCTACTGATATAGAAATAGAACAGGGAGATGTTGCTGCAATGGAAGTAGAGCAGCCCTATTCCACGTCTCCTTCTATAGAATAGATACTTCAGGAGGATGAAGTTGAGGTTGAGGAACCTCAAAATTTAGAACAGTCTGTAGAGAAAGGAGATGAGGAGGAGAAGGAGATGGAGGCCGAAGAGCCTCAAATTTTAGGCAAGGAGGGAGAGACAGAGCACTCTCTAGTTGATGTAGGGGTCGAACAACCTCAGGAGGAAGAAGCAGTCCTCGTCGAGCAACAATTTGTTATAGAGGAAGAAGAGGCTCAGTAGCCTGAATCTCCTATACACCAGGAAATAATAGTTGCACCAACACACCCTAGGGTACAACAGATAAAGTTGAGATCAAAGAAAAAATCCATAAGGGCATCTCAACAATGACCCAAAACTAGAGTGAGAGTTATCAAGTTGAAGGCATTGGGCATCAAATCTAATAAGGAATCAAAGCTGGATTCTGATGAGGAATGAGAGGCAGCAAAGAATTTGTTTGCTACCCAAAAACAAAAATTTGAAAAGCTCAAAGAGGATATGGCAGCAGACAAGAAGAATTGGAAGAAGGCTTCTAAGAGGGCCCATAAAGAATTAGAAAAAGAGGCCAGGGAGCAATCTAACAGGCCTCACAAGAAAATTCTAGTTGCTCGACCTGAGTAGTTTTGGTACTTGTATGGGTTGGAGGATGGTAAGCCTTCACGAATGAAGGCATATTTTATGAGGATGGGATTTCTAGGCCCTATGCAACCTGTAGATCTGGCATCAAGTAGTAGAACTCCCCTAGTGGCAAAAATAGAGGTCAAAGCTGAACCTGAGCTTGACCCAACAAGGGTAGATTTACCCATAACCAGGGTTGCTAAGAAGTCTAGCATCCCATTTGGTGATGAAGAATCAGTGCCTGTGGGTGAAGAGTTACCCCTTCACCACGAGTACTGGAAAATGGCTGAGCCTGCATTCTAGAAGGATGCCACCAATTTCTCTAGTTATTATCTGAACACTGAAAAAGGCAAGGTGGCCTGGACCAGAGAACCACCCAAGAAAAGAGCAGGGCCAAGTGAACTAGTTAGGCACAACAAACACCAAAAACAATAGGGTCAGGAGACAGCCGCTCCCAAGGCACCAAAGGGGCGAAAGCCTCAGGACAAAGAAAAAGCAAAGGTCGCTAAGAAGAAGAGGACACAGACCAATAGGGCTTATTGGGATGTTGTAAATAGAATTGGTAATTACCAGTTCAAAGTGGCACAGGGACGTGCCACCCCTTAAGCATGGGGGGATGATGAGCCACATAATTTCTCATTTTTTGTACTCTTTTCCCTATAATGTGCGACACTTATTCTTGTAGATATAAATATTTTATGGAAATTATATATATAATTAATAGTTTATTTTGCATGTTATCTAATATTTGTCTTTAAGTGTAATTTGTGTAGATTTAGTGGAAATTGTTGCATTTTGGCATGTTTTCATCGAGGTCCCACTCGGACCTGGCACTTGCAATTTTATGAAGGAAAAACACCTGTGAAACATCGGTGAGAAGTATGAAGTCAGG
Source organism: Wollemia nobilis (assembly GCA_028583015.1). NCBI lineage: Eukaryota > Viridiplantae > Streptophyta > Pinopsida > Araucariales > Araucariaceae > Wollemia > Wollemia nobilis. The sequence goes on from JAQPPZ010003510.1 coordinate 1,351,849, forward strand.
CACCCAAATTCCTTTGAAGCGCTTGACTTCCATTTGGCACTTAACTATTAGGCGCCTACTTTCCATTAGGTGTCTGCTTCCGTTAGGCACTTGCTTCCCATTAGGCATTTGCTTCCCGTTAGGTGCCTATTTTACATAAAGCACTTGTTTCTGTTAGGTGCTTACTTCCCGTTAGGTGCCTGCTTCTCGACTTCTGCATACAAGGTGCTTGCTTCCTAACTTCTTCAAACATGGTGCCTAATTTCCACTAACACCAAACTCTAGCATGACTTTGTGGTCGGAAGAACAGAGAGAAACTTCAACAACCAACATAAAAATAATTCTAGCATTGAAACCGGATAAGGGACAATGTCAAAGATGACTCACCACCCATTTTCCAGCTGCTACATGAACGATTTATGTAAATTAGGTAAAATAAATATCAGACGTATTCTAGAAATAGAATACACTGAAATATCATGATATTTTTCTCGATTCCTTCATTTAAGCACATAGTTTTTTTTTTTTGAAAAAAATGAAAAAACCTTGAATTAACACAGAAGACAGTTACAAGAGGGAGAAAGGGCATCCCAACCAAACGCAGAGAGACCCGAGAAGTACAAGGGCGCGAAACGCGACATGTCGCGAACGCGACATGTCGCGAAATCGCGACACAAAACCAAACATCCGCCGCGCCACAACACCCGGTCGCGATAACGCGACATGTCGCGATATCGCGACATGTCGCGATATCGCGACAAAAAGCGCCGGAACCACAACACCCGAAAAAGGTCGCGAAATCGCTACAGCCACGACACCAAATCACCCAAACACCAAAAGTGTCACGAAATCGCGATGAGAAAGCCTTAAAGCATCTGCTCCCCGAGACTGTTGCGAAATCGCGACGAGGACCCCTTTGATCGGCAACTTTGAGAAAGTGTCGCGACATCGCGACGAATTTTCCTTGGAGTCCCACTTGGCCGGAAGTGTAGCGAAATCGCGACAGGAAAGCCAAAGGGCGCCCCATCCGTAAAAGTGTCGCGAAATCGCGACATGTTCAGCCCCGAGGTGCCCATTACCATAACAAGTCGCGATATCGCGACGTTTTTCCTGCCAGCTATTTTTTCTCCAGAGCTGTAGCGAAATCGCTACAGGTTTGCCCCTGTGCTTCCTTTCCATAAACATGTCGCGAAATCGCGACAGGTTATCCATTGGGAGGCTTTTCTCAAAAAGGTCGCGATAACGCGTCGGTTTTTCCCCCTTTACTAAATTTTGCTCAACACATCTCGAAATCACAACAAGGATGCCCCTATGAGTCCCTCCCTCAACAAAAGCACGAAGGCGCGACAGATTTTCCTTGTAGTAGCTTTTCACACAGATTGTCGCGATATCGCGACGGTTTTTCCCTTTCATGCAGTTTTCCTCAAAGCGTCGCGATATCGCGACACTTTTCCTCCAGCAGCAAAACCTACCAAAAGGTCGCGACATCGCGACACCTTCTCATCAACGACCACGACGACGCAACAAGTCGCGAAATCGCTACAAAAATCCTCCCAAGGCCACGGCAACCGAGAAGGGTAGCGAAATCGCTACGATTTTCCGGGATAGGTCGCGACATAGAGACAAGTCGCGACGAGCAACGAGTCGCGACGGAGCGACATGTCGCGACGAGCAACATGTCGCGATAGAGCGACATGTCGCGATAGAGCAACATGTCGCGAAATCGCGACGAGAAAACCAAACCGGGTCAAAACGACGCAATATGTCGCGATATCGCGACGAAACGAACCTTAGTCATTTTTGAGCTCATGGATGTAGAGATCGTTCCAGGCCACTCCGAATCTCTTCATCTATCATAGGCATATCAACTGTGCATGTGGACACCTACCTCTTTCTCGGCACCCATCTTCGCAAGGAAGTCGGCTACCGTGTTCGGATTTCTACTCACATACACGGGGATGACATCATCTAACTCCCTCCATAACTCCTTGATTTGAGATATCAACATCCGCGAGTCTCCGGGCTTTTAAAGAGAAATTCCGCAAGCAATCTAGAGCGCCGATCAGGACTTGAGAATCAGATTCAAGAATTATTCTCCGGTGACCCTGCTTAACAGCCCAGATAGACGCGGACTTAATGGCCAAGGCTTCGGCTTCATTGTTCGTGGCTCTGCCCAATCCCTGTAGTTCCCAGTAAAGAACCGCACACAAGTGATCCCGACAAACAACACCAATTCTGCGTTGCCGGGTTGCCTTTTGCAGCCCCATCGGTATTGATCTTGATCCGGCCTTCGGGGGGGTTTCCGGCATGATCTATCTTGCCTCACAAGACCCTCAACCCCCTCTTCGGGATGCCCAAGAGTAGCACTGATTCTTTTCATTGGCAAGATTAGCAACGGTTTACGTGACTTTGCTCCGAGATGACTCGCCAAACACCGTCAATCGAGGAGAAAGTGTTTCTAAATATCCGTGCGTTTCTCTCCAACCAAACTTGCCACCATATGAAGAGAAAGCCTAGCGCCGGCCCGGTTCGGAGAGCTATAGACTTGAACCTGCCCCTTTTCCATTTTTCCCAAATATTGGTACGATTGAGAACACCATTAGCCCGGAGTTTAAATTGCAAGAACCAGCGTTCCCAAATATGATGAGTAAAAGGACACTCAAAAAACAAATGGTCTGCGGTTTCCTCATGATGGAGGCATAAAGCACATTGAGAGGGGCCATTGAAACCCCTACGCCTGAGATTGTCAAAGGTGAGAAGGCCATTATGCATAAGTTGCCAAGCGAAGAAGTTCACTTTCGGCCAACCCTTTAAATGCCAAATCCTTTTCCAATCCTTGAACCGGAAAAGAGTGTGGGGGAGGCTCGGGGAGGATCTCTTCATATCCGGCCTTAACTGAGTAGACACCAAGGCTTCCATGGCCCCAGGCTAATTCATCTTCCTCATCCTTCCCCGTGAGGAACCTTTACGACAATATTTTTTTTGCGGGATAGGCACCAACTCCGGAGAGACGGTAGTTGGCCACTCCTCCCATCGCTTAAACTTTTTAAAAGTATACCCCCCCAAATGGCTGGTAAGAAGATAATTATCAATAAGGAGCCAACCCTAGGCTTCTAAGGCGGACATGATAGGATGAAGCTCGGGGAACAAAACAATAATGGGCGGATGTTGGTCCCAAGAGTCGGTCCAGAAGCGAGCCTTGTCTCCTTTCCCCACTTTCCAGAATAATTGATCTTTGATAATCTGGGACCCAAGCTTGAGAGTCTGCCACACTAAAGAACCAGGACCTTCCAAGGGAAAGCGACCCACCTCATTGGGATGGACATGCCCCAAATATTTCTTGGAAAGAATTCTGTTGAAGAGAGAGGATGGGTGAGAAACCCACCGCCAATACGGTTTTCCGGCCAAAGCCCTGTTATTAAGCATAGAGCATCTCAAGCCCAGCCCTCCTTTATCCTTAGGCTGGGTGACTTTATCCCACCCAACCAAGGCCCATTTTTTCTTTCCTTTTGCGCCTTCCCACAAAAATCTTCTAGCCAATTTGTCCAACTTTTTCCAGATGGTATGAGGGGCAGTCAGTATTGAGAATTTATAGATCGGCAAAGCCTGAATAACTGATTTCAAGAAGGTTAATCTACCCCATAACTTAGCCATTTATGGGCCCAATGATTCATTATGTCTTTGATGCCTGCTAACAGGTTCTTCCAAATATCAGCATTTAACTTTTTGAAGTGAAGGGGAACCCCCAGGTAAACAATTGGAAGAGAGGACCTAGTGAATCCCAGGATGTCAATAACACGCTCCTGAAGCCGTTGGTCGAGATTGAAGAAGACCACTTTGGACTTCCTGTCATTAAGAACCTGATTTGAAGCCCTAAGGTAGACATTCAAAGTGTCTCTGATTCCTCTAGCTTCCCGAAGAGTGGCCGCACCAACCAGACCCGTGTCATCCACAAATTGCAAGTGAGTCAGAGTCTCCTCCCCAACCTTGATACCAGAAAGCCGACCTTGTTGCCTTCTCCTCAAAAACAGTCTTCCCAAACCCTCGGCCAAGAGAAGGAAGAGATAGGGAGAACAAGGGTCTCCCTGGCGGAGCCACGGGAGCGCCGAAAGGAAGCGAGGGAAGGCCCTTAATGAGAACAGAAAAGGAGGGAGAAGAAACACAACTCATAACCCAAGCAATCCATTCCTGAGAGAAGCCAAAGGCAGCCAGAATTTTCGACAAGAAGCACCACTCCACCCGGTCATAAGCCTTGGACATATCCAATTTAATGAACATGCCTTTGTTGCCCGAAGTTTGCATTGAGTGGATGGCTTCCTGGGCCAAAATCACCCCATCCAAAATTTGTCTTCCCTCAACAAAGCCCCCTGTTCAGGAGAAATGATGCTATGAAGAAGGGGTTTAAGCCTCTCGACCATAATCTTAGAGATGATTTTGTAAATCACATTGCATAAAGCAATAGGCACTGAAATCGAGAGATATGAGTCCCCACTTCCCCTTTCGGAATTAAAGCAATGAAGGTGTGATTGATCGCCACAGAGCATTCTGCGATTGGATACGGATTCCTCGATGACTGACCAGAACATCCTCCTCCAAGGTATCCCAGAAAGCCTGAAAAAATTCAATAGGAAAGCCATACGGACCAGGAGATTTTCCAGAACTCATACCAAAGACCACATTTCTCAGTTCATCCCTTTCAATGGGTCTAAGCGAGGGTCTGGTTGTCCTCTTCAGAGATAATCGGAGGAATAACATTAAGAACTTCGTTACGAGCCTCAATATCTTCTTGCATACTTTCCTTAAAGAGTTTAGAAAAGTAATCGATAGCATGGGAGTGCATACCGGGGAATAGTATCGAAGACATTTCCCTGTTCATCTTTGAGAACTGCCATATTGTTCATTTGTCTCCTAGCACAAGTCGCCTAATGAAAAAAATTGGAGTTTCTATCACCTTCAAATAACCAAGTGGTTCTAGCCCTCTGTTTCCGGTATAACTCCTCTTGGTTGTCAATGTCCTCAACCGCTTTACGCGATTCGTCATCTTGATTTGAGTTGCTCGATAATTGACCCTTCCCTAAAAAGTTTACGGACCTCCTCCCATCTAGCCACCAAGGGAGCCCTTTGGGACTGGAAATCCGACTTATTTCCTTTCCTCCATTGTTTCAATTGAAATTTGACAAATTGAAGGCTGTTTATGAAATTTGAACATTCTTTGTCCCAAAAGGTGGGCGGCCTTACGCCCACCATTGAGAAATTTTTTGTCGAAGGTCCTCCTTTTGTAACCAAAAATTCTCAAATTTAAAAGGCCTAAAGTGCTGTCCACTCGAAGTCCCTCCCTCAAGCAAGATGGGAAAATGATCCGAAATAGGGCCCTCCAAAATCCGGAACTTTAAAGTCCATTTAACAAAAGCCTCCTCAGAGACCAAAAAGCGATCTAACTTGACCTTCTGCTATGTGGCTCCTTTCTCTTGTTTGTCCAAGTGAAAAAAACACTAGGGCCTTGAACGTCCACTAGATTAAAGGCCTGAACTTGGGCAATCAAAAGCCGATCCCCTGGGTCTAAAGTAGGGGAGCCACCTTCCTGGTCCCGGACAGATAATTTTGCATTAAAATCCCCTGCAATAATCCAGTCAAAACACTCCCTGTTTGCTCTCATATTGTGAACAGCGTCCCATTGGAGCCTACGGCCTTCGGGATCTTGGGCCCCATAAAAGTTGGTAATAAGGATCATTTCGGAATTGAAGTTATTTACGAAAAGAGAAGAAAGCACACCCCTCCAAGCTACATGATCTAAAGCGGTCCAGGACCGAGAGGGTTCCAAAGGGTAACAATTCCCCACTGAAGCTCCTTGGGCGGCCACGTCCATATACCCGACTCCCCGCGGATTTTAGTAGCGGTTTTACTCATGATATCTAAAGACATTTTGGTCTCCTGGAGAAGCAAAAAATCTGTTTTTCGGTTTTCTAAGAGTCTTTGGACAGCAGATTGATGGGTTCTACTGTTTAAACCCCTAATATTCCAGGATTGAATAATCATTGAAAACCTTGTGAGCAGTAAGAATCAATGGACCTCACCAATCCTTCATTGATTAACTTATCTCCTTGGGCAACTAGTAATTCCTTATTGGATTTTCTTCCCGCTCCTTGAGAGTTATTGTTTCTTGATCTCTTTTCCACCTAGGAAATCCCTAAAGCAGGCCTCTCTCTGTTTTTCTCTGCATTTCCCATGGTAACATCTTTTATAGCCGAGTTGTGTTGGGGAGTGAATAACCAAGGCCCCTGGATTCTCCATTGCGGGTGCTCAGTGCGCACGATCCCCTGTTCTACTACGGGCGTGAAGGAAGGAGAAACAAGAGGTGGAGTGTTGACATTCTCATCATTCCCAACCACTCCTTCCATAGAATGGTCCTCCAGATCCACTAATGACTTGAAAATTTCATACCGATTGTTTGGCTTGAGCTGTACCTGTTCCTTGCCATTTTTCTTTTTGTTTCTCTTTCGTTTCACCGTTCAAAGCCATCTGTTGAGCATCGGGACATGGAGAATTGCTAGAGGGTTCATTGACCGGACTAGACTTACCCTCTCTAGGGCGGTTTGCCATTCCACTCGGAGCCTCCGTTTTTGTGCTCACTGCGTTTGGGCAGAACCTTGCCAAATGTCCATGCTTATGGCATACACGGCACCTGAAAGGTAGGGCCTCATAATCTAACTGCTGGATCCAGGGTACTCCTGCTAGCTCAAGTTCCACCTCGGCTGGTAGAGGCTGGCTAATGTCCATCTCTACACATATTCTAGCAAAGACAATGAGAATTGCCCTCTATGGTATCTTTGGAGACTCCCGAGAAATTTGCCTAGGGAATTACCTATTAATTCCAAAACACTGCTCACCCCAAAACTCCATCGGGAGAGCGTACGGCCGGATCCGGACCGGGACAGCCGTGGGTTCGATGCGGGGGTCGAAACCCACTCTCCGGGGGTTGGATAAATAACCCTGTTTGGTCCATGGTTTCTCTTCTACGATTCAAATGCTCTGTTTACATACGCTAAAGAAGAGAAACTTATGATGAAATACCCATTGCTTATAGGCCATAGAGAGTACTCACCGTGTGGCTCCCGGTTACGACGAACCCAAGTGTGCGAGAAAATTCGGAGTGGGCCGGATGCCCATGAATTTGCGAGATCAAGTCGTGATTAGCGCGGTGAGGCAGCTGTATCTTCGACCAGCATTGGTTCTATTACAATCTTGGGCCTGGAGGAAGATTGTGGGAGGCAACCATTAACGCGGTGAGCATGTGGGCCATTGGCAGCAGTCTTGAGTATCGATTGAAAAGCGTTCCGCCGAGCTCCGTCCGTGGAAGGCGAGGGAAAATCTTTCAGTTTCTCAGCATATGATATCTTTCTCCCAGCAGGAGAAACAGGGAGGAGACCCCATCGGGCCCTCCCGGAACCACTACAGAAACTTCAGGCAAAAGCGGAGACGACCCCCCTAAGCCCTAGGCAAAATCTTCGGGCCAGAGTCCCTCGAGCAACACCAGGCGCCGTCACAGGAAATTTCCCGCCAAAAGCCAAATCGCCAGAGCGTTGTCCCGTTTTGTTATCAATTCATTTAAGCACATAGTTTTAAAATTGAATCATTTTCTGATTTTTTTTTAGGATTATAATAGGGTGGCCGCATATCTTATAAATATTTAGGCTACCCTTGAAGAAGATACCTCAAATTTTTTTGTAAATTCTTGTTACAGTTGTTAATTAATTTTTGAGTATTTTCCTGTAAAAATTGTCTAAAGCGTCCGATGAAGATCTAACACAGGTAGAACCTGTTGGAAGTGTTGGCCCACATACATTAGAGTTCTTCCCTTCTTTCCCCTATTTTTTTTTGTATTTGTTTTCATAGATTAATTTAATTTCCAGTCATTTCCCCTGTTTATGTGATTTCTAGCAAGGTAGCAATTAGTTTTTGAAAGCATTCTATCATGTTTTCATAGATGTAGGATAAGTTATTGGTTTGGAATTAAGGATTAAAACTTCAACGAATATCAAAACACCCCCAAATCAAAATCTTAGGGACTCATATCTGAAGGAGAAATTATAAGCATATATTTTGCACGATTGCTCACAAGACTACGAGCTACCCCGGGTTGATAATTAAATGGAGGCAATTAATTGAACCATAGAAAAACTAACCAATGTTTTTCCCAACACATTTCATATCAATTGAATAAAAACACTATTGATATTTGGATTCTCATCTATTGATTGATTACACACTTTTTTCTTATGGTTATGACTGTATTTACTTTTATTCCTTGTAGCCTACACTTAATAATTTACTTTTCATACATTTTAATTTTATTCAATTAGAGTAGGTTAGATTAGGAATGAGCAAGGATAGTGGGAATTTGGCCTAAATTTGGAAGTTAGAAGAAGCCACAAACCCTTTTATCCAGTAAATTATTGAAATCCAAGAATTGGGACACATTATTGATAAAATTAGAAGTTAGACTATTCCTCAAATCAATAGTTACCTTAGGTGCTTTACCCTTCTAACCGAGACACTCACTAAGATAGGATCCATGTGTGTTTGCAACCACTTAGATTTCTCTTAAGACATAACAAGGTTTCCACATAGTATTCTTAACCATAGTGTCATATAGATTATACTTATCATGAAAGCATCTAGAAAATTGACCAAGTCTCGAAGCTTAAAATCCTAAAAATTGGCTTAGTGCTAGAATAATCATGTTAAAATCTATTTTCTTAATTCTAGATCATGTGATATTGAAACCACTCTTAAAAATCAATGGAAGTATACATTTATAATATAAATTTAAAATAAATAAATGACATTTGCTTAACTTTATCATAAATGTATACTAAATGTAAGCCATTTATTTTTATCTATGATTTGATAAAGGCATGACCTTTTTTCCAAGAGGGTCACTCTATCAAGCAATAGTGTTTCTCTATAATGTCAGTTATTTATAATAGGTGATCTCATCTAATTCATTTTAAAAGTACAAATTAAGTTTAAATTTTATCTTTTCTAGTAAAAAATAAGCTTTTGTAGCATTAACTTATATTTAGGCTTGATTGATATGAGCATCTATGTCATTTAATACTCTTAACAATTTAATTTTGAATACAAAATTACCATAAATAAAGCATCCAATGTTATTTTCGCAATCAATTCTAATGAATCAAGTCCAAATTCTCATAAAAATAGATTGTATTTAGATTAAGCAAGCTAAATATTAGGTCTTCTCCCCTATATTGGTTCTTATCCTTCTACAATGAGTGTGTACTTTAAGGTAAATGGTTGGGTTCTCATCAACCAAGAAATATCACATTCTTTAAGTCTTCTCATGGGTCAAATTAAAGGACATTCAAGCATTAAAGACATCCACGCATCCAAGGAGAAAACATATTGCCAAATCAAGCACTTCATCAAAGGAAACCCATCTTTTAGGTGAGTATCTTCTCTTTTATTGCTTTCTCTAGGTAGACTGTGGAACTTTTTTGCCTATACTATCAATGTGCTTCTCTTAATAATTTAGATCATTCCTCTAGGGTAACTATATTCTTGACTCTAACCTAACCTTATACACTTTTACATTAATATTTAGGGGTTTCACTTAATTTGGATTAGTGCTAGTGTTGTATTTTCCTATAGGGTGTAGTATCCTCCTAGATTTGTGCATATTTAAGTAGAATATATCTATGAACCCGACACAAAAAAATCCTTATAATTGAGACTATTCCCATACCTCACGTTCATACCTTAGCTATCCTAGATGGACTCAAATATGTACAAGGGCAATGAATACCCTAACATATTTGATAAATTACTAATATCCTAGTGCTCAAGAGTACCAAGATGAACTTCATAATCATGTAAATGAAATGAACATAACTATAAAATCTAAAAAATAAACCAAATATGTTACATCCAATAAGTCTAAGAATAAAATAATTATGGGAAAGAAATACAACATGGTACATAAATAAGAAGTCTATGATATTGATAGAGAGAGGTAGAAGGGCTCAACACGAACCTTTATCCTCACCCTTCTAAGGATAGGAATGATCTTGAGATTTTTCCAAAATATTACAAGTATATTATCAAGAGAAAAAGTGAAATAAGAGGACACAATATACCAATCTTAAACCAAATGGTTTTAGAATTGCAACTTGACTATGAGCAACAATATACCTAATTTCAAACTTAATTTTCAATGCCTCAATCTTTCTCAACACATATCAATCCACTTTTACAATGTAAAATACTAATCAAAAGTGATAAAAAAAAATGTCACTCAAAAATATCAAGTAGTTCCTACAAATATAGAAGAATTTATCAAAGCCAATATAATTCTAGTCCATCTTCCTAATAATGATCAAGAAGCATTGCTCCATAAATTACAAGGTAGAAAGCCTACAAGTAAAATCTCGTTAAATATAGAATAAATGGTAAATCAAAATCCAACCATGGCATTTATTACAAAATATGAATAATAATGGGATAGTTTACAAGGAAATAAGCCAAAGGTTACTGAAACTCAATCTCAAGAAATTATTACTTAATTACAAGGTGTATAAATAAAGTTTTGGAAAAAATAGAAAATTCCCTTCCCAATCCTAAGAACAGGGGAAATGATGATCTCAAAAACATGATAGAAATATTGAGTCTTGATATAAAAGCAATTAAAATCCAAGTGACACAAAACCAAAGTTGACATACTCAAAATCCTTGGTAGGCTATTTTCCCAATGCAACCTTATTATTTGGGCCAACAATAATTTATTATTTCTCCACCATGACCAAGGTAATGTAGCACTAGCATGGCTAATCAAGTGAATGATCCATAGCTTAGAAAGTGTCTCAATAAACCTTTGGATCCTCACATTTCAAGTATTAAATTACCTTCTACACCATCATATTCATATTATGAGACACAATATTTTGAAATATTTCTTAAAGGATTTTACAATATACAGATATTGGCTAGACCAAAATTATTAGCAAAACCATTCAAAGGGCTTGTGTTGTATTTGTTAGAAAAGTAGGATACTTGATGTTATTGAATGAAAGTGAACTTGCTTAAATAGCAAAGGCATACAGTCTGATCCATTGGATCATAACTAATTGAGCTAATATCAACCACATAACTTTATCCTAGTAACAACTTAGGATATAATATTTTATTTTAACACCCCACATTAAGTGGTAATAGGATATACTAACACCCCCCTTAAGTGATACTAGGAGGTAGTGAAATAAAAATAACAAAACCAAAACAAGTGGCAAATCCACAAGTATGAGTCTCGGCAACTAGGACTGATAAGGTACTCATGTACAATATATCCACAAGAAATATTTGCTAAAATATGAAAAACCACAAGGGAGAAAACCACCTGCCGGAATAGAAGAATAAGAAGGAGGAAGACGCGCATGGAGGATGGAGAGGAATAAATATGGCCTCTTCAACCTCCCTAGGACAACTTCCATCAAGAAGCCTGCAAAGGATCCATATTAGGTCTCAAAAAAATAGATAAGCCTCATCACCGAATTGAATAAATCTTACTCCTAGACTGGTGCTTGTGACACAGATCAAGGTTGTGAACCATGAAAAAAGGTCACTAAAGAAAACCTCCTAAAACCAAAGTGTCTCACAAAAAAAGAGTGTGAAGATAGTGTGGAAAGAACCACAAGAATCACAAGGGATGTCCAAATCGACTCCACAAGAATAAGTAGTGGTTTCCACCTATATGAACACAATGGACTGATAACAAGGTCCAAAAAGAGTGGATAAACAACTTAATTCAAGGGAATTTGAAAAATAAATGACACCAATGTAGCTCTCAAACATGTCCTTATGGTGACCTCCTCTTCCTATCGTAATGCATGGGTAACTAGCCGCTGCAACCGCTAGGTGATATAGAGGAGATGACTAGATACTAGGATCACATTAACAAATGTCTGGGAGTGTCGGGTTCAACCGAGAATGCACTCCATGATACAATATTTTGAGCCACAAAAAAGTATGGAAAATAGTTTCAAAACTAAAAATGGACTACACCATTTTGTCTAGCTCAAAAAATCCTTTTCGATGACTATAAATACCCCTATGTTCTACTCACAATGGGCCCTTCATTTTGCAGAAAAAACAATAGTCTTCTTCTTCTCTCAAAAGAATCATTTAGAATATCTCTCAGAATAAAGCAGGTTTTACAAATTCTCTCGCAAAAAAAAAATATATGGACCATGTGGACAAATATATAAAGGCTAGAAAATAGCCTTTCATTTTCTAAAAAAAATTAAAAAATGTTTTGAGTGTCCGTCTATTTATGAAATGGTGGTGGGACCCATCATATATAATAAAGAAATCAATAGCCTATGCTCTTGGAGCTTTTTCAAAGAAATGGGCCATTCTAATATTTTATTATAATGTTCTCCCCAATATAAAATTAAAATACTCCTTTATTATGATTTAAATTAAGGCTTGCCCATGACCATGTGATGTAAATTAAAAGTTATGCATTTAGAAATGCAATTTGGTGGAGTGGCATTTAGAGAAAAAATGGGACATCCAATTCATGCATGTCTCCATCGAAGATTAAAATCTAATGCGCATGAGTTTCGGCTTCATCTTCATCTCCATCGCACGAGTTTTGGCTTGAATGCTACTACTTAACTAGGGGATATCTGGCACCTTTCCTTCATCGAAAGGTTTCACGTGGCACGTTTCAGGTTCTAGGTTTACACATCCAGAAGGGCATTTTGTAGGTGGTGCAACTCAACCTTCATGATTTTAGATTCCGATGGATCTATGATGGGATTCGATCCAAGGGTAGGCACGAGGAGGCAACCAACTCTCTTCATCATTGCATAGGGCCTCCTCCATGATCAGATGCCACTTCGAAGCCTCCGCATTCAAAACACTCCACCAGATCTGCACATTCAAATTTATCCACTGCCATATGATCAAAGAGCTCGAAAAAAAATCAAGAGGACCAATTGTTGCTGCATTAAATCTTTTCATAGGGTCAGATTTACCAGAACCACCACAAATTTCCACAACAAACAATATAAATCTAGGTGCCCAGTAAAATAATTTGGGAGCACCACCAATATCCCTGATATCATCTTCCCACAATGCAAGTGCTTCAATTCCATGAACAAAGTGGATCACATTTTAAAAAAAATCTCATTGATGAAAGTAAACTAATCTCACAGATGAGCAGCGAGAAGTTATCTCCATAACCAAAAATTTTAGCATGACATAGGTAAAAAAGGATGGTGCTCCATAATGAACATCTATCACAGAGCAAATTATGGGATCCTTGCATACATTGCTGAATATTGCATCAGAGAGAAACACAGTCCACGAATCACAAACATGTCAGGTACCACTCCACTACACTGCACAAGAGTACTATTTGGTGCACGATTACAAATGAATCTGATGGCACATGATCTATGCGGGATCTTCATGAGACATACAACACTCAATAAAACCACAGCTACCACATCAAACCATGACTACCACATCAAATGGTCAGTAAAATTTTTGTGACGCGTGCCATACTGGGCAATGTGGATCTCCATCAGGTAGATTATTGCGATGCATTGTGATTAGCCATCCACTTGTTGCCTTCAATTGCACGAGGCATAAAAAAGACCTTTGTGAGTACTCAGCCTATAATACTCCTTCTCCATTGCAGTCCTCACAATATCTCACTAAAACTCATGCCATACCAAACCTCCCATGCTAAACATGACATAGATGTCCACAATGTATACCGGATCAGTGTCACAATATGTTTTGAAATATTACGAAATGCTTCCTTCTTTGTGAAAGATGCGTGGTAGATGAAAATAGTCAAGAGGGGTATCCATGTAATATCAGCAATCCCATTAGGATTTATGGACCAGGACGCCCACTGCATCAAAAAAATGTGGCTCGGGGGTCCCATCAACATATTAGCAGATGCACCAAAATACATTTTTATTAATGACCCATCCAATAAGAGGAAATAAAACCATTATTGTTGGAGCAATTTAAACCATTATTATTTAACAAAAAATCACAAACACCACCAACCTTATAAGATGGCCCAAATTGACTAAACAATTCTTCAAAATAGTGAACGAAACAATCGCTCCTGTCTATTTGATGCGACCCAGACGAAAGTGCAGTAAACAAAGGCAGTCAACTACTAGTCATCTAGTTTTTCTCCATAAAATCCCATGGAATGATCCATTACACAATAAAACTCGAGGCCCAAAATCATCGCCACCAAATAAATTAAACTGTACTGGTGATTCACTCCGTTGCAGCAGCATCATAAGGAAAATAGGATTGTATTCTGCTATAGTGGGGATCATAGATAATCTTGCATCACATTTTTCGAAGTTGCCACAGTCAAGAACACACGGGGCCTAATAGAAAACGTGCAAAATTTTTGCAATGCCAGATATTTTTGTTGACATTGAGTTATGCCCCAACGTGACCTCCAAGGCTTCAACCTTCATGATGCCCCAGGGATGAAACTCCATCGCTAGGGCTTATGATTCCATTGCTACCAATGTACAGCTACAACACCCCATCACCATCTCAAAAATACCAACGTGGAGTTTGTAAAAAAAAATTGTTTTTCGACTACAACAACCGAAACTATTCCCTTATTTGTAATAGCCAAAACTCTTATTTTCACCACAAGGCAGGATAGAAGTGGGTAAATCGGTCAATAATGAACCAAAAAAATCTCCAAGCGGATTGAAAAAACCAAATTATGATAGCAATAGCGTGGGAGGACCACACTCCTGTAGCACCGTGCACATGTCGAGGCTACTGCATGCAAGGAAAACTTTGGTGAAAGCTGCTACCATGAAAATGAGCTACTGCTAGGATGGACCAAATTTTTTACAGGCGCAAGATGGACCAAATTTTTTACAGGCGCAAAGTGGGCCTACCATCGTAGCCAATCTAGCAAGGATAAAAAAACATGGAGCCCTTACGGGAAAAAAATCAACAGTGAAACAACACCAAGATCATACTCCTAACAGGCTCAACTTTCACCTTCCAAATGAAGGGCCGACACACGACTCCTTAATCTAAAAAATATGATTTTCTATGGACATAAAAGGCTAAAAAACTAACCTCCCAAACTACAGAGTTTCCTCAATAACTATTTGGTTTTTGATCCATCAACGGCTAGAGAGCATACTCCCTCAGTATTTAAGAGAAAAAAAAGAGAATGAGGAGGAAAAAATTGAGGGAGGATTTCCATGAGGGAAATCCCCCCATGAGGGAAATCCTCCCTTAGGTTCATAGGGCAAGGAAGGCCTACAATGATACCATGTTAGAAAAGTAGAATACTTGATGTTATTGAATGAAAGTGGCCTTGCTTAAATAGCAAAGGCATACAATCTGATCCATTGGATCATAACTAACTAAGCTAATCTCAGCCACACAACTTTATCCTAGTAACAACTTAGGATATAATATTTTATTCTAACAGGATTGGTATGCAAACTTACCTAAATTTCCCATTGCAAGCATTTAAATATTGATATTTTTTTTTACATGTGAATTAGGGGCTAGGACAACACAAAATGATCTTATTCAACAATTTGAAATTTCTAAACAAAATCAAGGTGAAAGCATTGATAATCAGTTAGAAGTTGGAATTATCTTAAGTATTTAAGTAAAGTAAAATATTGACGAAACTTAGAATTATCTTAGGTATATAAGTAAAGTACAATATTGATAAAACTTAGTCTAATAAAATATTTATTGAAACAATTTTAGAACCAATTACCTTAAACAACAATACAACCTAAAAAAATTACAATATTGAATGGGACATGCTAGGACTTTAGGAAGTCTATAAAAAATGAGAAAAATTTAAGATTTAAACCTAAGAAAAATAATAGAGGAATTATAGGATATGGTGTTATCAATGCCAAACTCATGCACAATATGACTACTAATAATGCTAATGGAAAAACAAAAAACCATCCTATCTAATTTATGAACAAAATTGAATAAGATCAAAGACAACAACCAGGGGTTAACAATGCTTTTATGGGATCTTACAGAGGATAATGTATTAACTCAAAAGGGCCATGCCTAGACATAGCGATCCACTTATATGGACTGATGAGAAACCAAACCTCCTTAGTTCAAAGATATATTATTTTGATTTTGGCATAGTATTTGTGGACATAATTTTGAAATTTATTGCCATTTCAAGAAATTCTTATATTCCACCATCTTTTATGAGAATTATGACTAATGTTATTTATACTGAAGAAAGAGATAGACATGGTTATATGGTTGCAAAATACAATGCTAAAAGTGGCAATACACAACATCACACAAATCAAAATCTTGATATTTACAAGAACTCAATCCTAACCCACCAAAATATCCAAAAAAACCCTCTTAAGAACAACAATATTTGCTATTTTGACAAAGAAGATAGATACTTGATTGGCTGAATGGATGTTAACTATGCATGTAATGTAAAAAAATGTCAAAGTCATGATTTCCATACCATAAGTCAAAATCCTCCTAAATTTATCCCAGATAGGCTCCCAAGGTCATATATAAAAGGTCTTATACTTATTCCAAGCTTGTGGATAATGATACATGGATTTATTAAAAGCTAAGGAGAAAGGTTATGATGAGTCTAAAAGATAAATCAATAACAAACTAGGCATTCAAAGACCTAATTTTAGCATAGTATATCAAAGACATCTTCTAGAATCTCATGAGTTACTTCTTCCCAAAGAGGTAGATAGTTTCAATGATAGCCTTATTTAGTCTCACAAAAATTCTAGCTTGTGTGAATGTAAAAATTATCATATTGCAATTTGTTTGTTAGATTTCAACATCCAAGATTTACACATTGGTTTATGATCTTCCATTGATTGTCCACTTGCTCATCCATATACTATAAAAAATTAAATGTGTTAATTAGTTCTTATATGCTAAGCCAAAATCCCCTCCTCTTGTAACTTTTCTACTTGTGTTCCACTTGAAGAGGTCACCTAGTCCTACATGTGGGAGAAGTACAACTCCTATGCAATGTCTTACTAATATTACTCATAATACTCTTCACCTATATATGCTATATCCAAACATAGATTAAGATCCCCTAGTCTAATTCACCATCCTAAGGCATATCCTTAAGGTTAAATGTATACCTTCAATGTTGTAAATAGGTATTTATAAAAAATAGATGGCAATATGATAAAAAATCTTAATTTTGGAAACAAAGGGAATCCTTCTCACAAATGGCACTTTACTTCTATCATTCTTGAGAGTAATCGATTACAAAATTATATTTCTAAACTCTTGATGGCACTACTTTGGAGACTTACCCTCCTAGGTATTTTATTTTTCATTCTATATTTAAGCCCCTTGGTGGCATCTCCCACCCTTCAACCCTATGAGGGTGGTCTCTATATCAATGTATTTTATGATATTTTCTCTTTATATTAGGCTTTATTTTAACCAGGTGTAAGGACATTTTAGAGTATGAAAAATTCTCAAGTATCATTTGCTCATTATTATACGATATATATTACTCCTATTATCATACCTAGTTTCCCCTATAAAATCTATTCCATCTTTCTAGGGCTATTAGAAACTATTTCTAAGGTGTAGGATTAGTTGATGAAGTTTTTCCTTGCTTAAAAAATACAAGGTCTTAAAAAATTGTTAAAAATCTAGCAAAAATTTATCAAAATTCTAGCAAAATATTTACAAATATCCTACTTGCCCTCTTACATACCAAATCCCAAACTTTTATTTAAAAATTTGCATCAGTTTTTTTCTAACATATTATTTTTCTTTTCATGGACTATATCTTTTCTAAAAAATTATCAAAAAGATCATTATTTTACCCGAGCAACTACACTACTCCTATAGCGGCTATAGAACATCCCATGGGTTGGTAGTGCAAATCTACAAGGATATTACTATTACAAGGCTAAATTATTTTCAAAGCAACTATACTACCCCCATAGTGGCTGTGGAATTAGTACCATGGGTTGGTAGTGCACATCCATTATGGACTTAGACCTTCAATCTTTTTTTTTTAGATTTTTCATTAAAAAAAAACAAATAATAAATACACTGAAAATAAGAAATAGGTGCATGAACATGTGTAAAAAAAATTATGTAAAAGAAAAATGAAAATATAAATAAAAGAGGGAGAAAACCCATTAGTGAGATAACATATAGCTATATTTTATTATATTTTGACATCATTCCAAGATATCACTATTCTTGTCACATTTTTTCAACATTTATTGTCTTGATATTCTCGTACTATTCATTGATGATGAGATTCATTCATTTTATCTTCTATGGGATCTACCTAGTATGCAATATTTCTTCATGAAAATAACATCTATTCAAGATTCTGCATTATTATATATTTGTGCTTATCCTACATGAACTGATGAGATCATGCTTTATTATCTTTTGAGCATCCTATATGGATCAAAATTTAAGCATTTACATAGTTTGCATCCTTATAGATTAGGATCATGCATATTATATATTGAGTATCCTTTATGGATTGATAATTAATATTTTACACATTAAGCATCCTACATGGATTACACGAGCAATCATTTTTATGTTAATTTCTTACTTGAGTTACACTATGGAAAAGATGGTAAATTTATTACTATGCTCAAAATAAGTTTCAAAATATTGATAACTAATGAAGACTTAACTTGTGATTCCCAAACCAAAATTCATCATCCTTTCAAGAAATTTTATATCCATATTGATTTATCTTTATCCCTTAATGAGTATTTGTCACATAATGATTTATGAGTCTTTAATATTCATATAGCTAGTTTTTATAGTTTTATATTATTCAATTTGCATACATGTTTTTCATGGCATACATTCAATTCATAGTTTCTTTAGAATTATTTTCTAGTTACATAATCCTAAGCCATAATCCATTCTATATTTTTAAATTAAAATTTATATTACTTAACCACAATGTTACTCAAACTCAAATGAAATATTGATACAAAGATTTATGAAAACTTAAAATAGAATATCAATACCAAGACATATAAGAACCTAAGAAACATGGTTTTACCATCTATATAATGTACTTGTATACATGTTGAATCTTAATTGGTAGCATGATAATTTACCATTAACCTCTTATATACATACATACATATATACATGTCAAAGTCAAATACTTAATTTTAAATGAAGTCAAATTGCATAAAAGTCTAGTCATGATTAATTGGATTACTATAGACTAAATGGATAACTCTACTCATGCATCCATATGAGTATTATAATCATACTCCTCTTGTATTCCAAGCCTAGGGGTATTGATCTTACATCTTAATTTCTTGTTCCATATACCAATGATTTACTTAACTCCCCTACTTGGGGCATCTCCTTGTTGAAAGTATAATATGATTCATGGCCAAGGCCAACATTGTATGATGTAATATTGGATAGGCCTAAGGGATTTTTATTTTTTATTTTATTATAATAGAGGAATCAGTAATGCGTTATATTTTTCTACACCTCTTCGTGGGTTCAAATATCACTCCTTGTCACCACTATAACCTCCAGTTGCATCGGGTAAACCTTTTACGTAGTCGGCTATGCTGATGCGACACGCCCACCGGTACTACAGGGCCCAAGGGATTGGAACCCTAGTCTCCAAACTTCTACAAAAGTATTTTGACTATTGAAACAAGCCCTCAACCCGATAGGCCTAAGAGATTTAATTATACAATGTATTTATTTTAATATTGTATTACGCAAGCCCTATAGGCCATGGTTAAACTTGTCAAGGTTAAATCCATCTTATAACTTGTAACTAAACTAAATCCCTTTTGTAATATTGGTTTAGGTAAATTTATTGATGTAATTTAAGATTTTTGTATTGGTACAAATACTCCCCACCACTTCATAACTTTATTATCAAGGTGTTGTGATTCTTATCTATGAATAATATGGTTATTATTTATGGTGCATATGGGTGCCCACTATAGCTTTTTATCTTATGTCCTTTTTTATGCTTTCTATATAAAATTGGAGTGAATGGATTGCTTTTGTTTATTTTTTAAAAATATTGTGAATTCCAACACTCTTAACTCCACTTTAATGCTATTCTTCCACATCCCCATCTATTCCACTCCTACTCAATGTAGATTTTTATTTTTATTTTTTATTTCATAAGTTTTGACATTTGCATAGTATTTTTTACTCTTAACCTATGGTGGGTCCTCAAGACCACATGTTCTCATTTGATTATGAATTGTTGTTTCACATTTTGTAGGTTCATGCATCTTTTTTTACAAGGCATATTTTATTCACATCACTTCATGGAAAAATGATAATCTTGTGGGGACAAGATGTATACAGGGAAAAACACTAATCCAAATATTAGGTAAGTATAATTTCTAACAATTTATTGGTTTATGAGTTCCTAGGTAAGGATATGATCAACCTTGAGGTTCATAATTTGTTTATAGCTTAGGTGCCTTCCCTTTTGACCAAGCAACTCCCTAGGATAGAAGCCAAATATATTTGCAACAAGGCCACCCTTAGGATATTACAAAGTTTTCATATAGTATCATTGACCATAGGTTCATATTATTTATACATGTCCTAATAGATTCATTAATAAATAGCTAAGTTTAGAATCCTAAAATTCTAAAAATTGAGCAGGTGCTCAAAAAATCCTAAGCCTATCAAAATCCACTTTTGTCATTATAGATCCTATAATTTTTTAACCACTATAAAAAATCTTGGATGTATGCATTTATGATATAAATTAAAGTGAATGTTGTTTTATTTAAATTTTATTACAAATATATATTAACCTAAGCCATTTAATTATATTTATATTTTAGCAAGAACAATACTTTTTTGGCAAGAGCATCACTTTATCAAATAATAGTGACTCTCTATAGTGTTGCCTATTTATAATAAGTGTTGTTGCTTCCATAGATAGATGCTCCCATCTAATTCACATCAAATAATTAATCTAACTTCAAGTTTCACCATTTTCTAGTCTAAATTAAGCTTATATTACATTCGCTCCTACATTGGCCTAGTCGATGTGAGGGTCTATATTGGCAAGTGCTTTTGATCATTTATTTCAAACACTAAATTGATATAAATAAAGTGTCCATAAAGTCATTTTATAACCAAATACAAGCAAATCAAGTCAATCATAGCACCAACAAGCCAAATTTTAGATGAAACAAGCTAAAGGCATAAAGTGTCTTCTCTTTCTTGTTTTCCGTATAGCACCCATGTGCTAGATTCTCTTTTGAGTCTTCTTGCATCTTCTCTTCATAGGAGTCCTCTAAAAATTATACTTCATCATCATCCAAATAAAATAATGATCTTCATATACCTTAGATTAGCTCTTATATTTCTATAATAATACCTAATTCAAGGTCAATGGTAAGGTTCTTATTAACCAATAAATGTATCCTTATTTAATCCTCTTAAAGAAAAAAATTAGATAAGGGCTCTCAAGCATCATAGACATCTAGGCATACAAGAAAAAATCATATTTCTAATTCAAGAACATTCATCAAAGGACACTCATATTATAAGTAATTACCCTCAAATGATAGTACAATTTCTTTGTCTTCTACTTTATTATTCAATTTTGCTTATTCTTCATTGGAATGGTCATATTGCTTTCAAGCACTCAATTTACATTTACTTCTGCTAGTTAGATTATGTCTCTATTTTGCATAGACTATCACTATACTTATATTCATTATTTATATCATCCCCTAGGATACCAATATTCTTGACTTCAACCTAATGTTCCCCACTTTCACAATAATATTTATGGGTTTTACTTGATTTGGATTAGTACTAGTGTTACCTTCAACTATGGGGTGTAGTGTCCTCCCAGGCTTGTACAAATATAGGTAAAATAATTTTATAATAGATTTCAAGTTTTATTATCATTGCATCAATATCTTGATGGACTATCCCTACTGTGATCATAGCATATAAGAGTATTTTTGGGTATAAAAGAGTATACATGAAGTCAAAATTAAGTGTTTTTCTAGTGATCAATGACTAGTTCTATCATAGCCCAAATAAAATCAAGCAAAAGATAACTTTAAGTGTTCAAAAAGATGTTTTGAGGTTTAATTACTATAAATTATAGATTATATTGACATAAAAGCATATTTTTATTGGTTTTTAGTCAATACACCATGGTTTACAAATGGGAAAATCTAGTAAAAATGACTAACCCAAGCTCCAAGAGAAGAAGAACAAGGTCAAGTATTTGTTTGACGAAAACCAATAATAATTAGAAGAGATTTCCAAGTTGAAGAAATAAATTGATGAGTTGCAAATAAAAGTCCAAGAGCAATAAAATCTCTTGTTCATAGTGGCAAACCAAGTTGTAAAGTTGCAACAAAAAACCATGAAAATGGATAGTCTATTGAGGAAGATATAACATAAGTAGAGTGAAAGAACTTATAGAAGGTGAATAAATTGTATGAGATATTTTTATCCATGGAAAATCCTTCATCTTAACTTCAAGAATCATATCAGGAAGTGCCAATCAAAAAGAATATTTCCACCAAGGATAGTATGGTAAAATAAAAAATCTAATTTGCAATTTTTGAGCAGCATACAAGAGGTATTGGATCCAAGTTGAAAATAATGGGTTATGAAGGCAAAAAGCTTAGCAAGAATAGCCAAGGAATAAAGTATCCCATTTAGGTAATGCAAAGGCCTTAAAATAAATCAAGTTGTGTCTTCCAAAAATAAGAATAAGTTATCATCCCAATAAAACCTACACAAAGGAGATAATAAAACCATAAAAAGAGCTAAGAAAGTTTGTCAAACATCTTCAATATAGTAGCCCTCCAAAGAAGGATTAGACAAAATAAATATAAGATCCAACAATGGAAAAAAGATAAAACAAGGATATAAAGATAATAGGAAGTATATGCATAAATATTTGTAGTGATTTTTAATCACAACCATGGAGTAAAATCTTGCTCTAATGTATTGTTGTGAAAGGTTTCATAGTTATACTAGTATTTATACTATATTATTCAAAAAAGCTATAAAAGGATCCTCACCAACAAGCAGTTTGAAAATTTGACTAGTTTATCCATCAAATGCTTCTTAACCATCGGAAAGAGCCAAAATAAAAAACTTGTTTGTAAAATGGATGATTAGATCAAAGCACCATGGAAAATGATCTAGGAATTAAAGGACTAAGGTGGTTTGGAAAAATTGAACATTTGGATAAACAAGCGAAAATCCACATAAAGAAGGTGATTTAGATAAGTAAGCATAACGATGTAGATCAAATCATAAGTTCTAAATGGTAAATAGAAAAAATTTCTAAACAAGGCTAGATAAACCTTCAAACAAATAAATAAAGAAGCACCAAGACAAGGAAAAAACTATTGGTGGTTAAAGTAGTGATCAAACACCACATGGAAAATAAATAACCAATAAGATGATATAATAAAGATGCTAAACAAATATCATTTCATTCTCTATCATGCCATAGGATAAGGATACACTATATTTATGACCACAACGAGACTTAAAAAAAAGATAATGTGTGGTGATGTATTATTTACTCTAAATTATGACAGAGCATAATTCTTAGGCTACCATTACATGGACCAAGAACTTAAGTAGAAAATCCATTTACTAATCAAGAAACTTTGGAAAGGAAACAATAGGAATAAAATCCTAGGCACCAATCCTAGCAAGCAATGCAAGTCCCAATAAAATATAAAGTCAAGGATAACTTATCATTAAAATTTTGTAATTAATTAATTTAACTAGCTCTCTAACCATTGGCAATAATAGTTAAAATATGTATGACAAGTAATGCCAATTTTATAAACATCAATAAATGCAATATCAGGCTTTTACTTTTTAAGTAGTTGATATTTTTTTATTAGGCAGTAAGTCTTGGTGTCAAGCTTAGAGGATAACCATTTAATATCTATAAATAGGTTCCCTTGAGCATGAATATATATCTTTAAATTTTTAATTAGTACCCATCATATAAAAGGAGAAGTTCAAGCTATAAGTTTGATTATTTTTCACTAGAATTGGAATACATATGCACAATTATGAGTAAGTATTCCTTGTTTGTTGAATAACACAAACTTATACTAAGAGGGGGTGAATAGTATAAGATAAAATTTTACTTTTCTTTCCAAAATAATATTATCCAATGTTATCAATTACAATAACTTCCCAAAATAGTATTAAATAATATCATCAATAGCAATAAAAATGTAATGCATAAATCAACACACACAAGAGAGACACAAATTTAATGTGGTTCACCCAATGTGGGTTACATCCATGGAGAAAATATTTCTTCTAAATTTTCTCAACAAATCTCTTGGAAACCAATTCCCTATTACAATGTTTATGGGCCCCAATCCAAAGGAGATACCAATCCCCTATGCTCAATTTCATGGACCTCTATCCATAGGAGACATCAATCCCATATGCTCTAGTTTGTGGACCTCTATCCACAGGAGACACCAATCCCCTCTACTCTAGTCTACTCCAAAGCCTACTCAATCCTCAACTCAAAGCTGCTCCAAGCCTTTCCACAAGGCTTGCTCAAATTTGCTCTGTAATCTGATCTCAACTTTGACAAGCCTTCACACAAGGCTTACTCAAATTTGTTCAACACTATTCTCTCAACTCTGCCCAAAGCTACTACAAGCTTTCACACAAGGCTTACTCAACTTTTCTCTATAATCTGCTCTTAACTCTGCCCAAGGCTGCTACAAGCCTTCACATAAGGCTTACTCAACTTAGCTCAATATCCTAGTCTCTATTCTACTCAAATCTGCCCACAAGCCTTCTCAAAAGGCTTGCTCAAATCAACTCACAACTTCTCACAACACAACTCTCTACTTTGCTCAAATATTTCCCAAAACTTGCACAAAGATTATATCTTTTTTCAGCATTGCTTTCTTCAACTAGAGTAATTAAGACATATTCTACCCATAATTCCTTGTCTTCATGAACATATAGTAAATGATATACAATGCAAATACTCAATATGATCTTCTCACATTCATTAAGTCTGTCACTTTCACATGTCTCACATTTATTGCAATCAAATCATATCTCTACTTCTTGCAAATTTCTTTTCAAAACACTCAACAATGATGTACAAAATCTGCCCTTATTTTTCCACTCTAAATAATGATGCACAAATATTCCCTTTTTTTTCCTCTCAAAAAAAACAACAATGATGCACAAATCTACCATTTATTTTAACCTCAAAACAACCAACAATGATGTATAAAATCTCCCAACAAGATACACAAAATTTGCCTAACAAGATGTACAAAATTTGCCCAACGATGATGCACAAATCTGCCCAAAAATGATGCACAAAATATGCTCTTTGTTTTCTTTCAAATTACTTTAACAAAGCATAAAATTATTTCACAATATTTGCATAGCTTCCCTTACACAAGTCTTTGTCTTGGAGAACCACACCATATCAAAGAATATGCACTATGCTCTTATTATATCAAAAGAAGACTCTAATTCAACACACTCTTGATGCATTCATCATTTCTCATTTGCCTTTTGTAGAAACCCTTTCACACAATTTTTCACAAACAAAAACTTATTTTCAGATATAGCATAAAGCACACTTATATTTTTATTTTGATGTATTAAATTTTTTTTCCTTGCTTGCACTAAAACTTGAACTCTGGACTTCCACATACACAATCCTTATCTTGCTGTCAACACACCACTTCCACTACACACCTTGGTGGAAGATGAATCCACTATCTCCCTTTTGAAGACATGGTCATAATTCTCAACCCAAAATTAGTCTTTTCTGAAAACGAATGTAATGTTGTTACTATATTTTCTCTTACACATCTATCTCTTCGAATTCCCACATGACTACCTTATGTGCTTGGATGTTACGTTTTTCTGGATTTAGGGTTATGTTTGCATGGACATATCTATCTCTTTTATTTTTTGTGTGCCAAAAATTCCACTACAAGATACTAAGATTAATTTCTATCCAAAATGAATTTATCAATAATATACCTTATGTGCTTGTTTCTGCATAAGTCCTTTGTGTGCACATTTGGCGATGATGTATTTAAAACTTCTTTTACTACCACTGATTTATTTTTACCTTGTTATCAAATTATATGTGCAACATAACTATGTATTGATCTCTTGCAAAATGTATCACTCACAACAAACAATAATATTCTCTTATGTCTTCAAAAAATCAACAAATCCACTTTTTTGAACGTAGCCCTCACGGTGAACAACAATCTCTTCTTCGATCTTCAATGAACCAACAAATCACTTTCTCGAACATAGCCCTCATGGTGAACAACAATATCTTCTTTGGCCTTCAAGGAACAACAAATCCACTTTTTTGAATGTAGCCCTCATAGTTACCAACAATCTCTTCTTCAAGGTGTAGGTCTTCAACACTCATCACACAACATTATTCGAATGGTGAAAGGCATGTTCACTCAAAAAAAAATGTATGACACTTCACTCATAGTGAATCGGATCTCACTCTTAACTCAACGAAAGACACTCTTTTTCTCAACAAAAGGCACTCATATACTCAACAACAAACTCTCACTTACTTACTCAATCGATCGACGCTCACTTCGGTGAACTCTTATTCTTCTTCTTGCTTCACTATTTTGAATGCAGATGTAGCAGCAAAAGAAAAATACTCTTCTCCTTTCGCAGGAAATATGAAGGTGCTTCAACCAACAACACTTTATCAACCACAATGTTAGGTAAATAAATGAATGATTTGAATCTTTTTAACCATGGGAGTCGACCCTTACATTATAACTTTGATTTAATTATATCCCACTTTAGAGCCTTACTTTAATATTTAAATTTTTAATTTAAATATTAAAGTGTACATTATTAATTAATGTACATCATCATTATAATTCTTCAAGTGCTATAGTATAGATCATTCTCACCATTAGAATTTCTCACGCGCAATGATATTGACCATACTTATTATTTGAATGACCATGCTTACCATTTGAATTTCTCAAGCACAAAAATATTGATATTGTGACCTTTATTCTTGAACATACGCTTGCTTTTGACATCAATGAAAATTTCACAAATCCATTCTTCAGTTCATCATATTTGAATAATATTTTTGCTTTGACTACTTTGTTTCTTTAACATCAATGACAACTCACAATTTCCATAAATATCCCCCTTTGTCATTGATGGCAACCCAACAAACATTTCTTTTATTTCAACTGGATTACCAAACTACTCCCCCTTACTGAAATTTCTTCCTTTTTCTAAATTCTCTCCCTCTTTGATATCAATGGAAAAGGGCTCTTTGGGGCTAAAAATAAAACATTTAGCTCAGCCCCCTCACCACCTCTCTTTTTGAGGTGATTAATTTTGGGGTGGGAGTAAAACTACTCCCAACTTACAATGCTCTTCTTCTCTTCCAATTTTTTTTTCCATACCTTTGAACTCACATCCTTTTGAACCTTTTGAGCATCCTTGTTCTTGCTTGTCCTTGGAAATTTTGGAAACTTTGTTCTACACCACTTTGCTTTATGCCCAAAATTATTACAATTGTAACACATGATGTTGTAGTTATTGAAAGGTGCAAATGAATTGAAGTTCCTCTTGGTGAAGCCATACACATTTTGACCATGAACCCTACAATGTATAGCTTTGTGACCAAAATGATTACATGAGTAGCAATGACCTTGAAAGAAATGTTCACCTTGCCTTGGAGGATATGATCCCATAAATATTCCTTTATATTTTTTATGACGATCCCTGTTTCTTGATTGTGCATTGTTTTCTTCCTTTTTGAAGCTTCCACCTTTTACTTCTTCATCAAATGTCTCAGGTTCTTCTTCAATCACTTCCTTTGAAACTTCCTCTTCTCTTGAGCTTGTCTTTCCCTCTTGTTCCTTTTGACCTTCTTCATAACCAAGTCCTGTTTGATGAATGGAGATCTTTGTACCTTGATAATATCATCCAAAGTTTTTGAGCTCTCTTTGAATCTTGATAATGCATTAAGATATGTTCCAAGACCCTTTTGAACTTCCTCTTCTAGTCTTTCACACTTTAGCTCTTTAGCCTTTAACTGCATCATCATACCTTCTTCAAATTTCTTTGCCTCTTCAATATTAGTCTCTAAATATGTGAGATCTTGTAGAAGTTTTGCCTTAGTTTTCTCATCCTCTTGTACTTGAGCATTCAATATTAAATTTTTCTTTCTAGCCTTCTTCAATTCTTCAAGAATAACAAGTTATTTTCTTATATCACTTGTTGGAACCGATTCTTGCATCCATAGGATTCGATTGTCACGCTGCAAAAATTTGTTTGAAACCAACGAGCTATTACAGACTCTGGTCAACCTGCCTCTTTGTTTTGATAAACACGAATATTGCTAAAATAAAACTGCAGAATGGGTAAGGAAACCCTAATGGTAATTCTGTGATAAAACATTGATTACACGCTCCAGATTAATGTAACACTATATGTATTAAAATGACCAAGCAAGAAAATAACCATTTGTTATGCCTTATGTAGACCGGTGCCTAGATTCATTGGGTTGTTATAGCAATTTAACAATAATTTTGACATGAAAAGAGAGAAGGGGGAAAATAAAATTGGCGCTCTTAGACTTATTCGAATATCGTAATAAAACTAAAATTTGACCAATGAAAGAAATGTATATAATGCATTCAAATAATGTAATCCATTACACAGTGACACACAGTACCAAGACAAAGATATAATAGAAATGAAACTCATAATTGTATTGATTTCATAAAATATTACATGCAGAGTGGGTAGGATGCCTTTTAACTCTATTTTTCTCAAAGAAATACATCAATACAATGAAGAAGACTCTGTTAAAATAATGTAATAGGTCTCTCCTACTCTCCTTGTTCCAATCTGGGAATAATAAGAGGTCTCTAATCTGGGCTCAATAGGATAGGAAATAATCTTAGTTCTTGAGCACTTTTCTATCAAAATCCTGCATAGGGAAGGGAGGAAAGAAGAATGTAGGTGGGGAAAATAGACACAAAAAGGAGATACAACAACACAACTCTAAAGGTCACTCAAGTATACCTCTTAGCAAAAATGTTATTCCCTAATTGCTTGATGATGAATCTGAACCTGTCTGCTTCCTTTTATAGCTGCTGGTTCTTGATTCTGTTATTTTTGGTTTGGTTCTAGCCTTACACTTGTCAACATCTGATTGAACTATTTTGTATGCTGTCTAGCTGGTGTGACTCTGAACTGAGCATCATGGTATGTTCTTGGGAAAAAGGGAGCTCTTTCGCTAAATAATTTGACCGTTTTGTTCTCTTGTTGGCCCTAGAAACTAAGGATTCATTATTATATTTTTTCTTTTTGTTCTTCTTGTCCTGGTCACTATGGTCTACTGTTAAGGATCGACCAGGTTGCTATCATGAAATTTAGATGAAGGACGGAGGAGGACCCGACGTGATGGTGAAGATAAGAGGTGTCGTGCTAGTGGTAAATGGATGGAATAGCACTGATCACGTGATAGAGTGAAGGGAGAAAAGAGGGAAGGGGGTGGCTTCACATAATGGAAGGTGGTGAGATGGCGTAATGTTAGGAAAAATGTTAGGATGGTTAAGGAAGAATGCTTAGAAAGAGGGAAGCAGTGATAAGTAGGAGGAAGGCAGGAATGGAAAACAAGATCTGGAAGCATCTATGAGCTGCTTCCATAACTATACTCCATCAGAGTGTTCCCCTTGTAACTATATTTCGTCGAAGCGTGGACCGAATGACTTTTTGCAAGTCGAAACCATGTTTTATTCTTCACGCGCTTTCTTCATCTTAAGTATTTGCAGAACAAAAAATGAATACATTTATATTCTTTGTACTCCATTTTTTTTCTCACTGATGCCTTTTAGCTCTCCTTCACTGTCTCTATTTATAAGTTGTGACTATGCCTTGCAGTCTTATTTTATTTTGTGGTACATTATTATTCCCAAGAGATATACATAATCTGGTCGCATGCTTGAGCGTCAGGATTTGTCTTCTGGTTAGTCTGCATTATCCTTATTAAGGTACTATCCATGGGATTTACTCTGATTGTTCAAATATTTCCTTCCTTGGGTATCCTTCTGGATTCACAGTGCTTATGTGTACTATTTGACTTCATCTCGGTTGTTGATCTTCATAGCGTCTTTCGACGTACCTTGTTGTGAATGAGTCACCTCTTTGATTTCTACCTCGATATATGTTTTAGGTATTTTTGTGAAGTGATCATCCTTTTTAGGAGTTTAGACTATCAAATCTTCCCTTTGAAACATGAGTCTACTGATTCTGCTAGTTTGGGATCAACACAGGTCCTAACAGTTTCCTGGGTAAGCTTCGCATGAATGATTTTAGTATTTTTAAACTTCATCAGTGGATTACTGCCAGATTGGTTGGATAAAACGTGACCATTGATCTCTATGATTTTTCTTGGTCTAGTCTCGGCACTCAGGTCTGGCTGATTGGTTCATGGTCATTGGATCTGGGAAGGTTTAACGTGGCCCTTGATTTCCTTGTATATGATTCATTCTTTGAGATAATCATAGTTGTCATATCTGTCTTGGTGCAGTTGTAGTCATGGGTTCCTTTATAACCTGCGGGTTAGGTAACCGAAAGAAAACATGCTTCGAACCTCCCATTTTTTTGTTTATTTAATTTTGATTAATAAAAAAGGAGGTGATTAATAATGTGTTAGAGCCTTTTCTAATGTGATTAAAATTTGATTAATGGAATACTAATTTAGGCTTACCATTAGACTTACCTTTGAAGTGTGCACCACCGTTGGATTATTTCGAGAGGGAGCGCATCCGTTGGATTCGTTAGAAGATGTCCATTGGATTAGCCTTGCTTATATCTTATCATTTTGACTTTGACTCGACCACTGCCGTCGGATCCTTTTAATCTCAATGGAGTGCTACCATCGAATTTGCTTTGTTTTGGTTAGCTTATCTTTCGATTGGCTCATTTAAGCACCACCATCCGATTAAGTAAGAAAGAAGCGCTACCGTTAGATTTAAATCGATGTGCTCGATGGATAAAGCACATTGATATTTCCATGTGATTAATCATGTCATTCATTTGTTTATCCTTGGTAACTAGTGATGAATGTGCATCATCGGATCACAAGTTTGATCAAGCACTGCCATCCGATTTCTTTGAGCTTATGTCGGGGTGCTTTATTGCATCGAGTGCATCCATCTAAATTTGCTTTGATGAGGCACTATCGTTAGATCTCCTACAAGTTGCACACTCGATAGCCGAAAAGGGGTGCATTATTATATTTGATTAATCTTGGTTTAAGCTGAAAGGGGGTAATTAGTAATGTGTTATACCCTTACTAATGCATGATTAATCTTAGATTTTACCTTCATGTTTACCCGATAATCTTACCATCCCATCGTTTGGGTTTTGATTACGATGCAACCATTGGATTTCAATCAATGTCGGCGCAACCATTGATTTT
The DNA here is from genome assembly GCA_028583015.1 of Wollemia nobilis. Classification (NCBI taxonomy): domain Eukaryota; kingdom Viridiplantae; phylum Streptophyta; class Pinopsida; order Araucariales; family Araucariaceae; genus Wollemia; species Wollemia nobilis. The sequence continues at coordinate 1,383,413 of JAQPPZ010003510.1, forward strand.
CTTCAACCTGCGAGGTTAGTTACCAAGGGGCATATGATTTTAAACTTTGATTAAGCTGAAAGGGGGATGATTATTTGATGCATTAGGCCCTCGCTAATCTCATTTAAAATTTTTAATTAATCTTGTGGTCTTTTACCTTTTTGATGCGCCTTTTATGAGATAGTGCCATCGTCCGATCCAGATCTCGATCGAGCGCTATCATCGGATTTTCATCCGATTAGCTCCGATGTTTATGGGGGTGCATATCCCTCAAGGGTTTTAGTTAATATTTTTTTCAAAATATTAGATTTTAATTTCTTTGGCCACATCATTTTAAAAGGTTGATTAATCGAGGTGAGCATGTCCATTGGATTCTACTTTGATGAAGCGCTGCCCTTAGATTTATTTTAAGGTGCTTGATTTTTAACACAACAGGGTGCATACCCTCATGGTTTTAAAGTGCCCTCAATTAAGACACCTTATGTTTCAAACATGTGGAATCTATAGTGCTTAGATTTCAAGCTCTTAAGACCATGGTAATTGATTAAATTTTCCCCTTACTTTTGAATACTTTAGGACTTAATGATTTATCACCTTTGACTTAGGTCCCAAACATGATTATTGATCTGGAAGACTAAAACCTTGTCTTCTTTAATAGTCAGGTTTTATTAAGAGGGATTGACTTTTAGCAACTCTTCTTAAGATATAACAATTTTTATCAAAGGTGCACATCATAGCAATGTTTGAGGTTAGAACTTATGGAAAAAACCCATAAGAAATTAATTTCTCTTAATAAGATGCAAAGAGACTAGCAATGCTTGCTTATTTTGATGAAACCAAAAATTTAAATTTGGGGGTTTCAAAGTTTGAGTCAAATTTGGCTCCAACATAGGCTCTGACTGGGACAATGTGCTAAAAACATGAGGCACTTGAGAACCACAAAATCTCCTGGTTTTATTGCAATTTTGGATAAAAATTCAAATCATCAAGACTAATAAGCAAAGCTTGAAAACAACAAAACATAACAATTTTAAAAATGAAAAATTGTACAAACAACAGGACATCAAAGTAATAGAGTATTGAAAAACTATAATTCCTTTTATTCACATTTGGAAACTAGGGTCAGAATTTTAGGCATAGATGAGAGTTTCAGATATATTGTAATGTTTATTTTAGCTAAGTTATAGGATATGATTACACAAAATTTATCAAAGCTATTTATTCCATCATGCTTTAGCCCATGTGTGTGTTTGTGTATTCATTATGATTTCTAAGTCTTTCAGAACTTTTCCATATCTGAGCAAAATAGTTAAGCCTAATATGTGATTTCACTCTTTAAAAAATTTCACCATTTTGTAGGGCTCCACTGCTAGTCAAGCGTCTATAGCCTCGGTGGAGTTGCTTCTAATCCCATCCGGTTTTACCCTACTGCCAATCAAGCGTCTATAGCCCCAGTAGAGGTTTTCCAAGATATCTTAGGCAGTGACTCAATTTTACTTTATTGTAATTTTTCTTTCTTGTTTGAGAAGTATTTGATATAAGCAAATTGTGCAAAGAGTATGCCTGAGTTGAGGATTAGTTTTTGGCTAAAAGGATGAGTGTAATGATTTTTAGCTTAACCACCCTCTCAAAGATAACTCGGTTCTTTGGACCTTTGAAGTCACCTTAAGTATCATTTGTAATGTGAGGCTTTGACATGATGTTTCAATCAACTTTATTTTCATCTTGTTTTATCTCATATCAAATAACTATTGCATAAACACTCATATTTGAAAAATTGTAAACCTCATCAAAGTCTAAAATAAATCTCCTTTTTTCTTTATTGTTTTTGGTGGAATCAACAATAATGTATACTCATCAAACTAAGAATATCATGTTTATAGCAACTCAAGACTATGCTAATCAATAAAATAAAGTTTATCTAATACACAAAATAACAAAATACATCACTCTATTTTTTTGGGGTTTTTGTTTTTCCATTTTTTTTATTTATATTTTTTATTTTTCACCTTCAACAAGGATTGTACATTTTGAGGTGTTGGCCATTAATTGGGATAGCCATTATTTCTCCCTATAAAGTCTGCAACTTGTAAGTATTCTGCCCTATAACATGGGCTATCTGGTATGGACCAATCCATTTAGGTTCAAATTTACCCTTTTCACCATGCTTATCATTTTTAGGATCCCAATAGATGACTATATCTCCTTGAGAAAAAGGAGTACCCTTGGCTTTCTTATTAAACAATTTCATGGTTTTCTGGGTTTGTTCCATCATTCTATTAAGGGTCTCTCTTCTTTGCTCTTCTAACAGGACAATTTGGTCAAGCCTTCTCTGTAAGGGATTGGGGTCTTCATGGTCTTGCAATAAGAGGAAAAGTGCCAATTTTTCTATTCTTGAAGGTAATAAGGCCTTCTCTCCATATACCATCTCATAGGGGGTTCTTCCTGTGTTTCTTTTTACAGAAAACCTATCAGCCCATAGAGCAAATTTAAGTTCATTATCCCACCCTCTTTTGTTCTTACCTAATGACATTTTTATTCTAGTTATTACATTCTTATTTGATGACTCAGCTAGACCATTTCCTTGGGGGTAATAATTAGAAGAATGGGATAGCTCAATTCCATATTCAGCACAAAACTCTACCATTTCATATGAAACAAAATACTGTGCATTATCTGTAACCAGTTTGTGAGGAACTCCAAACCTGGTCATAATGTTTTCTTCCAAGAATTTGATGATAGTGGCAGTAGTGGATGTTCTCAGAGGTGCATCTTCTACCCACTTTGTAAAGTAATCTGTTGCAGTTATGATCCACTTGTGTTGGCCAGATGAATTAGGCTTGATCTCTCCAATTAAATCAATGCCCCATTGGGTGAATGGTGCTTCAATGATTACTGGCTTGAGGGGCATGGCTGCTAGCTACTTTTTTCCTACAAAAACTTGGAAGTTATGACAATTCCTAACATATTTATATACATCCTTAAAAATGGAAGGCCAATAATATCCTGCTCTCATAATTTTATTAGTTGTGGCTCTTGGAGCAAAATGTCCTCCACAGAAACCATCATGAAATTTATTAATTATTTTTGGGACTTCACTTTCATATAAATAGACTAATAATACTCCATCAGGGTGTTTCCAATATAGCACACCATCCTGTATATAATATTTTTGGGCTTGAAGCTTGATTGACCTCATTCTATTTGTTGACATATCTTTAGGGAATGAAAGGGTTTGTAGGTATGACAAAATTTCTTCATACCATTTGCATTCGGTATTATTGATTCTTCTGACATCATATGCCTCATCTATTGTGAGAACATTTTCAAATCCTTCTTCTTCTTTGTTAGCCAATAGTTTAGCCAAACCTTGTCCTTTGATAGTTTTAACTATTTTGAATTCAGCATCATACTGCAGAAGCTTTACCATCCATCTTGTTGGTCTTCCTAATGGCTATGATTGAGAAAAAATATCTTTTATTGCTATAAAAGGGATGCGACAGTAAACCTTATTTGAGCCAAATATACCTTTGAAGTGTTCTAAAGATTGGATGACTACATAAGCATGTTTTTCTAGCAAGGTGTATTTAAGATGTGCTCCTTTCAAGCATGAACTCATGAAGGCTATTGGCCTTTCATTATTTTCATCATATTTCTGTGAAATAACTACAACAATTGAGTGTTCAGATGCATATGAATAGATGTTAAAATATTTAAAATAGTCAGGGCAGCTTAGGGCTGGAGTGGTTGATATGGCTTCTTTGATTTTGTTAAATGCTTCCATATTCTCTATTGTCCATTTTATTTCTCCAATTTTCTTAACCATATCATTTATGGGTTTGGTCATCTCTGCAAAATTTGGAACAAATATTCTAATAAAATTTATCTTGCCAAAGAATGACCTGACACCTTTTAAATTTCTGGGAGGGGGAATTTTGGAAATGGCTTCAATTATTTTTGGGTCAATGCTTATTCCTTTTTATGAAACTATATGACCTAACAACTTTCCTTGTGTAGTCCCAAATATGTATTTCTTGGGATTTAAAGAAATTCCAAATTCCTTGCACCGAGCAAAAATTGCAGTTAAGTGTTCTAGATGATCTTCTAGATTTTTAGAAAATATTATGATATCATCTAGGTAGACAACTACTATTTTGAACATTAATCCTTTGAAGGTAAAATCCATTGCTCTCTAAAAAGTAGCACCTGCATTCATTAGTCCAAAAGGTATTCTTAAATATTCAAATGTGCCCCAAGGTGTAGTGAATGTTGTCTTATGTCTATCTTCTGTATTTATCTGAATTTTATTGTACCCTAAAAATCCATCTAACAGAGACAATCTAGTTGAGCCAACTATTGCTTGCAATAATTGTTCCATGTTGGGTAATGGGTAATTGTATTTCAATGAACTCTTGTTTAAATTTCTAAAATCTACACAGAGTCTAATATCCCCATTCTTTTTTTTGATTGGTACTAAATTGGATATCCAGGAAGAAAATCTTACCTTTCTGATTATTTTGGAATCCAACAATTTTTGTACCTCCTTTTGCATTATTGGGTGCAGAGTTGGGTTGTACTTCCTCTGTTTCTATCTAAATGGTTTAGAATCTTCCTTCAGGGGTATTATGTGTGTCATTACATCTATTTTGAAAGTTTTAAGGTCTTCATAAGTCCAAGCAAAATGTTCTTTGTTCTTTTTCAAGAAACTGATATATCCAACTTTTTCTTTAGTAGGTAAGGCCATGTCTACTTTCACTATTCTAGGTTCTTTCATTGAACCAATGTTAATGTCTTCAGATATTACTTCTCTACTTAAAGGCTTATAAGCTTTGTCAAAATCATCGAATAGACTCTCTAGAGAAACCAATCCTTTGGGTATTCTATTTGTTTTCAACTGGATTACTTCTACTAGCTCTCCTATTTGGTATTTTAGCTTGTCTTCATCCTTTTCATCACAGATTACATCTGCATACTGATTTTGCAGAGTCATAAAATCCTTAATATCTATATCATCTTGAAAGACCTGTAGATAGACTATGTTATCTGGCACAAAAGGCTTATAGACTGAAATAGTTGGGAATCTATCCATATATTCTGTAGTTATCTCCGGGTGATCTAGACCTGAGGCATTTACAACTAAAATATCTGCAACATGATTTTGTTCTCTTGGAATATATGAGATATTGAAAGCTAAGAATTTATCAATTTCTTCCAATACTGCATTTTTATATTGTTTAAGCCTAGGGTGCTTGGTCTGATATTTACCTTTGATTTATTGTATAATAAGCTCTGCATCCCCTATTATAGTCAAGTATTTAATGCCTAATTCTTTTACTTTTCTTAACCCTAGTAGTAAGGCTTCATACTCAACTACATTGTTTGTGCAAGGGAATTCTAGTCTGTAAGGAATACCAAGGTAATTTCCTTTTATATCAATCAAATTAACACCTGCACCTGCTCCAGATTGGGATTTAGCTCCATCAAAAGACATGGTCCACATTTCTTGGGTTAATACTCTATCTGATTCAGCATCTACCATTTTCATAACTTTTGGATCCATATTCTTTGCTTCTGGTACTTCCACCAGGAATGGGTTGTGCCATATGGAGTAAACTCCCATCCCTTTTTCTTCCATAGAGTTTACTAAGTTTATCATTGTTTCATCAATTTGAATTAACTCTATGGAGTGCTTGTTAAATGGTTCTCTTCGTAATATTATATTCTCCTTATCTGATATGGGGATTGTAGCATAGGACCAGTCCAATTGAATTGAACCTCCTAGTTGTTCTGCCCAATGTCTACTAAGTAATAGTGAGAAGAATGGGTCAACATCAACTACTACAACATCCATGACTATGCCATTTTTGGGGTGTTGATCCAAGAAAACCAACAATCCAGTTATCACCCCTACACAAGGAATTTGTTTGCTATCCATTACTAAAATAGGGGCAGAATATCTAGTACAGATTAATCCCATTTGATCAACTATTAATTTGGGCATAATATTGTGTGAGGCTCCACTGTCTAGCATGCAATTATGAATCACATACCTTTCCCCTTCATATGAATTATACCTCAATGATACATAGAAGGGTCTGACAGAGGATGGTGATCTTGTATCATGTTGATTTTGTCCAAGCAGCATGGCAAGTTGGGTCTTCTTTTTGTTCCACTAATCCAAATGCTCTGCAGACTTGTTCTCTGTATTGTTGAACTTTCATAAGTTCTCCAAATGTGATGTTAACATTTTGTTTACTGAGTTCTGACCCAACATCAAATTCTATTTTCTTTATATCCAGTGGTTTATTACTTTCTTCTTTGGAAATCTCTTCCTCTGATTCTATTACTTCAGGAGTAATATTTTTGAGGATTCTATCAGTTTTCTCTTTACTGATATTCTTATTTGTGAAAGTTTATTTTCTTGTTTCACTTGTAGAGGCTTTCTCTATCCTATCTGGGACAATCCTATTTCTTAAATTCAAAGTGTGGGTAGCCTCTAATTCTTCAACTTCTTGAGCAGTGGGGATTAATTTCCCTTGCTTCATCTTGTCATATCTTGACTCATGTGATTTATGCAAGATTTTAGTTCCTTCAGCTACTAATATTTGAGGATGATGATTTGAAGCATATTTATCCATATCTTCTTCAAACAACCTTTCTCTAGATTCATCTTCAATAGACCAACAAGCATTGATTCTTATATCCTCTTTTGATTCAACATGTAAATCTACATTATGTTGGTCACTTAGGTGAATTCCACATGCATCAGGGTTATGAGGTGCATCACAAGTAGAGAAAAAATAGGGAAAGCCTTCTACTACATTGGAAGATGGTATGGGGTTAGGAACACTATTATGATCTCTATCAGAATCTCTATTTTTCCAGCTATTGTTACCATTATTCCTATTCCTATTTCCTTCTTCAGAACCATTGTTGTTTCCCCAATTTCTATTGAAATTTTTCTTAAAAGGAGGACGATTGTCAACATGTGGTCACTCTGTTTGTGAAGATTCACCATTATTACCATTGTTTCTTTCGATTCTTGTTATCTTGTTGTTCATGTTATTGAGCATCTCAGTCATTTGACTAGTCAATTTCTCCAATGGATCAATTTTAGTTCTTCTTTGTATATCAAATGCTACTCTTTTAGGTTTTCTATCAGGTAGGTTGACTTCTAGAGAATAAGGCTTCATCTTACCACTGTCAAGCATATTTATTTCTATATCCATTACCTTTTCCATACAACCATCAATGGTAGTGGCTTGTTCTTGCCTTAGCTCATAGTTAAACTCTCCTTGAAAAGCATTTTTGTAAAAACAAATAGACTGAATATCACTAGGCCTAAGGTTGGTAGGGATTTTGTTCTTGGTCTTTGAAAATCTTCTATTAAAGTCACTAACAACCTCATTCTCTTTTTTCTTCATAGTGGCTAACTCAATTAACAGAGATTGTTCATTTTTTCTTTCACCATATTTCTTTAGAAACACAACTTCCATTTTGGTGAAGTTTGGGATATCATTGTCAGGAAGGGAATTGAACCACTCTCTAGCATATTTTTCTAAAGTTTGTAAAAATAGTCTTAAGACTACATCTTCATGTTCAACTTCTAGACTATCCATCGCATACAAGAAACTCTTGATATGATCTTCTCTAGTTACTGCACTATTTCCTAAGAATTTTGGAAGGTATTTGTGAGCTTTATTGGGTAAGGCATTTAGATTTTTTGGTAACACAAAAGGCCTATATCTATTAGTTCTCCATAAATGAACATTATCCTGGGCCATTGTTATTGTAGAATTCAAATTCACAGTAGCAGTACCTACAGTAATATGGGTCTGGGTAGCCTGAATATAATCTAAGGGATTATCTTCCTTAGTATTACTATTAATTGGACAATGAGAATAATCACATGTATCTTCTATAACAGAATTCAAATTTTCATCTACAGTGATATCAACAGTAAAAGTATTTTGATCTTTATTTTTCTTTACATACTTTTTACCGCTAGAATTTGATCTACTATTATAAGCAATACTCTTGAAAAGTGGAGTTTTTTTATTATGTATAAATACCTCTGGATTCTCGAGTTCTGGGAATAGCTCCTTACCACTTCTCCTGGTGTTCACCAGCATGTTTAGCTCTTTCATTTTTTATTTTATCTTTTGGGTTCGTTCAGATAGAGTCACCAGCATCGGGGTGCAGAAAGAACAACGTATACTTTTATCAAGAATGCTTGATATTAACACTCATCCTCACAAGAGTCGATTCTTGGGAAAATCAAGAAATCAGGATTTTCAAGAAAATAAAGAAACGTAAAGCAAATCAAAATTAAAAACCATGGGTGAAATAAAGAACATACAAATCATAGAAAATCAAAGTAAAAGTTCTTTATTCCTATTGGCTACTCGTTTTTAAAATAAATATTGTGAAATCCAGGCTTAGAATGTAAAAATTCTCCTCGATAATGATGCCAAAAAACTGTTGGAACCAATTCTTGCATCCATAGGATTCGATTGTCATGTTGCAAAAATCTATTTGAAACCAACGAGCTATTACAGGCTCTAGTCAACCTACCTCTTTGTTATAATAAACACGAATATTGCTAAAAGAAAATTGTAGAATGGGTAAGGAAACCCCAGCGGTAATTATGTGATAAAACATTGATTACACACTCCAAATTAATGTAACACTATATGTATTAAAATGACCAAGCAAGAAAATAACCATTTTTTATGCCTTATGTAGACCAGTGCCTAGATTCATTGGGCTGTTATAGCAATTTAACAACAATTTTGACATGAACGAAGAGAGGGGGAAAAGAAAATTGGCGCTCTTAGACTTATTCGAATATCGTAATAAAACTAAAAGTTGACCAATGAAAGAAATGTATATAATGCATTCAAATAATGTAATCCATTATACAGTGACACACAATACCAAGACAAAGATATAATAGAAATGAAACTCAAAATTGTATTGATTTCATAAAATATTACATGCAGAGTGGGCAGGATGCCTTTTAACTCTATTTTTCTCAAAGAAATACATCAATACAATGAATAAGACTCTATTCAAATAATGTAACAGGTCTCTCCTACTCTCCTTGTTCCAATCTGGTAATAGTAGTCTCTGAATCTCAGGCTCAATAGGATAGAAAATAATCTCAGCTTCTTGAGCACTTTCCTATCAAAATCCTGCATAGTAAAGGGAAGAAAGAAGAATGAATGAGAAAAATAGACACAAAAAGGAGATACAACAACACAAATCTAAAGGGCACTCAAGTATACCTCTTAGCAAAAATGCTATTCCCTAATTGCTTGATGATGAATCTGAACCTGTCTACTTCCTTTTATAGCCTCTGGTTCTTGATTCTATTATTTTTGGTCCGGTTCCTAGCCTTACACTTGTCAGCATCTAATTGAACCTATTTTGTATGTTGTCCAGCTAGTGTGGCTCTGAACTGAGTGTCATGGTCTGCTCTTGGGCTGAAGGGATCTCTTCCACTAAATAATTTGTTCGTTTTGTTCTTCTTGTTGTCCCTAGAAACTAAGGATTCATTATTATATTTTTTACTTTTGTTCTACTTGTCCTGGTCACTATGGTCTATTGTTAAAAATCGACCAGGCTGTTATCATGAAATTTAGATGAAGGACGGAGGGGGACCCGACGTGATGGTGAAGAGAAGAGGTGTCATGCTAGTGGTAAACGAATGGAATAGCACTGATCATGCGATAGAGTGAAGGGAGAAAAGAGGAAAGGGGGTGGCTTCACACAATGGAAGGTGGTGAGATGGCGTAATGTTAGGAAAAATTTTAGGATGGTTAAGGAAGAATGCTTAGAAAGAGGGAGGTAGTGATAAGTAGGAGGAAGGCGAGAATGGAAAACAAGATCTGGAAGCATCTATAAGTTGCTTCCATAACTATACTCCATCGAAGTGTTCCCCTTGTAACTATATTCTATCGAAGCGTGGATTGAATGACTTTTTGCAAGTCGAAACCATGTTTTATTCTTCATGCGCTTTCTTTATCTTAAGTATTTTTAGAACAGAAAATGAATACATTTATATTCTTTGTACTCCATTTTTTTGCTCACTGATGCTTTTTAGCTCTCCTTCACTATCTTTATTTATAAGTTGTGACTATGCCTTGCAGTCTTATTTTATTTTGTGGTACATTATTATTCCCAAGAGATATACATAATCTGGTCGCATGCTTGAGCATCAAGATTTATCTTCTGGTTAGTCTGCATTATCCTTATTAAGGTACTGTCCATGGGATTTACTTTGATTGTTCGAATCTTTCCTTCCTTGGGTATCCTTCTGGATTCACAGTGCTTATGTGTACTATTTGACTTCATCTCGGTTGTTGATCTTCATAGCATCTTTCGATGTACCTTGTTGTGAATGAGTCACCTCTTTGCTTTCTACCTCGATATATGTTTAGGGTATTTTTGTGAAGTGATCATCCTTTTTAGGAGTTTAGACTATCAAATCTTCCCTTCGAAACATGAGTCTGTTGATTCTGCTAGTTTGGGATCAACACAGGTCCTAACAGTTTCCTGGGTAAGCTTTGCATGAATGATTTTAGTATTTTTAAACTTCATCAGTGGATTCTTGCGCAATTGGTTGGATAAAACGTGACCATTGATCTCTATGATTTTTTTTGGTCTAGTCTCAGCACTCAGGTTTGGCTGATTGGTTCATGGTCATTGGATCCAAGAAGGTTTAACGTGGCCCTCGATTTCCTTGTATATGATTCATTCTTTGAGATAATCGCAGCTATCATATCTATCTTGGTGCAATTGCAGCCGTGGGTTCCTTTATAACCTACGGGTTAGGTAACCGAAAGAAAACATGCTTTGAACCTCCCCTTTTTTTGTTTGTTTAATTTTGATTAATAAAAAAGGGGGCAATTAATAATGTGTTAGAGCCTTTGCTAATGTGATTAAAATTTGATTAATGGAATGCTAATTTAGGCTTACCATTAGACTTACCTTTGAAGCATGCACCACCGTTGGATTATTTCGAGAGGGAGCGCATATGTTGGATTCATCAGAAGATGTCCATTGGATTAGCCTTGCTTATATCTTATCATTTTGACTTTGACTCAACCTCTGTTGTTAGATCCTTTTAATCTCAATGGAGTGCTATCGTCGGATTTGCTTTATTTTGGTCGGCTTATCTTTTGATTGGCTCATTTAAGTGCCACCATATGATTAAGTAAGAACGGAGCACTACCATTAGATTTAGATCGATGTGCTCAATGGATAAAGCGCATTGGTCAATTTCCTCTAATTTGGCATGTGATTTATCATGTCATTCATTTGTTTATCCTTGGTAACTAGTGATGAATGCGCATCGTCGGATCACATGTTTGATCAAGCGTAGCCATTCGATTTCTTTGAGCTTACATCGGGGTGCTTTATTGCATCGAGTGCATCCATCCAATTTTTCTTTGATGAGGCACTGTCGTTAGATCTCCTACAAGCTGCACACTCGATAGCCAAAAAGGGGTGCATTATTATATTTGATTAATCTCGGTTTAAGCCGAAAGGGGGTAATTAGTAATGTGTTATACCCTTACTAATGCATGATTAATATTAGATTTTACCTTCATGTTTACCCGATAATCTTACCATCCCATCGTTTGGGTTTTGACTTGATGCGACCATTGGATTTCGATCAATGTCGGTGCAACTGTTGATTTTCTTCAACCTGTAGGGTTAGTTACCAAGGGGCATATGATTTTAAACTTTGATTAAGCCAAAAGGGGGATGATTATCCGATGCATTAGACCCTCACTAATCTCATTTAAAATTTTTAATTAATCTTGTGGTCTTTTACCTTTTTGATGCACCTTTTATGATGAATTCCACCGTTCGATCAAATTTGGATCGAGTGCTATCATCGAATTCATCCAATTAGCTCATTTTTTATAGGGGCACATGTTCCTTGGATTTTTTTAATAATTATTTCAAAACATTAGATTTTAATTTCTTTGGCCACATTATTTTAAAAGGTTGATTAATCAAGGTGAGCGCGTCCATTAGATTTTTCTCTGATGAAGCGCTACCCTTAGATTTATTTTAAGGTGCTCAATTTTTAACACAATGGGGCACATACCCTTAAGCCTTAATTAAATTCTTCAACATTACTTATGCTTTTCGAGTTTTTAGACCAAGGTACTTGATTAAATCTTTTTAATACTTTAGGACCCAATGATTTAACATTTGACTTAGGTCCAAACATGATTATTGATCGGGGAGACTAAACCTTTGTCTTTTTTAAGGAATGGGTTTTATTAAAGGGATTGAATCTTGCAACCTTCTTATGATTTTTATAAAAAGGTGCACATCATAGCAATGTTTGAGGTTAAACTTATGGAAAAACCAGAATTAATTTCTCTTAATAAGATGCAAAGAGACTAGCAATGCTTGCTTATTTTGATGAAACCAAAAATTTAAATTTGGGGGTTTCAAAGTTTGAGTCAAATTTGGCTCCAACAATCACTTATGGTTTCGTTTTCTTTTTTTGAATCTTCAATCATATGATCATCTACTATCATTCTTTCTTGATCTTCTAGAACAAGAGAATTTTCCTTTTCTTCAATTTGGTCTTCAATCGGAGCATCTTATTTTTCTTCTATTTGGTTTTCAATAGGAGCATCTTGTTTTTGTTCTTCAACTAGAGCATCTTCCTTTTATTCTATTTGGTTTTCAATAGGAGCATCTTCTTTCTCTTCTATTTCCAAAAATAGAATTTCATATTTTCACTATCGAAAGAAATTTCATCACTATCACTTAAAGCACTGCTTGCTTCTTCAACATAAAAACTCTTCTTGTGCCTTTGAAATATTTTATTCTCATGCTTGCTTTGACCATGTTTGTCTTTCTTTCCATGATAATATTTTCTATATTTCTTTTTCTGATATTCCTCTCTATCTTCACTGCTACTATACCCATTTTGTGGACAGTTTGTTGTATAGTGACCAATGTTGCCACAACTAAAACATTTCATAGTTTTCATATCTTTGTGTTTTCTTGGACCCTTCTTGTTTCTTCTCACAAATTTAGCCTCTTCTTCACTCCTTGATTCATCACTTGATTTTGGTTCCTTATCCTTTTTCTTCTTTGAAGCTTTGAATGTTACCTCCTTTTTTAATGTTTGTTCTTTTTCTATCCTCATCTCATAAGCTATGAGAATTCCATGTAGTTCATCTATCCTCAAGATTTCTAGATCCTTGATCTCTTCTATTTTTGAAAATTTTGCATCATACCTCATAGGAAGTGACCTTAAATTTTTTTGAACAATAGTAGAATCCTCAATATTTTCTCCAAGTCCATGTATTGTGTTAACAACCTCATCCATATGAAGTAGATACCTAGCAATGTCTTCCTTATCTTTCATATTCAATTCCTCAAACTTCCTCCTATGAGTTTGAAGTTTTTCCATATTCACTTTGACATCTCCTTCATATGTATTATGCAATTTGTCCCACTTTTCTTTTGCTATTCCACAATGCATAACATTCACAAACTCTGATTTCTTACCATTAATATTTGTAGGAGGAATTGCAAGTGTTGTGTACCCATTCTCAACTGATTTCTATGTAGCAATTCTTTGTGCCATCAAAAATATCTTTATCCTTACACTCTAGAAAGCATAATTGGTCCCATTAAACAATGGAGCTCTGTGTGTTAAAAATCCTTCCTACTAAGCCATCTATGTTCTTGTAAAATCTTCCCTCAAGCTATTAGGTTGTCACGAAGGAACTCGCTCTGATACCAATTGAAGAGCACAAACTTATACTGAGAGGGGGGGTGAAAAATTTAAGATAAAATTTTACATTTCTTTCCAAAATAATATTATCCAATGTTATCAATTGCAATAACTTCCTAGAGTAGTATTAACCAATATCATCAATATCAATAATAAAACAATGCATAAATCGACACACATAAGAGAGACACAGATTTAACATGGTTCACCCAATGTGGGTTACATCCACAAAGAAAATATTTCTTCTAAATTTTCTCAACAAATTTCTTGGGAACCAATTCCCTATTACAATATTTATGGGCCCCAACCCAAAGGACATACCAATCCCCTATGCTCAAGTTGTGGACCTCTATTTATAGGAGACACCAATTCCCTCTACTCTGGTTCATGTAACTCTATCCATAGGAGACACCAATCCCCTCTACTCTAGTCTACTCCAAAGCCTGCTCAATCCTCAACTCAAAGCTGCTCCAAGCCTTCCCACAAGGCTTGCTCAACTCTGCTCTGCAATCTACTCTCAACTCTAACCAAAGATACTACAAGCCTTCACACAAGGCTTACTCAACTCTGCTCAACACTCTTCTCTCAACTCTACCCAAAGCTGCTACAAGCCTTCACACAAGGCTTACTCAACTCTACTCTACAATATGCTCTTAACTCTACCCAAGGTTGCTACAAGCCTTCACACAAGGCTTACTAAAATTAGCTCAATATCCTGGTCTCTATTCTACTCAAATCTGTCCACAAGCCTTCTAAAAAGGCTTGCTCAACTCAAATCACAACTACTCACAACACAGATCTCTACTCTACTCAAATATTTCCCAAAACTTGAACAAATATTATATCTTTTCATAATTGCTTTCTTAAACTAGAGTAATTCAGACATATTCTACTCATAAATCCTTTTCTTCATGAACATGTAGTAAATGATATGTAATGAAAATACTCAATATGCTCTTCTCACATTCATTAAGTCTATCACTTTCACATGTCTCACATTTATTGCAATCAAATTAGATCTCTACTTCTTGCAAATTTCTTTTCAAAACACTCAACAATGATGTACAAAATCTGCCCTTAGTTTTCCACTCAAAACAATGATGCACAAATATGCCCTTTATTTTCCTCTCAAAAAAAACCAACAATGATGCACAAATCTGCCCTTTGTTTTCCTCTCAAAACAACCAACAATGATGCACAAAATATGCCCAACAAGATACACAAAATCTGCCTAACAAGATGTACAAAATCTACCCAACAATGATGCACAAATCTACCCAACAATGATGCATAAAATCTGCTCTTTGTTTTCTTTCAAATTACTTTAACAAAGCATAAACTTATTTCACAATATTTGCATAGCTTCCCTTACACAATTCTTTGTCTTAGAGAACCACACCATATCAAATAATATGCACTATGCTCTTATTCTATCAAAGGAAGACTCTAATTCATCACACTCTTGATGCATTCATCATTTCTCATTTACCTTTTGCAGAAACCCTTTCACACAATTTTTCACCAACAAAAACTTATTTTCAGATATAGCATAAAGCACACTTATATTTTTATTTTGATGTCTTCAAAAATGTTTTCCTTGCTTGCACCAAAACTTGAACTCTGGTCTTCCACACACACAATCCTTATCCTGTTATCAACACACCACTTCCACTACACACCTTGGTGGAAGATGAATCCACTATATCCCTTTTGAAGACATGGTCATAATTCTCAATCCAAAATTAGTCTTTACTAAAAACGAACGTAATGATGTTACTATCTTTTCTCTTACACACCTGTCTCTTCGAATTCCCATAGGACTACCTTATGTGCTTGGATGTTACATTTTTTTAGATTTAGGGTTACGTTTGCATGGACGTATCTATCTCTTTTATTTTTTGTGTGCCAACACTTCCACTGCAAGATACTAAGATTAATTTATACCCAAAATGAATTTATCAATAATATACCTTATGTGCTTGTTTCTACATAAGTCCTTTGTGCGCACATCTGGCCACGATGTCACTAAAACTTATTTTATTACCACTAATTTCTTTTCACCTTGTTCTCAAATCAAATGTGCAATAGAAATATGTCTTTATCTTTTGCCAAATGTATCACTCACAACAAACAACAATATTCTCTTATATCTTCAAAAAACCAACAAATCCACTTTTTTGAACGTAGCCCTCATGGTGAACAACAATATCTTCTTTGATCTTCAATGAATCAACAAATAACTTTACCAAATGTAGCCCTCACGGTGAACAAAAATATCTTCTTTGACCTTCAAGGAACATCAAATCCACTTTGCCAAATACAGCCCTCACGACAACCAACAATCTCTTCTTCAAGGCACAGGTCTTCAACACTCATCACACAACATTCTTTGAATGGTGAAAGGCATGTTCACTCAAAAAAATATGTATGGCACTTCACTCATAGTGAATCGGAGCTCACTCTTCACTCAATGAAAGACACTCATTTCCTCAATGAAAGGTGCTCATATACTCAACAAAAGACTCTCACTTACTCACTCAATCAAACGACACTCACTTCGGTGAAATCTTATTCTTCCTCTTGCTTCACTATTTCGAATGCAGATGCAACAACAAACAAAAATACTCTTCTCCTTCCGCGGGCAATACGAAGGTGCTTCAACCAACAACACTTTATCAACCACAATGTTAGGTCAATATATATGAATTATTTGAATCTTTTTAACCATGGGAGTCGACCCTTACATTATAAATTTGATTTAATTATATCTCACTTTAGAGCTTTACTTTAATATTAAAATTTTTATTTTAAATATTAAAGTATACATTATTAATTAATGTACATCATCATTCTAATTCTTCAAGCACTATAGTATAGATCATGCTCACCATTTGAATTTCTCAAGCACAATGATATTGACCATGCTTATCATTTGAATGACCATGCTTACCATTTGAATTTCTCAAGCACACAAATATTGATATTGTGACCTTTATTCTTGAACATACTCTTGCTTTTGACATCAATGAAAATTTCACAAATCCATTCTTGAGCTCATCATCTTTGAAGAATATTTTTGCTTTGATTGCTTTATTCCTTTGACATCAATGAAAACTCACAATTTCCAACATTTGTTTAAGACTATGTGTAGGGTTATTATCCTATAATTGTGTCTTAATGGACTTTGTTATTTTATACTTCTTACATGGTAGTAGTAATCTTTAGAATTATGTTTTAGTGGGATTAATTACTATTAGATTCCTCTTCCTTCTCTTAGTCCTTTATAAATATTCATAAGCATGGTATGTTCTTAAATAATTTTCTTTAAGCATAATCATTTCTTGATACAATTGTGCATGTGCATTGGTTTTATTGATACTATGTCATGGGATTGAGTGATATGAGATACCTCTTGCCATAGAGTTCTAGCCACTGTTAGTCCTCTTTCTTAGGGTGTTTTGATTCAATGCATTGCTATCCAATTGTTTCAATTCCTTATGTTTTAAAATTATTATCTCATGCATTACAATTTGCTAAGAGGTAAACATACATTATCAAATCCTCTTAAACATTTTACTAGGGTTATGCATAAGGGGTCAAACCCGAAATATATTTTAAAAAATTTGGTGAATCCTGGCCAACTTCATGTAGGAGGAAATGATGAATTGCCTTATTTTTTCACCAAAATTTGTAAAACCTTGGCAAATTTGATATTTTTGGCTAGAACAGGTGGAAAACACGGTTCAGCCTCGAACTGGGTGGAAAACACGGTCCAACCACGAACTAGGTGGAAAAATCCATCCGACTATAGTCCGGGTGGAAAACACCATCCGACTACAGTCCGAGTGGAAAACACCATCTGGCTACGGTCTGAATGGAACACACCATCTGACCACGGTTTGGGTGGAAAACAAGGTCCAACTAATAGATCGGGTGAAAAACAAGGTCGTACTAATGGATCGTGTGAAAAACAAGGTCTGAATAATGGATCGGGTGAAAAAAATGTCAGGGTAATGAATAAGGTGGAATACAAGGTGTAGTTAATGAACCTGGTGAAAATCAAGGTCCCACTAATGGATCAAGTATAAAACAAGGTGTGTGTAATGGATCGGGTGGAATACAAGGTTCGGTTAACGTATCAAGTGAAAAACAAGGTCTTGATCATGAATCAGATGAAAAACATGGTTCAATTCATGGATCAGATGAAAATAGGTTCTGGCTAACAAACCAAGTGAAAACAAGGTCCTGTTAGAAATAATAACACAAGCAACAAATAAAACACAGAAATATAACACAAAAAGAATGAATGGTCTAGAATCAAGATCCACAACCAACAACTTTGTGTAATGATCTGGGTGGAATACCAGGTTCAATTAATGTACTAGGTGAAAAACAAAGTTTGAGTAATGGAATGGGTGGAATACAAGATCTAGTTAACATATTGGGTGGAATACCAGGTCTAGCTCACAGATTGGGTGTAAATTAGGGTTCGGTTAATGGATCGAGTGAAAAACAAGGTTTGCCTAATGAATCAGGTGAAAAACAAGGTCCAGGTGGAATACATGGAGAATAAGGTAAAATAGGGAAAAATATGGAAAATAGAGCATTGACTTATTTTCAATAAATGATTAAAAACAACAAAAGAAAAACCCACAATTAGATGACAGAAAAATAGATCTTATTAATACAACTGCTTCAACTCATATTCTCTAAAAACTAAAAAACACAAGATTATAGATTCACAATATCTTAAGAGAAATAGAGAACCTGATCTGATAGTTGATCCCGATGCAAAATAGTGTTTGGTTGTCGATTCAAGAGGAAAAAGTTATTCGACGATTGATTCGAGTGGAAAAGAAGGTCCTGTTGTCAGTTTGGGTGGAAATAAAGGTTTGGAAGTTGGTCCGAATGCAGAACAAGGTCTGGCAACCCTTTTGGGTGCATAATAGAGTCCGGCTATTGGTTTGGTGTAGATATTGGTTTGATTTTGGTTTGAGTTGATTTTTGATCCGGATCGACTGGTTTATGCACACGACTAAAGTTCGATGGAATTATGCAATAGATTGAATGTTTCAGTTCATATTTTCACTTGGAAGGTTTTAATTTTTGTTGCGGCTACTTGATTTTCTAATAGTTTGAATGTTTTAAATGAAAAATTATCGCTGGTGTGTTAATTATATATAGTGGTATAGTTGGTGAATTTGGCAGGATAAGTTAAAAAATTTAAAAATTTTAGGTGAAAAGGGTCCACGATTTAGGTGGGAGTGTTGGCGAATTTAAAAAATATATATGTAATACTATTATCAATGCATGATGAACCAACACCTAAAAGTTTTTTGTCTTGAAAATTTTGGGCAGGCTAATGTCCAGGGTCCCCAAAATTGCCAATTTGTATTTTTTCTAATATTCGCTCAATTTGCAAATATTCGTCGTTGTGCATAACCCAACTTTTCCCTTAAAAATATTGTAAAGCTTATAATAGGTATTAAGCATTAACATTCATGGAGCTAGCCATAATGGAGGTTGTTCATGGTAGAATCTAACAACCAATAAAATAGAGACCAAGGTGCAAGCAATTAGATCAGAACCTAATTGCTATTGATTTCTCTTTAATTTATTTTTAACATACCTAATAGAACAAGAAAGTTGTATTTTCATTGAAATAAATTATAAGGATTCAACCACTTTTACTAGACCTTGATCCAATGGTGAATCCATTTAGTTAGAACCTAGTTTCCTTGCTCTTTTTATTCTTTTATTTTTTATCTATTTTTAATCCTTTATTTTTTCATGATGACGAGGCATTCACCATCAAGCTTAAAAGGTATACCTCAATTTTAATATTTTTCTTGGATATTTAGGAGATCTCCCTATAGGATATCTATATATTTTAAATAACCCAAATCACTTGAAAACACCCCTCCCTCTTCTCCTACTTGAAGATAAAGATCCAGTTCTATTGTTCTATGAGGGACTCTCAAAATGGCCTAGGCTCAACAACAACACCAATAGCCTCAATTGAACTATCCTTAATGAAATACTTTTGGTCCCCTTGATTTGGTTGAGATAAGTTGATTTCCTCTAAAATTATTAAATCTTTATCAATATTTTTTGTATCTAAATAGAGAATTGCATACAATCCTATTCATGAACTCATTCATTTAAAATCCATACATAGTATTGAGCATAAAAATATGATGGTCAAACTAATTACTCTATCTATAGAAGTTAATTTTGCTATGTGATACAATAATCTAGTTGAAGGAAGCATCAAAATCTAGTATGATCTGGTTAGTAGCTTGATCCAAAATTTCAATGGGATGATAGATCTATTTTCATTGTACATGTAGTTCAATAAAGAAAAATCTAGGTCAAAATTCATGAATTATCCTACTCACACACTTTTAAATAGAGGCTAAATTGAGCCAAAATTGGCCCATATAAAAAATGCAAAAGCACCTACACCACAACCAATTCAACAAATATAAATATTGTAGCCTCCAACCAACAAGCCCAATACCACTGTTGGATCATCCAATGCTACAGCTAAGAAAAAGTTAGAGGTAACTTTAAAAGAAAAGGAAAAAATACTACAAAAGCTTACCTTTCCTTCCAACAATAAGAAGAGGATTAAAGCCACTAAAAATTACAAAATGATAGTGAAAAATGAGAAAACAACTACTTACTATTCATAAGATTTTAATATTGTTAAAGAACTAAATAAGAATCCTTCAAAGCTAAGAATACTCTATGTTTTAGTTCTTACTAATTAGTTTGAGAGCCTAAAAGAAGTTGTAAGTAGTCTAATCTTGGAAGATAAATCTAATTCAAAGATGAAATATAAGGCCTATATTCAATCTAGTGGTTAAAAAAACTAAGTAAATCCTCCTCAATTAAAGAAGGAGAAACCTACGACCACTGAGCCTTATCCATTTTCCATCACTTTAAGGCTAGATGAATATCTATAATTCAATTGTAGATTTAGGATTTCCACTACATCATGTTGAAGTTTATAGTTAAAGAACTAGAAATGAAGTACAATCATACTTATAATGGACTAGTGCACATGGATGGCTCCAAGGTCAACATAATTAGAGCAATCAATGACCTTTTTATAATAGTGCATTATTACCTAGAACTCATGGCAGATCAAGAGGTGGTGATGGTTGATCTCCTACCCTATTTTGGTATGTTATTATCTAAGTACTTAGCAAAACATTGGCCAACAAAAGATACATTTCATGGTTTTCTCTCATTTGAAGATCCCTTACAAGGAAAAAATAATCTAGCTAAGAAGGTTAACACATTCTATATGGAGAAGTATGATTATTCTTCTCTAAGACTACCTAAAATATACTATATTGAAGAACAAGAGGAGAAATATTTGGAGGAGATAGACAATGAATTAGTGTAGATAATGATGGGAAATATCATTAAATACTATGAGAAATTTAGAATCTTTCAATATATTGAACAAGGAATATACATGGTCATCAAATATATCAATGAGGTGCTTGTACTTAACAAAGTAAAGTTAGAATGCATCAACCAAATATGGACCTATACTTTGATGGGACCCAATGTAAGAATGAATTTGGGAATATAGTAATCATAATTAATTCATGTAATAAATCAAGGAGTGCTCCTTCAATTTTACTTTCAATTATACCTACAATATGATATAATATGAATCTTTATGCCTTGGAGTACAAAGAGAAAAAAATTGAAAGTAAATAACATTAAAAACTTTAGCAATTTTGTGTTGGTTGTAAGACGAGCTAGATATTTATGTTCTACAAATTAGAAGAGTCCTAAATTCTATAAGTATAGAGTATGTTATTTGTTGAAATCCTCTAATTTTGTTAATATTCAAGCAATAAATAGAGATCAAAATAAATTGGTTGATTTTTTAACCAGTAAAGGATCTCAATTTGACCCTACGCAATGGTTATTTCTTATGAAAAATATCAAGCTAAAGTGATCTTCAATTATTTAGTGCCTGAAAATGATGAAAATTAGCAAGTATTTCTAAATAATTATGAGGAATTTTTTAATATCTATTACAAAAATTTATTCTCATAAGTATAAAAGCTCATCAAATATACTAAAATATCAAATTATTTACCACAAACCCAATAATCTACACAATGTAATAAATTCATAATGAGACATAGATAGGTAATACCCTTAGGGTATTCCTATTAGATTTCATAATATTGTCCAAAAACAAACAAAATTAACACATTATCTAGAAATAAGAATAACTCACACAAAGAACATAAGCAATATGAAGGGTGTCTATAAACACCAAAATGATATCACTAAAGGAAAAAATATACTCCAATAAGGGGTACAAACACCTAATTACAATTGACCTTTAAATCAAATTTAAATAATTGACCTTAAGGTATATTGATAAAATATTACAATAAGCCCAATTTTACAAGTTGTATGAAGGCCCATAGGTCTATACAAAAAATAAAATACAAAATTCAATAATGGCCTCAACGGATGCTTAATACCATATATTTCAATATCCCCTCTTAAGGCAAATGGGGAACACAAAGAGAGACTCTTATCATTCATCCCTCTTAAGGAAAACTCTACCATGCCATGATGCTCCTACAATCACAAGTAGTCACTTCAAGCATGGCCTTGGCCAAGATATCTATTATTTACTTTGGTGATGGCATATAGATTATATCAAACATCCCATGAGCATTAAGTCATCAAATATAGTGCATAGAAATATCAATGTGGCAATTTGTTGATAAAGCACTAGATTCTAGACAAGATTTATGGAACTCTAGTTGTCATAATGAAGGATGACTAGAAACTACTATATCGATCTATTCCAAAATCATAAGCATACATTAGAGGTTCTTGGAAACCTCATTAACAACATAGTATTCAACTTCCATAAAAGACTAATATATATTGGACTATAGTTTATAATACCAAGATACCTATCCAAAACCAAGATAGAAAATAAACTAAATAGTAGAGCATTGATGGTCCAAATCATCTGTTATAATCACAATGACACTGAGAGGGGGGGTGAATCAGTGTGTTCTTTAAAAACTTAAAACAATTTAGACTTTTAAATAAATTGCAGCAGATTAAAACAAAAATAATAAAAGTACTAAGAGCATCACACATAACACGACATTTTAACGAGGTTCATCGATGTGGCTACTCCTCAAAAATACTGCTTGGACTACCATCCAAATCTAGTCAAATGCAAAGCTCCAACTTTACATAATCATTCACCAGCACCAACTGGTAAGAGGCACCAACCCCTAAGTTTTATCTGCTACAACAGAATGGAGCACCAACTCCAATTTTTCCAGCACCAACTGGAAAGAGGCACCAACCCCTTTTTCAAGCTACAACTTGAAGATAATAATAAAAATTGCAGAATGTAAACTTTCACCTCAATTATCACGATCTGCTATTTTTTTGCGATCTGCTGCTTGTCGGCATTCGACTGCTGCTGTGAAAAATGATTCGCACTTTTTCAACCACTCCTCTATATCTCTTCGCGTTCTTTGCTGCAACTTCACAGAAATATCACTTCTACAGCCAGCACACTATCATTTCACACTCGAAACATGACTTCTGCATACCGCGTTCTTATCTTCTCTTCGCACCACTCACACTGCTGCACCCGAAATTCATACACATATATCACATCACGCTCCTCCTTTTAAACTCGAAGAACCCTTGCTTTTATAGAAGAAATTTTAGAGGCAAACCCTAGAAGAACGTTGACTAAGAAACCCTAGAATTTGTCGATTGCCAAACCCTAAAATCCATTGGCCCAGATTTAACTTTGTCGGCCTCAAACTCTTCTCCACCTTCGTTACCTTCCTGTAGCTTATTGCCGTGAAATAGTAACACGTCGGCCCTTTTTAATTTAATTTAATATTCTAATTTAAATTTTTAATAAAATAAAAATTTAAACTAAATATTTAAAATTAAATATCTTCAACATCGGGGCATCTTTTTCAACAAAACGAAGAGCCAACTTGGGTTTTAAGAAAAACCCATTTCAAGTCTGTTATCCACTGCATCCTTGGATCTGACTGCCTGTGTTGACAACAATGACAATCCTTCTTGCTCAACAATCTCCCCCTTTGGAATTGTTGGCAACACCTGTATACATTTTTGTAACTCTTCTCCCCCTTTGTCAATAATACCAAAGGGCTGCTGCAGACTCTCCCTATGTCCATCCTCAATCTTCTCAAGCACAGTTTGACTCCCCCTGAGTCCATCCTCACACTTCTCAAGCACAATTTGACTCCCCCTGAGTCCATCCTCAAACACTCAAGTGCTCCCCCTGAGAAGGTGATCCTTGTAGCTAGTCACTTCTTAGGAAGTGTGACTACTCCTAATTTGCTTCGAAGATACTCAAATACTTCCTTGGGCAAAGGTTTTGTAAAAATGTACTGCTACTATTACTGTAGTTGGGACATAGTCCAATCGACTTCTCCTTACGCAACTTTGTCTTTCAAGAAATGATACCTTATAGCAATATGCTTTGTCCGTGAGTGCATTCTTGGATTCTTAGAAATGTTGATTGCACTGGTGTTGTCACACTTTATCGATATTGGTTCACTAAAATTAATACCAAGATCTTTCAAGGTCTGTTTCATCCACAAAACTTGTGTGCAACATGTTGCTACTGCAATATACTCTGCCTCGGCTGTAGATAAAGACACTGACTCTTGCTTCTTACTGTGCCATGCAACCAATCTGTCCCCCAAATAGAATGCTCCTCCACTGGTACTCTTCCTGTCATCAACACATCCAGCCCAATTTGCATCTGAATATGATATAAGAGTGAAATCTTTGCCTCTTGGATACCACAATCCATACTCCATGGTGCCTTTGAGATACCGAAAAATACTTTTAACTGCTGTTACATGAGTCTCTTTGGGACTGGAACGAAATCTGGCTACCATGCACACTTGCCTGCAAAATATCGAGTGCAGTTGCGGTTAAATATAGTAAGCTTCCTATCATTGATCTATACATGGTTTGATCTACAAGTGGAGATTTGTCTTCTTTACTTAACTTACAGCCTGTTGTCATGGGAGTACTGACTGGCTTACTATCCTCCATAGTGAACTTCTTTAACATCTCTTTCACATATTTGATTTGGGAAATGAATATACCTTTCTCATTCTGATTAAGTTGTAGTCCCAAAAAATAAGACAGTTCACCAATCATTGACATTTCAAATTCATTATGCATCTTGTTTGCTAGGTATTTACAAGATTCATCTTTGTTGCTACCAAATATGATGTCATCCACATAGACAACAAGAACAATGAGATGCCCATATTCTGTTTTCACATACAGATTATTGTCCACTAAACCTTTCTTGAATCCTTGTTGAGAGAGATAATTATCTAGCCTAGCATACCATGCCCGTGGTGCTTGTTTTAATCCATACGAGTGCCTTCTTTAATCTGTAGACAAGGTTAGGATCTTCACTGATTTGAAAGCCATCTGGTTGTTCAATATAGACTTCTTCTTCAAGTTTCCCATTTAAAAATGCGGATTTAACATCCATATGATAAACTCTGAAGTTCTTGTAAACTGCTAGTGCCAAAAACATCCTAATAGCTTCTAATCTAGCTACTGGTGCGAAAGTCTCTTCAAAGTCAATCCCTTCGACCTGTGCATAGCCTTTGCAAACCAGTCTTGCTTTATTTCTAATGACCTGACCGTTTTCATTTAACTTGTTGCAAAATATCCATTTAGTGCCGATTACATTCTTGTTTGCAGGTCTAGGTACTAACTCCCAAGTTATATTCTTTTCAATTTGATCTAACTCTTCATTTATTGCCTTCATCCAGTTGTCATCTTTGCTTGCTTCATCTATGTTTTTGGGCTCAATTCTGGATAAAAGAGAGTAATTACTTATTACTTTCTTTCTTGTCTGAATGCCAGCTGTGGGATCTCCAATTATTTGGTTTCTAGGATGATTTTTTTGCCAATTGCCCATTCTAAATTTTCTATTTTCTTGTACCTCTGAGCCATCCGATAAGTTATCTACATTAGCCGTATCTGTATTTTTTGTGTCATGTACTTCATCTCCTTCAATGAATTCTTCGTAGATTGGATAGTTTTCTTGAAAATTAACTATTTGTTTCCTCCCTTCATCGAATTTAACGTCTACACTATCCACAATTTTCTTGAGTCTCTTGTTGTAGCATTTGTAAGCTTTGCTGTGTGGAGAATAACCAACAAACACACCTTCATCTGCTCTATCTTCAAACTTTCCAAGATTGTCATCTATTTTTCTGATGTAGCACTTGCGACCAAATACTTTGAGATGTTTTGTTGTTGCTTTCCTACCAAACCACAGCTCATACGGAGTTTTGCATTCATGAGTTCTTAACATATACCTGTTCTGAATGTATACTGCTGTGTGAACTGCTTCTTTCCAGAATCTATCTGCTATTTTGCTTTCTGCCAGCATGGTGCGTGCCATTTCTTGAATTGTTCTATTTTTCCTCTCTACTACACCATTCTGCTGAGGAGTTCTGGCTGCTGAATATTGTCTCCTGATGCCATATTTTTCACAGTATTCTAAAAATTCATTCGAAATAAATTCTCCTCCTTTGTACGACCGCAAGCATTTAATCCTTTTCCCTGTTTCATTCTCTACCAGCTGTCTGAAAGTTTTGAACATTTCAAAGGCTTCGATTTATCTTTTAAGAAGAATATCCAAGTCATTCCGGAAAAATCATCAATGCACGACATAAAGTACTTGTCATCGTTTATGCTTTGAGTCCTCATGGGTCCGCATAAGTCTGTGTGAATAAGTTCCAAAGGCCTGCTAGTGTGATGTTCTTTTGTTTTAAATGAAACTCTAGTCTATTTACCCTTCTGACATGAAGCACACATACTATTTGCAGGTTTTTTAATGATTGGAATATCTCTCACTGCTTGTTTAGCGCTAACTCTTACCGGATTATCAAAACTTATGTGTCCAAGCCTCTTATGCCACAACCAGTTCTCTTCTTCTTGTCCCATGAAACACATACCTTCTGAAAATTCTGATAGTGTGTACAGATTGCCAGACGTCCTTGAGCCGGTTGCTATTAATTTCCCATTCTTTGTTTTTTTGACTTCACAACCCTGCTTCTTGAACACCACTTCATGTCCTTTGTCACAGATTTGACTCACACTTAACAGGTTATGTTTCAGACCATCCACATATAGAACTTCTTCTGACTTGATTTTCCCTTCACTTATTTTGACCGATCCTTTACCTATTATTTTGGCTCCATCATTATTGCCGAACTTCACAGAACCACCCTCATATTTCTGAAGATTTTCAAATTTTTGTCTATCACCTGTCATATGACTTGAGCAGCCACTATCAAGAATCCACGGTACATATTTATTCTGAGCTCTAAAAGCAGTCTGCACTATTAAGGATTCTTGTTCTTTCCTGAGCTATTTCTTTTGTTTCCATTCTGTCTTAACTATGTTGTTGGGTTCTAGCTGAGATTTTCCCTTTTTAGAATTTTGCATATATCCTTCAGAAGAACTACTATTGTGTTTTGCCTTATATGGTTGAGTTCTTCTTTTCTGAGGTTGAAATGAAACGGACATACTACGGCAATTTACGGAAATATGCCCAAAGTTGTGACACTTAAAGCACTCTCTTGCATAATTCATTAAAGGAGCAAACACATTTATACTAGTGAAACTTCTTGGACCTATATTGTATTTGCAATCAGCAATTTTATGCCCATAATTATTACATTTAAAACAAAAACCATAGAAATAATGAGTAAACACTGAAAGATGGTCTTGGCCAGGTTGTTCTTTGGAGCCTTGGATCTTCTATTCTTTTGATGTGTGACCTTAGTAAAGCCATCATTGTCAGCTGTCATTTCAGGTCTGGCATTATATCTTTCTTTTGCTTGATTCGTTTTACTTTCCACAGCCTGTTTCTTGTCTTTGTTCTTTTCACTTTCAACATTGCTTGTTTTTGGTTCAGTTGATGATTCTCCTTTAGTAAAGCCGAGACCAAATTTGATGCCTGTGGATCTTTGATCGCTCAGAATTTTGTCCAATTTCATCGAGCTTTCTTCACGTTTTAGATGACGAGTTGATTTTTCGATCCGAGCTCTTGTATTTGTATTCGGAGACTCACATTTTCTTCTTCCAATTTGCGGCGATGGTCTATCTTCATAGAAACACTGTATTTCCGGATCTTGAGACATTTTCTTGTATTCTTGATCTGTGTTTTTAAAGCGGCAATAATGTCGTTTGCATCCTTAAGTTTCCTTGTCGGTTTTTCATTCTTCTTTTTCTCCGATTCCCATTCCGTAAGAGCAGACACTAGCTCACCCTCTAAATCAACTTCAGCCTCAACTTCTTCAACTTCAGAGTTCATCCCCTCTATGTTTTTTGATTCGTCTATTTCAAACGCCATAAAGAGAGCCTCACCTGTTCCTTCTTCAGAGTCTTCACTAGAGCTGTCCTCTGAAGATTCTGCATTTTGAGAGATAAAGCTTTTCTTATTGAACTTACCTTTTCTAAAATTTGGTTTCTTCCTCCATTCTTCTCTTTCTTGATGTTGAGTTTCTTCACCTTTGTTTTTGTCATTGAAAGGACATTTGGTAGCAAAGTGTCCAATGCCTCCACATCTGAAACACTTAAGAGGTAGCATTCCTTTGTACTTTCCTTTTCCTTTCTTCAGATTTCTTACAAAATTTGCTTCCATTATATCTGAATCATTTTCTTCTTCAGATTCTTGTTTTGTGCTTTTGCATTTTTGAGCTTTGAAGGTTGCTTCTCTATCTATGGGATTAGACTTTCCTATTCTCATTTCAAAAGCAGTCAAGGACCCATGCATCTCATCCATACTAAAATGATTTAAATCTTTGGCTTCTTCTATGGCAGAGACTTTAGAATCAAATCTAGAAGGAAGTGATCTCAATACCTTTTTCACAATAGCAGCATCGGTTAATTCTTCATCGAGACCTCTGATTGAATTTGTGATCCCATTGACTCTTTGCATGAAGGTCTCTATGTTCTCATCATTGTCCATCTTTAAAGATTCGTATTGAGCTCGGTGTGCTTGAAGTTTGGCCTCCTTGATCCTATCATCTCCTTCATGAATTTTCTCTAGTTTATCCCAGATATCTTTTGCTACAGTGTCTGTTGGAGCGGTGGCAGGAGCTTTGTAACCATTGACTACCGCACCCCAGATGTCAAAGCCCAAAGCATTGAGATAAGTCTGCATTCTAATTTTCTAGAACGCATACTTTGTCCCATCAAACAATGGTGCTTTGTTCGAAGAGAATCCTTCACCACTTGCCATTACTTTATTTCCAAGATCACCTTAGTTGTTTAAGCCTCTTTAGGAACCTGGCTCTGATACCAATTGTTATAATCACAATGACACTGAGAGGGGGGGTGAATCGGTGTGTTCTTTAAAAACTTAAAACAATTTAGACTTTTAAATAAATTGCAGTAGATTAAAACAGAAATAATAAAAGTACTAAGAGCATCACACATAACACGACATTTTAACGAGGTTCATCGATGTGGCTACTCCTCAAAAAGACTGCTTGGACGACCATCCAAATCCAGTCAAATGCAAAGCTCCAACTTTACATAATCATTCACCAGCACCAAGCTGGTAAGAGGCACCAACCCCTAAGTTTTATCTGCTACAACAGAATGGAGCACCAACTCCAATTTTTCCAGCACCAACTGGAAAGAGGCACCAACCCCTTTTTCAAGCTACAACTTGAAGATAATAATAAAAATTGTAGAATGTAAACTTTCACCTCAATTATCACGATCTGCTATTTTTCTGCGATCTGCTGCTTGTCGGCATTCGACTGCTGCTATGAAAAATGATTCGCACTTTTTCAACCACTCCTCTATATCTCTCCGCGTTCTCTACTGCAACTTCATAGAAATATCACTTCTACAGCCAGCACACTGTCATTTCACACTCGAAACATGACTTCTGCATACCACGTTCTTATCTTCTCTTCGCACCACTCACACTGCTGCACCCGAACTTCATACACATATATCACATCACACTGCACCTTTTAAACTCGAAGAACCCTTGCTTTTATAGAAGAAATTTTAGAGGCAAACCCTAGAAGAACATTGGTGAGAAACCCTAGAATTTGTCAGCTGCCAAACCCTAAAATCCAGTCGGCCCAGATTTAACTTTGTCGGCCTCAAACTCTTCTCCACCTTCGTTACCTTCCTGTAGCTTATTGCCGCGAAATAGTAACACGTCGGCCCTTTTTAATTTAATTTAATATTCTAATTTAAATTTTTAATAAAATAAAAATTTAAACTAAATATTTAAAATTAAATATCTTCAACACGGGGCATCTTTTTCAACAAAACGAAGAGCCAACTTGGGTTTTAAGAAAAACCCATTTCAAGTCTGTTATCCACTGCATCCTTGGATCTGACTGCCTGTGTTGACAACAATGACAATCCTTCTTGCTCAACGTCATCAACCCAATCTACATCAAATAATCCTATAAAAAATAGAGGTACTTTAATTGAATAGTGAATACCAATATGGTATGACCTTTGATGTACCAAAGGATTTGCTTGGTGACTATCTAGTGGCTATCACAATGTACCTAGAATAATAATTAGCAACAAATTTACTATTTGGCCAAGTATGGATAAGATAGATAAAATCCATAACATGCAACCAATACAAAGTAACATCTACCAAAGGTGTAGTGTAATATGCTTAAAGCTTTAAAATAGAAGCAAATAGAGCATGAGCAAGTTTGCAATCCTCCATCCTAAACTATTGTAGAAGATATAAGGTATACGCAGCTTGAGAAATGGTTATCATCAAGGTTGATTTATCAATTTAAATCCCAAAATAATGAAAAATATCCAAATATATCATCATAAAAGTGTCACAAAGTCATGACTTCATCTCTTTGACTAAGGATGTTAAAAAAAAATTAATGTAAATATCATCAATATATAACATAGTCACCATATATAAATCATCTTGATGCTTGAAATAGGCATCATTATTTGCCTTACATACCTAAATCAATAACTAATAAAGAAAAAATTGATCTTCTCATACCAAGCACAAGGAGCTGGCTTATTCTCA
This sequence comes from Wollemia nobilis, assembly GCA_028583015.1. Classification (NCBI taxonomy): domain Eukaryota; kingdom Viridiplantae; phylum Streptophyta; class Pinopsida; order Araucariales; family Araucariaceae; genus Wollemia; species Wollemia nobilis. The sequence goes on from JAQPPZ010003510.1 coordinate 1,414,318, forward strand.
TACAATGATATCTTTAGGAATTATACCAAGGGAGTAGGTACATCAAGCTCAAAGTGAGGTGGTTGCCACATATAGATATCCTCCTAATCTCACCATTATGAAGGGCACTCTTCACATCCATTTGATGCACCTCATAACTATAAGAAGAAACTATAAAAAGAATCATCCAAATAGAGTCCATGTTAGCAATTGAGACAAAGGTATTCAAGTAGACAATTCCATATTAAGAGAATCCCTTATCAACAATGCATGTATTATGCTTCTCCACCTGACCATTTGAAGTGTATTTATTTTTATAGTCCCATTTACATCCAATAATATTCCTTCCTTTTGGAAGGGGAACAAGTTCCTAGTCTAATTCTACATAAATGGTCAAACTCAACAAGCATAACATCCTACCACTCTAGATAACCCTTGTCTTGGTAATAGGTGAGTTAGTCTCTATAATTATCATCTCTTGAGATTAAGGCCCAAGAAGGATATTTCCAATAATATTCCTAAGAAATAATGGGTTGATCTCCTTTAAGGAGGGTATAGATCCACTTGGGTATCAAACAATTCATGTAAAACTAAGGCACATCTTATGGAGAAGCAATATTAAATACTTAATGAAGCATCTAATTGAAAATCATCATCCACTTCAACTTCCATCATCATTACCCAAGGCATAGGAGGATTAAGATATTTTTCTCTAGGATCCAAAGATATTGGTGCTAGAGAGAAATATCAGTAAATAGGATTCAAATTAGAGGGTCCTTCTAAAGAATACAAAATAATTGGAATGGTACCAATGAATATATCTAAAATATTGATGTTACTCTCAAGAACGTTATGCGTTGTAGTTATGCAAGAGATGGCAATGCTTAGTCATTTGAAAAGTTGCCCTTGAATATACAATCCACTCTTCAAAAGATGTGGATATATAATATGATGAATGGACAACTACGTGTGCCTATGAGATCTCACCATCATGATAATCCTCATTCTAAGCATAGAAAAGAGTAACATTAACACCTTCATTTTGGTTGCCTCTTCATGATTCTTAATATACAACCAAAAAAATATGCCTTGTATCCTTCCTTATTACAAAAAACTATAAACAAGCTTTGTAAAGGGCTTCTCGGTTTTCTTCTGTACTTGCTTCAACTTCTTGTCAACTTTGATTTAACCACTTCCTTTGCATGAGACTAAATAATGATACAAGACTCTTATGACTTTGTTTCTAACCCTAATGGTGTAGGAGGTACTTGAATACATCATTAAGAGAAGGACTAATGTTAGAAAATTACACTTGAAGCATCTCATTTATAATGGCAATCATCTCATAAGATTTAAAAAATACTATTGAAAATAATATTAAGGAAATCAACAGTCTCCTTTCCCTTGTTGCATTATTTGCTAATGTAGATGTCTTCTTCTAACTTCATGAATCAATTAAATTTACTCATATATGGTTTCAAATATCCATGTTCAAGGTAGAAAGCTCTATTACCAATATACTAACTTGTGTAGAGCCAATACAACCGCACATATTTTGGAACTTTTTCAATATCTCCTTTGGATCTAATGTGTTGCTAATGTGGGTGTTAAATATATTGTCAACATGAAGAGCAATCAATGACTATAAGGACATACACATATTTTAAGAGTCCCTTACTTTGTATTAGAGTTTTTATCTTAAATTTTTAGATTGATCCAAGCATGTGATTTTTTGCATCATGGCTTCATGCTCAAAAATGTCCAAAAATATATTTTTTTGATCTTAACCACACTATTAGGGACATAACATTATGCTTGAGACTTCATTTTGATCCATTCAAGAAGCATTGGAAATATTAGAGAGAGAAGAATAATTTATATAGACAATTCTATTAAAGATAGAGTTTCTAACATGTTTGTGGAAAAAAGTTCTAGAGGCTCTAAAAAATGCAAAAAAAAATACTTACTAAAAATAGTAATTTTCTAATTTTTGATTGTCGTAGCCAAAATGCATCTCTAGCTATGTTGATGTATTAGTAAAAGAAAACACAAAAGGACAAGTCAGGTGTAAGTAATTTTTATTAACATATGCTTTGTAACTTATGGAAAGTGAATCACCACATTTCCATACGAGTGACCTTCTAACCCATAGAATGTGAATCACCACCTTTCCATATGGGTGACCTTCCATATTCGATATAGTGTATTTCCAATACACCAATTCTTATATAAAGAGATATGCACTCATGACTAAAAAGCATTAGTAATGGATGTAATATTATAGCCTCACATCTCTCAAAGATTGCTTGCATTATACTTTATTTTCTGAGAAATAAAATAATTATGCTATTTTGCTTTCTTACTCTTGTGTTTTGGTTTGTTATACTCTATAATATTCTAATTACATTATTTCATCATATTCCTTAAATTAAAATTCTAAGTTTTAGATGAGTTAAAATTTTGAGTTTTAGATTAGTGGTATTAGAATAATTTATCTTTTGAGTGTATATCCATAAACATGAGATCATGACATTGAAAGTTTGGGTATCAAAGGTAAGGTCTCTTTGATTACCTCCCTTGTCATTCTAAATGATCTTAGGAAGACGTAGAATGGACAACATCAATACAAATGATCCTTTCAATAAGATGTTGAATGAATCCCTCATGAAATAGAGGAATGAAATGATGGACCTATAGAAGCTAGTTCTGACCAACCAAAGAAATAATGTATATAGTACTAATAAGTGTCAATGCACATATAATTTTAAATTTCAATGTAAAAAAATGAAATGCATATGAAATGAAATTTAGATATGTGATATAAAGGATGATGACATAATTGTTTATGAATTGTAACTATAGTAAATAAGTGGTAATGTATGAAATGTATGTGTAAATAGGGAAGTCATTATGGGTGAGGTGTGTTTGGCAGTAGTTTTTGGTAACTATCGGGGCCCAAAATTAAATTGGACCTTCCATTAATTTGTATAGTACTATGTACCAAAGATACTACACTATATGCAAGAGATGGCATCCATTCTAGATAGTCTATCTATCCATTGTGCATTGTATTGCCAAAGCATATATTCTATACTATTGTTATCATAAAAGTAGAGTAGTACAATTATAATTCATCCTTCATCTATGTGATAATATATAGATATATATATTATCACATAGATGAAGGATGAATCATAATTGTACTACTCTACTTTTATGATAACAATAGTATAGAATATATGCTTTGGCAATACAATGCACAATGGATACACAGATTATCTATCTATCTATCTATATATATATATATATATATATTATTTATGATATTATTTTTTTTTGATAGTCTAGTAGATTGTGTGCATATCAAGTTTTGTATGCAAGTGTGGAAGAGTTGCAACCAGATCATTGTACATGGTAGAGTTATAGTCTAGATTGTCATATGAGGATTTCCATACAAGTGGATTGTAATGTGTTGTTCAAGTGGTGAACTATAATACAAGTGAATTGTGAGGTTTATAATCAAGTATTATCATACAAATGCTTATTGTACAAGTGAAAGGCCCTAATTATCATACAAGTGGATTACTTAACCATAGTACAAGTGCATTATCACTTGATTTCCATACAAGTACATGACAATTGATTATTGTTCAAGTGCATGGTGAGGAAGTGTGAATTTGCATTAACTAAAGTCTTGTTTGACCTTTAAATATATCATTATATTCCTCCACCATTGGGAAATTTACCACCATGCTACATGTGGCATCATTGTTGAATTGAAGTTGGGTCTATTTAGTTGAAGTTTAAACCAACAATAGATGCTATATTTGGCATTGTTGTGATTATAAAAAATAAACAAATACACATGCAATGTTGAGAGGTGAATTATAGATAACTTAACACGAGGACATGGGATACAAGGTCAAAAAATGATTTAAATTCCTATAATTAGAAGAAGAATAATTTCTCAACAACATGGTATTGAGCAAAGTAAATATTCAAATATTGCCAACCAAGTACTATAGTCTTGGAAAATAGAACTTGAAGATCCAATGATTGAGCATGTATGGAGTCCTAAAGAGGAGGTAATCTAAGTGAATCACATGAAAGGTAGTAGATATTGTTTTTAACAATGGAAGAATTACAAGGTGATGCACAAGTAAATAAAACAAATACTATGGAGAATGTTCATGTAAGTGAAGGCACCAATGTGGAGGTTGCATGAGGAGATGGCATTGAATAGCTAGTAACATTGGTAAAAGAGTAGGGGGATTTTTTAGGAGGTATAGAGGATGGGAGTTAGGAAAAAAGGTAACCATAGAAGAATGTTTGGGTGAGGAGATCAAAACCAACATTCATATTTTCATAAATAAGGTTGCAAAATGTGGATGCACTAGAAGTTGGTTGAAGATTATTTGTTAAGATGTAAGATGAAGAAGTTCCAAGTAAAGAAGAAAGAGAAGAAGAAATACACGAGGAAACTAAAGAACAACTACCACCAATAGAAAATATGGTTAATATTGTAGCAACAGTGGGCAAGCAAAAGTGCCCACTATTTTTGGATGATGAAAGGAAGACCCAAAATACTATATTGGAATGTGTGTGACAATATGGTGAGCAAATGGAGTGGAAAATAAAGGATAATGGTTAAGACTATTTCTAGTGACATTGCAAGGAATCACAATGGACTAGCATTTGAAGAAAGAAAAGACAAATCCTTCAATACATGGGAAGATTTGACAACTAAATTCATTAAGGAATTTAGACAACTCTGAGATGATATTGAGATCATCAAAGAAATATATGCCACAAACAAAAAAATGATGACAATATTAAATCCTATAATATAGTACTAAATGAATTCATTGATAAAATGGAAGTTACACTAGTATATGGTTTGTAGATATGATGGCTCTTAGAAAAATGCTACCAAGATACAAAAAATAATATGAAGGCAGTACCATTGACTACCTATGAAGAGGCATATAATAGAGCTATTAATTTATAGAGTTAAGCAAAGCAAAAAGTAGTGGTATTGATTCACTATAGATATTCAAATTTTGATAATGATTGGGATAGTTTACATGTGGTAATGTAGGCCATGTGAAAATACCTAGAGAGAATGGTATGAGATTCCAAGGAAAAGAGGAAAGAAAAACAAGATACTTAGTGTTCTAACTGCAAGGTAGGACATACAAATATCACTTGTCTAAATAATACCTTCTATAACATATGTGAGATAGTGGGGCATGCATTTGGAGATCATCAATTTAACTTAAGAACTTTGAAGCACCAAAACTTGTTGGTGCAAAAAGAGGAAAAACAAGAGAAACCCAGTTTTTCTAAGAGTGGGCAACCAATGACAAATGACATATATAGAAATAACTACAAAGGAGAAATACAACTATAAAGGGGCAATTGATAGTAGGGAGGAAGAATTCAATTGCATTATGATTTACATAGAAGGCCTATTATACAATGTTGAAGATACCATGAGTGGGGGCACTTTACATAAAATTATCAAAATTTGTTAGTTAGGGATAATGCCAAGAATAGTAATAGTAATGAATTGATGTGTTGTTGATATGGTCATAGAAATTAAAAGGAGTTAAATATCCTAAATAATATGAGTTTGGGTAACTCATAGAATATCAATGCCATTGATATAGAGGAGCCTCTAGTAAGCCAACAACAAAAAGATAATAATGTGCTAGCAGTAACAAGGGATCAAGAAAATAAGGCTAAATAATACCCAAATCCTATCATAGAAAAGGAAATATGGAAGGAAGCACATGATGTGGTGGAAGAGGAGATGAAAAAGGTCAGGCAAGAATGACTCTTTCAAGAAAAAGTTGAAGAAATCAATCATTATAAACAAAGATAGGTGGTTAACATAAGAGTTGGTGACACAATTATTGAATATGACAGTTGAAGTCAAGGTCTTAAGTTTACTTAGCACCATACTAGATCTTTATGCAATGGTAGGTGATATGATTAAGTCGATGAGTAGTAGAGCTACAGTATCAACAAGAAGCAATTGTAAGGAGAAGAGATTAGTTTATCGATCCAACAATATTAAAATTGATGTTGGAAAAAAACTAGCATTAATTTATATCAAGTTGCTAGATCATAAATTAATGTAGGTGGTCATCGATGGAGGGTCAAGTGTCAATATATTTCCTAACAAGACTTGGTGGGAGATCAGAGCATCATTATTATGGTATTCAAATTTAAAATTGTATGGTGCAAACTAGTAGGGATTAAAATGAAGAGATTTTATGGCTCAAAAAGTAAAAATAGTTGACCAAGAGTTTATCATGTTGTGATCATCATGTAGAAACTAGCATACAATGCATTTTTGGGAAGAGGATGGTTGTGCATGGTCAAAGTAAATCACATATAGAAGAAGGATTGTATAACATTCAAATAATGGTAGCACAAATATATGATGAATTTAAATCATTAATCCATGAACAAGAATTTCATGAAAACTGATCCAGGGAATTCATTTTCAAATGAAGACAAGGGACATGAAACAAATAATGGAGGAATATTGTAGTTTGAATACTGCATAAAGGATAAAGAATATTTGGATATCAAACTTCTCTATTGGTAAATGGAGGATTATGAAGCATTTCTTCCAAACTATCTTTGCATTTAGGTAGAAGAGAATTAGGAAATCCATGATGAATGAGGGAAGAGTGCCTATGAAGTTAGCAACTATAGTAAGAAGGAAAAAATGCACCAAAGGATGAAAAGAAGGAAAAATGGACATGTATGAAGAATTTCACAACATATACCATTGGTGATATGGTGATTGATGAAAAACTTGTTAGAGTTAGAGTATATTACATCATTTGGATCATGTAAATGTACCACCTTAGGTACATAGTTAGGATAGGATATTACTTTAGGGGAGTTATCTAGTTACTTCAAGCAATGTAATAAATGCACAAGTGGCAATGTGCAAGTTGTAATGTGCAAGGTGCCCCCTTGTATAGCTAGGTAGAGTGTTGGCCAAGGAATATATCTTCCTATATAAAGGGCCTCATAGTGGTAGATTAGATATCAAGCTCATATAAAGTTCATAGTAAGTTCATGTCAAACTCTTAGTAGTAGTACTCCTATATGGAGTACAATGTAGCTCTTTAGCTCATATTAATGGAATAACCATTTCCTCTATATTGCATTGTATTTCTATAATTTATATTTATAGTATATATTAGTCATATTGTAGTCTCACTTCCTTTCATACTTACTACATTTCATTAGGACCTGTGCTAGATCTCTCCACTGCATATATCCTCAAAATTTAATAAAAATAGCACACCCATTGGACATGGTGAAAGCAACAAGTGAACCTGATATCATAAAATATGAGAGACCATAAACGGTTTAGGTAAACATTGGTGATGAAGGAGAAGAAAATATAATTCATTTTGGAGATGAATGGTACTCGATATTGAAAGCAGTAGCTTTGAAAATATTTATGTAGTATAAAGACAAAATTGCATGGACATACAAGGATTTGAAAGGGATATCATCAAAATTATGTGTACATTAGATTCAGTTAGTTCCAGGTGAACTACCAGTAAAGAGGAGGTCATATAGGATGAATCCTAAGTATGAAACATTGGTGAAAGTAGAAATTCAAAATATGTTGGATGCATGATTAATCTTCAAGGTTACTATGAGCATGTGGGTGTTGCCAATTATCATTACAAAGTGAAACAAATTGGTACGTGTGGAACTTTGAAGTATGAATGCTGTAATAGTAAATAATTCCTTTACAATCCCTTTTACTAATTTGATCTTGGAAGAGGTGGTTGGACATGAAATTTATTCATTTTTGGATGTGTTTTTTGACTATAATCAAATAAGTATCATCGAGGAGGATAAGTTGAAGATAAAATTTGTGGTGGAGAATGGCATTTATGCATATAATTGAATGTCATTTCATATATGGAATTCCCAAACCACATTCCAGATAATAATTCTATATATTTGAGCAAATATCCATTTGAAAATTTAAGGTCCTCTTAGATGATTGGTCATTTTACAAGAAAAATTATGGGCATATAAAAGTGATGGAAGAGTTCATGAGGTTGTGTATGAATGTTTTTTTGTCATTGAATCCAAAAATATATAAATTTATAGTGTTTTATGACAAGTTATTGGGGCACGTATTGTGTAAGGAGGGGCTAAATACTAATCTTGAAAATATTTGCATAATTATGAGTTTATAGGTTTCATACATTATGAGCTTATTGAAGTCCTTCTTAGGACATATTGGGTACTACAAGATATTTATCAAGAATTTTTCCCAAGTTCCCCACCTATTATATGCTTTTACATGTAATAATATTCCTTTTTATGGATATAGGAGCATAGGAAATTTGAGAAGTTGAAGGTAAAGTTGGTTTATGCACCCATTCTAGTGTTTCTATACAAGGATAAAGAATTTCATGTCCATGTTGATGCATCTAATTTTACGATTGGATGCAATTTTTCCAAGGAGGGGCATATTGGGTTGCATTAGCCCATTTATTTTTCTAGTCAATTATTATCAAAGGCAAAAAATAACTATAGCACAATAGAGAGAGAATCTTTAAGGATGGTTTATGTAGTCCAAAAGTTTAGGCATTTCTTGCTAGCCAACCCTTTTTATTTTTATGTAGATCAACATGCACTATTATATCCGATTAATAAATTGATTATTCATGGATGAGTTAGTAGGTGGCTCATCACATTACAATAGTTTGTGTTTTGGTGGTGGTGAGACCTAGAAAGAATCATATGATAGTAGATCAATTGTCAAGGATTCGCTCAGAAGAATCTACTAAAGCACAAGTGTCAAAATAATTTCTTGATGCTCACTTATTTTCAATTAGTACACTACCATCATGGTACAAGTTGATTGGTGAATACTTGTTGATGGAGGAGCTACCAAGGAAGATGACAACAATATAAAGGAAAAATATCATCATCAAATTAACCATTCCAGTTTAGTACCAATTTGCTATATATAATGGGACTTAATGTGATATTGAGGAGATGCATAATAAAATAAGTGAATGCAATATTGAGATAATCAATTGAAGGATTGGTAGGAGGGCATATGGGAATAGATTTGATAACAAAAAAAGTGCTTCTAGAAAGGCTATGGTGGCCCACCTTCTATCATGATGCAAAGGAATTTGTGAAGGCATGTGATATATTCCAACAAGCTACTAAATAATTAGGGAGAGACTTCATTCCATTATATCCAATAAATCCATATAAGATACTTGATAAATAGGGTCTCAATTTTATTGGACCTTTGAAAATAATCCAAAGAGAAAAATGTCAGTATATTATGATGACGACTGAGTATTTAAAAAAATGGGTAGAGGTAAGGTAATTGCCTAGTAATTATTTAAAGAGTACAACTCATTTTTTTAATGAATAGGTGATCACAAGGTTTGGGATACCTTTATAGTTGATAAGTTATAGAGGTGGGCATTTCATTAAGAAAATCATTCAAAAGTTGATCACAAAGTTCAAGATTTTACACTCATTATCAAGCCCATATATCCTAGGGAAAATGGATAGGCTAAAACAATGAACAAATTCTTGATATCTATCATATATAAGACTTGTGGAGTTGAAGGTGTTGAATATGAGAAATATTGATAGTAGTTCTATGGATGTACAAAACTACATTTAAGCCAATGATAAACCACACACCTTTCTAGTTGATTCATGGATAGGAAGCAATAATATCTATGGAGTTCCTAGTACTAGGTTTGAAGGTGGTGGTATAGAACCATTTAGATGATTAGGAGAGCCTAGTGGAGAGGCTAATGACACTAGTAAAATTGGATGAGAAAAAGGTGATTGTATAATGGGCAATGGAGATTACCCAACATCAAAGGAAATTATGGCATGACAAACACCTATGAAAAATGGAGTTGAAACTAGGTGACTTGATATTAAGGTATAATGGAAAGCAAGAATAAATAAAAGAAATCTAAAGGTATTGTAGCTTAGGCCCTTCTAGGTAGTAGAGATTATGGACAATGGAGTGGTGTTGCAAAAATTAGATGAGACAATAATTCTTGAAACAGTTAATGGATTGATATTAAATCCATACAAAATGAAAGCATTGGTAACTACGGTTGGTTTCAATCTAGGATAAGGGGATGAGAAGATCATAGTAAGGCAAATCAGTCTTCATAGACATTGAAAATAACAGTGGTTCAGGAAGAAGGTAAATCAAGCCAAACCAAGGTGGAAACTAGTGCAAACAATAAGGAATAAATTTATCTAGGATTAGATTGGTTGTTTGGGAATACAAGATAAGAGTAGCTTATAATTGAAAAAGAAAAATCGGAACCCTTTCCCTTAAAGCAAAGGCAAATATGGGTTCAGATACAATTTCTATACATGGAAGAAAAAAATCTCAAATCACTCAATGAAGAAGATGTACAAATAATGGTGGTAACAAAAGAAACACAAAGGTATTAACCTTGTAATGGAGGAAGTGAACATGAAGATATGAGTTTTATAGCTAGAATTAATCTTCAAAAATGTATAAGGAGATAAATTCAACAATTACAAGAGCAGTATGAACAATTGTAATAGAGAAATGAGCAAATGAGGGATTAAATAGATCAAGAGGTATTCTGGTTATGAAATAACCTTCAAGATAGAAGGGAAAGAAATGAAAAATTAGATGAAATTATTTGAAGGGATATATTTTTGAAACCTATGTCATGGGAAGGTGAAGCAATAAAATGGATAACAGATTCTAGCAACATATCCTTTACCAATGATGAAGATAATTTGAGTAGTAACAGTTCCAGCTCAATAATTAGAAGATAGAGAATAGATGTCATGCTAGTGTTACAACATGATTCTCAAATGGAAGAAAATAATTTTGATTAATAAAGGTAGATAAGTAGGATTATTGAAGGTCTACCAACAAGCAGAGAAGATCCCTTAGGGATTTAAAGTAGTACGTAAGGACTATTAGGCAACCCATGAGGTGTGCATGGAGTAGGAATCCTAGGTAGTTTGGAAGGATTGTCAGACTCTTCAAGCCATTCAATATTTCGCATCCAATGGGTGAGGTTGGTTTTCCTCTTTATTAGTAGTTTGAGGGGAATATTTTTTCTTTCAACTACCTCTAGGTCATGATTACCTTTTTATCATGTAGAAAACAACCAAGTTTTGCATAGCCATTAGGTTTACCCATTAGAACCACCTAGTGGTTACAACTCTCATAGGAGATGCCATAGGAATAGGTGGCATAGAAGACCATATACAAAACTCAAACAACATAGAGAGAGGAATATACAATCCTAAATCAGGGAGGCCCACCCAAAAGTAACAAATAGAGAAAGAAATGTGTTTGAGTTTAGTGCATCATCATAAAAAGGAGAAGGTAATGATAGAGATAAATAAGAGATTATGAATAGCTAAATTGACCAATAAAATATTAAATAATATGGAAAATTTATGAAGGAAGAGGAAGGGTATCCTATCGATAAGTGTAGAAGGAAGAACACTTGTATGGTGGCTTGTCGTACAAGTGAGACTTGTATGACAAATTATCATATAAAAAATGTGTGTCATATGATTCCAATTCAATGTAGTTATACATATGGAGAAAATTATATGGTAGATGACCATACAAGGATGGCATAAGGAGAACATTTTCATAGAAATGAAGTTCAAATGGTATATCAGGAAAAAAAACATCATTAGGTAGAGGAATATGATTTGTGAATAGAGACACAATGAAAGTGATAGTATGTGTAGCCATATGAATTAGAAGAAAAAATATAGCATTAGATGCTTTCCTTAGAAAAGGGTAAAAATATGAAAAAATGTGTCATTAAGTTACCATGCAAAGGTGGTAAGATGACAAACTGGAAGTTATTGAGTAGATACTACATGGACATTAACAATTTTTTTATATTAATACACACATTGGGGAAGACTTGGGTATCCCAAATCCCAAGACCTAATAGAGAATAGGCAAAATGAGCCCAATGAGTAAGGAGGTGGGACAAACTACAACAAAATTACACAAAGGTCAAGCAAAGTTGTGTGAGTTACATTGAGGCACAAGGAACTATCAACAAAGGAAGAGCTACTAATAGAATATTGAGTAGGCATGCCCTAAGGTGATGAATTATAGAAATAAAAATGGAGAGTAAAATTATAGGCATACAAATGATTGTATAACCATATAGATGGAGGTGGAAGTAAGAAATTTCCAACTAAGGTATTGAGGGATTACAAATCACTACAAGGGATACTATATAGACAAGAGGTAGTAGAAAAATGAGAGAGTGATCTATGCAGTATAGAGAGGGTAAGTGAAGAATCTTCCATGCAATCACTTGGAGGGGACTATCATACAAATGGTGTCATATAAGTGATTAACCTAGTGTTAAAAAGAAGATCAAAATGTGTCATTGAAGCCCTAGTTGTGCTATACAGACAATTCCATACAAGATGGTCCTAAGGGGTGTTGTACAAGTGTAAGTATTAGATTATGTCACCATACAAGTGAGTCTATTGTATGATAGTTCCATACGAGTGCATCTATCATACAAGTGAAGGTTTCCAATGATAGGTGTCATACAAGCATAGTTGTAGTTTAACTTGGACTTGTTAAAGGACGAGAAGATGCGTAAGAAATCAAGTATTATTGAGAGGATACATTGAGTGGAGTAAAAGTAGAGAAAATATCCACCTAAGTAGATGTTGTAAATAAAATCTTGTTCACAAGTAGAAGGCATAATAGTAGCTCTAAGGAAAGGACTGTAGAGCAAGTTTGCGTAAGAAATATAGAACATGGTCAAGACATCAAATAGGATATTATGTGTAGGAATCATGGTGTACAATCCAGGGAGAGGCTAAGATCCAACACTTCTAGAAAGAGAGAGGTTGAGGTTGCACTTTAGGAGAAAGAAAAGAGCAAGGGATGAGAGAGGATTCTCATATCCTTTTCGAAGATTACTTGGCAATAGCCAATGGGAGAGTTCAATAGGAATTGGTGGAATGTGCATGAACATGATCATCCATGGAAAAATGCATTCAAGAGTGTAGGAATGCATCATATTTTATAGGTTCTAAACTTTGAGGAGTTCTTCAAGGAGTATTTGGTACAAATACTACAAACATATGAATAGGAGCATCGCATGAGAAGGATTCTTATTGTTGACTCTGAGGTGCAAGTGTTGTTCTAACCTAATAATTTTTTAAATAAATTTGAGCTACCATGTTTAGGCATACTAGTGAGAAAGGAATCAATGGACTTACACCAGTGGAAGAATAGTATGAGTAAGCTCATTGATCTTAGTCTATAGGAGGTAGCAAAACTATTGAAGTATGGAAACAATGGATTGAAGATGCAATAGTTGAAGGCATAGGAGTTGTAATGTATGATGAATGTGATCATGTCAAAGCTATTATGAGAACAAATATCCTTGGAGATACCCACTTGGATCATACCATATATGGAGGGGATTATGGTTGTCATTGTGTACAATTAGACATCGTGATTATATTATTGTATCATTAATTTCTATACACCATTTTTTTGATGGTCTTGCTCACTATTGCAATCATGATGAATGCTATGACATAAAAGAAGTGTTTTCTTAGGTTGAATGCACCTAGAGTTATTCTAAGCGTCAGTTGATTATATGGGGGTGGGTCCATGTGATGCCACTTATAAAACCTAGTACCCCAAAAAATAAGAAGGGTACTATAAGAAAGAGAAATAAATAGAAAAATTCAACGGAGGAGAGTGTATATTCATAGGAATTTGATAAGAAATTACATGTAGAGGAGCTAGTGCAAAAAGAGGTGAGATGTAGGAGGTTGGAGAAATATTTGGGAGCTCAATATTAGCATCAACAAGAGAAGATACAATAGTCATATTAGAACAAGATGTATGGACTGCCATAAGAAATAATGCATGAGGAAGTTCCTAAGCAGTAGGAGAGTCATACTATACAAGAAAGTACTATAGGAGGATAACTCAAGAAAAGGCTACAAGGTAGATAGAAGCCATCAAACATTGTAACATAGGAAGCACCAAATATGGAAAGGAATATGCAATAAAGGGAGGATAGGCCTACGTAGGAACTAGTCATTATGAGTGTGGATGTTAAATAATAGATTGTAGTGGAGGTTGCACAAGAAGATGGAGAGAATGCCAATTCACTTTGTAGTTTTACCAATATACCATTGTAGTGGTTCAAAAATAGGATCTATGTAGTTCATCCCAACATGATTAGGATGCATATATAGGATCATACCTATAGAACAAGAAGTGACATCAACATCAATAGTATCATACAAGAGTAAAAAGAAAATATAACTAGTCTTCATTAGATTTTAGAATATGGAAAAAGGAAAAAGGAGCCAACTTATGAAGTAGGAGATAAAGAGAGTAGGAAATGGTGGAAGCAAATGCAGCACAAACTATATTGAAAGGTAAGGTGGCCATAAGACTAATCAACCTAGTAGGCTAGGATGGACAAGATGTGGAGAAAACAACCACCAAAAATGATATATATGAGTTTTATGCAATGAGAATTTCCTTGTAGAAGTGCTAAATTTTAGGAAACCACCAGCTCTAGGGTACTATATCAATCAATAGGTTTATGATTTTTTCAAGAAGATGTTTGGAACCTTAAACATAGCAAGGATAGAGTTCTAGGTTGGATATCTTGTTAAGTGGTGATGATGATAGCTAATGATAGAAAATAAATTACGTAAGCTAGTAAAATAGGTTTAGGATGAGTAGATGAAGAAACTTGTCGACTCCATCAAACATAACCATGGGATTTGAAGACTAGTAGCATGAGAAACATGATTTGTGTGAAGAATCTATTATAAGGAAATTAGAATTCATGCAAGTAGCTAGCATGAGTCTACGTTGATGATTAATATTTGAAGTCTTACCCAAAGGATGAAGCAAATATCAAGTATGTCAAGCTTACACTTGAGCAAGTAAATATGTATGCCAAGTAAATTTTTAGCATATTTAATTTAGTGGTTAGCCATAGGGGTGGATAATATTCACAAAGTAAGGGAAGAATAGGCTAACCATTTTTAGGAACTAGAGGGACAACTTTTATAGGTTTAGGAGGATGCCAAAGTAGATTTGGCCAAGTTAAGAAAGGAAGTTGAGGAGAAGATTAAGGTGTAGAAGGAACATAATTAGTTGATTGACTAGCTGAGACTAGAATGTTTAGTAAGTGAGTAGTTGTTGGAGGTAAATAATAAATAGGTTAAACACTATGATTAGTTGGTAGTTGAGAAGTATGAAAAATTATCCATGGAAATAGTTGTAGGTGAGGTGTCCTATGTAATAGTTGTTAGGAACTACTAGGGCCCAAAGTTAAATAACACCCTATTCATTTGTGTAGTACCATGTATTGGAGGGACTACATTATATGCAAGACAGAACATCCATTCTGGATAGTCTATGTATCCATTGTGTATTGTATTTCCAAAGCATATGTTCTATAATATTGTTGTCATATAGGCAAAGTAATACAATGATGATTCATCCTTCATCCATATGATATTTATGTGATATTATTGTTGTTGATAGTCTAGTGGGTTTCGATCATATCAAGTTCTATGTGCAGGTGTGGAAGAGTTAGAGTCAAATCATTGTACCTGGTAGATTTGTAGTCCAGAGCATCACACAAGGATTGTCATATTATTGGAGTCATGAGAAGCATTGTACAAGTGGATTGCAGTGTATCGTTCTAGTAATAAACTATCATACAAGTGAATTGTAAGGTTTTTTATAAAGTGCTACAATACAAGTGCTTGTCGTACAAGCACTTCCTGTACAAGTGAAAGACCAAACTTGTTATACAAGTGGATCACTTGAATGCCATACAAGTGGATCACTTGACTACCATACAAGTGCATTGTCACTTGATTTTCATATAAGTGTATGCCAATTGATTTTTTTCAAGTGCATGATGAGCTAGTGTGAATTTGCATTGACTATAGTCTTGCTTGGCCTTTAAATCTATCATTTTTTAGCTCCACCATTGGGAAACTCACCAATGTTCTACAAGACCAATTTGATTAAATTATTCAATGATTCTCTATTGTAAGTTTTAAAAATTATTCTACATAACCTCTATTTTTCCTAACATCAGTTAATGTTGCCATACCTTTCAAGATGCAGGTATTTTTTATATTCTAATGTTTGAAGAAAAATTATTGTTGATACTTTAGAAAATTGGTTGGATTAGTTATTTTCTTACTTCTTGTTAAATAAATTCATTAACAATAAAAAATCATACTTGCACTCTTGAAAGCTTCACTACCTATTCAAAATTTATGGAAAGCATATTTTAATAGTGTTATAGAAGATTCAAGTCCAAGGTGTAGACTAATTGGTTTGACCAAACCCTATAAGGGGGGTGGAGGTCCAAGGTTTAAATCTTGGGCCTCATCGGACTGAATGCTTATCCATTTCCTAGTGCTTTCAATGGTGTAAAAGGTTTAAAATTATTATGGCATGGTGGTTATAGGGGAAAATTATGCAAAAATTTGTGTGCCAGATTCCAGGGTGAACATCATAGAATATTGTGGTGAACATAAAAGTTGGATAGCCTACCTAGATTTGTGGTAGCTACCGATTCCACCATGTAAATTAAAAAAAAAAATTATATAATATAATGAAGATGAAGTAGCATTCACATGGGATAATTTCATTGAGGCCATCAAGGAAGAATATTATCCTCTAGGAGTCTATGAAACCAATACATGTGATGGCAACAAATGCATCCAGATAAAGATAAATTTATTCAAGGTAACAAGGATGCTTTCCACTCCCTGGGAACAAAACTAAGTATTTAAGATACCAAAAGGTATTGAATCCTCAAGTACCATAGTGGGATGCAATGGTACATTTGAAAAGACTTGGATCTCTTTGAATTGAATACATTAGGAGAGGTATATAAACTTACAATCAAGTTGGAGTAGAAGCATAAAAATAAAATTAGAAAAGGAGGAAGAACAAATAAAAAAAATATAACACTAAGTATCAACCAAAGAAAGGCAAGGGTGACTCTCTAAAGAATAATAATAGGGGTTAGCCCTAAAATCAAAATTGGAAGCAAACAAATACTTCCAAGAAAAGAATCCCTTAAAGTCTAAGAGTGGAGAATGGTGTGATTATCATAAGAGAAATTGATGTTTGAGGGAGAAGTATTAAGTAGTTCAATCATTGTTTTCTAAGTCATGACCCTCTACATCAACTACACCATCACCTCCACATCCATAGGCTAAATATAAAGGGAAAAAAATCATAGAAACCAAACCAATTATGACTATTGTCACCATACATGTTGCACTAGAGGAGGAATGCTTATTTCACTCACTAATGTGGGTCAAAGGTAAGACATTATATTTTATTGTTGATAGTGGGAGTCAAAAGAATATGATTTCTACTTAGATGATGAAGGATTTGAATCTACTTATCACACCACACCCACAACCATATAATTTTAGATGGTTAAAATAGGGGAGAGATATTCATGTCACTCAATAATGTCTCCTCTCTTATGCCATCAAGCAATTCAAAGATAATGTTTTGTGTGATGTTATACCTTTGGATGCTTGTGAGTAATTTTGGGCCAACCATTTATGTGGAAGAGGTATTGTGTATGTGATTCTAGGCCCCAAAATTCATCATCACTATTGACAGTCAATGCTTCAGGTTCCTAGAGGTATCTCCTCCTAACAATATTTCCTTAATCAATTCTAAACAATGTACAAAGATAGCCAAAATAATAAAATTCATTTTATTGATGATCAAGCCAAAAAAATAGGATCATTACTATAACAATTGTAGGCCCTACATAGCAAAAGCAAATGGACCAAATTATAGTAAAATAATATGATTTGTTCAAGTCACCAACTAGGGTTTGACTTTCTTTATGAGGTAAAGCATTCCATTGCTTTAGTTCTTAGTTCTACTTTATCTAATGTGCCTATTTATAAAATATTCATCCTTAAAAATGATGAAATATGAAGGCAAATCCAGTAATGAATTTAAAAGGGTAACGTCATACCAAGTGCTTCACCATATGGAAGTTCAATTGTCTTGAATCCAAAGAAATATGGAATGTGGAGACTCTAAATCGACTATAGAGCTCTGAATAAAATCACTATCAATAACCATAATCCACTCCCTCATATAGATAACCTGTTAGACCAACTCTGTGGTGCAAATTTCTTCACCAAAATTAATCTTAAATCTATCATCATATATCTATGAAGTGCACTGACATATAAAAGACTACATTCAAATTCAAGAGGGTTTATTTGAGTGGTTCATTATGCCTTTTGGATTGATAAACATTCCTACCACATTCATGAGGATGATGGATGACATCCTACATACCTAAACTAACTCATTTGTGGTTGTCTACTTATATGACATTCTCATCTATAGTAAGACATATGAGGAACATCTACAACATGTTTGATAAGTAATTTAGATTCTTCAAAGATATAAGCTACATGCTAATTTGAAGAAGTGCTCATTTGGCATGACGAGGATTTGATACCTTCCGTATATTTTTAATAAATATGGAGTACATGTCTATACTAGAAGATTCAGATAATTTTATATTGGCCTACCCCAAAGACTCTAACAGATCTTTGAAACTTTTTGGGTCTTTCTAATTCTTTCAAATATTTGTATTGGGGTTCTCACACATTGCTTGGTCACTATACCAAGTGACCAAATGAGGTACCAAATCCAAGTTCTATTGGGAAGGTACATAATAGAGGGTTGAAGGACCAATTGTGTTCAACTTGTACACTTTTAGGAGCTATTATCACACAACATGAGCATACAATTTCCTATAATACTAAGAAATTCAATGAAATAGTTCAAAATACCCCATATATGACAAATATGTCTATTGAATTTTCTAGGCATGTAAATAGTGAAAGCACTACAACCTGGGAAAGGAAACCATTATTCACACAAATCATAAACCTCTAGAGTTCATTCATATGTAAAGTAAGCTAAGTAATGAAAGGTATCAAAAGTAGGCCATATATCTATTGTAGTTTCATGTGATAAAAAACCATGATAAAGAGTACCAATTCAAAAACACATTGTTTGACCTGACCTCAATCATAATACTCACCACCATTCTTGATTCTTATGGCCATGATACTTCTAATTTGTCTACATTTTAAGAAGTAGATTTTAATTTTACAAATGCATATCGAGCTCTTTGTGTGGCTAAGAATATTTCTAATTTTTATTTATAATATAATATCGTATACAACATGGGATATATTTGTGTACTAGCTAGTGAGTGCTCAAAGATGATTTAGGAAGCACACTTCAACAAAGTATCAAGCCACTTTGGGATGGAATAAAAATTGGTAGTACTTCAAAAATACTTCTATAGGATCAATATGAGGAATGAAGTCGAGAGTACATCAAGTCATGTACCCCCTATGTTATTGCTAAACCAACCAACAAGAAGTAAGGATTGCATACACTATTTCTAATACCATCCAAGCCTTGGGAATCTATCTCCATGGATTTTATCTCAGGTTTTGCCACATCTAAACATGGCAATGATTATATTTTTATAGTGTTTGATCATTTTAAAAAATGTCTATCATGATTACTTGTAAGAAATACTTTTCAGCTAAGAGTACTACTAATATTTATTTTAGTCATGTGTGGCTCAATTTTGGCTTGCAAATGCTAGCTGTATCTAAAAGGGATAACAAATTTTTGAGCATTTTTTGGTCCAATCTATGGAGAATGATAGACATCATGTTAACCATGTCCACAATATTTCATCCTCAAATTGATGGCTAAACAAAAATTTTTAATTAGTTGATTATACTTCTTCTTTAAATATAAAATTCTAAGTATCCACACACATGTGATGAGAGCCTTCCCTAAATTTAGCATGGGTACAATTAAACTTTAGATAGCTCTATTGAACACAACCCATTTCATATATATTTTGGGCTCCAAAAATTAGCACCCACTAAAGTAGCTCTCCCTATGCAACGCATGGAGTACTAACCTCAAAGATAAAAAGAAGCAAAAAATGTAGCATAGTTTGTGAAATGGATTCAATAAATCTAGCAATAGGTACATGATCTCTTGGAAAATACAAATAAAAAACACAAGCAATGCTATAACAAACATGCAAAACAAAATACTTGCTAAAAAAATATTTTATTTATTTATTTTGATTTTCGTAGCCAAAATGCATCTCTATTTATGTTGACACATCAATAGAAGACAAAACAAAAAGGACAAGTCACATGTATGTATTTTTTATTTTAATATGCACTTTGTAACTCATGGCATGTCAATCACCATATTTTCATAAGATTGGTGTTCTAGATCAAAAAAGGTGAACCACCACCTTTCCATATAGGTGACCTTCCATATTTAATACGGTGTATTTCAAATACACCAATTCTTGTATAAAGATATATGCACCCCTAACTGTAAAATACATTAGTAGTGGATATAAGGTTATGGCCTCACATTTCTTCTCAAAGATTGCTTGCATTGTACTTTTTCCTAGGTAATAAAAGCATTATGCTATTTTGCTTGCATACTCTTGTGTTATGGTTCGTTATACTATGTTATTTTTGAATTGCACTCCTTCATGATCTTTCTTAACATTAAATTATGAGTTTTAGATCAATAACAAGTTTGAGTTTTAGATTAGTGGTATTAGAGCAGTCTATATTTTGGGTTTGTGTCCATAAACACAAGATTAAGATATAAAAATTTTGGGCATCAAATGTGAGATCCTTCTAATTACCTCCCTTGTCATTCCAAATGATCTCAAGTAATAAGTAGAATGGACAACATCAAAATAGTCGATCCTTTCAAGAAGATGTTGAATAAAGCCCTTGTGAAATAGAGCAATGAGATTATGGACCAATTTGCTCAAATTATTTGACTCCTTGTTTCAAGTTCTATGACCTCCTCTACACAACCTCTCATTATCCTAGAACCATTCAGTGCTCCACACATTTTAAGATGTAGGTGAATTTTAATATTCCTACATTTGAAGGAAAAATTAATGTTGATGCCCTAGAAAAATGGTTGGATTAGTTATCCTCATACTTCTCTTATATAAATTTATCGATAGTGAGAAAACCAATTTTGTACTCTTGAAATATTCATTACTTATTCAAAATTGGTGGGAATCATATTGTAATAGGGTTAAAAAATACAACAAATATGAAGTAGCATTCACATGGGATAATTTCATAGAGGCTATCAAGGAAAAATATTATCCTATGGGAGCCTATGAAGAACAATACATGTGATGGAAACAATTACATCAAGGTAAAGACCAATCTATTCAAGATTATACTAATGCTTTCCACTCCATGGTAGAAAACTAAGTATTCAAGATAAATCAAATCCTCAAGTACCATAGTGAGCTACAATGGTACATTTGAGAGGAGATGGACTTCTTCAAATTCAAGACATTGGAGAGGCATATATACTTCCTATCAAATTAGACTAGGAGCACAAAAATAAAAATAGAAAAGGAGGAGCACAAAATAAAAACTAAAATACTAAGTACAAGCCAAAGAGAGGTAAAAGTGACTCTCTAAAGAATCATGATATAGGGGGTTAGTCCTAAAATAAAAATTGGAAATAAGAATCCCAAGAAAATAATCCCTTGAATTCTAAGAGTGGAAAATTGTGTAATTATCATAATAGCAACCAATATTTGAGGGAGGAGTGTCGAACAAATCAATCATTGTTGATTCGCAACCCTCTAAATTAA
Source organism: Wollemia nobilis (assembly GCA_028583015.1). NCBI lineage: Eukaryota > Viridiplantae > Streptophyta > Pinopsida > Araucariales > Araucariaceae > Wollemia > Wollemia nobilis. Next base: position 1,436,142 of record JAQPPZ010003510.1, read on the forward strand.
TTACACCACTACCATCACATACATAGCCTAAGGATAAAGGGAAGCAAACCATAAAAACCAAATCAAATGTGGCTATTACCATCACATATGTTGTACCAGAGGAGTCATAAAAGGAATAACATATGTTTTACTCACAAATGTGGATCAAGGATAAGGTATTACTTTTTATCGTTGATAATGTGATTCAAAAGAATCTAATTTATACTTAGATGGTGAAGGATTTGAATCTAACTATAACACCACACCCACAACCTTATAATCTTGTATGGTCACAATAGGAGAGAGTCATTCATGTCACTCAATAATGTATCCTCTCTTATGCTATCAAGCCATTTAAAGATGAAGTTTTGAGTGATGTTATGCCTTTGGATATTTGTAATGTGATTTTGGGCCAACCACTTATGTAGAAGAGGTATGGTATATATGGGTCCATACCCTAAAGTGTCATCATCACTATGTGTTAGGATCCTAAAGGCATGTCCTCCTACATTTGTTTCCTAAATTAATGTTAAACAATGCATAAAGATGACATCAAAAATAAGAAAATTAATTCTATAAATGATCAAGGTAGAAAGCAAGAGGCCTATCACTAATTCAATTATAGACCTTGCATAACAGAAGCATATGGACCAGATTATAGAAAAAATGAGTCACTGACTAGGGTTCCACTTTTTTTTTTTGTGGAAAACACCCCAAATGGGATGCCACTTTTGGGTAAGTCCCAAGGAGGCAGAGGTATCTATTCCACCAAAAATACCTAGGGCTCGCACCTGGATTGCCCCCTTTGGCACACTCAACGAGCATGCCTAAAACAACAAAAACAATAACAAACAAACACAAAACACAAACAAACACAACATCAAAAAACAAAGACAATCAAACAAAAAAAAACAAAAAAACCAAAAACAAACAAACAAACAAAAAAACCACAAAACAACATAAAAGCATAAAAACAACAAAAAACTCAAAAAAAACAAACAAATAAAAATAAATAAAATAAAAAATAACAACAAAACACAAAACACATAAGAAAACCATAAAAACAACAAAACAACACACAAACACTTAAAAAACAAAAACACAAAACCCAAAAAACAAAAACATGAAAAACAACAAACACAAAAAAGAAAAAAACACAAAAACATAAAAAACAACTAAAACAACACAAAAACAAAATAGTACAAAAACACACACACACCCCTCAAAAAACTTAAAAAAAAGGAAAAAAAACAAAACACAACTACGACCTTTCTAGGCCAAAAGACTTTTAAGGCAAGATTCAATAGAGGAAACATAGGAAAGATATGTCTAAGCTAGGGAACTAAAATACCCTGACCGAACCAAAGAGAAGCAAAAACAAAGCAAAAAGGAACTAGGTACCTCTAGTACTAGAGCCATCCAAAGAAAGGATAAAAAGTAGAGCTTCCCTTATTTGTGAAGCCCACCATCTGGGAGGGTGGTCGTAGCAAGTAAGATCACCTTTGTCCAATGCCCAATTAGCTAAAGCATCAACACTCATATTCTGTTCTCTGACCACATGATTGTAATCCACTTTCAAAAAGCCCATCTGGATTAATTGAATCTTCTCAACAATTATTTTTATTCTCCAATCAACCTTATGATTCTTAGGAGTCTTCAGAAGATTAATCATGAGTTGGGAGTCAGATTCAACCAACACATTTTCCCATCCAACCTTAGCAGCCTCTTGAAGGCCTCTAAGGATACCATACCCCTCAACAAGGTTATTGGAAAGGATACCCAAATTCTCAAAAAAAGTGAAAACCAGGGAGCCATCTGAAAGTCTACCAATTCCTCCTACACTAGCTTTTCTAGGGTTCCCCCTAGAGGCTCCATCGGTATTGACTTTTCCATAATCCTTAGGAGGAGGCTTCCAATTCCTTGTTCTTTCCATCTTGCAATTACTCACATTCCCTTTAAGTCGATTGCCCTTAGAAGAGTTAATCTTCAATATTTGCATCACTTGATCCCATTTTTGGTGGGAGTTTTGGGGGTGATTAAGGAGTTATTGGACTGATTCAACTAAGTTGGCAATGGTCTTTTTCCAGATATAGTGAATATCCTTTATTTCTTGATTGAAAATTTGGTTGTTCCTTTCATTCCAGATATTCCAAGGTAGAATGGTAGAACCCATCCAAACTAACTGCCTAATGAAATGATCAACACCCTCATGTTTAGGCCAATCCCTCCAAAGTTGTTCAAAAGTAGAAAAATTGGACCATTGTAAGCCAAGTAAGATGGCCATTCTCCTCCATAGCTCAGAGGCTAAGGTACACTCAATAAAAATATGGCTAAGAGTTTCCACATTCTCTCCACACATTTCGCATCTAAAAGGGCCATGAAAACCATGTTTCATAAGTTGCTCACCAGTTAGCACCCTACGATGCAATAAAAGCCAAATAAAGAACCTCACCTTAGGCCAGAGATTTTGAGCCCACAACTGAGAAAATATGTCATAAAATTGGTTGGGATTATTATGGCATAAGGTCAAATAACCTTGAGCAACTGAATACTCACCCTTAGTAGTGTTGTTCCATCCAAAACAATCTTTATCATGGGACCAAGAGAGAGATCTCATATGCAGGATGCATTGGATGTCTTGTCTTTGAATTTCTAGAATTTGAATAGGCCAATCCTCAATAGGGATCCAATATCTACCAACCTCTGAATTACCAGTATGGTATCGACAGTAATTAGCCACCTTTATCCAATTAGCTCGGTGAAGCTCCTCCATCCAAGGCCTCCAATCAGGAAACTGAGTTATCAAAGGTTGGTGACCATCCCAAGAATCTATCCAAAAATTTACCTGTTGACCATTATGAATGATCCAAAATAAATTTTTCTTAATCAAATCCTCACCAGTCTTAAGAACCGCTAAAATGGGAGAACCTTTGGTAGGCAATTGATAGCGAACAAGGTCTTCAGGACTTTTGTTCTCAACATATTTAGCATGAAGATTATTGGCCCAAAGGGCATTGGGGTTATGTAAAATCCTCCAATACAATTTAGTAGCTAAAGCTTTGTTGTTATTAATAGCAGATCGGAATCCTAACCCCCTTCATTCTTAGGAAGACATAAAGTGTCCCATTTCACCAAGGCCCATTTTCTTTTCTCCTTAGTACCACTCCAGAGGAACCGATGATTAATTTGATCCAATTCTCAAAGAACAACCTTTGGGATATTCAACATGGTAGAAACATAAATAGGTATAGCTTGAAGGATAGATTTTACCAAGGTAATTCTACCCCCAAAAGAAAGCCACCTATTGGTCCACTTTCCAATTTTCTTCTTAACTTTGTCCAACAACCAATTCTAGTATTTATTTTTCTATCTTTGAGTATTGATAGGGATGCCTAAATAAGTGATCAGAAGGGAGGTCTTATTATATCTTAATTTATCCAAGACCATGGATTCCTATCTAGTAGAGCAGTGAAAGAAAATGACTTTAGACTTGTCTTCATTGATCAATTGTCCGGTAGCCTTAGAAAAATAGCTAATGATTTGCTTAATTTTAGAAGCTTCCTTAATTGTAGCTTTACCTAACAGAGTAGAGTCATCAAAAAATTGAAGATGAGAGATAGGCCTAGCTCCATGAGCAATGGTAACTCCCTCAAGGGTTTTCTTGTCTCTATTTTTTGTTATAGTCCTACCCAAGCATTCAACAAGAATGATGAATAAATAAGGGGAGAGGGGGTCACCTTGCCTAATACCTCTAGAAGCTGGGAATAGTTGTGAAGGCCTACCATTGATAAGAACTGAGTAGGATACTAAAGAGATACAACCCATAATCCAGTCCATCCAATCTTGAGAGAAACCAAATTGCCTCAAAACTTTGATAAGGAAGTGCCAATCCACTCTATCATAAGCTTTGGATAAGTCTAAATGAATGAACATAGAAGGATATTTTTGCATTTCCATGGAATGGATGGCTTCCTGAGCAAGAACTATCTCATCCACTATTTGATGCCCTTCCACATAACCTCCTTGTTCAGGGAAAATAATCTTATGCAAAAGAGGCTTCAACCTTTCTTCCATGATCTTAGTAATGATTTTGAGAAGAACATTACATAAAGCAATAGGTCTAAAAGTTGAGATATGATAAGCCTCTTGAGATTTTGGGACAAGAGTTATATAAGTTTTATTGATAACCTTCAAAATCTCTTTGGCTTTCCTGGCTTCTTCCACCACCTCTAATAAATCAACATGAAGGATATCCCAAAACTCTTGGTAGAACTCAATGGGAAAACCATCAGGACCTGGGGTTTTCCCTTTTTGCATTTTAAAAACCACTTGTTGAAGCTCATTAATAGTAATAGGAGTAGTCAAAATAGAGTTCTCCTCAGAAGTGATAAGAGAAGGGATCACTTGAAGAACATTTTGTTGAGAAGCCGAGTCAAGAGGAGTAGCAAAAAAATATTGGAAAAGTAATTCACAACAATAGAGTTCATGCCATCCCAAGTGTAGACAACCTCTCCAGAATCTGAATTTAGGGAAGAAATAAAGTTGTGAGATCTTCGAGCTAGAAGAGATTTGTGGAAGAAATTTGTGTTTCGATCTCCTTCTTTGAGCCATTGAATTCTAGATTTTTGCTTCCATAAGAGTTCTTTTTTTCCCATTCCTCTAACTGAGCTGTGAGTCTAATTTCATCTGTACTTCTGCTCTCTGTGAGGCCATCTAAATGGATTTTCTTATTCAAATTTTCAAGTTGAGCAATAACTTCATGTTTTTTTTGTTGAACATCCCCAAACTCCTTCCAGTTCCAAGTCTTGATTTTGGATTTAATATATTGCAACCTTTTGGCAAAATAGTACATCTTAGTCCCATATCTTGGTTTACCTTCCTTCCACCATTGTTGCACTCGAGGTCTGAAGGAACTATCTCTAAGCCACATTAACTAAAAATGAAAAGGAGAGAAACTCACATTGGTTTTCCAAATTTCCACCATGACTGGCCAGTGATCTGAACCAACATTGTTAAGAGTCTTCACTTTAGGAATGTGACCATGGATTAAGAAATGATCAGAGAGCAGGAACCTATCCAATCTCTCCATGATACAAGCTAAGCCTTGCCTTCTGTTAGACCAAGTCATAAGGCCATTATCTGGCTGGATGTCCACAAGATGAAGGTTTGCAATATATTCATTCATGAGGTCAGTGCTCCTATCCAAATTTCTATTTCCCCCTATTTTCTCATCCAGAGAGAGGATGGTATTGAAATATCCTCCTATCAAGATCCAAGCTTCAGGAAAATGAGAGATAATATAAGTTATATCCTTCCACTGTCTTCTCTTTTCCTCCAAAGAAGTCGGAGCATAAACAATTATGCAAAGCATAATTTGGTTGGAATGTCTACTTTGAATAGCAATAGCCAAAAGACCCTAGCTACCAACCATATGGTGAATAACTACCTCTTTTGGGTCCCAAAGGTAAGCAATGCCACTAGAAGTCCCCTGGGAACTGAGGGAAACAACTTTTCCAGCTGGCCAGATTTTACTAGCAATTGAATCCATTTCCTCTATTGACATCTTCATTTCTTGAAGGAAAACAAGATGAGGATGGTTTATCTGAATCATTCTTCTAATTTCATTTTGTTTTGAAAGACTCCCTTTGAGTCCTCTAATATTCCAAGTGATGATCTTCATTAATACTAGGGCTAAAATAGTTGGTAAGGGAATTAATATTACCTTCCTCTACAAGATTTTCACCTTATTTTACCATATATTGTTGATTGGTCTTGCGACCTACCTTTTGATTAGAATCCATCTTCAATTTTTTTCCCTATTTCTTGACTTACTCCAATTGAATCCGGGATGTCTTCTAACCTTGAAGAATGCGTGTACAAAGTCAAACTATTGCTGGAAGGTTCAACAGAGTCTATCTTGGGACCTATATTATTTGAAGTCTCAACATTTAAAATATTGTTTTTCTTGTGTATATTTTCTCCTTTTTTTTGTTGAAAACTTTTGATTTGTTGGTTTGTATCTGAGTTATTCCTTTCATCTCTAAATTGTGTTTCTAAGATTTTTGTTTCCATTATTTCCTCTTCCTCACCTAGGGCATCATTTGTGGAAAGAATTTCAAACATATTAGTTGATAACTTTGATTGATCCTTCATAACTAGTTTTTTATGAGTGTTCTTCTTCTTAGGCATTTGGAAACCTATTGAATTTGTATCTTCTTTCTTTTGATATGGAATTTTATTTGGGCAAACACTAGCCAAATGACCATATTCATGGCAAATTCTACAATGAAAAGGAATGTTCTCATAGTCCACTACTTGCTCCCAAGTGTCCTCCCCAAATTGTAAAGTGATATTTTTAGGTAGGGGTTTGTCAAAATCCATTAAAACACAAATCCGAGCATAAATAATATGTTCAAATTTTTTAGTACAATCAACAGTCATCATAAAAGTTCCCAAAGAGTTTCCAATTGAAGAAAAAATAGTTGAATTCTAGAATTCAATTGGGAGGCCAAAGAGTCTAACCCACACGAGACCTGTAGAAGGCATCTCTTCTTCGACTTTAAATTTAGTATGCCAGGGCTTCATAAAAAGCCCTGCCCTTCCAAAGAACCAAGGACCCCCTTGAAATATTTTCTCTCTATCTTCATTATTAGAAAATAAAACAAGAAAATAACCATTTGGATAAATAGAGATTTGTAACTCACCTTTAGTTTTCCAAATTTTTGTAGCCCAAACTTTGAAAGTAGATAGGCTCGAATGAAAACCCAAGAAATGACAAATTAGTCCTCTTTTTTCCAGATCTTCAATGCTAGTCTGAATGTCACCCATATCAAGCTTAACAATAGGAGTTCCATCAGCTGCTCTAAGACATCCTGACTCAATTTTCCTCGGATCAATCTTAGGCATTCTTAGAGGTTTACGGGAAGCCCTAAGATTAATGTTAGCATTAGGCTGAGGCTGTCCACCATGGAGGACATCCCTAAAATTTATTTTTGGGATCGAGTCTTGGGAATCCTTGCCCTTGAAAGGGGTTTCCATTGTGGATTTATTTTGGGGGTGCACCTTAGCACCATATTCGCTTGAGATCTGAACCATTTTTTGATCAGTTGCTTGAAACTTGTTTCGTGATCTCTTTAATCCATGCCCTAGACGTCGAGGAAAGGTATGCTTTTCACTTTTGTTTTGTGCAGCAAATTGGAAGCCATTGTCAATCAAGTTCACCACATGATCTATTGAAAGATAAATTTCTAACCCATATTGGGTCCCCTGCAACATATCCTGCTAAAATCTTGAGCAAAAACCACAAATATGTTGGCCACTAGGGCCCGAAGGCCCCAAAAAACAACCTCTAGAGCTGCTTGCACTCAACCCAGATGAAACCCTCACATAGTCGCTTGCCAAAAATCTCGTTCACACATAGGGATGCGCTAGGATCTGTGTTGCTCCAAATGATCTAAAAATTGGTGGAGATATTCTAGGGTTTGTCAGGCATCTACCCTCAAAAAACTAGGGTTCCACTTCATTATGAGGTAAAACATTACATTGATTTACTTCCCAAATTTCCTTTGTCTAATATGCCTATTTATCATAGATTAGTCCTTGAAAATGATGATATCAAGAGGTAGAACCAAGAATTAATTCATAAGAAATAAATTAGACCAAGTGTTTTACCATGTGGTAATCCAATTGTCATTTATCTAAGAAATATGGAACATAGAGACTCTAAATTTACTATATATATTTGAGTAAAATCACTTAGAAGATTTATTATCCACTTTCTCAGATACATGACTTGTTGTACTAACTTCATGGTGCATGGTTTACCAAAATTGATGTCAAATCTAGATATCATCTAATACCCATTTATGTATGAAAGACTATATTCAAATCCAAGGAGGGTATTTGAGTTGCTAATTATACCTTTTGGCTTAATCAATGCACCTACTATATTCATGAGGATGATGGATGACATCCTGCATCCCTATACTAGATCATTTATTGTTGTCTACTTAAATGACATTCTCATCTATAGTAAGACATAGGAGGAAATTTTTTAACATGTTCAATTGGTACTTCAAATTCTTCAAAGATATAATCTACATGCTAATTTGGAGAAGTGCTCATTTGGCATGATGATAATTCAATACCATGGGTATATTTTTGATAAATATGGAGTCCATGCTGATCCTAGAAGATTTAGATAATTAGAGATTGGCTGATCCCAAAGACTGTAATAGAGCTTTCTAAATTTTGGGTCTTTCTAATTTCTATAAAATATTTATATTGGGGTTCTCACACATTGCTTAACCACTACACCAAGTGACCAAAGGAGGTGTCATATCCAATTTCTATTAGGGAGATACACAAAATAGGGTATTTGAGAGGTTGAAGGACCAATTGTGTTTAGCTCCTATATTTTTCCTATACGATTTGCATTAAATTTTTGAGGTAATGATAGATGCATTAGAGTACACCTTGAAAGGTGTCTTCACACTATATGGGTATCCAATTGCTTATCATAGTAAAATATTCAATGAATTAGCTCAAAAATACTTTCACAAATGATAAAGAGATCTATGCTATTATCTAAGAATGTAAACTATGTAAGCACTACATTTTGGGAAAGGAAACCATAATTCATACAAATCATAGACCTCTAGAGTTTATTGAGACATAGAGAAATATAAGGAGTGAAAAACATCAAAAGTGGGCCACACATCTAGAACAATTTTATTTAAATATCATGCATAAGAAAGGGAGTTCTAATTCAATAATATATTATTTGATCCAACCTCCAATAATAGCACTAACCACCTTTCTTGACACCTATGGGAATGATACTTCTAATTAGTCCACCTTGCATGAAGTATATTTTGATTTTACAAAAATGTATGGAGCTCTTTATGTGGATAAACATGTTTCTGATTTTTATTTGGAAGATAACCTCCTTTGCCACATGGGACATATTTTTGTACTAGCTAGTGAGTGCATAAATATAATTTGGGAAGCACACTTTAGCAAAGTAGTAGGTCACTATGGTGTGGAAAAAGTGTTAGTAGTACTTAAAAATTACTTCTATTGGCCCAATATGAGGACTGATGTTGAGAGCTACATCAAGTCATGTACCCCTTGTGTTGTTTCCAAACCAAAAAAAAAAAAGTAGGGACTACATACACCATTTATAGTGCCATCCAAGCCTTGGGAATCTATCTCCATGGATTTAGTGATAGATTTTCCCACATCCAAACATGGTAATGATTGTATTTTTATAATAGTTGATCATTTTTTTAAAATGGCTATCATGATTCCTTGTAAATGAATTTTAGCTAAGGATACTACTAAGATTTATTTAGTCATGTATGGATAAACTTTGGATTTAAAATTCTATTTTATATGATAGGAATAGTATATTTTTGATCATTTTTGGTCCACCTTACGGAGCATGAAGGACACCATGTTGACCAAGTCCACAACCTTCCATACTCAAACTAATGGCTAGACAAACGTTGTGAATTGGTTGATTATACATCTTCTTAAAATGTATAATTTTAAGTATCCATGCACATAGGATGAGATTCTCCCCTACATTTAGCATGGATACAATCAAAATCTACATAGTTGTACCAAACACAACATATTTCATGTTTTTTTCAAGTTCAAACTTATGGCATCCATTGATGTAGATCTCCTTGTGAAACCCATGGACTACTAACCTTAAGGACAAAAAGAAGTAGAAAATATAACATGATTATTGGAATAGGTTCAACACATCCATAAATAGGTACAAGGAATCTTAGAAAATATAAATCTGAAATACAACACCATGACCAACATTAGGTCCCACATCAATTCAACATTGGAGTAAGGTATGATTACATCTTAAGAAAGAGATACTTGTAGGACCCCATAGGAAGATTATACCTCTTTTATCTAGACAATTTAACATCACCAAGAAGGTGGGAGAAAATGCCTTTGTATTTAATCTTGCATCTTACCTTGGTTTGGATCCAATCTTCAATGTTGATCTTCTTAGGCCATATCATCCACCTCCGTTGGACAATTCTATAGTAGAAAAATAGTTGGATAGTTGGGAATTGAAGAGCTCAATCTAAAAAACTTAGCACTAGTGGAGGAGAATAATATTGCTCACACATGGAGCAAGATCACTAGAAGGTATTCTACTTAGATGTTCAAAGTTGTTAAGGTAGGATAACTTGGTCACCAAGGAAAATGGTTCACAAAAAACCAGATAAAGAAATAATATTTGCACCTAAGGTCAAAATTTGATGCAATCAAGACCATCAATTTTCAAGGGGGATGAATTATCCATGCATGTGACTTTTTTATAGCATGGTTTTATGCTAAAAAATAGCCAAAAATCTATTTTTTGATCCTAATAACACTCTTTGGGGCATAACTTTGACTCAGGACTCAATTTTTATCAATTCAAGAAGTGTTGAAAATATTAGAGGCAAAAAAATAATATTCATAGGAAAATCTATTATAGAGTTGCCAACATATTTATGAAAAAAGTGCTCTACATACCATCAAAAAAGTAAAATAAAATATTTACTAAAAATAGTAATTTTCCATTTTTAGATTTTTGTAGCCAAAATGCATCTCTATTAATTTTTACACATCAGTAGAAGAAAAAACATAAAAGGACAAGTTACATGTATGCAATTTTCATTTAATATGCACTTCGTAACTTATGGAAGGTAAATAATCACATTTCCATATGGGTTACCTAATTCATTGAAGGTGGACCACCACCTTTCCATATGAGTTACCTTCCATATTTAATGCAATGGATTTCCAATAAACCAATTGTTGTATAAAGAGAGATATGATCCTAACTATAAAAAGCATAAGTAATGGATGCAATGTTATAGCCTCACATCTCTTCTTAGATATTGCTTACATTGTAGTCTATTTTTTTAGCACTAAAATTATTATGATGTTTTGCTTGCATACTCTTGCATCCCGATTTGTTATACTTTTTTATTTTTAATTGCACTCTTTCATAATATTTCTTAACTCAAAATTCTAAGTTTTGGATCAATCAAAATTTTGAGTTTTAGAATTGCGGCATTAGAGCAATCTATATTTTGAGTGTATGTCCTTAAACACGAGATTAGGATATCAAAAGTTTAGATATCAAATATGATATCCCTTTGATTACCTCCATTGTCATTCCAAATGATCTTAGGTGATAAGTAGAATAGACAATGATGACATAGTTGATCATTTCAAGGAGATGTTGAATAAATCCATCATGAAATAGAGGAATGAGATGATGGATCAATTTGATCAAATTCTTTAATGAATTCTTGTCACAAGTTCTACATCCTCCTTTGCACAACCTCTTACTACCCTAGAACCATCAGTGCTCCCACAAATTTTAATATGTAGGTGAATTTTGATATTCCTACTTTTGAAGTAAAAATTAATGCTAAAGCCCTAGAATATTGGTTGGATCAATTATCTTCACATTTCTCTATGAATAAATTTACTGATAGTGAGAAAATCACATTTGCACTCTTTAAAGCTTCATTACCTATTCAAAATTGGTGGAAAGTTTATTGTTATAATTTTATTGAAGATAATGAATATGAAGTGCCATTCACATGGGATAATTTCATGGAGACCATCAAGGAAGAATACTATCCTATGAAATGTTATGAATATCAATACATGTGATAGAAATACTTACATCAAGGTAAGGATAATTTTTTTCAAGATTATACTAATGCTTTCCACTCCATGGAAACAAAGCTAGGTATTTAAGATACCAGAGGCATCAAATCCTCAAGTACTATAGTGGGCTATAATAGTGCATTCGATATGGACCTCTTTGAATTCAATATATTGGTGGAGGCATATAAACTACTTGTTAAATTAAAGAAGCATAAAAACAATAGAAGAGGAGGAGAAAATAACAAAAACCATAACACTAAGTACTATCTAAAGAAATATAGGAGTGAATCTCTAAAGAATCATGATAAATTGATTCAGCCCCAAAATTAGAATTATAATAGAAAAGACTCTCAATAAAATAATCCCTCGAAGAGCAAGAGTAAAAAATGGTGTGATTATCACAAGAGCAACCAACATTCATTGGAAGAGTATGAAGCAATTAAGTCATTGTTTACTAAGTCAAAACCATCTACACTCACTACACCACCACCTCCACATCTATAGGCTAATGATAGATGGAAGTGAATTATGGAAGCCTAACCAAATGTGACCATTGCTACCACACATGCTACACTAGAGGAGTCATAAAAGGAGGAATCCTAGTTTAGCTCACAAATATGGATCAAGGGTAAGCTAGTAAATTTTATTGTTGATAGTGGGAGTCAAAATAATTTAAATTCTACTTAGATGATGAAGGATTTGAATGTACCTATCACACCACATGCAAAACCACATAATATTGGATGTTTACTATAGTGGTTTCCCACTACCCACTCATGACTAAGGCAAAACCTTGATAATCAATGATCAAAATTTTGTTTAGATCATGAAGAATAGGCTAAAAGAACTTTTAAAAATGGGGACTTATACAAAAATTCATTCAAAAAAAGTCCCAATAGACAACCAAAGGAGTTTTAGAGGAGCATGTCCTTTGGGACAAATCTCGATATTGAAGGTTTTGTGATATATAATAAAAGTGCAACAGAAAAATTCCTAACTAATTTATGAGAGATGCTAGAAATCCAAGTGGACATGGATGCCTAAGTTAAATTAAAAGCAACAGAGGTAGATAAAATGATTAATGCTTCCTCAATTGAGGAAATGAAGACCACATACCAGAAGATAACCTTAGTAATTATCTCAAGCAATTATTCAATATGAAGTATGGTAATGACAATCCCATGCTGATCAATCATTATGATCAAAGAAGTACATCATTTACTGATCAAAATCCCTAGGAAAAGTAGATGGGATTGTCAAATCTAACTAAAAATTATTTTAAAGGGAATTTCTCCTTATTTAATCTATAAATAGTAGTAATTTAAACTATAAAAGGATCGACAAGTTTGTAATTATATATTTGTAGGATTTCCTTTCAATTTTTTTTTTTTTTTATTTGTGGAAAACATCCCAAAAGGGATGCCACTTTCGGGTAAGACCCAAGGAGGCAGGGGTATCCATTCCGCCAAAAACGCCCGGGACTCAGACCTGGCCTACCACCTTTGACACACTCAAGGAGCAAACAAACACACAAACCCAATTAAAAATAAGCAAATAACAACAAAAATAATAAAATAAAATAAAAAACATGCTCCTTGAGTGTGTCAAAAACAAAAGCACAACCAAACACGCACAATAAGATAAAAGAAACCACAACACAAACCACATAGAAAAACACAAGAAACACATAACAAAACACAGACAAGACAAAAACAACGAGAACACTACAAAGACATAACCCAAAAAAAAAAACAAGAAAAATAAACACAATCAAAACCTTAAAAATTAAAAAATAAAACAAAAATAAAAATAAAAAACAACCAACAACGGAAATAAAAAAAAAAACAAAAAATATAGAAAACACTCACCCATAAAAACACGAAATAACACAAACAAAGAGAAACCCAAGAACAAGAACGAAAAAAAACACAAGAACAATAACAAAAAACATAAAAAAAAACAAAACAACAAAAACACAAGAACAACAAAAAACAACACAAAGAACACAAAAACAAAACAAAATAAAAAAACCCACCCACCTTAAAAAACTAAACAAAAAAAAACAAAAAGGAAAAAAGAAATAAAAAAAGAACAAAACAAAGACCTATCTAGACCATAAGACTATTAAGGCAAGAATCAACAGAGGAAACAAAATAAAGAATAGAATGAGCTAGGGAACTAAAAAAAACTGAATGAACCAAAGAGAAGCAAAAAAAAAAAACAAGAAGAAACTAGGTACCTTCGAAGCTGGAGCCATCCAAAGAAATGATAGAAAGAAGAGCTTCCCTAATTTGAGAAGCCCACCATATAGGAGGGTGGCCATAACAAGTAAGATCACCTTTGTCCAAAGCCCAATTAGCTAAAGCATCAGCACTCTTGTTTTGATCTCTGACCACATGATTGTAATCAACTTTCAAAAATCCCATCTGGATTAACTGAATCTTCTCAATAATTCTTTTTATTCTCCAATCCACCTTATGATTCTTAGAAGGATTCTTCAAGAGATTAATCATAAGTTGAGAGTCGGACTCAACTAACACCTTTTCCCATCCAACCTTAGTAGCCTCCTGAAGACCTCCGAGGATAGCATACCCCTCAGCAAGATTATTGGAAAGAATACCCAAATTCTCAACAAAAGTAAAAACCAGGGAGCCATCCGAAAGTCTACCAATTCCTCCCACACTTGGAATTTCCAGGGTTCCCTCTAGAGGCTCCATCGGTATTGACTTTTCCAAAATCCTTAGGAGGAGGTTGCCAATTTCTATTCCTATCCAATTTACTAATACTCACATTCCCTTTAAGATGGTTGCCCTTAGAAGGTTTAATCTTCAATCTTTGCATCACTTGATCCCATATTTGGTGGGAGTTTTGGGGGTGATTAAGGAGATGATGGACTGATTCAACTAAGTTGGCTATGGTCTTTTGCCAAATATAGTGAATATCCTTCCTATCTTGATTAAAAATTTGGTTGTTCCTTTCATTCCAAATATTCCAAAGAAGGATGGTAGAACCCATCCAAACTAACTGCCTAATAAAATGATCAACACCCTCTTGATTAGGCCAATCCCTCCAAAGTTGTTCAAAAGTAAAAAAATTGGACCACTTGTAAGCCAAGTAAAGTGGCCATTCTCCTCCATAGCTCAAGAGGCTAAAGTACACTCAATAAAAATATGGTTGATATTTTCTACATTCTCTTCACACATTTCACATCTAAAAGGGCCATGAAAACCACGCTTCATAAGTTGCTCACCGGTAAGCACCCTACGATGCAATAAAAGCCAATTAAAGAACCTCACCTTAGGCCAGAGCTTTTGAGCCCACAATTGAGAAAATATGTCGAAAGAATGGTTGGGATTATTATGGCATAAGGTCAAATAACCTTGAGCAAGCTGAATACTCACCCTTAGTAGTGTTGTTCCATCCAAAACAATCTTTTTCATGGGACCAAGAGAGGGATCTCATATGAAGGATGCCTTGGATATCTTGTCTTTGCCTTTCTAGGATTTGAATAGGCCAGTCCTCAATAGGGATCCAATATCTACCAACCTTTGAATTACCGAGTATGGTACCGACGATAATTAGCCACCTTTATCCAATTAGCTCGGTGAAGCTCCTCCATCCAAGGCCTCCAATCGGGAAACTGAGTTATCAAAGGCTTGTGACCATCCCAAGAATCTGTCCAAAAATTTGCATGTTGACCATTATGAATGATCCAAAATAATTTTTTCTTAATCAAATCCTCACCAGTCTTAAGAACTGCTAAAATGGGAGAACCTTTGGAAGGAAGTTGATAGCGAACAAGGTCTTCAGGACTTTTGTTCTCAACATATTTAGCACGAGGATTATTGGCCCAAAGAGCATTGGGGTTATGCAACATCCTCCAATATAATTTAGCAGCTAAAGCTTTGTTGTTATTAATTGAAGACCGTAAACCTAACCCCCCTTCACTCTTAGGAAGACATAAAGTATCCCATTTCACCAAGGCCCATTTTCTTTTCTCCTTAGTACCACTCCAAAGGAAACGATGACTGATTTGATCCAATTCTCGAAGAACAACCTTTGGAATATTCAAAATGGAAGAAACATAAATAGGAATAGCTTGAAGGACTGATTTTACCAAGGTGATTCTACCCCCATAAGAAAGCCACTTGTTGGTCCACTTTCCAATTTTCTTCTTGACTTTGTCCAACAACCAATTCCAATATTTATTTTTTTGCCTTTGAATATTTATGGGAATACCTAAATAAGTGATTGGAAGAGAGGTCTTCTTATATTTTAGCTTATCCAAGACCATGGATTCCTGTCTAGCAAAGCAGTGAAAGAAAATAACTTTAGATTTGTGTTCATTGATCAACTGCCCAGTAGCCTTAGAAAAACAGCTAATGATTTGCTTAATATTAGAAGCTTCCTTAACTGTAGCTTTACCTAAAATAGTAGAGTCATCCACAAATTGAAGATGAGAGATAGGTCTAGCTCCATGAGCAATGGTAACTCCCTCAAGGGTTTTGTTTTCCCTCTTTTTGGTTATAGTCCTACCCAAGCATTCAGCAAGAATGATGAATAAATAAGGGGATAGCGGGTCACCTTGCCTAATACCTCTGGAAGCTGGGAAAGACTGAGAAGGCCTGCCATTGATAAGAACTAAGTAGGAAACTGAAGAGATACATCCCATAATCCAATCCATCCAATCCTTAGAGAAACCAAATTGCCTCAAAACTTTGATAAGGAAGTGCCAATCCACTCTGTCATAAGCTTTGGATAAGTCTAACCGAATGAACATGGAAGGAGAATTTTGCATATCCATGGAATGGATGGCTTCCTGAGCAAGAACTATCTCATCTACTATTTGACGTCCTTCCACATAACCCCCTTGCTCTGGGGAAATAATCTTATGCAAAAGAGGCTTCAACCTTTTTGCCATGATTTTAGTAATGATTTTGAGAAGAACATTACATAAAGCAATAGGTCTAAAAGCTGAGATATGATCAACCTCTTGAGCTTTTGGAACAAGAGTAATATAAGTTTTATTGATAACCTTCAAAATTTCTTTGGCTTTCCTGGCTTCTTCCACCACCTCTAATAAATCAACATGAAGGATATCCCAGAACTCTTGGTAGAACTCAATAGGAAAACCATCGGGACCTGGGGTTTTCCCTTTTTGCATTTTAAAAACTACTTGTTGAAGCTCATTGATAGTAACAGGAGTAGTCAAAATAGAGTTCTCCTCAGAAGTGATAAGAGAAGGGATTGCTTGAAGAACATTATATTGTGAAGGTGAGTCAAGGGGAGTAGCAGCAAAAATATTGGAAAAGTAATCAACAACAATAGAGTTCATGCCATCCCAAGTATAAACAACATCTCCAGAATCTGATTTTAAGGAAGAAATAAAGTTGTGAGATCTTTGAGCTAGAAGAGATTTGTGGAAAAAATTTGTGTTTCGATCTCCTTCTTTGAGCCATTGAATTCTAGATTTTTGCTTCCATAAGATTTCTTCTCTTTTTTCCCATTCCTCTAACTGAGTTGTGAGCTTAATTTCATCTGCACTTCTCTTCTCTGTGAGGCCATCTAAACGGATTTTCTTATTCAAATTTTCAAGATGAGCAATAACTTCATGTTTTTTTTTATGAACATCCCCAAACTCTTTCCAGGTTCCAAGTCTTGATTTTGGATTTAATGTATTGCGAGTCTTTTGACAAAACAGAACATCTTAGTCCCATGCCTAGGTTTACCTTCCTTCCACCATTGTTGCACATGAGGTCTGAAGGAAATGTCTCTAAGCCACATTAATTGAAAATGAAAAGGAGAGAAACTCACATTGGTTTTCCACATTTCCACCATGAGTGGCCAATGATCCGAACCAACATTATTAAGAGTCTTCACTTTAGGAATGTGACCATGGATTAAGAAATTTTTAGAGAGCAAAAACCTATCCAATCTCTCCATTATACAAGCTAAGCCTTGCCTTCTGTTAGACCAAGTCATAAGGCCATTATCTCGGTTGGATATCCACAAGATGGAGGTTTGCAATATATTCGCTCATGAGGTCGGTGCTTTTGTCCAAATTTCTATTTCCCCCCTTTTCTCATCCAGAGAGAGGATGGTATTGAAATCTCCTCCGATCAAGATCCAAGCTTTAGGAAAATGAGAGATAATATGAGTAATATCCTTCCACTTGTCTTCTTTTTTCCTCCAAAGAAGTCGGAGCATAAATAGTAATGCAGAGCATAATCTAGTTGGAATGTCTACTTTGAATAGCTATAGCCAACAAACCCCAACTACCAACCATATGGTGAATAACTACCTCTTTTGGATCCCAAAGACAAGCAATGCCACCCGAAGTCCCTTGGGAACTGAGGGAAACCACTTTTCAGCTGGCCAAATTTTACTGGCAATTAAGTCCATATCCTCCATTGACATCTTAGTTTCTTGAAGGAAAACAAGATGTGGATGATTTACCGAATCATTCTTCTAATTTCATTTTGTTTTGAAAGACTCCCTTTGAGTCCTCTAATATTCCAAGTGATGATCTTCATTAATACCGGGGCTAAAAAATTTGGGAAGGGCATTAATCTTACCTTCCTCTACAAGCTTTTCACCTTCTTTTACCATATGATATTGATTGGTCTTGCGACCTACTTTTTGATTAGAATCCATCTTCAATTTTTTTTCCCTATTTCTTGACTTATTCCAATTGAATCCGAGATGGCTTCTAACCTTGAAGAATGCTCGTACACAACCAAAATTTTACTAGATGGTTCAATAGAGTCTATATTGGGACCTGCATTATTTGAAGTTTTGACATTTGAAATATTGTTTTTCTTGTGTAAATTTTCTCCTTTTTTTCTATTGAAAACCTTTGATTTGTTGGTTTGTCTCTGAGTTCTTCCCTTCATATTTAAATTGTGTTTCTAAGATTTCAGTTTCCATTATTTCCTCTTCCTCACTTGGGACATCATTTGTGGAAAGGATTTCAAACATATTAGCAGATGACTTTGATTGATCCTTCATAACTGGTTTTTTTTAGTGTTCTTCTTCTTAGGTATTTGGAAACCTGCTAAGTTTATATCTTCTTTCTTTTGATCGGGAATTTTATTTGGGCAAGCAGCGGCCAAATGACCATATTCATGGCAAATTCTACAATGAAAAGGAATGTTCTCATAGTCCACTACTTGCTCCCAAGTGTCTTCCCCAAATTGTAATGTGATCTTTTTAGGTAGGGGTTTGTCAAAATCCATTAAAACACAAATCCGAGCATAAATAATATGTTCAAAATTTTGAGTACAATCAGCAGTCATCATAAAAGTTCCTAAAGAGTTTCCAATTGAAGAAAAAATAGTAGGATTCCAAAATTCAATAGGGAGGCCAAAGAGTCTAACCCACACGGGAGCAATAGAAGGCATCTCTTCTTCGGCTTTAAATTTAGTATGCCAGGGCTTCATGAAAAGCCCTGCCCTTCCAAAAAACCAAGGCCCCCCTTGAAAAGTTTTCTCTCTATCTTCATTATTAGCAAATAAAACAAGAAAATAACCATTTGGATAAATAGAGATTTGTAACTCACCTTTAGTTTTCTAGCTTTTTGCAGCCCAGACTTTGAAAGCAGATAGACTCGGACGAAAACCCACGAACCGAACAATTAGTCCTCTTTTTTCCAAATCTTCAATGCCAGTCTGAATGTTATCCATATCAAGCTTAACAATAGGAGTTCCATCAATTGCTTTAAGACATCCTGACTCCGTTTTCCTGGGATCAATCTTAGGCATTCTTAGAGGTTTATGGGAAGCCCTAATATTGATATTAGCATTGGGTTGAGGCTGTCCACCATGAAGGGCATCCCTAAAATTCATTTTTGGGACTGAGTCTTCAAAATTCTTACCCTTGATAGGGGTTTTCACAGTAGAATTATTTTGTGGGTGCACCTTAGCACCAGATTCACTTGAGATATGAGCCATTTTTTGATCAACTGCTTGAAACTTGTTTCGTGATCTCTTTAATCCTTGCCCTAGACGCCGTGGAAAGGTATGGTTTTCACTTTTCTTTTGTGCAGCAAATTGGAAGCCGTTGTCACTCAAGTTCACAGTATGATCTATTGAAAGACAAATTTCTAACCCATCTTGTATCTCCTGCAACATTTCCTGCTAAAATATTGAGAATAAACCACAAAAATATTGGCCGCTAGGGCCCGAAGGCCCTAAAAACCAACCTCTAAAGCTGCTTGCACTCAACCCAGATGAAACCCTCGCATAGCCGCTTGCCAAATATGTCGTTCACACATAGGGATGCGCTAGGATCTGTGTTGCTCCAAATGATATGAAAATTGGTGGAGACGTTCTAGGGTTTTTCAGGCATCTACCCTCAAAATTTCAGCTCAATCCGAGTCCGGATGAGTGAGATATGACCGAAACAAGTTCGGCAGTTTGGGCAGTCCTGCGAAAAACGTCTTCGTCGACCAATCTACATGAACCACAATCACCCTTCCTTTCAATTATCTCTATAAAAATATTTGTGGTTCCTAATCAACTTGTGGGTAATCTCAAACCCTCTATTTTGGCACAATCTATGTAAGAGCTTGCTTGCATCTATATATACATGGGATCCTATGTATATTTTTTGGCATTTCCTGTAGACCCATTGCTATGTATATGTATGTGTTTGTCACATTTTTCCTAAATATTAGATTTTATTAATTGTATGTGTGTGTGAGGGGCCTCTGTCTATTTTTGGACTAAGTCGTTGACTAGCTTGGCTCTCCTGTGAGACCCACCTTCTTATAAATGTGAATAACTAGTAGATCTTGATTGTATTTCACTTTGTTGAGGAGAGGAAGTGTTTATTGTTGGAACATAGTGTTCAAGCCTATTATTGTAGGAAGATCTTAGTATATCTCTTGGCACATCACCCCATTTCCTTTTACTAAGTTTATTTTTTATTTCATTTACTTTCTTGTGCTCTTTTTCCCTTTGTTGAGAAAATAACACCTTGAATATCACATCCTAACAAGGAATAACCTTATAAGAACTATTATAGGTCTATCATTGAGTCAAACCCTATGCTCTTGATTGCAACCCACTATGTCACTCCATGCAAGGCATGATTATGCTAGGTGGGGACAATCAAAGATGAAAATAGGCTAATAGTATACCTGATGGGACCTCGGTGACATATCATTGGTCCCAAAATAACAATAAGGAGTAGGTTTGGGACTTGGTGAGAGTTAGTCTATTATCACTTGTTTAAGCACATATTTTCTCACCTGGCGACTTTGATCTAGAATGAACATCAAAATAAGCCATTTTTAAAGATACCAAACCAAGGTTCAAGTGAAGACCTTAGTCTATCTACTTGTTGGAATCAAGAAGCTACATTCATTTGATGATTTTGTATCGACAAAAGAAACCCAAAGCTATGTAGATAAAATATGCTATCAAAATTCATTGTCATATCTTAAATGGCTAGCCCCTTAGCACATATCCCTTCAGATGAGATAGGATTAATCCCTTTCAAGCCCCAAAAGCCACCTAATGTATTAAAGAAGCTACCTAGATCTATACTAGAAATATTACCAGAGTATACTAACAAAGGCCTAATAAATCCATTAGAACACCTTAGAGAATTGATATTTATATACCAAACACATAATATCATGGAGCAAGATGTGGCCTTAAGGCTATTAGTGGCATCTCTTAAGGGAGAGGCACTTAGGAAATATGAATCACTTCCTCCTCATTCAATCATAGAATGGGATCAGTTGGCTTCATTACTCATGAATGAATTTACCATATAAAGAGAAGAGGAGAGAATTGAAGTCATAAATAATCCAATCTAGGAGAAAATAATTTTCCCTACCCATCATGATGAAAGCAACTAACTGAGTTTTCCTAGATCAAAAGGTAATGAACAAAACTTGAGAAATAATATTAATCATCCAAAATTGTTAGACTTGGTAAGCTAAAGCAATGATGCATGAGGTAGCCACACAAATAACATTATGATAAATCCAATTAGAAAACTTATTTCCCTTACCCCTATTAGTATATGTAGACACACAATCACTGGTAGCAGAATACTAGGGAGAAGTCTTAAAATATTCATACCATAAAAAAATAAAGGTTGTAGACATTCTCTATTATGATGCTAGTAGCAACAAGAAAAGTGGGGTTAAATCAAAAAAAATTTTATTAGGGTTCTCTAAAATTACAATAAATATAAATGCCAAAGATTGATCTTGATATGGGATCCTAGTTGAAATAAGCTTAAAATTTTAAAGACATCAGCTAAGCAACAACCAAGTCTCTCCCCCCATAAAAAGAGGAAGGAAAGCATGAGCAAATGTAAAGTGACACACAATCCAAGGGAGGTCGACCATAGATCAATAGATGAAATTTAAAATTGAAGAGCTCTCCCACTAGAATATTATTGGGAAAAAAACTAGTAGCCAAGCTAAAAGTTTGCATTAAATACTACTTGAAAATAAGACCTTATTTGTGAGCAATGACTAATAAGGAAGATTGTGGAAATAAATTAACCTATAAGGACATAAATATGCATTTAGACATTCCATGAAGAATATAATTTACTTTGAAAAGCAAGAAAATAAGAAGCACTAAATGCAAGGCATGCAGAGACCACAAAAATAAGAAAGATATAAGAAGTAATAACTTAAAATAGTGAAACCATTTTACTCCCTCATCAAAACCTCTATAGTTCATTATTTATCACAAGAAAAATCCATTATCAAACTCAATACGATGAAGACAAAGGATAAACATTCACAAGAAATGCTATAAGTGCCCATGCCCACATAATCTTCTAATATCAAGGTTCTAATAGACATAGCTAAAGACTGCTCTAACCCTAAATTCTAAAAAGAAGCAAGGAAGTTTAGAATAGTTAGTTTAGAGATAGTAGGCCTTCGAGCTTCAGAGCTCAAATATGGACCAGCTTCTTGGTGCAATATATGGCGACCAAGGTGTATTTTTGCTAGAAGTTGGTAAACATATATGCAATTTTTTTGACCCAAATGCCTAAGAAATTAGGATCTTGGACAAAATATTTAGTGTAAATATTGATGGCCACACCATTAGGAGAATGTTGTTGTTATATGAAGGCCAAGTGCTTATTAATGAGGAAGAAGAAAAAGGAAATTTTAACAAATTATTACAAAACAAGAAAATGGCCTTCTTAAGGTCAAAATATGAAAAGGCAAGACACAATATCCCAGTCATGTAGAATTTCATTCACATTGACTACTTCAGCAAAAGTGCAAAGGATGCATTGAGTATGATGGCCTTATTGTTGAGTAGAGAAAATAAAAAAAATCATCAATATGGATCAGTTGGCTATTTTGCACGAAATGAGACAAGGAGTAGTAACAATAGATTTTGTTGAGGTAATAGTAGAGCAAATCCAATAAGGCCTACGATATTTTTGATCAATGCAAACATTGAGGTACTCTTCATTTTTGGTATACCTTGTTTTCTATCAATATTCAAGCATGTTCCTCAAACTAGGAATAATATGTAAAGACTCAAAGGGAAATGACATTCCAATATAAAATTAGACCAAAGACTTAAGGAAACGATCTTCCTATTATATTTTTGTCGATTATTTTTTTAACCCTGTCATTGCAATAAAGGGGTCTTAAGTCCCCATAATCTAAAAATTTCCTATAAGGAATAGTCCTAGGGAACTATTTTTTATTGAAGAAAGGGCCCTAGTTAGGATACATGGTTATAGCTATCCTATCTATCTTCTATCAAGATATGTTCCTAACTGAGTATTCATTCTAGAAGACCTTAGGCAAATCGATATTCTAGACTTAAAACATATTAATGGTAAGCAAAAAGCATCATACTATCGATAACCTCTCAATTTATAGGGAATAACTATGCACAGAGAAAGAGGAGCCTCCTTGGTAGAAGGAAAATCGAAAAGGCTAGGCCTTGAATTAATAAAATACAAGCAGGAATATGACCTAAAAAAAAATTGTTGCATACCTAAAAGGTATAAAATGATAGAAGTTCACTCATAAGCACATGCCTACAATTGAAAAACTCATAAGACCTAAGTATAAAACAACAACTCATCCTCTTAGTAAATTGACTAGACCTCCACCTACCTTGAGATCCTATGAATACTTTTATGAGATTAATGGTACCTTTAGTCTATGGGATAAAGTAAAGCAAGAAGATATAGATGAATTAATAAATCAACATTGAAAGATGCCTAAAGTAGAGGTATGGTGGAGGATGAGACAACTTAACAAATAGAACGAAGCCAAATTTGGCTTAATTAAAGAGGATATAATGTTTAGTGAATTGTACAATGAGGAACATTTAGATGCAAAATGCTCCCCAACCTTAGAATCTATTGAAGAAGGAATGATTGGTGAAATACATCAAAAAATAGAGGAAGCAATAATAGAACAATAATAAATTCTTGAATTATTATTTGACCCTATGGGAGAGGCTACAAGTCCTACTACTCAACAAAGGATAACAATTCCCTATTCACCAACCCAACAATATGCATTGCCTAGGTTACCAAAATAGATAATATAAAAGAAAAGGAATAAAAAGGAGGAACACAAATAGTTTTAAAAAAATAAAGAAGAGAAAGCATGACAAGACAATGAAAGAAACATCTAGTCATAGAATATTAATATCAAGTCATGCTTCCCTCCATGCATCCAGGGAAAAATCTCAAAGGTTAGGGAAAACACCTCCTCTGGAAAAGGCCCAAGATTCCTTGACTAGGAAAATTATATTATCTCCAAGATATTCGATCACTTATCTTAAGCGTGAAATAAGGCAAATAATGCCTTCCTATATAATCTATCCACTAGCCTTAGCCTCAGCCATGTCGATGTCCCGTAAAGTATTTTATCAACTCATAAAGCCTATGGAAGCATTTTTCCCATCCTCAAGGTTACAAGAGGGTACGTAAAAAAATCTAGAGACCCTCACCTTGTGGAAAAATTTTCAAAGACTTAAGTAATAGATAGTTAGATATAATTAAGAGATACAAGCTCAAAAATATCAATAGATTTCCAAAAATTAGGTGGATTTCCTTTATTCTCCTCAATAAAGAACATTATTAATTTAAAAAAGAAGTTTGTTGGTGGCTGAGCCAATAAAACAAATGATAGACTAGGACTCACACACATCAGCAATAAGCATAGATTTGAAATATGCTCAGACTCGGGACATGTTGAAGCTTACTAGAGAAGCCAATAGAATGGTAGAGCATGACTATGCACTGACCACCTAGAAAATAGAAAGGAATGAGGAGCTTGAACAAGCCAAGAAAATCCTTGGAGAATCATAGAATGAAGACAAATCCCTAAAGAACTAGATACATTTATTGACTAAATAGTAAAAGAAAGAGGGTCTAAAGCTATTCTAAAAAGGTAATAAGAACAACTAAAATAATTATCTGATTAGCTTGCTATGCAATAGGTCCAGTATGAACAAGAAAATGATACCTTATTGAGAGAGTTGGAAGACCTTAAAAAATAGAACAAAAAGAGGTAGTTGCTTGAAATTAGGGATCTTATCAGATAAACCCAAGATGCCTATTGATATGGCATCAAAGGTGTGACATTAGAGTTATTACTAATCCTTGAATTCATAGATTCAATAGCTTTGTTGGTCCTTAGGATAGATAAAGAGGTAAAATCTAAATTAGATAAAATTAGCATGAATATAAGAGAAGTTGAAACATATTGAACCCTGCTAGTCAAAAACCCTGATTCTGAAATTACCGCTATCATGATACAAGATAGGGAAATCATGGCATAAAAGGTAATAAACTTATTTAAAATAAATCAAATGACTAAATAGTGCATACAATTTGTTGATAACTTATATAACATTGTGGGAAGATTGAAGGCCAAAATAGATTCCCTAATAGCAATAGGCTCCCTTCACCATGGAACCAACTGAGAAGAAATCTATTCTCAAAGGAGGAGTATCAAAATATGGTTGAATAAAATAAAGAGTTTTTTCATATCTTAGAATATTTGAATGCCCCCCTCTGTATAGAAGATATAGCCCATATTATTGGGCCATTGGAAAAAATCAAGGTGTTGATAAATGAAGCAATGAACCAAACCAAGAATTTCTCCTAGGACAATAAGCATGAGGTTCTTATTTTTGATGATCAATTCCTGCACAATATATACCCATTAGATGAAGAATGGCTAGATATTGAGAGAGCACTTTCCAGACTCTCCACATAATATCACAATTTTCTAAACTATTCTTTTTAGTTTTTTTGTGTGTTTTCTTTTGCAGGAATTATAAAATTTTGACTCTGAGCCCAAGGATAAAGGTAATTTTAACTTTTTCTAATAGGCTAGAAGTCCCCTATGAGCTATAAAAATTGTAGTGGTTCCCCACTACCCACTTGCAACTAAGGCAAAACCTTGATAATCGATGATCGAAGTTTTGTCTAGCTCACAAATAATAGGTTAAAAGAACTAATAATCGGGACTTATACAAAAATTCATTCAACAAATATCTTGATAGATAGCCAAAAGAGTGTTAGAGGATCTTGCACTTCAGGATAAGTCCTAATATCAAAGGTTTTGTAATCTACAATAAAGTGCAATAGAAAAACTCCTAACCATTCTGTGAGAGATGCTAGAAAGCCAAGCGAACATGGATGCCTAAGTCAAATCAAAAGGGACAAAGGTAGATAAGTTGAATTAATGCTTCCTCGATTGAGGAGACAAAGACCACCTACCAAAATATAACCTCAATAATTATCTCAATAATTCAATATGAAGTAGGGCACTAACAATAATATGTTGATCAATAATTATGATAATAGAATTACATCATTCAGTGATTAGAATCCCTAGAAAAAGTAGATGGGATTGTCAAATCTAATTGCAAGTGATTTTAGAGGGAAATTCTTCTAATTTAATCTATAAATAGTAGGATTTTAGACTGTAAAGGATCAAAAAGTTTGTAATTGTATACATTTGTAGGCTTTCCTTTCGTTTCTCTCTATAAAAACAATTGTGGTTCCTAAGCAACTTGTGGGTAATCTTGAACCCCCACTTCTAACATAATCTATGTAAGAGCTTGCTTGCATCTATATATACATGGAAGCATGTGTTTATTTTTTTGGTATTTCTTGTAGAACCATTGTTGTGTATGTGTATGTGTAATGACCCTCTTTCTTGATCCTAGGGAGAAAGCTATTTTTTTTCAAGGATTAATTAACTCACTAAGAAGACCCAATAAATTCAATAGTGTTAAGGCATAACCATATTGAGTTCATTATCGCTACAATCGACACTCAAGTGGACAAAAGTGGCCAAGTTCCCATAATTCCTAGGATTCATTCTTCTAATCCCATCATTAGAAAAGATGCCATAAGTGGTCCCCCCATTTTCCTACACTACCATGTATGGGATAACGTGACCATGGCATGGGGTTACCCCTTAAAGCCCATATCTCTTAAGGTGATGCCTATCCCCTAGTCCTACATTTATTTTAAGGTGATGCATATCATCTTAAGGCTTATATCTCTTAAGGTGATGCATATATGTAGAATTATTATGGCATAATCTACCCATTTATTAGTTAGCTTAATCTACCCATGAAACTAACTAATACCATTATCACTCATCGCTAGGATCTCTCAAGCCTCACTACTAGGGTTTTTCAAACACATTCACCAAAATTACCTAGTTGATTTGTCTACCCACAAACTCAACTAGGGTTGGGTGCAACTCAACTCTAGGGTTAACTAATATGATACTTAACAATTCATACCCATAATAAATCCCCCTTAACCCAAGTTTCCTATTCAACATATTTGTCTATCTCACAAAATAAAGTTCTATAATAAATCATACCAAAATTCAATACTAACATCAACATAAGTTTACCTGAAACCAAAAGAATTTTCATGTTGATGTTGGCTTTGGTAAGAAACAAGGTCATCCCTTAGTGCAGAATATCAGAAATAGATAAATTTTAGAAGGGATTGCTAATGGCACCCAACTTACCCTTTGTGCTTCTTCCAGACCCTCTAAGGCCATTTTTGACAACATATCCAAATTTCCCCCTTCTCTTGGAAGAGGGAAGAGAACATCCTCCAAAGGTAATAAATGAAGATCCTCTCATGGAATGTGAGAGACCTCAATGGTTGAAATAAGCAATGCTTGGTCAAGTCCATGAGGAAAGATCTTAGGCCCACTATTTTTTTATTGCAAGAAACCAAACTGGACATCCAGAATGCTACTTGCATAACCAAATACATATGGAAATATTATGAGTTCTTTGTAAGCCTAGCCAACGATGCATCAGGTGGACTATTATGCATGTGGGACCCCAAAGAAGTTGATGGGACTCTCCTGTACAGTGTTGAAAGCTACATGAATATCCTATTTTTCAGCAAAAATGGTAGTCATCATTGGGTGTTGTCAAACATCTATGCACCAAACTCCCCTTCCAGGAGATCCCACATCTAGAGCACTCTCAGTCATATTAGGGAGGTCTTCTCTATAGAGGCTTGGATGTTGGTTGGAGATTTCAACTCTCCCCTATTCCCTACTAACAAAAAAGGAGGATCCCAAATCACTGCCAATTCTTATGAGTATTTTACAACTTTTGTAGATGATAATGAACTCATGGATGTTGAACTGAGAGGGCCCAAATTCACGTGGAGAAATCACATAAAAGGGTATCAGCTCATCCATATTTGGCTTGATAGATTTCTCATGTCCACTAATGCCATTTCTAGGTTTGACGATGTTGTCCTCCGCTCGTTGCCCAGGATTGGATCAGACCACAACCCTCTCCTCATGGATTGTGCATCTCAAGTTTCTCCTTTCAAATCTCCTTTCAGGTTTGAAGTTATGTGGCTTCAGGACCTGGACCTCAAGTCACTTATTTCCCTCTGGTGGTCTCATAGATTTTTTGGACCTATGGCCTCTCAGGTCAGTAACAAGCTTCGATTTGTGAAAACCAATCTCAAAAGGTGGAATAGAGATGTCTTCGACAATATTTTCCACAAAAAGCAACAAATCCAGTCTCAACTCTCCAACATTGAGCTTTCAGCCCAACAAGGGGACCTTGATTCTAATCTCCAAGATACTAAAAAAATCCTCCTATTAGAGTACCACAATATCCTAAAAAATGAAGAAGTCTTTTGGAAGCAGAAATCTCGAGTCACATGGCTAAAAGAGGGGGATTCAAATACAAAATTTTTTCATGCCACCACCATGAGACACAGAGGAAGTAATAGAATTAAAGAACTCACCAAGGAATATGGGACAATCACAAAATATATCTTTGAGATCAGGAATGAAGCAGTTGGTTTCTTTGAAGATTTGCTTGAACCTAGCCCTGATTGTGATCAACAAACATCTGAAACCCTTCTGCAAAACATCCCAAGGTTAGTAACTTCAGAGCTCAATCATATGCTGCTTAAACCCTTCTCAGCTGAAGAAATTTATGTTGCTATTTTTTCTATGCAAGGTGGGAAATCCCCTGGTCCTGATGGCTTTCCCCCTATCTTCTTCCAATATTTTTGGGATATTTTCGGACCTTGATGTTGTCTCAGCCATCCAGAAAATGCAAATCCAAAGAAGTATCCCTGGAGATATCAACTCTACTTTCTTGGCCCTCATCCCCAAAAAGTGTAATGCCTGTACCCTTGCTGACTTTCGTCCTATCAGTCTTTGTAACATTTTTTACAAAATTCTCATGAAATCTTTGGCCAACAGACTCAAACCAATCCTCCCCATAATAATTGATCCTAATAAAGGAATTTTTATCCAGGGAAGGCTTATCATCGACAGTATCATCATGATTCATGAAATTATCCATTCTATATCCAAAAGTGGTAAGGTCAGCCTCCTTCTCAAGTTAGACATGAACAAGGCCTTTGATAGAGTGTCCTAGAGTTTTCTTTTTTGTCCTCTCTAGGTTGTCATCTGAGTAGCTCATCAAAATCTCCATACAATTTTTTCTTGTTAGGTTCTCTATGCTACTTAAGTTCAAAGATTAGAAAGGATCCTTATCTCTAATCCTTTTCTTCATTGTTGCTGAAGCTTTAGGAAGAACTTTGAAATTTTCCTGTTCCAAAGGAGATATTTATGGTATCAAACCTACCTCTTCCCTCCAACCCATATCTCACTAGTAATTTTTCGATGACACCATCCTTTCTACCATTTCTTCGGTTCCCCAAGCCCTTGTCATCAAATCTATCCTACTCTCCTTTGAGTCTACTGCTGGGCAAAAAGTGAATTTCTCTAAGAGCAAGATTTACTTCATTAACACCCCCATCAGGCATCAAACCTGCATTGTTGCCATTCTTGGATGTACCATTGTTGAGCTCCCAACTACCTATCTAGGGTTTCCCCTTTTTGAAGGTCCTACTAAAAATTCCCTTTGGAACTCTATCATTGAAAGAATCCAAAAAAAATTGGCTGGTTGGAAAGGGGGACTCCTCAGTTAGGTGGGCAAGGCCACCCTCATCAAGGCTACTCTCCAAAGTATCCCAATATTTTTCCTCTCCATATTTTAGATCCCTGTTGATGTTTATAAAAAAATTGAGAAAATCTAGAGGAATTTCCTGTGGTCTGGATTCGAGCTGAAGCAATGTTTCCATTTGGTTGCTTGGGACCAAGTCTGTTCTAGAAAAGAGCACGATGGCATTGGGCTAGGAAGGTCCAAAATATGAATCTAGCACTCATTGCTAAACAAGGATGGCAAGTTATTAAGAATGAGAATTCTCTATGGGTTTCTATCATGAAAGCAAAATATCTATGGCACCACAATAACTTCTTGGATGATCCTTCTCCTATCTTAGGCTCGGTAGTGTGGAACTCCATCCTCAAATCAAAGGAGATTATCAGGAAAGGTATTCATTGGAAACTAGGATATGGAAAGAAGATTAGTTTTTGGGAGGATCTCTGGTTGGGTAACAATCCTCTTTAGACCCATGTGGACCTCATCTATCTGAAACCTATCACTGATTCCCTATTTGGACCAAAGGTCTATCATTTTTTTCATCCCAACCAAAATTCTTGGAAACCTATTCCCGATGATGGTCTTTCTAGTGAACAGAGGTAAGCTACTTCTATGTTGTCTAATTTATTGTGCCTTTGTGTTATTCCAAGTAGCCCCTCTAAATATAATATCATCTGGGCCCCTAATACCAATGGTATTTTCATGGTCAAGTATGCTTACTTCCTCACTAAAATCCCTTCCCCTCCTTGGTTTCCTTCAAATATTATCTGAAAAAACACCTCATCCCCAAAGTTAGTTTTTTCTTTTGGCTTGTCATCTAGGATAAAATTCTCACCATCCCGAACCTCCAATGTCGTGGTATCCCTATCCCCAACCATTTTTACCTATGTAACCAACACTGTGAGTCTACCCAACACATCTTATCCTACCACTTCTCCCAATCCATCATGTCTTCCCTCTTCTCTACCATTGGCATTGCCTGGGCTCCTCCTTCTCTCCTGAGTGATATATGTATTCAATGGCCAAATCCTTTCAAATGTTTTCGCCTAAATACCTTATGGTCCTATTTTCTTCCTCACTTCCTCTGGGATATTTGGCATGAGCGTAACTCCCATGCTTTCAATGATTCTAGCCATAATGATTGGTACATGCTCTCCAAAATCCTTCAAGCGATTGTAAAGAATCTCTTAGTTGCTCAGGGAGATGGTGAACCTGAACCCAACACTGAATCCCAATTGGCCTCTTCTCTTAAGCTTCCCATATGCAATCTCCCTCCTCCTCCAAATACTGATCGATCATTGGTCAAGTGGTCTCCCCCTCCTCCAGGATACCTTAAATTAAATTTTTATGGAGCGGAAAAAGGAAATCTTGGGCCTACTGGTGTCGAGGGCATAGTCAGAGATCACACAGGGAAGATCCTCCTGGATTTTATTGAGAATTTGGGGCCTCAATCTAGTCATTTTATGGAAGCTCATGCACTTTTCCAGGGTATTGTTCTTTCACACAGCCTGCAGTGTTCCAACTTAATTATTGAAGGGGATTCCAAAAACATCATTTAGAGTTTGGCAGAGACTCACTCTATTTCCTAGAATATTTTCAATCTGATTGCTGAAGCAAAATGTTTGATGAGATCCTTCACAAATGTCACCTTCCAACATGTCTTCTATGAAGGAAACCATGTTGTTGATCTTCTTGTGAACATGGGTGTTTTTGAGCCCAGTCTCACCATTTGGAGAGATCATTTCCCTCCATCCCTCATCGATGTCAATACTCTGGATGTCCCTTCTCTGTAAGGTCCCTGTGTTGAGTTGAGTTTTTGGGAAGGGTCCCCTATATCCCACGTGGGGTGATTTTCAAGTCTTTCGTCCACGTGAGGTAAGTTGCAACTATGTGAATATCATGGATGGAGGACTCATCACTAGAATTATTCATGTGTATCATCCCAATGGGTATACCATGGATGGGTTTTTGCACCTTGTAGTTGATGTCATTTTTGGTGGGCCATCTAAAGTTCAAGCTTCAAAAATATCTTATCTTTTGATTTATAGCAACTCTAACATGGGGTAAATGTCAACTCATGACGTTACTTGTGCCAATCAAAGTATCATTGCTCCTAGTTCTTTTGGGAATCCTTCTTCAAGGAATCCAAATGTTGGATGTAATCACTTGCACAGCCTCCAGCTCAACATTCCTTTTTTCCAATGTTGGTAGATTCACCCTTAGTGGAATATGTGCTAGCATGATCCTCCAGACTGGCATTTTACCTTTAATCATCAGTTTCACATGGAGCTTCATTCGACTTGGCATTCCAATCTTAGTCACTAGTCTTTGCAAGTGGCTATCCTCATGAAGCCCAACCATATCCTTGATTGGCTTATTTTCACCATTGTCCATGGTGGAAATCCTCCCAACATCTTCATCTCCAAAGACATTGTCAGTCATGCTAGAAATCTTGGAAATCACCACCATAATGCCTTGAGTGACTACGTGTTGGATCCTTGTAATCACCATTGGAGCCATTTCTTGTTGTTGTTGATAGAAGTTGCCTTCAAATCTGGTGCCACTTCCTTGAGAGCCCATTTTACCTCGGCTTGTGCTCCCTAAAATCTGGCCCTACCTTATCATTGGAGTTTCCATGCTCATGTCAATCCACCCATGCCAAGTGATTCAATCCCGAGTGCCATCATATCCCATGTTTTTTTGGTGTGGGATTTACTTGTTTTGTGCCACCGTGACTGGAGATGGTTTCTGGAAGGCTCCATTGCCTTCATATCCTCTACCCTTCTACCTTTCATCTTGTGTTCCATTCCTTATTTCTCATTTGAGTCATTGCATTTCTCTTTGGCCTCCCTTGTCCTATTGAGTCATGCACCTATGGCTGAAGTTGAACCTTCTATGCTCCACCTTACCACCCTTGTCAAGGATATTTTTAGGGACCATGGCCTTCTCCACTTTTTGTAATTGTTTAATGACAATGATTCTGATATTTCTTTGGAATTTATTTGGACATGGGATGGGGGGCATGTTGTTATCCATGGTATGAGCTTCACGGTTATCGTTGACCTCCTAGCTGAGATCATTGGGATCCTGAATGATGGTGAGATCATCAATAGGGAGAAGCATTCACTCCAGGGTGAGCTAGCACTTTTCAGGGATAGGGGAGAGACCTTGGGTAGAGATAAAGGTGGTATCCTAAGAGAGATGCTCCCTAAACCTTGGGATATTGTTATGGTGATGGTGCTTCAGTATTTTATGTTGGATAGCCCCGATGTAGTCTTGAGGAGCTTCCATCTAGTGTTCCTCAACCACTTGTAGGGGAAGAAGTCCATCAACATTCTGGAATACCTCTTTTGATCTATTGAGTGGTCGATTTTGAATGTTAAGAGGGGTGTCTCCTCCTTCCCCCTGCACCAAGGTCTTCACTTGGTCATCTACAAATATGTTTTGGAAAGGCAAACCCGTAGAGTTGTGGGAGTTGTGGTCTCTATTGTGGGACCTATAGATGATGTTGACGGAGTTGGTGGAGATACTTTTACGTCTCCCAAAACCAATCGTGCCCTGGATTACGATGTGAAGATGGAGGGAACCTTGGGCACTCAAAAATTTGAACCTCATCGCACCACTAGGAGCAAAGCAAACAACAACAAATGCAAGGCCCCCATTATCATTGATAATGATCTTTCTGATGATTCTCTATCCTTTTAGGTAAAATCAAAGAATGCATCCAAGAAGAGTCATCCTATTGAAGGGACCTCCACCCAGCCTCCCTTGTTGGCCTCCAGGGTTTCCTATTGGCCAAATCTCTTTGAATGAGGTCATCTCCAAGACCTCCATGACATTATGAAGGCCCTTAGGAGAGTAGCCAAGATGACCTCCTCTCTCCTCTCTCAGGTGAAGGCTCTCCTGGATGAGTATAAGGACCAGTATGATATTCTAGAGGAATTCAAGAGCTTGGTGGGTGCAGACCGGGCTGGTCATGAATCTGGTCAACCTAACATCTAGCTTGGTTGTGGCGTTCTGGAATTTTTTTTTGCTTTTGGTTTTATATTTTTTTCTATCTCTCGATCTATCCCTACATGGGTTTCCTCATTACTGGTTTTGGGTTACCTCTTCTTACCCCTGCGAGGGCTTCCTAGTCTCTTTTTGGTGTCTTTTTGTAATGACCCATAGGGGGATTATGTTTCTATTATTTTTCTAAGGATTTTTTCTCTAGTTACTCTCCATTTTGTAAAAGTTTATGGAATCCTTTCAAAATCCCTTTTACCAATAAAAAAACATATTGATAAAGGCACAATAAATTAGGTATTTCATTCCTACATAACAATAGAAATTAGGTATTCTATTTATTTACATGAAAGGAAGTAAAACAACCTCTAAAAATCATAAAAAATCCCATTAATTACTTCCTCCTATTAATCCATCACCATTTTTAATAAATACAAATAATCTATATCACTATCTACAAATTATTTCCAAGAAAATTAACATGGAAGGAAGCAATATTTCATCTTTCATTTTTTGGAAAATATTAATAAAATTTATGACAATGCATCAAGAATGTTTACAAGGATATCCATTCCCTCATCATAATCATTACATAGCATAACTTCTACACATGACACCTTTTGAGTTTTTCTCATCTCCAAATACATATATTACATTTAAATTCAATAATACATAATAGTAACTAAGTCTCATCTTTTTTTTCAATGTCTTTTACTTGATAGATGTTTTCTCCATCGTTCTTTTGATCATAAGTATATGGATCAAGATAAATATTTGTATATGCAAGTCTAACATGCATCATGCAAATAAAATCATTCAACAACAATGCAAGATCTCAATTCCATGATAGACTTCAAAACATTCTTTTGATGCTTATTAGTCATAAATGAGAGAAGCCCATACTTCTCTCACTCAATTATGGTTATTTTGCTACACAAGCCACATACATTTCCATGGACACATTTACTAATCATCCATTCAATACTAAATAATAATTCCTCATTTCTCAAATATGGAATTATTTCCAATACAAAATATAGAATTACCAAAAATTAATTATTATGCAACCACTTTTTGGCAAAGGATGATGCAAATAATAAGGGTGTTATTTTAGATGAAGATAAAATCTCTTACTTTGTGGATTGTTTTCATTAAGTGCCCTTAGCTCTCAAATTGATAAAGAATATGCCAAAATAATTGTTCAATTTCTTTTAATGAGATACGAACACTTTGCAGACTAAAAATATTGACCATATAAGAAAACCATCACACCATGATAGAGCTAACATTCTAGAGATAAAAATTCAAATCAATTATCTTGTCTTATTCTATGGGTGATTGATTATAGGCTTCAACTAAACAATGGTACCATTCAAGGATGTTGGGAAATTTATTAAAGATGTCATCTAAACAACAGTGCCATTGAAACATGTGAAAACGTGAGATACCAAAAGATAAATGAGAGGTTAATTAAGTCAAAACAATATGGTATTTTTCTCATCCTTTATCTTGACGTCTTCGTTTCTCTTCATTGGTGCCGACCACAAATCAAATACATAAAAAGAAAACATCAATTGGGGTAAGGCTAAAACTAATTTTCAATTTTCTTTACTATGTTGCTTAGATCAAATATAGAAGCGCCTAGTTTGAATAGTGAAGGGGTTAAAAGTAGATCAAAGTCTTCAAATTGTAGTGGATTTAATCACAAATTTAATAAAAAGTTAGTAAATTATATAAATAACAATATACATGCATGTAATATAAAAAATTAAAAAAATAAAATAAAATAACATTGGAAATAGCCAAACCACAATATTGACACCGAGATTACATGGAAAACCCTATGAAGGGAAAAACCACAGCCAAAATAGTAGCTCCAATATTTTATTATCTCAAGTCAACAATGTACAACTCAAGTGCTATAGCATGCAACCACCAATAAACTATGCATCAAGAATTTCACCATTCTGCTACTCCAACATTGGAATAACCTCAAATATATAATTTGGGTTTTCCATCCATTGGAAAATAGCCATGGAGAAAATCCTCCACTATGTGGAGTGCATGAGACAAGTGTCTCATGCACTTCCACTACCATGCCACCACAATGCATGAGTCCACATGTCCTCATGCAAGCCAATGTGTGTGCCACCACTCCTATGTCACATGCCATGATGTGCCCCTCACATGCCAACACACTCAAGTCTCATGCCAAGTCACCTTTGACTTCTTGTTGACTCAAGTTAGAATATATTAGGTATTTATTTAATTTAGGATAAATATAGGATTAAATAAACTAAGGTGTATGATAAAATAAATATAGGTATATATTTATTTAATCATATACCTTAGTATATAATATTTAACCTAGGTAATATTATTTAATATAATTTAAGTACCTATTTAATTTATTTATCCTAAAGCCTAGATACCTAGATACCTAATATTTTATTCACCTTTATACTTAGGTGAATTTACAATAATAATTCCAAAATTGGATTATATGTTCCAACAAATAGATGTATGCAACAATTGACATTGTGGAGAAAGAAAAACATCCTACCAAAAATATTATGAATGTGTGCATGAGAGAGAGATAGAAAGAAACTTCATTACTCAAAGAAGAATGAAAGAGATGATAGACTATTTTAGACCTAGCAACATTTAGCATTATAAATAATAATACAAAGTAACATACTTCATAACATTTTATGTTGATATGTTTGAGCCAGATATCCCATTATAATTATAGTGGAAGGAAAATTTTCTTGTAATAAAAATGGTTTAATTGACAACAATAACCACATACAAAAATATAACAAATAGGTAGCTTAAATAAAACTGAAGATCATAGCCCATTGAAATTCCAAGCAATCAGATTAAAATAACGAGATTACCTCCACAAAAAGAAAATTGACAACCAAAACACCTAGAACTTTCTCCCCAACTAGCACACCTTGCAACTTTCTCCCCAACCAACATTCAACAACCCAAACCTTAGCAACGATAAGAATGAAATAAAATTCGAAGGGGAGAGAAAGATCAAGAGAATGGGAAATATGAAGCTCAAGATTTGAGGTGACTCTTGGTTTTCTTGTCATTTCCTATTTTGGGAATGGTTGAAGCGACAATTCATACCAAACCCATAACTGCTTGGCTGTTTCGGGTAAGGACCTGAAGAGATTTCAAGAATCAGTAGATTTCATTGACATCCACATTGCTTCATTGAGATCCTACATGGAAATAGAGATGAAATTGGCCAATTGAAATCCATATTCAGATTGAATAAGCCTTCGACATGGCCATTGGCCTTTGGTCTAGCACTTGTATTTCATTAATATGAAAATATCAGAATTTATTGTTTGATAAGTAAAAAAGAATATAACGGTTAGAAATTGAATTGGAGGTAGATTTCTAATGTGAGCCCCAAAATTAGATATTAAAATTTCTAATATATCCAACCATTTGCTCAAGGATTATGGCGAAGCTTAGTCCTCATAGGTTTTTGGGAACCATTATGGTGGTTTTTATAAAATACCCTTATATAAAGTATTAATTCAATAAGGTTAATATTAATTT
The DNA here is from genome assembly GCA_028583015.1 of Wollemia nobilis. Lineage (NCBI taxonomy): Eukaryota > Viridiplantae > Streptophyta > Pinopsida > Araucariales > Araucariaceae > Wollemia > Wollemia nobilis. Next base: position 1,473,890 of record JAQPPZ010003510.1, read on the forward strand.
ACTAATACTATTTTAGCAAAGGTATTAGTAATTAAATTATTTACTCATTTTATAGTATTAAATTAATTAATACTATTACTAATTTCTCTTGTCTAATTAATTATTAACATTAGTATTTAATATTTTTAAGTATTAATAATGCTAACATTATTATTAATACCTTGTCAAATAATTAACCAATTAAGTTCTATACTTTGAAACACAAGTATTAATGCATCTTAATGATAAATTAAGAGCCTAAGCAACACAAGGGCTCTTGCCAAAAGTTGTCCTTGCCTAAACTAAGATGCATCCAAAAATAAGCAAGGATATAGATAATGCACAAACATTACTATTCCCTCAATAGGAAGCATCATGATAACTACAAGGTTATCAACCACCTACAAGGGACCCCTAAGCACAAGGGTAAGGGATCTTTTGCCTTTATAGCAACCTCTTTGCCCAATGGTGCATTTAATCACACATATATGCAAATGTTTCTACATGATTGTTATACCCCTATGGGTTATCAGACTGAAAATCCATCATTTACCATTTCACACTTCTCTCAACTTTGATGGTTGTCCCTACCAAAACACCCGTGAGAGTACTTGGTCTTGCAACCACAAAATTCATCAATAGTACCATTTTCTACAAATAATATAATCTAACTAAAGTAACATAAAGTACAACTATCAACTCATATTGATAGAACAAAATATGATCGTGCATTAATTATAAACACATCAATACATCAATCAAACAACAAAGGTCTTGCTAAGATGGGTTGTTACAATGTTTTTGTGATATTTTGCCTAAATATCATATTTTATTATGTGTATGTGTGTGAGGGACCTACATTTATTTTTGGACTATCACTGATTAGCTTGGCTCTCTTGTGGGACCCACCTTCTTATGCATACATATAATTGGTAAATCTCCATTGTACTTCATTGTATCAAGGAGAGCAAGTGTTCACTGCTAGCACATAGTGTTCGAGCCTCTTTTTACAAGATCTAAGAAAATCTCTAGTTTCATTGCTCTCTTTTACTTTTGTTGAGTTTTTTTTTTTCATTTACTTTTTTGCATCGCTTTCCCCTTTATTGAGCAATTAGTGCCTTGAAAGTCACATCCTAACAAGGAGCTATCCTTGAAAAAACTCTCAGAGGTCCCCAATTGAGTTGAACACTATGCTCTCGATTGTGACCCATTGTGTTGCTTTGCATGAGGTGTGATTTTCCCGGGTAGGGACAATCAAAGATGACAATTACAATAGGGGAGAGACATTCATGTCACTCAACAATGTCTCCTCTTTTATGCCATTAAACACTTTAAAGATAAATTTTTATATGATGTTGTGCCCTTATATTTTTTTGATGTGATTTTGGTCCAACCATTTATGTGGAAGATGCATGGTGTACATGAGTCTAGGCCCTAAAATATTATAATCACTATTAGAGGTCAGTACTTTAGAATCCTATAGGTATCTACTTCTACATCTATTTTCTTAATTAGTGCTAAACAATGCTCAAATATGATAACAAAAAAGTAAAATTCATTTTGTTGATGATAAATCCATAAAGTAGGAGGATAATCACTACATCATTTATAGACCCTATCTAGTAGAAGTAGAAGGACCAAATTATAGCAAAACATGATGAGTCATTCAAGTTACCAACTTTGGTTCCATTGAACCACATAAAGTAGTAGTAGGACTTGGATCATTTTGAGTGGCAATTTGTCATGGGGGATATGGTTTTCTTGCACCTCCATCCCTATAATAAATTTTCCTTGAAGACTAAGTCTAGTTAAAAGTTGAATCCTTGATTTTATGACCCCTACAAAGCAGCTTGTCACATTGGTGAAGAAGCATATCAGTTGAAGTTTCCATTGTCTTCTTGCATTCATTCTATCTTTAATATTTCTTATATTAAATATAATATTGGCCAAAAGTTATAGTATTAAATGAATATTATAATAATTAAAGAAGAATATTCACTCACTTTCTAACCAAAATAAGTGTTATAGCCCATAGTTTGTATTTTATAATCCCACCAAATTCAAAAGTTCCTCATAAAGCAATAGGATCTTCCAAAAGAATATGCAATATATGATCTTAAGAGCATTTTCTAGTCATTTCCAACTTTGAGGATAACACTTTCTAGGGGAATCCATGTAATGGATCCAATATAGCCACATTAGCTATATTTATTATTATTAGCTTAGAATTGAGGATAAGGTAATCAACCCTTGAGTATTAGGGCTAGGGTTATTGTTGATTTAGTTTATAAATAGGAATATTTATGTTGTAGTTGAAATCATATTTCATATTTATATCTTAGTGGCCTTTTTTTCACATATGATACTTTTCTCTCTCTAAGTGGATATAATTTGTATTGATTTAGAATATAGATTTTGTTACTCGTATTATTGAATTTTTGGCATTGAATTTAATTTACTATTTCAAGTGAATGTTAACTCTTGTACATCATTGTATTATTACTGATATCACTATATTTCTAGAAATTATTATATTGCAAGTGGTATTAGAGCATCAACCTTGGATCCCTTTAGCAGTGTGAAAGAGTGGAAGAAGGGCATTGGTCAACCTTGTGCATGAGTAGAAAGAAGCATCAACATAAAAACCTTGGTAAGCATCACAACACCCCACCAAATATTAATATATTTAACCATTGTGTCATTTCCTCTTTAAACATCATGGATTTATCTTCTCCCAACACTCCTTCCACTCCTCCTTCTACTTATTCTATTAGTATTACTATACCCAATACAATTGACCCTATTTTATTAGTATTACTATACCCAATACAATTGACCCTAGTCTGTAATCCTATCTTGAGCACCAAGAAAAACTAGTTAAATCCATCATTGACTCTCAAGACCAAATAAAGAAGACCTTAGATTCCATCCAAAACCATTTTAGTATTCCCTCTACTAAGCATTCCCTTCACAAAGAGTTTCAACAAGTCATTGGGAAGCAACCATAGGGCATGTAAAAGGTACCAAATATGAAGGGCCACTAGTACTAGGACATTAACATCAATAAGAAACTATTATTTTGTCATAAACCTCTAGTTACCCATAGAAATACATGTCTCCCCATGCTACTAGGGGCACTCTTGGAGATATGGGTGGTTTTAACTTAGGTTTTGTTATTGATATCAATCCCTCTATAGGAGGGACTACTAATTTTATTTCTTGGTATCATGATGTTCATATTATATGCATCAACATCCTAACCTTTGAGGGTGTATATTGACATGGTTGGCTAGCCAATATGGATAGCACCATCCATCTATACCATGTGCCTAAGGAAGATTATGTTATATTGATTGCTACTAAGTTGGGAACCCATGCTCATTAGTGGTTGTTATAGAAGATCTACCAATATGAGACTTATTTTATGTATCCTAAGTTCAATGTTTTATTCATTTGTAATTTCAAAAAAGGATCTATTAGTTTGTACGTGAATTTTTTGGTGCACACCAAGCAAACAAGATCAATTGAGGATTATTGCACAAAGTTCACTAGTTTGGTTACCTACACCTATCAATTAGATCCTGCAATAGTGGTTTTAGCCTTTCACCATGGCCTTAAGGATAAAATTTAGCGGGAATTCATGATGCATACTCCATACAACTTTGAGGATTCTAAATGTGTAGCTTTGGAATACAAAATTAGGCTCTAGATGTTTGTTCCCAACCTTGGTATGATTTCAACCCTTGGTGGCCTTAGTTCAATAATCTTAATGATGAGCGATTTTTATGAACCCCTCTTCTTATTACAATAAATCATTCATCAATATGCAAAAATATCAACATACATCCACAATAATAATCCACATAATAAAATAGATATTGTTAATGTCCTGACCCTCCCTGGTGGGCCTTAGGACATAGAAATAGTGTGATGTTTAAAGATAACTTGTACATAGTTTTGTTGTAATTAAGAAACTATGCAATGTATAGAATCGACCCTAAGGACTATTATATATGTATAATAGTAGAATAATATATGTATTATAAATAAAAAGGGTTTATTTATTCAGTATGAGGGGACCGGGACCCCTCATAAAAACCCTGTGTAACTCATTGAAAAAAGGTTTATTTATAATATAGACTATTGTATATAATTATAATAGGAGAATTGTATATTATAAATAAAAGGGTTTATTTATAATATAAACTACTGTATATAATTATAACAGGATAATTGTATATTATAAATAAAAGAGTTTATTTATAATATAGACTATTGTATATAATTATAATAGGAGAATTGTATATTATAAATAAAAAGGTTTATTTATAATATAGACTATTGTATATAATTATAATAGGAGAATTGTATATTATAAATAAAAGGGTTTATTTATAATATAGACTATTGTATATAATTTTTATAAGAGAATTGTATATTATAAATAAAAAGGTCATTTATAATATATACTATTATATATAATAATAATAGGAGAATTGTATATTATAAATAAAAAGGTTATTTATAATAAAGACTATTATATATTTTAATAGGGGAATATTATAAATATAATATAAGAATATTATGTTATAATAAAATATTATTATGAATCAAAAGTTATATTCGTGACTATAAAAAGATTATTGTATCCTATGAAAAGATGTTTTTGTAAAGAGATATTATTTTGTTGGACATTTTGAGTCCATAAGAGTTGTCATTGATGTCAAGATAGAAATATGGCATTATTGATTTATGTTAAAACATGAAGTTGTCATTGATGCCAAGAAGCCACTGACATCGAATGGTTGAAAGGTGCAAGTGAAAAGACATCATAGCACACCTCGCAATATTATGAATGGCAGATTTGAATGGTTTTTATTAAAACCAATGGTGGTAATTTTAATGGTTTTCATTAAAACCATGTGGGCAAGTTGCAAGGTTTTTCTAAAAATCGAGGATGCCCTAAAGTTTGGTTTAAAAGACCAAAGCCCATTTAATTATTAAATTATAATAATTAAATTCTTCAAAAGAATTTAATTTATTATATTTAATAAATTAAATAAGCTAAATTTTGGGCGCTTTAATAAAGTTTGGGTGCATACTATAAAGCTTGAGCATCGGGTTATTCGCGGGTAAGGTTTGCCCCTCTTCCACCGATGTCATCGCGTTCTCACCATCGACATGAAGAAACAAAGGCACATGGTATATAAATACCATAGCCTTCTCAAAGGTTAAGCATCCTCTCATCCATCGAAATAATTGATCTTCGAGCTTTGCAAAATTTCTCCTCGTGAAACAACAGTTTATGTGAAGACGTAGGGCAACGTGAGAGAAGAAGCCAAGATGTGGCTTGTGGAAATCAAAGGGTGCAAGGGAGTAGAGGGTCCAAGGGAGCACGTGGCTCCACGTCGTTGAGATCCAATGTGAAAGCGCTTAAGGAGAGAAGTGCTTCATGCAAAGCCAAAGTGGTAACATTCTTTTATTTAATATTTGATTTTTGACTTAGGCTAAGGTTAGACTTAGGAGAAATAAGGAGGTAAATGGTTTGATTAGTGCCTAAGTTAAAAAGGAGTTTTGTGGGTTTTATAAAAGTGTTAGGTGAAATTTTAATTGGTGGATAAAAGCTCTTTTACCTTAGAAAAGGAAATATTAGTTATTGCATTATTTTTTAAAGGTTTTATCTTTAAAATGCAATAATAAAATAGGGAGACATAAGTAAAAAAGTAGATTGATTTTTGAAGAATAAAATTCTGAAGTGGCTTATGACAAATATATTCGATTGAGATCAATTTGTGATGTCCTAGGATTTTGAGAAGTGAATATTCAAATTATTGTGGTGTTGGATATTATTTTCATATTGGATTAATAATGTGTATTCATGAATTATTATATGCCTTGTATTATTGTTAACTAGCCTTCTTGAGCTTGGCAAAAAAGTGTTTTATTGTTGTGGCAGTTTATTGAAGTTTCTTATCATCAAGAAAAAAGTATGGGCATATTCTTCCAAATTTAAATTGTGTGATTGGTGTTTCTGAAAATAATATTGGTTGTGTGAAGAACTTGAACTAGGGTTTGAAAAGAACATGAGTATCATTAATATGTGAGGATTGTTTTATTAGCATTGTTTTTGAAGCCATTGGTTGTGTGAAGAACTTGAACTAGGGTTTGAAAAGAACATGAGTATCATTGCTATGTGAGGATTATTTTATAAGCATTGTTGTTGAAGCCATTGGTTGTGTGAAGAACTTAAACTAGGGTTTGAAAATAACATGAGTATCATTGCTATGTGAGGATTTTTTTATAAGCATTGTTGTTGAAGTGAGTTATTGAGCAAAGAACTTGAACTAGGGTTTGCAAAGATCATGAGTATCATTGTTATGTGAGATTAGTTGTTGAGCATTTTTGGAAATATTTTGAGTTGGTGTTCATATGCTTGGACTAGGGTTTATGAGAAAGGGGTGTTTCATTGAGTGATTGGTTGAGTAGATTTGGTTGAGCCTAGTCAAGTGGATGTGTGAAGTGATTGTTCAAGTTCCATAAAACAAACTATTCTATATTCTGAATTGATTTGAGAAAGTGATTGATAATTGAGTTGAATTTGAAGCATATTGAGTCTCTAACAATTCTCCTTATGTTTCTAAGAGATTGATTGAGCATTGTGATGAGTATAGAGCATATTGAGTCTCTAAAAATTCTCTTTATGTTTCTATGAGATTGGACAAGTTTTGTGTGGTATTTTTGAGCAGATTTGAGGTAAGTATTTGAGGAGACTTGTGGACTATTTTTGTGTGATATTTTGTGGAAGCTTACAATACTGATTTGGATAAGTTCTTGAGAGGACTTATTGAACAGATTTAAGCAAGTTCTAGAGAGGACTTGTAGAGCAGATTTGAGCAAGTTCTAGAGAGGACTTGTAGAGCAGATTTGATCAAGTTCTAGATAGGACTTGTGGAGCAGATTTGGACAAGTTCTAGAGAGGACTTGTGGATAGATTAGTGTGAGATTTTGTGGAAGTTTACAAGGAAAATTTGAGACAAGTATTTGAGAAGACTTGAGAGCAGAGTTGATTAATTTTTTCAAACTTTGAGTTAAGTTTTAGGGTAGATCCAACATAGTTGATTCAAGCCTTGAGTTAAGGCTTGAGGACAGAGATCGAGGAAAAATTTGTGCTAGATCGAAGGACTATATTTAGTGCAGATTTAACGATAGAGTTTGGTACATATTTAAGGATAGGTTTGTGCCAGACTAGAGATAGATATTGAGCAGATTTGTGCTAGATCGAAGGACTATGTTTAGTACATATTTGAGACAAAGCTTTGGAGGTGATAGAGTAGAGAGGATAGTAGTCTCCAGTGGATAGAGATCCATTAGCCAGGGCAATGAGGATAGGTATTTTGAGTGGGGATAAGAGTCTTCAGTGGAGAGAGATCCAAAAGCTAGTGTAGTGGAGGCAGTAGTCTTCTAGAGGATCACCAACCAGAGCAGAGGATAAAGAGTTCTTCTATAGATAGAGATCCATGAAATTGATTTAGGGTATTGGTGTCTCCTTTGGACAAAGGTCCATAAACATTGTAATAGGGAAAGGATTCCCAAGAGATTGATTGAGAAAATTTTAGTGAAATATTTTCTCCATGGAGTAGCCCACATTAGGTGAACCACGTAAATTGTGGTGTCTCTATTGTGTGTGGTGATTTATGCATTGCTTTGATTAATATTGTTGATATTGCTATATACACATTGCATGATATTGATTTAGAAAGAAAAGTAAAAAGTGGTCTTATACTGTTCGCCCCCCTCTTAGTATAAGCTTGTGTTCTTTATATTTTAATAAAAAAGAGGAATAAGATATCTCTTATTGTCATGACAAGCTGATTTGCATTGATTAAGTGATGACCTTCTGACATGGAGGGATGGGGGTATTTAAGGTGGGTAAGTAAACATTGATGGGGAAAAGACTTCTTGGCATGAGCGGATACAAAAGGGGATAAATATGGAGAACAAAAATATATGGAGATTAATGGGAGGCAATGGGGGGAGGATTGGAGGTCGCCAAGAAGAGGATGGAAGCTCGAGCATGGGTAGACAACCATGGAGGATTTATGAAGACCATCTGAAGTAATTTTTAAATGCAAGGTGTCCCAAAATAAGGTTGGAGCATTCTTGTAATTTATTTGTCACTGATTTGTATGTGTATTTGAGTATGTTGTTTGTACCGATCGATTATTTTGCTACTAAAAGCTCTGTGAACCTCTGAAATCACCTATCTTTCTCTACCTTGATTGAAAATTTCTAGCATGGGTTTTTTTATAGCTTTAATAAAAAAGAACTGGATGTTTTAACTCCTCTTAGTCATATCTAGGTAAGCCTGTGCTCGATTATAGTAATGTTTTAATTATTCATTTAAGGGTATTTAAATGAATAATTAAAACACCCTTATTTGATACAATAAGGGATAGTGTTTTATAAAGGCAGTGATTGCTTCTACGTCTGTCCTTGGATTGGCTTGGTTAAACGTGATGTTTGGCTTTGTATCCCTTATTGTCATTGTACAGTATCATAGTTATGCAGAGGAGGACTAACATTTTTTTAGCAAGACTTATTTTAGTCCTCTTCAACCTTTGTTTCCGTTTGATGTGACTTATGTTTCCCCCATGGAGAAAATAAGTGCTAGGCGTCTATTAAACTCTTGTGAGGGTCATTGAATCTCAGCTTCTGTGTTTGAATCCAAGGCCTTTTAGGTCTATCTCCTCCTTGACACACTTGTATAAGATTATTTGGTTTCCTACATGATTAAAACCCTCAGTGAAGGTAGCTAGGTTTTGTTTTCTTTAAATCCATTTTTATGTTGAAATGAAACAAGAAAAAGTTACGTTCATTTGATAAAATAGAATAGGGTATGATCTCTAACATATTTTAATTGGAAACCACCGATTCGAAAAAATGAAAGGTAGTTCATTTGTATTATTGGTTAAAGAATAAAATGAAGGGTAGTTCATTTATATTATTGGTTAAAGAATAAAATGAAGGGTAGTTCATTTATATTATTGGTTAAACAATAAAATGAAGGGCAATTCGTTTATATTATTGGTTAAAAAATAAAATGAAGGGTAGTTCATTTATATTATTAGTTAAAAAATTAAATAAAAGGTAGTTCATTTATATTATTGGTTAAACAATTAAATGAAAGGTAAATAATGTTGAATAGATAGAAACATAGTTTATATTGAAATGTAGATTATGTTATAAGTGGGTTTAACATAGTTTATATTAAAGAAATGTAGATTATGTTCAATGGATGGAAACATTGTTTACATGACAAGTCTGTAGATTTTGTTTTTTTTTTAATTTTACATGGTGTAATCAGTAGTTGCCATGATGATCTGGGTATGTTGTCTAGATTTTATGGCCGCCATAGTATTTTGCATTGCCTTCCCAAAATCCACCACACAGTACTTCGTGCAGTCCATCCTTATAACCACCATACTGCAATCATTTTAAACCTTTTACACCGTTGAAAGCACTAGAAAAGGGACAAGCATTCAATCTGAAGAGGCTCAAGATTTGAACCTTGGACCTCCGCCCCCCTTACAGGGTTTGAAGGAACCAATTGGTCTACACCTCAAACTTATTTTGTAGATTATGTTATAAGTGGGAATAACATAGTTTATATTAAAATGATAGATTATGTTATTAGATGAATAACATAGTTCACATTAAGGAGTATAGATTATGTTAGAATGTATATAACCTAGTTTATATTAAAATGATAGATTATGTTATTAGGTGAATAACATAGTTTATGTTGAATATTATAGATTATGTTAGAATGTATATAGCATAGTTTATATCAAAATGATGGATTATGTTATTAGGTGAATAACATAGTTTACATTGAAGATTATATATTATGTTATAATGTAAATAATATAGTTTATATTAAAATGATGGATTATGTTATTAGGTGGATAACATAGTTTACATTGAAGATTATAGATTATGTTAGAATGTATATAACATAGTTTATATTAAAATGATGGATTATGTTATTAGGTGAATAACATAGTTTACATTGAAGATTATAGATTATGTTAGAATGTATATAACATAGTTGTTTTTAAAATATGGATTATGTTAAAATGAAGATAACATAGTTTGTATTGAAAAGATGGATTATGTTATAAGGTAGATAACATAGTTTGTTTTGAAAATATGGATTATGTTAAAAAGGAGGTAACATAGTCTAAAATGAAAGAAATATAATATATTTAATAGAAATGAACGTAGTTTATATTGAAATCTTTGGATTATATTTTAAAATGAAATAAACATAGTTTGAATTGGAAAGCTTTGGATTATGTTATAAGGTAGATAACATAGTTTATAATGAAATATGAATTATGTTAAATTGATGATAACATAGTTTATATTGATATTTATAGATTATATTTTAAAGGTAACTAAACATAGTTTATATTGAGATCTAAAGCACCCAGGTGTTGTAGGTGAGTTGGAGAGGAGAGGGCAATCCTCCAAGGGAGGTCCCAAGTTCGAATCTCCACCCTACCAAAAAGCTGAATTGGGTACCTAAAATCCAATTGATAATGTTGGTGCAGCAGGGCTGGGTGCGACCCTTGGGTGACTTTGACAGTGTAGAACCCCCCTGTTCATGGTCTCTTAGACCAAGGCGGCCCCGCAAGGGGTTTTTCTCTTTATATATATATATATATATATATATATATATATATATATATATATATATATATATATATTGAGATCTAAATATTATGTTTTATCGAAAATGAATATAGTTTACATTGAGATCTAAATATTATGTTTTAATGGAAATGAACATAGTTTATATTGGAATTTATAGATTATATTTTAAAGGAAATTAGCATAGTTTATATTGAAAATGTATCGGTTACTTTTTAAGAAAAGAATGTAGTTGTATTGCAATAAATGGAATTGGATTATTAGATTAACTAAAGGTATGAGACTTTAGTTAGTTTGATAAATGAAATTGAATTATTGGATTAACTAAAGGTATTGGAATTTAGTTAGTTTGACAAATGGAATTGGATTATTGGATTAACTAAATGTATGGGACTTTAGTTAGTTTGACAAATGGAATTAGGTTATTGAATTAACTAAAGGTATGGGACTTTAGGTAGTTTAACAGATATAATTGGATTATTGGATTAACTAAAGGTATGGGACTTTAGTTAGTTTGATAAATGGAATTGGATTATTGGATTAACTAAAGGTATGGGAATTTAGTTAGATTGAAAAATGGAATTGAACTATTTGTTTAATTAAAGGTATAGGACTTTAGTTAATTTGATGGATGGAAATGGAAATATTTTTATGTATAAGTGGGTACCGATGTTATGAATACATTAGGCCCTTAGGGATGTACTACTCCTCTAATAGACTAGGAGGAAGGAGCTACTCCTAGAGAAGCAATTGTAGAATCTGTTATGTGGATTAAAAGAGCAATTCATGATAAAGTTATGGGAACTCTGAGTTTCTCTGCATTGTATTGGCATATATTTGGGAGAAAGGGATTATTGGGATCCTTGTTTTCGTAAAGACCAAACTTATGCAATAAAGAAAACATTTGAGGTTGGGTTTTCCTAAAATGTTTTTTACCCAAGATATATAATGTGTTATGAGAATTGATTCTCTCTTTTATATTACTTTTAATGTATCTCTTTCTAGTTGATTCTCATGTATGATTTGATTTGATGCTTAGTTTATATTATTTTTTGCTTTATTTTAAAAGATAAACTTTATGGTTGTTAAGTGTATGTTAGTGTTTAACATATTTAATTATATATATAGCAGTAACAATAATACAATCCCTCAAACTAATTAGGTTTTAGGTTGTTACATATGGTATCAAAGCAGTAAGGCGTAGGACTAGATGCTTTTGTAAAGAAACTTTAGGGCACAATGGACTCAATATTTCCTTGGAATGTGCTAAGGTTTATGTATCTTCCTATACATGCCCTTGCTTAGTTAAGCTAAAGCTAGGAAGACCTTGAACTACCAGTTGCTTGAAGTCAAAGCACATAGTCATGGGACTATAAGCTTCCCTAGATAAGGATCTAGGTATGATGGGCTAGAAGCTTCCTTGGATAAGCTAAGGATTGCTTAAGGATTGGTCCTAGGAAAAGCAACTTTACTCTGGTATACTATCTTGTGTAAAGCAAGCATAACCTTAGCCATTCATGAATGAAAGAAGATAAAATGATATAAATTACTTTAGTTATCTCAAGTGAGATAGATAGATAGAGTCAACTCATAGCAAAAGAGATAGATAACTTTAACTATCTCAAGTGAGATAGATGGATTGAGTCAACTCATAGTGAATATGGGATGGATAACTTTAGCTATCTCAGTGATAAAGGTGAGATAGATACTTTAAGTTAGCTCATCATAGATGAAGTAACTATTCCTAGTTAATATTAATCATTACTTAATGAGAAGGAATAGGGGAAAACTGATATAAGAGAGAATAGATGTAGGGTTCTATTATTTAGATTTGAGCTTACTTATCTAAAGAGTATTAGGTAGGAAATCTACTCTAGAGAGGATTATGGGATCCTCTCCTTAATTTGATTAAAGAATGAACCAAATTTTGAGTTTAGTAAATGCTTGAAGGCATAAAGAATTCATCCAAAGAGAAAATTTTGAGACAAGGAAGTAAGAAAAATCCTACATAGCTTCAAGCATTAAAGAAGGCACATAGTAGTTTGACTTGAAATTCCTTGGATTTAATGGAACAATTCAAGGAAATTCAATCTCTAGGTGAGAGTTGCAATAAATTTCAAGACAAAAATAAAGGAAATATTGCAAAGAGTGAGATTTTTACATGGATGATGGACTCTTGTGCTTTAAGGATGGGGTATTCCTACCCAAAATTGGTAGTTTGAGGTGATGCATTATGCAAAAATTACAATGTTTTCCTCTTTCTCTCACCTTGCATGTACAAATATGTAGGAAATTAGGAACAAAACCTCCTTCTAGATATATTTGGAGAAGGATGTTACTACTTCTATTGCTCAATGATTAGGATTGCATCTCTCATAAAGCGAATGTAATGTTGATATTCACAAGGGATGAGGAAATCATGTTTAAACTCAATAGAATGAAAGTTAGAAATTGTCCTTGATCATTCAACTTTGGGTAGCAGAGATGTTTTTGCATGAAACACTCAAAATGGTGTTTATCCCCAGGGGGTAGGATGTCATAACCCTCCCTGGTGGGCCTTAGGACATAGAAATAGTGTGATGTTTAAAGATAACTTGTATATAATTTTGTTGTAAGTAAGCAGCTATGCAATGTATAGAATCAACCCTAAGGACTATTATATATGTATAATAGTAAAATAATATATATTATAAATAAAAAAGGTTTATTTATAATATAGACTATTATATATAATTATAATAGGAGAATTGTATATTATAAATAAAAGGGTTTATTTATAATATAGACTATTATATATAATTATAATAGGAGAATTGTATATTATAAATAAAAGGGTTTATTTATAATATAGACTATTATATATAATTATAATAGGAGAATTGTAACGATTTTTTCTCGCTGTGCACTTTCCAATCACTTTCTGCAATCTTCGCTGGCTGGAAATCCTCCTCGATCATAGTCCTGTCCAATATGTGATTCCCATATTGGTTTTTTCCTTTTTGAGGTTTCTTTTCTGGTTGAGGGGCAGTGTTTCCAATCATCATTTATATCACTTCTTGCATGCTCCCTTCACGAGTTTTCCTTATTTTCTATCCTTGTTACTGGTTGCACTTTCCCTATCCTATTTCATCCTCTATGCTTTTTATTGTCCTACAACCATGAAGGAGGGGAAAATTGAATATGTTGAGCCTGAGGTCTTTGAGATTGAGGCCACTGCTAAAGCCATTTTGAAGGATAAGGGAGGTCTCATTCCATTTTTCAAAATGTTCACTGGTACCAACTGGGATGCTACTATGGTATTTGTAAATATGTGGGACAATGGCGTTATCACCATTCATGGAGTCAAGTTTCAAATCACACTGGAGATTCTTGCTGAGCTAACTGGGTAGGCCCTCGATGGTCGGGTGGTTAGAAGGAATAAGCACAATTGGGAAGCCAAGCTATCCCATTTTGACAACTCATCCATAGTGCGAAAGCTCCACAAAAAAGGTATGTATTGACACCATTTATCCTCTCCTTGGAAGGAAATCCTAAAGCTTGTTATGTAGTATCTTACAGTTGATGACCCTAAATCCCAATTATGTAGTTTCCATTTGTCTTTCATTAATCATTTTAGAGATGCCAAGATGTTAAATATCCCTACTGCTCTATATTGATCTATTGATTATGCCATCACCTCTACCCATGGCAAGAAAGAGGAAGGTTGGCCTTCCCATCAGAGGCTTTTCAAAATCCTCTATGACTATTTACTCCTAAAATTCCCTAAAGGAAACCTTCCTTCCCCTGACTCTTCAGAAGAGAATTCCTCTTCTACTCCCAACCCTAAAGCCACCAGGTCCAAAAGGAAAAGCAAAACCAAGAAACCCTAGCCTATTTCAAATGTCAAGAAGAAGGTCAAACTTGAGAAAACGCCCGTTCGGTGCTCTTAGAGGCTCAAGTTTAAGGACACTCCTACCCCTAAAAATATCAAGAAAGAACATAAATCTGACTCTAATTCTCCTGATGTGGTGGAAAATTATCTCCACAAGCTTGCTATCCAGTCCACCTCTGCCACCATTGACCATTTGGAAACCACCTATGTTGCACTTGGGAAAGGAATTACCCAGCTCAAGGAACAATGTAATGCTCTCAGCCTGCTCTTTTTCTGTGACACTTATGAAGAGGGCCCTGCCTTTTCTGCTGCCACCAAAATTTTTGATATCAAGGATAATGTTAAGGATGATGATGTCATCGAGATAGTGAAGGAAGTCTCTAAGGACGTCCCTAAGGATGTGCTCAAGGATGCTGCCAAGGATGCTGATCTAGAGATCGTGGTTGCCTCTCCTATGTAGACTGATGCACCAAACTAAATTTTTAGCTTGTTTTGTCTCTCAGCTAGCTCTTCTTTGGTTTTCTTTTGTGTTCTGACCCTTTCCATGGGTTAGTTTTCTGGTTTCCTTCCCTGTTGTTCCTGCATGGATGCATTTTGTTCCTTTCCTGCATCCTCTTTAGTCCTTTCTATGTTTTCCTAAGTTTCAGATATTTTTGCTTCTCTATTGTACAAGGCGTTGGGGTACCTTTCAAATACCCCATTTTTTAATGCAAAATCATTAACTTACCAAAAAATAATAGGAGAATTGTATATTATAAATAAAAGGGTTTATTTATAATATAGACTATTATATATTTTAATAGGGGAATATTATAAATATAATATAAGAATATTATATGTTATAATAAAATATTATTATGAATCAAAAGTTATATTTGTTATTATAAAATGATTATTTTATTATTTGAAAAGACGTTTTTGTAAAGAGATATTATTTTAATAAAAAATGGGAATAAGATATCTCTTATCAACATGACAAGTTGATTTGCATTGATTAAGTGATGACCTTCTGACATGGAGGGATGAGGGCCTTTAAGGTGGGTAAGTAATTATTGATGAGGGAAAATACTTATTGGCATGAGAAGATACAAAAGGGGGATGAATATGGAGAACAAAGATATATGGGGATTGATGGGAGGCAATGGGGGGAGGATTGGAGG
This sequence comes from Wollemia nobilis, assembly GCA_028583015.1. Classification (NCBI taxonomy): domain Eukaryota; kingdom Viridiplantae; phylum Streptophyta; class Pinopsida; order Araucariales; family Araucariaceae; genus Wollemia; species Wollemia nobilis. The sequence continues at coordinate 1,489,613 of JAQPPZ010003510.1, forward strand.
TCGCCAAGAAGAATATGGAAGCCCGAGAATGGGTGGACAACCATGGAGGATTTACGAAGACCATCTTTGAAGCAATTTTTGAAGGTAAGGTGTCTTGAAATAAGGTTGAAGACTTCTTGTAATTGGTTTATCACTAATTGTATGTGTATTTGAGAATGTTGTTCATGTCAATTGATTATTCTACTACTGAAAGCCTTGTGAACCTCTGAAATCACCTATATTTATCTACTTTGATTAATTATTTTAACCTAGATTTTTTTTAGCGTTAATAAAAAAAAATTGGATGTATTAACTCCTCCTAGCCATCTTTGGGTGAGTCTGTGTCCGGTTATAGCAGTGTTTTAATTATTCATTTAAGGGTATTTAAAATTTTATAGAGGTCATGATTGCTTCTGCATCTATCCTTGGTTTGGCCCAGTTAAACATGATGTTTGGATTTGTATCCCTTGTTTTCATTACGTGGTATCGTAGTAATGTAGAGGAGGGCTTGTATTTTTTTAGCAATACTTATTTTAGTCCTCTTCAACCTTTGTTTTCGTATGTTGTGATTTATGTTGCCCCCTAGATAAAATAAGTGGTAGGCATATATTAAACTCCTGTGAGGGTCGCTGAATCTCGACTTCTGTGTTCAAATTTAAGGCCTTCCAGATTTATCTCCTCCTTGACACACTTATATAAGATTATTTGATTTTCTACATGATTAAAATCCTCAATGAAGGTAGTTGGGTTTAATTTTCTTTAAATTTATTTTTATGTTGAAATGAAACAAGAAAAAGTTACCTTTGTTTGATAAAATAGAATAGGGTTTTATCTCTAACATATTTTAATTAGAAACTGTTGGTCATCAAATCTGCCCAGGAAAGGATTTGGGTAAGTGTATGCGCCCTAGACCTGGACCAACATTGAAAGGCCGAAGGGAAGAGATGCCCCTCATGCCAATCTCCGAAGAAAGGCCGGCTCCTATACTAAACTACTTTGATGTTTTAAGATAAGGGTGCAGGAAAGAGATAAACAGAGTAAGGGTGCAAGAAAGAAATAAAAGAGTAAGGGAAGAAATTTTAGTAGTTTAATGGTGGGAAAGAACCAGAAGCACGATTGCTAGCCAATAGCTTAAAACAACAGCAAAGAACACCAAGAATAAATGAAATGAACACAATATTAATCCTCCTATGTATCCTCTGGACAAGTTCCAGGATTACCCTTCCCTCTCATCAAAATTCAGAGTTCAGAGTTACGACGATGAAGAAGGAGTGAATATAACAGAAACAATATCCACAGGCAGCATAAAAGAAAACTAATACAACGTTTTCCTCCCCTATGTATCCTTCGAGAAAATTTTAGGGTTCAGTCCCCAATCACATACCTAAATCCAGAGTTCAGAATTACAGTATGCAAATGAAGAAAGATAAAAGAAATAATCATAGAAGGCAGCATAAAAGAGAGAAATAGAGTCCAAAGCTCTTTAGTATTAATCGTAGGAATCTAAGTTACAACAACTTTCTAGCAGAAAGTTCCCCCCTTTTACATTACAATGCCTAGGTTTTTATAGAGGACCCGACCCTCTGAGCCATAATTACACAAAATAGAAGAGTACATCCTTAAAACCTGAGAAGTCGGCTCTTCGCGGCTCTCGTGACTGAGCTCTCAAATCCTTTACCAAAACTAGCAGCTGCGACCGGGTCAATCGGGGAAATATGCATTAATGAGCCGTCTGAACGTCCTTGGCTTCTGGGTGCAGTGCTCGAGTGGCCGCCATGCTCGTCGGGTTCTTCTTCAGAGACTGATACTTCATTTCCAATTGCCAAAAATGAGCAACGAGCTTATCGGGCACGTAAAAATGCATTTATGAGGCACTTGATTGCCTCGGGAAAATACCCGGCTTGGAGTATGTGCCCTTGAAGCGCTTCGCTTGATTTTCGTTCGCAACTTCGCTTCGCAATGGACTTGAGCCGAAGCAAATCCTCCTTCTTGATTTGTACTTCGCATGATGGAGCTTCGCAAAATTGCTTCGGGGGTGGTGAGTGCCAAAGCAGATTTCCTCCTCAAAATGGGGCTCTTCATTTCTCGCTACTTCACTAGAGAGACATGCCAAAATAGCTTCGCTGATGAACTGTTAAAATGCTTCGCCGTGATCTTCCTTCAAAACTGTGGTTCGGGAGGATTTTGGTCGAAGCGCATTCTTGCCTTCGAAAAATGCTTTGATTGCTTCCACTTCGGGTGAAAGTACTTCGCACGAAAGATAGCCGAAGTAGATGCTTCGCAAGATTTTCGATGAAGTAGAAATGGTTCGCTGGTGGAGAGGCCCGAAGTGGGTGCTTCGGCGATTTTTTGGTGAAGTATTTCTTCAATGGTGCGCTCCTTCAAATTCCGCTTCACAAGTTTCTTGCCCGAAGTAGCTATTTGAAGTGCTTCGGGCCTGAAGTAGTTTTCTTACGCCTTCCTTGTATTCTTTCTTCGGCAATCACCGCTTCAAAATTCCCAGTACAAAATTTTTCCTTCATATTATCATTTTTTCCTTCTTCGATGAAGCTATCCTTTTGAAATGCCGCTTCGTAAAACTTTCACCCGAAGTAGCTGCTAGAAATGCTTCGGGTGCGAAGCTCTTTTTACGCCTTCTTTAATTCCTTCTTCGGCAACAAATTTTTTTAGACTTAGTATTTTCTCCTTCTTTCTTCTTGTGGCTATCTTCCTTAGCTTTTTCATCGATGAAGCTCTTTCATCTTCATTTTATGTACAAGGGGAATGGCAGGGAAAGCCAAAATTGCTGCAACACTTGAAAATATTGTTTCTAAAAAAGCAAGGGAACAAATTCATGAAATTAAAAGAAATACTTTACAAAAATTTTGATTTTTCTACCCCTCTAAGCAATGTGACAAAATTGTCAACATTCTTGGCGGCTCGCGGGGCAACGAGCTCGTCTCGGTGGGAGAACCCTTAGCCTTGATCCGTTGGGCCAGAGTTACCTCCAGACCCTTCTCCCTTTTCTTCTTCTATGGGTTGTTCCATGGCTGCTTCTTCTTCTTCTTCTTGTTCCTCCTCCTCTTCTTCTTCCTCATCTAGCGAGGGTTCCTGTGTCGGCGATGGCTGCAGGCGATCGCGGATGCGTTCCATGGTTCTACGGACATGAGCCCAGGCACCCTTTTGAAATGGCTCTTGATCTTGCAGGGCCTTGATCAAAACATGGAACCGATCAATCTGCCCGATGTTAGCATGTTTGGCTCTAGCGCTCAGGTCATTGAGGCAGGCCATGATCTTGCAATATCTCAGAATGAAATCTGTGACTTGCCCTTCTGTAATTGGCTCTGCCCACCCGTCTATCTCTGAGACGTCGCCTTCAAACTGAAGCCACACCGGCTTGAGCTCTTCCTTGGATAGAAGGTTCCCATCATCATCCATGAAACTTGGAAATCCTAAGGAAGAAAGGTCTTGGAAGTAACCCATTGATGTGCGGTGCTCATGCTCAAATATGTCTAAGAGGTCTTTCGCCTTCTGTGCCTTCCTCACCTTGGAGAAGAAGGCGCGAACTGTGGCCTGTGTCGTAGACCAATCTCTAGCCGTTCGGCTCATCGCAGTGATCTGCAGGTCCTGATACTTGACACTTTGGACCTCAAAAGCTAGTTTGAGTCACCTTTTAATTTTTTGGATGACTTCATCCACTTTTGGTCCTTCCTGAGTGACGGCATACTGAGCTTCGATGGCGTAGATTAAAACTGACAGGGCACTGGAGGCCCGAGATCTGAAACCCCTGAGCAAGTGTGAGCGAATTTCTTTGATTCTGCCTCTGTCAAACAGCTCCAGGCTCTCCTTCTCATACAACTGCTGCTGCATCTGCAAGATCTTGCTTTCAAGCTCCTTGGCCTTCAGATCATTTTTGGCCTGTCTCTGTGCTTGGTGCTCAGCTATGCACTGCAGTTGTAGTATTTGTTGTTTCAGGGCGTGTGCTTCCTTTTTCATCAGCTTACACTGCTCCTCTGAATCCTCTAGCTTGGAGCGGGTTCTAGCTAGCTCTTCTTCCAACTTGATGTTGGCGCTCTCAGCCTCAAATCTGTGCTGATTGGCGATGTTCGCATGCGCTCAGAAAGTCTCGATTCTGACATGCATGGATGCAGACTCATTGTCTACGTTTAGGTGCTCCAGGTCCTTGGTCTTCTCCTGATAATCATAATCTGTCGGAGTCATTTCATCCAGAGGCTTCTGGACCTTAGGGACCTTCTTCACTTTATGTAACTTTCTACCCTTCAAATCGAAGACAGCGCATTTTTCAACTTGGGCCAGAGAGCGCCCTCTCTTCTTCCTCGCCTCCTTCAACATTTTTTCTGTGTTTTGTCGGGCTTGGAGTAGCTTTTCAGCTAGAGGGCATTCCTTAATCAAGGACATCTCTGATTCAAATGAGGCTGGATCTCCAGCCAAAGGGGTGAACAAATATAAAGAATGAATGGGGGATGCCTCACCAGAAGGTTCGACGACGGGTGTAGCAGGAGCTTCGGCGAGAGGAACTATGTTGTGTGTGACAGGGGAGCAAGGAATGGGGTTCGGCGTTGGGGTACTATCTTCGCCCTGACTGGGAACTGAGGGAATGGTGGCATGGGTGGGTGAAGTAGTGTCAACGGACTTGTCCCGGCCAGATGACTCGAGTGGAGTGGGGCTAACGGGATTGGTGGCAAGGGGCAACGCGCGAGGAGGTGATTGACTTTGTGAGGGAGGGAGAGACTATTGGGAACTCATGGTCAGGACCATGGGGGACATGCTTTGAGAAACCAAGGCAAAGGGTGGAGAGTGCGTACCTTCGTGCCCACCTGGCAGAGCGGCCGTGGTGACTTCTTGTGTGATCGGCTCTTGCTCCTTTTGGACTTCGATACTCGTGACCTCCATGACTTCTTCTTCGGGGACTCCCTCTTGTTGGAGGAGTTCCTCCACATCAATAATGTCCACATATGGGGCTGTCTCGACACTTTGTGATGTCGCACCTTCAACATTTGCTTTGGTCGGGCCTGATGCAGGTTGTTCGACGGGAGCACTTGGGAGCTTTGTGCGGGGTCGCTTTGGGTGGCTCGGAGGCACTTGAACTTGTTCTTGCCTCTTTCTTTTCTTCCTCTCCAATGGTTGCTACGACTCTTCGGCACTTGTGTCATGGCTTTTATGGTCCCTATGGTAGTGCCTCTGGTGTAGCTTTGGCTTCTTCCTCTTCTTCCTATTTCGAAGCATCATCATCTCTTCCTGGGCTTTCGCCCGAATCAGGGGCAGCTGGAGGAACAAAGTCGATGAAGGAGAGGGGCTTCCAGGTCCCAGCATTGGCTTGGTACACAACTACGAAGTCCTTATCTGATGCCAAGAGTCCATAGGATTTTGTCTTTTGGTGATGGACTCTCATTATCCACCACTCCCTTAGTTGCTCCTCGCCCCAATTCTTCAACTCCTCCTTCAAATCATCTTTTGCTCTTCTCCAAAAGGTGGAGTCTGGGGTTGGGAAAGGATACTGAATAGGATCAAATTCAACCTCCATAGGGTAGAATTCATGCCAGGGAGGCAATGTCCTCACCCTCTCTAAATGCCATTCCAAGTCCCTCCCATTAGGATTGTTCCTCTGATCCACTATTTCTGGATGGGGGCAGACATGAAAGTTCTTGAACCTGAGGTGGTCCCTCATCACCCCCAAGGGGTCATAGAGCCATTGTTGAGGAATTTGGAGCAAACCAAAGTTGGCAAGCTTCTCCTCCAGGAAAACATTTTGCTTCAGGGCAAACACTTCAATTACCCCCATTTTGAAGGGGAAGTCATAGGTGTGCGCCCATTTCCTACCATGGCCATAGACGGCATTTGTAGAGTCGCTCTGCCGAGCGACCTCTAACGTGAACTGGTACTCGGAGGGGTAGACTGGTAGCAGGAAGGGTTTCCCTATGAAGCCGAATAGGTGAATCACGAGCCCCTATGTCAGTTGAAACACATCTCCCTTCTTCTCCTGCACCACTCTGTCTCTTAAACTGAGGGGTACCCGAGGACATGACCCTGTCAACAAATGCATAGCGGGTCCCAAGAATTGTTGATTAAAAGAATAATAAGACTCTGTCCTCAATAGGAGGGGAGTCCATTGGTACACAGGCAGAGGATTTCCATCCTTGCCACTCTCAGAGATGGAAATGTGGGGGAATTGCTTATGCACATGATAGAAAAACAACCAAACAAGGAAAGAACAGGGTGCGAAGTACTGGCCCGTCCCCAAATTTTTCATGCTGGTAAGCCGTGTGTGCAAGGTTCGGGCCACCCATTCTACCCAATCGAAGAAGACTGGGTTGGTGTTCGGCCATGAAGCATCGGGGGCATAGAATTCCCCTCTCAAAATACACTCGGCCAAGGACACCTGCCAAGGGTGCACCGAAGCGTCAGTTGACAGACCCGCCACCCATGCAATGATTGAAAAGATGTCCGTGTTCTTGAAATCCATCAAGGGAAGGGGCATCTGGGGACGCTTGCCCGAAGGGAGTCCATTCTTGAGGTTCTCTCTTAGAAATTTTAGAATATAAGTGGAGGTAGTGAACCTCTCCATTTGTTCGCTCAGAACGACATTGCGAACGGAATAGCCCTTGGGCGGACCCTGATTCGGTGCGAAGGCTGCTTGCACATCTTCTTTTAGGATAAAAAATAATTTATGGCCCACGGCATCCAACACTTTCCTGGAGGAGGGCTGGTAATTCTGTGCGATAGCACAGATTAACTCGGGACAATGGTGAGTGGGCGGGGTCAGATACCAGTAGATCTGGGAATAGTATGCAGCGGCTCTCTTGTTCTCCGGGGTGAGCCTGCTTGTCATGAACTCGATGGTGTATCTGAGTTCGGCCACGCTCTTCGCAGGCTCTGTGTCTCTAATTTTTTCCCACCCATCGATTGGTGGTTCTTCAAGTTGTTCCTCTTCAGAGTCTTCCCCTTCTTCTACCGGCTGCTTTTCTGGGCGAGGGTTGAAATTGACCTTCTTAGGTCTCTGCTTTTGCTCCCCCTTGCCCTTCTGTGTTTTTTTTGGGACTACTACCTCGGGCTCCTTACCCTTCTCCTTAGAGTTTTTCTTTCCCATTGTGAATATGGGCGGAACAGAGTTTACGGTGCAGAAGAGCTAATGCGAAGGATTTCGATGCAAGGGGCAGAGGAATGCAGGTTATCAATGGCGGGAGCTCTCAGTCTTGCATGAACCAGTTGGCAAACAACCTTCTTTACCACCGAGGCTTGAGTTTTATAGCCTTAAAAGGCAACTACCTAAATTTATGGCACCTGCCATAATTAAATTTACGCTTGGACGGGGAAGGTTGCCGTGCCCTTTTGATTGGCTTCGCAGTGGCATGGTACGCGGGCCCATGTGGTTCGATGATTTCCCTTGCATTGGGAACTTAACCTTCTGCCACCTCATACCTGAGCATGAACTTTTCTCACAATAGAATTCTTCTTGGGATGTGCTCCACCACCTTGGCATTAAAATCATTCACCCTGAACATTCCCCTAAGTTGTCGTAGGCGCGTCCCCCAAGACACGTTTTAAATGCTCCTTGTCGCATGCCATAGGGTTGGCGAAGTGGAACCGATACTAAAACTGCTTCATAGCGAACCTTCGATGTGGGTGGATTTTCTATGCTTCGGGCCCGAAGTAGTTCTCCCTCGTTGCATCACTTCTTTGCTTCACGGAAGGCTAGCCCCTCGAAGCTTGTCTTCTTTGAAAAATGCTTCGCTAGGCTTCCTTTTAAATCTGCTTCACAAAACTTTCACCCGAAGTAGCTGCTTGAAATGCTTCGGGTGTGAAGCTCTTTTCATCTCCTACTTTTCCCTTTTGATAACGCCTTCGGTCTTCCGAAGACCTTTTGGAAGCCAAAGTGCTTCGCTTATGCATTCCTTTCAAATCTCACTGCGAACCTCTTTGCATCGGTTACTTCGCATCAAAAGTTCCCGAAGTAGATTTTGGTTATGCTTAGCGAAGCTAGAGTTTATCATTGTAACACTTAGCCTTTTGCAGATCTCGAAGCAGAGTATATATACAGGAATGAAAAACTATATACAAAATAACATTTTTTTTTTTACATCTTCAGTGATGAAAAGTCTTCAAGTGAAGACCATTGACAGAAATTGGTAATACCTGGCCATCTGCATCCTTGAGGATGAAAGAGTTGGTCGAATTCACCTTCACGATTTCGAATGGTCCATCCCAGAAAGCATCCAACTTGTCATGATTCCCAGGCTTGGCCTTCCAAGAATCCCACTTCCATACTAGATCTCCCACTTTGAATGTGCGATCGGATGATTTCTTCTTGAACCAATCTCGGGTGACCTGAGCATGCTTAGCGAAGCTCTGGTAGGCCTTCTCACGATCTTCCTCTAGCTGTAATAGCTGAGCTAGTCTATTTTCCATAGGATTAACTCCTTCTTCTTCTAACAGCTGCAACGCGAGGATCTCTACATGGGTAGGTAAGATGGCCTCCTTGCCATACACTAGGGCGTAAGGCGATGTTTTGATCGACTTCTTGACAGAAATCTGATCGGCCCACAAGGCCCGATCTAGAAGAAGGTGCCAAGTTCTTTTGTTTATCTCTATGAGCTTTCTTAACACCCTCAACAGAGTCTTGTTGGTTGATTCTGCCAAGTCGTTACCTTGTGGATAGTAATTGGAGGAGACTTTATGATATATCCCATATCGGTAGAGGAATTCATTGATTTTGGTGCCTATGAAGCCGGGACCATTGTCCGTGATGATTGCTTCGGGGATGCCGAACCGGGTGATCAATCCTTCAAGGAAGGTGATGACGGTCTCTTGATCAGCATGCTTCGTGGGAACTGCTTCGGCCCATCTGGTGAAGTAGTCGGTTGCGGTCAAGATGAACTTATGCCCGATGGAGGAGTTCGGCGATATGACCCCTATGAAATCCAACCCCCATTGTTGAAAGGGTGTTTCTACTTGTATCGGTCGGAGAGGCATTGAAGCATTTCTGCTTCGACCGGTGAACTTCTGACACTGCTCACATCGACGACAGACCGCAAAGGCATCGACGAAGAGTGTAGGCCAATAATAACTAGCTTTGATTATCTTCAATGTCATTGTCCTTCCTACGAAGTGTCCTCCAGATAACCTCGAATGGAATTCTCCCAGGACTCTCCTTTTATCATCATCTTTTATGCACCTAAGAAGGACGCCATCAATGTTTCTGAAAAATAGGCCTTCGGGGCGCAAAGTATATCGGGAGGACCGCATCCTAAAATGCCTTCGCTGTGAAGCATTTAGATGTGAAGGACATCTACCGGTGTTGAAGTATTCGACTATCTCATCGACCCAGTCTTTCTCATCCTCTTCTTGGTTTGCGAAGCATCCTTCTACTGGCGAGTCATCCCACTGAGATTCTGTAGCTTCGGCCGCTACGCTCTTCGCCAATTCTTGACATAATGCACGACCGTGAACCAGTTTTGTAGGTTTGATCTCGATGTCGAACTCTTGTATCTTGCTGACCCAACCGACTCTTTTACTACCCAATTCTCCTTGGATGATGAAATTGCGCACATCGGGGTGAATGACAAAGACTGTAACCCGACTTTGGGAGATGAATTGCTTGAATTTCCTAAGAGACTTCATTACTGCATGCACCTGTCTTTCTATGAAATTATATTTTTCTTCATGGGGGTTTATCACTTGACTTAGAAACGCGATGGGGTGCTCTTCGCCATCTTCCCCCTTTTGTGTTAGGACCGCAACATAGCTCTCAGGTTCTCCTATAGCATATAGGATGAAGTCCCGATTGTAGTCAGGGTTGGTCAGGACCGGTGCTTGAGCAATTCGGGCTTTTATTTCTTTGAATGCTTCTTTTCTCTCCTTCGTCCAGATGAATTCTGCACCTTTCTTCAAAAGTTTGGACATCGGCTTGATGACCTGGGAAAAATCTGGGACAAACTTCCTCACGAAGTTGATCTGGCCGAAGAAGGATTGAAGTCCTTTCTTGTCTACTGGGAGTGGGAGCTTCATTAGAGCCTCAGCTCTATCAGGATCTACAATGAGACCCTTCTCTGATATCACATGTCCCAACAACTTCCCTTCGCTGACTGTGAATATGGATTTCTTTGGATTGATTGAAATGCCAAATTCTCGACACTTTTTGAAAATCTGTTGTAGATGAAAAGAATGATCCTCCCTTCTTCGGGAGAAGATGGTCATGTCATCCAAATAGATAACGATAACCTTATTCAAGAGTTCGCCAAAAGCTAGATCCATGGCCCTCTGAAAAGTGGCCCCCGCATTCGAAAGGTCGAATGGCATTCGTTGGTAAGCAAATGTTCCCCACTTGGTGGTGAATGCGGTTTTATGTTGATCTTCATCCCTAACCCATATCTGATTATATCCGGAGAAACCATCTAGTAGGGAGAAGCGTTGAGCCCCGACTATCGAATGCAAGATCTGATCTATCTACGGGAGAGGGTAGTGATCTTTAAGAGAAGCCTGGTTCAGGTTGCGAAAGTCCACGCATAACCTTATATCTCCATTCTTCTTTCTAACTGGGACTAGATTCGCTACCCAAGAAGAATGCTTTATGGGATAAATTATCTTTGCCTCGAGCATCTTCAGGAGCTCGGCTTTCATCAGGACCTCGATCTTCGGATTTACTGGCCTTTGCTTCTATCGAAAAGGTTTGATCCCCTCCTGCAACTCAATTGTATGTTGGATCAGTTGTCGATCATATCCCTTTAGATCTTGATAAGACCAAGCCACTGTGTCGGGATACTTTCTGCACAGAGATCGGATCTGCTCTAGCTCTTCCGAAGTGCAATCTGTTCCAACTTTTATTGCTTTTCCAGGCTCAAGCTCCAAATCTTGATACTACTTTGCATTAACTTTGATCCTATGAGAAACTGCTCGATCATTTTGATCAAAGAGGCTTTCAAGAGTAATTAATCCCTTGGGAACGTGGTTATTCTTCAATTGAACTAGCCCTTCATATTCCTCATCGTCAGGGCTTCTCTTCTCAACTGTGGCTGCTTCTTGAATCATGAAATTCACAATCTGCTCATCATTGTCAAAAACTTGCCAATGCAGATCTCTGTCTGGGACAGAGGGCCTGTAAATCATCCTCACAGCTTTGGGCTTATGCACCATGTCTTCTGCTGGAGAATACTTGGCTGCGATGGATGCTAGAACATCGGCATGTCGGTTCTTTTCTCTTGGAATAGACTGCAGATTGAGAGATTCGAACTGGTCGAACAAGTCCCATACCCTATTTTGGTATGACTTGAGATAGTGCTTCTTTGAAGTGCACTTGTTTGTGACTTGATTGCATACCAATTCTGAATCTCCAAAGATTTGGAGATGCTTTATGCCTAACTTTTTTGCTTTCTTGAGTCCTAGGCATAATGCTTCATATTCTGTTGCATTGTTGGTGCAACTCCACACCAACTGGTAACAATATTCCTTCTGCTCTCCAGAAGGTGATACTAAAAGAATGCCTACCCCGACGCCATTTTTGCATCGGGCGCCATCGAAGAATAATTTCCATAATTCGCCTTGGGCGGAGACCTTATCTTCTGTCTTGATGTGTTTCTCAGGCTTGGCGATGGCATAACATCCCATCTCGATTTCTATCATGGCATTAAAGTCTGCCAATGAAAACTCATCTTCACAACTTAACTGTGCGAGGGACTCCTCGACCAGGTCCACCTGCTCTATCTCCTCCACTATCGCATGCACAGGATCGTTGCTCTCCCCTTCGGACATCTTCTCTACGAGGAAGGTGGAAGGCTTCTCATTGTAAATTTTTATCTTCTTTCCTTTGAATGGAATCTCCAAGTGCGAGTAATCCATAGATAGATATCCTCCTAGCTTCGTCGTGAACTCTCTCGACAAGCACATACTAAAATATGGCTCAAGGTCGACGACCACCACCTCTTGTATAACTGTGATTTGAGGCATCTTGTGTAGTCGGATAGGTATATCTTTAATCACTCCTACAGTCTTCATAGGAGTACCATCCAACTGGAGCACGCCATGACTGCTTCACGTATATTCCATCCCTATCTCTTCGCACACTGCCTTGGGCATGACTGTTGTCGCGGCCCCAGAGTCAATCATACAATTGTGAACAATATACCCTTCCATCTGTAGGGACAGGTAGAACGGAGGTGGCCGATTCTTCCCTGTAATGGATGTGGAGAGGGTCTGCACTAGGGCAAGTGGTGCTGCTTTTCTTGCTTTGGTCATCTTCAATGATTCTTGCAATAGGTCTACTTGTCCGGGTAGTTGCAGTGCGTCGTACAGACTGATCTTGGCCGGAATCTTCTTCAGCTCATCTACAATGTTGTACGCCAGGGAATTGGGCACCTCAGGTTCCTTTCTTGGCTCATATCTGGTGCGATACTATTCCGTAGCTTTGACCCTTTGTCGCTTGGTCAGCGAGGGAAGCTTGAGCTTCTCTCTAGCTTGTTCTTTGGTTTCCACCTGAGGTGGATTTGTAGGGGCCTGTTGGGCCTTCTCTTTGACTGGTGTAGGCTGAGGAGCTTCGCTCGGGGCTGGAGGAGGTTGTTGTCCCTTCTCATGATGGGCATGCACCTTTAAGGGAGCCATTTGAGTAGCATCCACCTCTATCGACCTTTTTCCTCCTCTGGTAAGGACTGCAACTGGCTCTTCTTCACCAATTACCAGGTTCTGATTCAATTGCTTGATGACGTTGACTTGACCGCCATGACTACTGCTCGCCAGAGTTTGTACATAGTGTTGGTGCAACATGCAGGTATTTTCTTCATGAGGATCATTACACGTGGAGCACCAATGTATATAATCGGAAGTGCTCGGGGCTTCGTCTATTGCAGCATTTCTTGTCGAAGCTCTTCCTTGTTGGGCCGCTTGATCTTTAGTAAGCGCAGGTGTAGGATAAGATCTTCTTGGTAGAAACTCTTGTTGCGCTTGCTTCTTCTTCATAATGGTCATGTCATTAGACAGGGTCTGCACTATGGAGTTCAGGGACTGAACTTCTTGCAGTATTTTGGCTTGCATGTCATCGATTTTAGGAATAGGTGGCAATGGAGCCATTGTTGGTATTGGAGGTAGGGCGGGATGTTGAAGTGGTGCTGGCAGTACAGGGAATGCCGAAGTGACCATGGGCTATGGAGTCAAAAAAGTGGGAAAATGAATTTGTGGAGCAGTGATTTGGGATACAATGGGATTCGGGTTCCAAGATGAGATCGGGAGTGCAGGGGTTGCAGAGATCTACGAAGCGGCTACGCTTGCATACTAGGATTGATAAAAATTAGGAAGTATGGGCATCGACATCCTTTGGGGAAGCTTACCCATAGCTATTAGATCCATCTCCACTTTTTGGGCTAACTCATATAATTTTGGGAAGGTATTGATGTTCGAATACCTTACCATCACACTGATATCGAGGTTGAAAGCCCGAAGGAAATAGTATGTTGCAGCTTCATCAGTTGGTCGAAGTCCAACTGGTATTCTTTGCCAGGTTCGAGCGAACCTAACATTGAAGTCGGTGATCTCTTCTTGTGGATGTCTCTGGATCATTGTGAACTGATGCAGGAGAGAGGTCGGATCGGAGGACTCATTGAAGCTTCGCATCAACTATCCGACTAACTGGTCCCATCCCGTAATGGTATCGGGTGGTAAAGATCTATACCAGTAGAGGAGTTTTCCTCTAAGAGACAGAACCAGAAGCTTTACCATAACGCGCTCTTCTATGATGTCATGGATCACCGCTAGAGAAACTATGTCCTGGATGTGCTCCAGAGCAGTCTTCCCAGTTCCATCGAACGTTGGGATCTTCTTTATAGCAGTAGGCGGCACTTGCCCTTGTCTCGCTAGATTTAGCGGTCCTGAAGAATTCCATGCTGGGAATAATCTGGGTGGCGGTTGCTACTGCATTTGTTGTTGTTGTTGTTTTGTTGTTGTTGTGCCATATTTACTCTTGGATTTTGAGAAACAGGAATTCTCGAAGCTCCTCCTTGATTGCTAACAGGATGACCAATAGGAATGGAGGCACTAGGATGCTTCGGTGAGTTGGGAGGATTAGGAGGAAAGCTAGCCATTGTGCTATCAGAAGTTAGGCCTTGTTCATCAATAGTGGCCTCTTGCGAGGATGTTCCACGTAATAGAGACTCGGGGGTGACTAACCTAGATCGTTCCCCAAAGGCATCAATATCTAGCTCAAAGAACTCAGTTTCCTCTCCTCTATTCCTAACTCTCCATATTGTTTGCATGAAGGCACAGACTTTGGTACCGGTCTTTACGACTTAAATATTCTCGGGTAAACAGAGTCGCCAGATGCTAAGAGTCTTTCGGTAATGAGAGCATCGGTTCTCACTACTACTCACAAGGTGAGACTGACCGGGTCCCACCGAGCGTGCCAAAAACTGTTGGTCATCAAATCTGCCCAAGAAAGGATTTGGGTAAGTGTATGCGCCCTAGACCTGGACCAACATTGAAAGGCCGAAGGGAAGAGATGCCCCTCGTGCCAATCTCCAGAGAAAGGTCGGCTCCTATACTAAACTACTTTGATGTTTTAAGATAAGGGTGCAGGAAAGAGATAAACAGAGTAAGGGTGCAGGAAAGAAATAAAAGAGTAAGGGAAGAAATTTCAGTAGTTTAATGGTGGGAAAGAACTAGAAGCACGATTGCTAGCCAATAGCTTGAAATAGCAGCAAAGAACACCAAGAATAAATGAAATGAACACAATATTAATCCTCCTATGTATCCTCTGGACGAGTTCCAGGATTACCCTTCCCTCTCGTCGAAATTCAGGGTTCAGAGTTACGACGGTGAAGGAGTGAATATAACAGAAACAATATCCACAAGCAGCATAAAAGAAAACTAATACAATGTTTTCCTCCCCTATGTATCCTTCGGGAAAATTTTAGGGTTCAGTCCCCAATCACATACCTAAATCCAGAGTTCAGAATTACAGTATGCAAATGAAGAAAGATAAAAGAAATAATCGTAGAAGGCAGCATAAAAGAGAGAAATAGAGTCCAAAGCTCTTTAGTATTAATCGCAGGAATCTAAGTTACAACAGCTTTCTAGCAGAAAGTTCCCCCCATTTTTACATTACAATGCCTGGGTTTTTATAGAGGACCCGACCCTCTGAGCCATAATTGCACAAAATGGAAGAGTACATCTTCGAAACCCGAGAGGTCGGCTCTTCACGGCTCTCGTGACTGAGCTCTCAAATCTGTTACCAAAACTAGCAGCTACGACCGGGTCAACCGGGGAAATATGCATTAATGAGCCATCTGAGCATCCTTGGCTTCTGGGTGCAGTGCTCGAGTGGCCGCCATGCTCGTCGGGGTCTTCCTCAGATACTGATACTTCATTTCCAATTGCCAAAAATGAGCAACGAGCTTATCGGGCACGTAAAAATGCATTTATGAGGCACTTGATCGCCTCGAGAAAATACCCGGCTTGGAGTATGTGCCCTTGAAGCGCTTCGCTGAATTTTATCCGCAACTCCGCTTCGCAATGGACTTGAGCCGAAGCAGATCCTCCTTCTTGATTTGTACTTCGCATGGTGGAGCTTCGCAAAATTGCTTCGGGGGTGGTGAGTGCCGAAGCAGATTTCCTTCGCAAGATGGGGCTCTTCATTTCTCGCTTCGCTGGAGAGACGTGCCAAAACTGCTTCATTGATGAATCGTTAAAATGCTTCGCCATGATCTTCCTTCAAAATTATGGTTCGGGAGGATTTTGGCCGAAGCGCATTCTTGCCTTCAAAAATGCTTTGACTGCTTCCACTTCGGGTGAAAGTACTTCGCACGAAAGATGGCCGAAGCAGATGCTTCGCAACGACTTTCGGTGAAGTAGAAATGGTTCGCTGGTGGAGAGGCCCGAAGTGGGTGCTTCGACGGTTTTTCGATGAAGTATTTTTCAATGGTGCGCTCCTTCAAATCCCGCTTCGCAAGTTTCTTGCCCGAAGTAACCTTTTGAAATGCTTCGGGTGCGAAGTAGTTTTCATTCTTCTTCCCTTGTATTTTTCTTCGGCAACACCGCTTCACAAAATTCTCGCCCGAAGTAGCTGTTTGAGGGACTTCGGGCCCGAAGTAGAAATGGTTCGCTGGAGGGAAGGTCCGAAGTAGGTGCTTCGATGATTTCTTGGTGAAGTATTTTTCAATGTTGCGCTCCTTCGACTTCCGCTTCGCAAGTTTTCTGGCCGAAGTAGCTTTTCAAGTGCTTCGGGCCCGAAGTAGTTTTCTCTGCCTTAGCAAATTTGGACCACGATTTTCTTCGGTGAAGCTGTTCTTTTGAAATGTCGTTTGAATGCTGCTTCGCAAAACTTTCACCCGAAGTAGCTGCTAAAAATGCTTCGGGTGCGAAGCTCTTTTTACGCCTTCTTTGAATTCCTTCTTCGGCAACGCCGCTTCGCAAGATTTTCGCCCGAAGTAGCTGTTTGAGGGACTTCGGGCCCGAAGTAATTTTCATCCTTCATTTCTTCCCTTGTGGCTATCTTCCTTAGCTTGTTCATCAGCGAAGCTCCTTCATCTTCATTTTATGTACAAGGGGAATAGCAGGGAAAGCCAAAATTGCTGCAACACTTGAAAATGTTGTTTCTAAAAGCAAGGGAACAAATTCATGAAATTGAAAGAAATACTTTACAAAAAATTTGATTTCTCTACCCCATTGTGCAATGTGACAAAATTGTCAACAGAAACCATCGGTTCGAAAAAAATGAAAGCTATTTCATTTATATTATTGGTTAAACAATAAAATGAAAGGTAGCTCATTTATGTTATTGGTTAAAAAATAAAATGAAAGGTAGTTCATTTATGTTATTGGTTAAACAATAAAATGAAAGTTCATTTATGTTATTGGTTAAACAATAAAGCGAAAGGTAGTTCATTTATATTATTGGTTAAACAATAAAATAAAAGGTAGTTAATTTATATTATTGGTTAAACAATCAAATAAAAGGTAGTTAATTTATATTATTGGTTAAACAATAAAATGAAAGTTAAATTATGTTCAATGGATATAAACATAGTTTATATTGAAATGTACATTATGTTATAAGTGGGTTTAACATAGTATACATTAAAGAAAAGTAGATTATGTTCAATGGATGGAAACATAATTTGTATGGCAAGTTTGTAGATTATGTTATAAGTGAGAAAAACTTAGTTTACATTGAATATTATAGATTATGTTAGAATGTATATATCATTGTTTATATTAAAATGATGGATTGTGTTATTCGGTGAATAACATAGTTTATGTTGAATATTATAGATTATGTTAGAATGTAAATAACATAGTTTATATTAAAATTATGGATTATGTTAATAGGTGAATAACACAGTTTACGTTGAAGATTATGGACTATGTTAGAATGTAAATAACATAGTTTATATTAAAATTATGGATTATGTTATTAGGTGAATAGCACAGTTTACATTGAAGGTTATAGATTATGTTAGAATGTATATAACATAGTTTATATCAAAATTATGGATTATGTTATTTAGTGAATAACATAGTTTACATTGAATATTATAGATTATGTTAGAATGTATACAACATAGTTGTTTTGGAAAGATGGACTATGTTATTATGAAGGTAACATAGTTTGAATTAAAAATATGGATTATGTTATAAGGTAGATAGCATAGTTTATTGTGGAAATATGGATTGTGTTAAAATGGAGGTAACATTAAAAATTTGAAAGAAAGAGAATACGTTTAATGGAAATGAACATAGTTTAAATTGAAAGCTTTGGATTATGTTTTAAAAGTAAATGAACATAGTTTGAATTGGAAAGCTTTGGATTATGTTATAAGGTAGATAACATAGTTTTGAAAGATGAATTATGTTAAATTGATGATAACATAGTTTATATTGAGATTTATGGATTATGTTTTAAAGGTAACTAAACATAGTTTATATTGAAATCTATATATTATGTTTTAAAGGAAATGAACATAGTTTATATTGAGATCTATAGATTATGTTTTAATGGAAATGAACATAGTTTATATTGGAAAGTTATAGATTATGTTTTAAAGGAAATTAACATAGTTTATATTGCAAAGGTACTGATTATGTTTGAAGGAAAGAACGCATTTGTATTACAATAAATAGAACTGGATTATTAGATTAACTAAAGGTATGGGACTTTAGTTAATTTGATAAATGGAATTGGATTATTATATTAACTAAAGGTATGGGACTTTAGTTAGTTTGATAAATAGAATTGGATTATTAGATTTACTAAAGGTATGGGACTTTAGTTAGTTTGACAAATGGAACTGGACTATTGGATTAATTAAAGGTATGGGACTTTAGCTAATTTGATGGATGGAAATGGAAAGATTTTTATGTATAAACAGGTGATGTTATGAGTACATTAGACCCTCAGGGATGTCCTACTCCTCTAATAGATGAGGAGGAATGATTTACTCCTAAAGAATAAATTGTAGAATATGTTATGTGGATTAAAAGAGCAATTCACGATAAAGTCATGGGAACTATGAGTTCCTACGCATTGTATTGACATATGTTTGGGAGAAAGAGATTATGAGATCCTTGTATTTGTAAAGACCAAAATTATGCAATAAAGGAAACATTTGAGGTTGGGTTTTTCCAAAAGGGTTTTCCCTAGGATATATAATGTGTTATGGATATTGATTCTCTCTTTTATATTACTTTTAATGTATCTCTTGCTAGTTGATTCTCATGTTTGATTTGATTTGATGTTTGGTTTATATTGTTTCTTGTTTTGTTTGAATAGATAAACTTTATGGTTGTTGAGTTTATGTTAGTGTTTAATATCTTTAACTATATATATATATATTAAATTAAATATATTAAACATATATATATATATATATATAGTAATAATAGTGCAACCCCTCAAACTAGTTAGGTTTTGGGTTGTTATAAATAATACATTTAGGTAGGGCAACACCATACAATGTTCCTTATTGGGAGGAAGTCACTCTACAAGATCTCAAACTCCATGAGCTAAGACTTCTACAAGAATACTGCACATATATATATATATATATATGTATATATATATATATATATATATATATAATGGGGGTACATCTCTCTTTATACAAGAGTGTGATGGTTCACCTTCCATGAGTTACAAAGTGCATAATAATATGACAATATTCCTTGATGGTTACATATGACAATATTCCCTAATGGTTACATATATGATTCTATGAAATTATTCTCCTACCTATTTCTAATTTGACATGTGGCCTTCCTTACTCAATAGTTAATTTATGGCTCATACCAGTATACAATACAATATTAAATTATTAAGTAACTATCTTGGATACCTAACATTCCATCCCCCTTACAAAATATTTTGTCCTCAAAATTTTAAAAGAGACTAAATAATATAATATTTTGAGCCATTTTGAATACTGGTACCTGTTGACAATTTTGTCACATTGCCTTAGAGGGGTAGTAAAATCAAATTTTTGTAAAGTGTTTCTTTTTGTAAAGTATTTCTTTTTGTTATTTTGAATATATTTGAAAGTATTGTAGCAATTTTGGCTTCTATTGCCACCCCATTTGTATATAGAATGGAGATGCAAAATCTTCGCCACTGAGTAAGTTAAAGAAAAGAGCTTCATAGGAAAGAAGATAGCTTCGCCACAAGAAAGAAGTAGAGAATGAAAAGAGCTTCGCACCCGAAGCATTTCAAGCAGTTGCTTCAAGCAAAAGTTTTGTGAAGCGGCATTCAAAGAACTTCAAGCATTGAAGAACAACTTCATCGAAGAAGGAAAGAAAAGATTAGATCACGGCTCAATTGCTAAGGCATGAAAAGAGCTTCACACCCAAAGCATTTCAAGCAGTTGCTTTGGGCGAAAATCTAGTGAAGCAAAATTTGAAGGAGTGCAAACATTGAAAACTACTTCGCCAAAAAATCACCAAAGCACCCACTTCAGGCCTCCCTACTGGCAAACCATTTTTACTTCATCGAAATTTGTTGTGAAGCATCTGCTTTGGATAGCTTTCGTGCAAAGCACTTTCACCTGAAGCGGTATTAGCCTGTAAATAGCAAGACATTTTTCCAAGGCAAGAATACACTTCGGCCCAAAGAACCCCAAACCACAATTTTGAGGGAGGATCATGGCGAAGCATTTTGAATACTCACCAGTGAAGCATCCACTTCGGGTGGAGAACCTCAGCAAAGCAGATTTGACACGCCTTTCAAGTGAAGCAGCAAAAGAGTGAGAGCCATCTTGACGAGGAATACTTACTTCGACAGTTCACATCCTCGAAGCTGTCTCGCGAAGCACATTTGTACGAAGTGCATAACTAAGAAGGAGAATCTGCTTCGGCTCAAATCCATCGTGAAGCAAAGTTGTGAACTAAAATTTGGTGAAGCGCTTCATGGGCATGCACTTCAAGCCAGGTATTTTTTCGAGGCAATCAAGTGCCTCATAAATGAGTTTTTACGTGCCCCGTGAACTCGCTGCTCATTTTTGGCAATTGGAAAGGAAGTATCAGTCCTAGAAGAAGAGTCCAGTGGGCATGGCGGCCACTTGAGCTCCACACCCGAAGACCAAGGATGTTTATATGGCTCATAAATGCATGTTTTCCTGACTGACCCGGTCGTAGTTTCCAATTATGGGAAAATATTTTAGAGCTTAGTCACAAGAGCTGTGAGAGCTGACTTCTTAGGTTTTCGAGGATGTACTCCCTTGTTTTTTGCATTGATGGCTCAGAGGGTTGGGTCCTCTATAAAAACCCAGGAATTGTAATGTAAAAAGGATGGGAAATTTCTGCTAGAAAGCAACTGTAACTTGAATCTTTGTGATTAATACTAAAGAGCTTTGGGTTTAATTTCTCTCTTGTATGCTGCCTTTTGTGATTATTTTTGTTATTTTTTCTTCATTTGCATACTGTAATTCTACATTCTATATTTAGGTGTGCGATTGGGGATAGAACCCTAAAATTTTTCCAAAGGACACATAGGGGAGGAAAACATTGTATTATATTTCTTTTATGTTGCCTATGGATAGTGTTTCTGTTATATTCACTTTTTTCCTGGTCGTCACAATTCTAAACTCTGGATTTTGATGTAAGGGGAGGGGTAATCCTGGAACTCATCCAGAGGATACATAGGAGGGTTAATATCACATTCATTTCATTTTATTCTTGGTATTCATTGCTGCTATTTTGAGCTATTAGCCAGCAATCATGCTTTTGGTGCTTTCCTAATTTAGACTATTGAAATTTCTTCCCTTACTCTGTTATTTCTTTCTTACACCCTTACTCTTTTTATTTATTTCCTACACTTTTTTCTTAAAACATCAAAGTAGTTTAGTAAAGGAGCTGGCCTTTCTTCGAATATTGGAACGAGGGGCATCTCTTTCCTTCGAACTTTCAATGTTGGTCCAAGTCTAGGGCACGTATACTTTTCCAAAATCCTTTCCTAGGCAGATTTGATGACCAATAGTTTCTGGCATGCTCGGTGGGACCCGGTCAGTCTCACCTTACGAGTGGTAGTGAGGATCGATGCTCATCTCATTGTCGAAAGACTCTTAGCATCTGGTGACTCTGTTTAACCGAGAATCTCTAAGTCATAGAGATCGGTACCTAATGATGAGGCCAAATATTGCCTCATTTTTTATTATTTTGGACATCCTTAGTAGACCTTTTTGATATGTTTTAATGTTAATTTTGTTGATGAAATGCAATATTTACTACTATTTACATATTTGACTGTTTAGAAGCATAATATTCTATTTTTACTAATTTTTTGTATTTTCTGCATAAGTTTTGTTGATAAATAATGATTTATTATGAAATATGTTAAGTGCAATCACGTGTGGAATATATATCATTCATATCATGCACTCTGAAGTTGTCAAATGCAAAAAATAGCACTAAAAAAGAGTCAAAGCGCAAGTTGTGCAAAACTGTTTTTGACTGTTTTGACTTGGACAAATTCCAGCCAGATTTGCAAGGCTTGGGATTTGGTCAAATTCAACTTAGGAAAGCGTGTGACCAGGTTATTGAAAGACTTATAATTCTGGTCCACCCAATGCTCGGCCAAAGAACCGCAAACAGTGTTGAAAACAGTCATTCTGGCGCTGCTCTGGAAAAAACAAGGATTCTGCTCCGGAATAATAGGACTGCTCCGGAATAATAGGAAATGCACAGTTTTGACCAAAACTGCTCAGGAAAGACAGCAAATTGCAGGCGAATGATAGGGATAGCTATGTAAATCTGTTATGCATCTTTTTCAATGCAGAAGACCTCTAGCAAGTGTGCAATGAATAGATTTCATATGTAACCATATTCTGCATTTTAGGAATGCAGTTTTAACAGCATTCCTAAAATGCCTGAATTTGAATCATTCCACATCTGATTTAGCTATTTTTAATATAAATAATTGGCTCCCATCTGGGTTGAGCTATGTAGGAAGAATTAGGATTGCAATTAGTGTAATTCTGAATATTGTGAAATCAGATTTCTGTAGCAATAATATGCAAAAAAAATTTGCATGTTTTTAAATCAATAAAAAGTGCAGTTTTTATCAATTTTATTTTATGATTGAAGGAGTGATTAGGTAGAACACCAGAGCTACTTCTTCACCTTCTTCTGAACCAGGGAGCAAGGGCCACTCCCAGGAGCAGAAGAAGGTTCATATCAGGTTTTCTTGTTTAATTCTGTCTACAGCAGAATAGCAGGAAACCTGTCATTTTTTCTGCATTTTCTTATTTTGCTAAATTTATTTTCAGTTTTAGAATTTGTAGTTACATTTTCATTTCTGAGTTTATTTCTAGATATGTTCTTTTATTTTGCAAGATAGTTAAGTTTATTTTCTGCAATTCCAATTTCAGCAACTTTCATTTCAGCAATTTTACTTCAGTTTTTGAGTGCATTTTCGGATTCGACAAGAGTAAATAGGTTTCTTTCACTGTCATTTCATTTCTGTAGTTTTATTTTAGCAAGCATAATTTAGTTTCCTTTCAAGTTATAGGGTTTAGAGTGACAGAAGAACCCCTTGCAAACATTAACTGTTCTACCAATAAAGCCATTTTTTGAATGGAGTGTCTTACACCTGCTTGAATTGACTATCGTAAACACCTTAGGACACCTGCCCGGATTGATAAATAATGATCAAATGATGAATTAAACGACACTCATAATTTTTGGCACCGTTGTCGGGGATCATGGTGTTGTTAGTCAAATCTAAGTAGGTCAAGAACTGTAGGCTGGATACAGAAAATAGTTCTTGCAAATTCTATAGTCTGTTTAGTAAATGTGCATGAATGCATAGGCTGAGAGACGACAGAGGGAGGTTTATCCGGAGTGGCTCTGAGCCACCAAAGAGACCTACTCGGTCTGATGAAGAATTGCCTTCATTTGACATCACTGAGGAAAATCCAGACATACCTTCTTCATCAGAAGAATTGTTGGCAAAATTAGAAAAAGAGCTTTTTGAAGCACTAGTTGCTAAACACTCCCCTCTGACTAAACTATTTCCAGCATCCTTTAGAAAGAAGACAACTATGGCTGCAGCAGCGACAGTGAGGAGGATATGTTGATCCTGATGATGCTCCTAAAACTTTTGAATATCCTATTCGGTTGGATCCACTTCTAGATGCCCCCATGAAAATAATCTCCCCATCTATATTGCCAATCTTTAGGGGAACTGCTTTAGAGGATCTAGATCAATTCCTGTTTGAGTTCAAAGTGTTATTTTCGACTTATGACTACACAAATGATAATAAAAAATTAAAATTGTTTCCTTCTACACTTAAGGACGCTTGCTCTCAGATGGTTCATTAGCAATCTTGAACCTAACTCAATTACTACCGGGATGAGATGGAGAGCGCATTCTTAAATAAATATCGGTATTATTGTAGAGTAAGAAACAAGGAAAGATGAGTTGTTTAGGATCAAGCAAGAAGAGGATGAGAGTTTAGAAGATTATCTTGATCGCTTTGCCTTTGTCCAAAAGAGGTGTGGTGCTGTAGAGCCTGATTTCTTAAAGCCTATTCTCTTAAGAGGATTATAGGATGAATCTAGGGAAGTGTTAGATTTAATGGGAAAAGGAGACATAGATCAACTTGACCTTGATGAGATTGTGGAGTTATGCAAAAATTATTCCCGTACACATCACCGAAGAAAGAAAAAGAATCTTGGCAATAATGGTATGAAAGAGTTGATGGAGGAAATGGCCAATTTAAAAACTGATATCCTTGTTCAACTTAATACTGCATTAGGTGAGAAAAACACAAGAAATAATTCTACACCACCTTTAGCAATTTATTGCCCAATGTGTAGGAGTAAGCATGCCTTGCAGGATTGCCCCCTAAACAAAACTTCTATTTGTGGAATTTGTTCCAAGGAACATTCAACAGATAAATGCCCTTTGTTGCCTCATCTAAAATCTGTTTTGGGCACCCAAGCAGAAGAACTCAATGCTATTGGGCAAAGACCTGGTGGTGGTTATGCACAATATCCCAATGCTCCTAGATTTCCAAACTGGGGACAATCTCCTTGGAATATGAATATGCCATGGGGACAAGCGAAGCTTCGCACAACCTTGGAACCAACCTTGGACAGCTCCTCCAGATTGGTCACAATCTGGATGGATGAACCCACCTTGGCATACCATGCCTCCACAATGGACACAACAAGGACAAAGATGGGGACAAAAATATCAAGGACAACCATTTCCACCACAACAATATCACCCTTATCAAAGCCAACAATATCAGTCCCATCAAGGACAACAAAGGTATCAAGGCCAAACTCAAAATTTGCTGCCAGCTCCTAATCCAAATTTTTAGGGAAGAACACAACATCAACAAGCACAACCAGTAAGACAACCTCCACTCCCAACTCAGCCTGTGACTAACCCCAATAATGTCAGACAAGCAGCCCCTGTTTATGAGGCTGAGTCTGAAGATACTACTGCAGTTCATGTACTTGACTGTGGTAACATCCAATTACGCTCAGGGAAGGTCTTACCTACCTGCTCCACCTACAGTTGAAGAAATTCCAGAAATTTCAAGTCCAAAAAAAATACAATCAGAGCAAAGGAATGTAGAAAACTTACAAAGAAAATCTGAACGTGTCACATCAGATTTACCATTTCCTGAAAGGTTTGATCATCCCATCACTACCCCTGAATCAGAGTTAATCACATAATTAAAGAAAATGTCAATCTCACTTCCTCTGTTGCAGGCAATCAAGGATGTACCATTGATTAAGAAAACCATTCAGGATTTATGCATAAGGAAACCTGGCAAGAAGAAGAAAGCCTTTCCACAAACTGTACAAGTGGATGGAAAGTTGGTTGATCTTCTCTCTGGGAAATTAGTACCTCCCAAATATGGTGATCCAGGAAGTCCAGTAATCACCATTACTGTAGGATTGGTTCAAATTCCCAATGTACTTATTTATTTAGGAGCTGCAATTAATGTCATGACCAAAGATATTATGCAGAAATTGCAGCTCACTGATTTGAGTCCTACAGCTACAGTTTTGGAAATGGCAGATAGGTCAGTTGCCAAACCAGAAGGACTTTTGGAGGATGTTCCCATTGAAGTATCTTCTTGGGAATACCCTGTAGATTTCCTAGTATTACAACCTAGGAGTACAGCTAATGGCTATCCTATCATCCTGGGACGACCCTGGCTTGCTACTGCAGCCGCTTTCATAGACTGTAGATCAGGAGAAATGACTATTTCAAATGGAGTAGATCTTAAGAAAATTTCTTTGTATCCACCTGCTAAACCATCATCTAAATTTTTTGGACAGTTATGGTATCCTGAGTCCGATGAAGAACAGGAGCCTCTTGTTACCCTTGCCACCATTGTAGTACAGGAACATATTGAAGAATTGAATTCACCACAGAGAGAAATTTTTGAACATGAAACAGTTTTGGTGAATACATTGCATGAAGAAGGCCTCAGGGATGATCAAGTTATGTTCAATCGCCTATTATGGAAAGATGATGAACAAGTTGTTGAACATTTACCATCTATTCCACTTCATGAAAGTTCCTTTACATTGCCACATGGGTGGCATCATCATCTTTTGACTTCTTTCACCTGTCCTATGCCAATGCTTCCATCAGGTATTGCATTTAACTCAGAATCAAGAGTATTTCATGATCTGCAACCACATCATTGTCCTTTAAATTCTTTGATCAGCAAATATGAACATGTTAACTCTGTTTATCCCGGAGTCAAGCAAATTGAAATTCAACCAGGAAAACCTGTAAATGTTAACAGTTGGTTGACTGACGATCAAGAAGCCAAACTATTTGTTGTTTTGTAGAAACATGTTCAAGCTTTTGCTTGGAATTATACGGATATGGTTGGAATCCACCTCGATGTATGCACACATAGGATATACACTCGAGGATGTCAAACCAGGTTAGACAAGCTGCAGAGACATCCGAATCCCGCTTTAAAAGACATTGTTAAAGAAGAAATTGAAAAATTGTTGGAAGTAGGATTCATTTATCCAATTTCAGACAGTCAATGGGTTTCTCCATTAGTTATTGTGCCTAAGAAGAATGGAAAGATGCGAGTGTGTGTGGATTACAGGGAATTAAACAAAGTCACACACAAGGACCACTTTCCATTACCCTTTATAGACCAAGTGCTGGACACTCTTGCTGGTAAGAAATATTTTTATTTTCTGGATGGTTTTAGTGGGTATAACCAGATCCAAGTGGCACCAGAAGACCAGGAAAAAACAACTTTCACATGTCCTTGGGGGACATTTTCTTATAGAGTATTACCCTTTGGATTATGTAATGCACCAGCAACATTTCAACGAGTTGTCTTGGCCATCTTTTCTGATTTAACCAATGAGAGTGTAGAGATTTACATGGATGATTTCACAGTGTTTGGTGACACATTTGAGTATACATTAAAGCAACTTGAAAAGGTTCTAATACGTTGTGAAGCATATCATTTATCTCTTAATCCTGAAAAATGTTTCTTGATGATGGAGGAAGGAATTGTTTTAGGACATCATATCTCTCGCTCACGGTATTAAGGTTGATCCTAAGAAAGTAGAGGTCATCAAGAGACTTCCTCCTCTGAAATCTCAAAGCGATGTCCGTAGTTTCTTAGGACATATTGGCTTTTATCATAGATTTATTACTGATTTTAGTACCATTGCTAATCCAATGTTTGCATTATTAATGAAAGATTCTGAATTTGTATGGTCTGATGATTGCCACAAGTCCTTTGAAGCTTTGAAAGAAAAGCTAACCGATCCACTGAGTACTAAGAGGACCTAGCTGGGGCTGCCCTTTCATATTCATGCTGATGCCTCCAATATCGCTATTGGAGCCGCACTAGGGAAGATTGAAAATGGACAACACTATGCCATTTATTATATTAGCAAAAACTTGATAGGAGCTGAAAAGAATTACACTACAACTGAAAAGGAATTCTTAGCTATAGTATATGCCATTAACAAGTTTCGACACTATATCACAGGATACCCTGTATTCATCCATACAGATCATGCTGCTATCAAATATTTGATGAATAAGCCTTTGGTTAGTGCACGAATTATTCGCTTGTTGATTTTCTTGCGAGAATTTGATATTACTATAGTAAATAGACCAGGAAAGGCTAATGTAGTGGCAGATTTCTTGTCAAGATTGCCAAATGCAGAAACTGAAGAACTAGTTGAAGACGCATTCCCTGATGAAAAATTGTTTGTTGTCTCTGTTCAAACTCCATGGTTTGCGAATATAGCTAATTATTTAGCTACAGGGAAGATTCCACTTCATTTTACCTCAAAACAAAAAAAATAGTTAATCAAGCAAAGCTCTTCTTTTGAATGGATAAAAGGAATATTGTTTAAATGCAGTCTCGATCATGTTTTACGCGAGTGTGTTCGTAAGGATGAGATATATGACATTTTGAGAGCTCGTCATGATGAACCTTCGGGAGGGCATTATTCGATAAAACATACCATTCGAAAGATTTTGGAGTCTTGGTTACTACTCGTCCATCATTGCATAAAGATGTAAAAAGGTATATTAGAAATTGTGATGCATGTCAAAGAATGGGTAAGCCTACTTTCAAAAATGAAATGCCTTTACGACCTCAATTAGGTGTAGAACCGTTTGAGAGGTGGGGGTTAGATTTTGTAGGACCTATTGATCCACCCTCCCAAGGGAAGGTGCACATCCTAGTATGTGTTGATTATGTAACCAAATTAGCAGAAGCCTGTGCCTTTAAGCATGCCCGAGAAGACAAAGTAGCTGATTTTCTATATTCACAGATTTTTCTATGATTTGGAGCCCCACAGTCTATTACTTCGATCAAGGACCTCGGTTTATTTCAAAGGTTGTTGAAGCCTTTGTAAAATTATATGAAATCAAGCACGGGAAGTCCTCTCCTTATCATCCACAGGCCAATGGTCAAGTTGAAGTGACAAATAGGGAATTAGAGAAAATATTGACCAAAGCGTAGCGAGTGCATAGAAGGAATTGGGTAGAAAGGTTACTTGAAGCAATTTGGGCTTATAACACTACTTGGAAATCCACTACGGGATTTACCCCTTTTGAATTGGTTTATGGTAAAAAACCCCTTTTGCCCATTGAATTTGAATTACTAACTCTTCGAACTGCTTTGGAAGTTGGTATTGATTTGTCACAAGCACAAAAGGACCGGATCCTGCAACTCAATGCATTGGATGAAATACGAAGAGACGCTTTGCATCAGAACGAGATGATTCAAGCACAACGTAAAATCTGGCATGATAAGCATATCCAAGAACAAAAATTCCAGCAAGGGGATTGGGCATTACTGTTTGACTCCCGTTATGAAGATTTTCCTGGGAAGTTGCAAACAAGGTGGCTTGGACCATACCAGATTGAAGAGGTTTTCTCGAATGGAGCAGTTCGTCTCTCACCAATTGATGATTCACGAAGGAAGTTAGTGGTTAATGGACATCGTCTCTGGATTTACCATAAGCCACTAACTAAAAATGAATTTTTAAAACAAATAGAGCACTTGGATGTGCATTTAATGGAAGAATTCCCTTCTTCCACTAAAGCAGTAGTAGTATAGTTTTTGTCGAAAAAAAAAAAAAACATTTAGTTTACATGAAAACCAATTGTCTGGCATGTTTACTAAGTCCCATTCCATCACCATACATTTCATCACTATCCATTCCATCGCCATTCATTCCATCACCATACATTTTCTGCCATTGTCATTCACCACTGTTGTCATTGCCATCACCCATTTTGTTTGTGTTTTTCAGGATTACATTACTGCACTTGTCAGGACAAACGAGCAAAGCTAATCAATTGTATGAAATGTAGAAAGGTAGTCAAGACAGGTATGTGTTTCTTTACATTTTAAATATTGTAAATAGTTAAAGTACATAATGTATAGATTCACTTGATTAGCATTTAAAGCATTCATAAGGTTTAAATTGGGGATGTCTAAATTAGTCAATGAAAAGGGGGGAATGACATATGCTCCGGAATGACATATGCTTCAGAATGAAGTTTGCTTCCGAATAACCACTGCTTCAGAATAGCAAAAGCTCCGTAATAGTTGTGCTCTGGAATGGGTAATGACAGTTGTGCTCCGGAATGAGAATTGACAGATATGCTCCGGAACGACAAAATAACGACATGTGCGCAGTGCATCGGAATAAGTTGACGTTTCTTAAAAAATTCATGCAGGGACACGTGGCAAACGATTGTGGAACACGTGATTTTCAAAATTTATGATATTTAGATATCATAATTTCGCGATACGCGTAATCATGGCACACGCCTCAAAGCACACCGAAAACAGATTTTGTTTGCCTTGAAAAATTCACATCAAATGCATGAATGCCAACTCAGCAAACCGTAATCGTGAAATCTGCATTGGCATTAATTTTTTTTCGCGTTGTCAGCATATTCCACCGGTTTTTAAAATAATGAATTAACAAGTCGGTTTTACATGCTCTGTTCCGGCGCACAAACTATTATTCCAATGCATGTACGATAGAACTGTCATTCCAGTGCATGCATGCTAAGACTGTCATTCCAGCGCTTTCGAAACATAGTTGTGAATAGAACAAGGAAAAATGGGCGGCAGGAAGAACAGGAGTGAACCAGAAAATGCCACCTTCATACTGGAAAATCCTACACTGTTGCAAATTTTCACCGATGCTGGTTTAATGCCGTTTCTATAGAAATTTGATGGGAACTCCGAAGGGTTGGCTGCAGAATTTGCACGAACCTTCAGAAACAACAGAATCAACATCAATGGCATGACAATCCAGGTAACTCCAGACATCTTGAGCCAAATTACTGAATTTCCTTTGCAAGGAATTAATCTTGGGAAAATAGCTAGAAATACCTTAAGTGAATTGGCCAACCAGTTTAGGGCAGAAAACGATAAACCGATTGAATATGTCATGAGAAAAAATGTTTGTAAAGGAGTTAAAAGGGAAAGTCTGGAATCTCCTTGGGATGAAGTAGCTGAATGGATGATTAGATTTATCACTTGTGAAGGTCAGTACGCTGTTTTATCAGGGCATCATATGAAGATTTTAATTTATTTGAGATATGGCCACACAAACCCTGAATTCCAAGTTAATTTTCCCCTGTATTTTTATGAAGATTTAAAAACTATGGCCAAGAAATATCGGGGAAGGAAAAGGAACCCCTAGGCATCATGGTTTGATCAAAATAATTTGTAAACATCACTTTAGGGGTAATTTACAGAGCTTTGACAGATTCTTTGCTCCATGGGACGAAACTAGAAGCCCTGCATTTGCAGATGAAGCAGAAGAAGTTGAAAGCCCTAAGTCTGCAGAACAAGTTGAAAGCCCTAGGTCTGAGCCAGTGGTTGAAACAGAGTCTGTCCAAGAAGCAGGTTCATCCTCTCCACAGGGACCTCCCTCTTCTAGAACTAGAAGGCAAAGAGAAAAGCATGCTAAAATAGACTCTGCTAAAAAACGCAGAAAAGTGTCATTTTCAGCAGACGTAACTGTGTTGCAATCCAATAGCTCTGATGATGCAGAACCAGAAGAAGCTGTTCAGAAAATGCCCAAAACAGGAAAAATAAAATCTCCTGTTCAAACCTTACAAAGGTCTGCAAGACTTCAAAAGGATACAACATCATTTGACCAAGGAGGTCAAGAGGCAGTAGCAGCAGAGCCAGAACCTGCAGAATCACCAGAACCTGTAGAATCAACAGAACCTAAATCCAGCCCTGCAGTGATCTTGGTGGATTATTCAGATTCCGATTCTCAGGAAGAGGCAGAAGAAGAGTCAGAGACAGGAGAAAAATCAGAAACAGAAGAAGAAGCAGAGGAAGAAGAAGATATCCAACTGCAGCTATTGACAGTAAGAAGTGTGGTAAAAACACAAACAGGATGGATAGAGAAGTGTGAAGCTTCTATTTCAGAAAAAGATCAAATGATTGCAATGTTGCAAAAGGAAGTGGCAGGTTTAAAAGCAAAAATTGCATCTTTAGAGCCACAACCTGATGAAAGTATACATGACACTCAAATGGCTGACATCTTGTTGGAATTAGCAACAGCTGCACAGGTAGTAGAATCACCAATCAGGGAAGAACTTATAATGGATATTGAAGGAGAACAAGGGGACGGGAACAACTTTGATCTCCTCAATTCCTACTGCAGATATAGAACTATATGAACCTCTCATAGTCACACAGGACATGGGAATTCAAACTGAATTACCTATGGCAGAAATAGAAGAAAAGGAAACACAAACAGATTCTGTCAGGATTGACATGACTGATAAAGAAGTACAGGTTCATATTGTTCCTCAAATGCAGCAGCCTGTTCGCAATCCCCTTATGGTTCCACTTGAGGAATATAATGCAGATTTATCAAAGTGGATGATGAAATGCCAAAATTTGGAAGAAAAGGTTTTAGCTTTGAAACCTTTGGAGGAAAAATGTGAGGTTAAAGAGGCAGAAATAACCAAATTGAAAAACCAAGTGCAGGATCTCTGTCAGAATGCAGAGTGTTTAGTCCAGTGCAGAAGACCTGCAAGATTTTACACCTTAATCCTTAGGGAAAGATTTATCCGTTGGCAAATTATGAGAATCCACTCTAATTTGCCATACAAAATGGAAAATCCTGAAGAATTTGTGGATACCTACCGCACATTAACGCAGAATAGAAAAATCTGTTGTGTGAGTTATTCCTACATAATTTCTTTATGCCTGAGGATGACACATTCCTACCTCACATTTTTACAGGGGATATTCAGTTAAGAGCTTTCCTGTCCACTCTGCAAAATCGGGAATATTGGTAACAGCAAAAGCAGATGATTAAGGATAATGAGGCAAATGCAGCACTGTATCTGAGGCCAATGCATGGTGATTACAGGGGTGCAGCCAATCAACATTTCACTATGATGAGAGAAGAAAAGGTGAGAAAACTTTATGAAACAAATCTTCAGAGATGTTTAGTTGATGTTCAAAATTTTATTCACCAGCATTTTAATAGTGCCTTAGCAGCCTGTAGAAATCGTTGGGGTGAGTTACCTCTTTCCTTGCAGAAGAAAGAACCTATCTCCCCCAATAACTTGCAGTGGTCAAAAAGAAGAGCTGAAGGTATCATGCAAGTTATTCAGCAGCTGCAACATCAGTGGATAGGATTAAGATACAGATTGCCTATTGTAATCACCCCTGTTCCATGGTTTTTTGATGAAGACCCCCAGCCAAACGATCAGTTTCAGGCATGGCTCAAGCAGATAAAAGAAATCAAAGGGTTTTACAAGATTCCTGGTCCAAAGTTCAGCTACCAAGAAAGAGTTATGGACAAGGATCTCTGTTCTATTGTAGCCTCACAGAATGCATGAGGACATGCATCAGAATAAGTTGAGGGGGATGATGAGGCCAAATATTGCCTCATTTTTTATTATTTTGGACATCCTTAGTAGACATTTTTGATATGTTTTAATGTTAATTTTGCTGATGAAATGCAATATTTACTACTATTTACATATTTGATTGTTTAGAAGCATAATATTCTGTTTTTACTAATTTTTTGTATTTTCTGCATAAGTTTTGTTGATAAATAATGATTTATTGTGAAATATGTTAAGTGCAATCACGTGTGGAATATATATCATTCATATCATGCACTCTGAAGTTGTCAAATGCAGAAAATAGCACTAAAAATAGGTCAAAACTGCAAGCTGTGCAAAAGCTGTTTTTGATTGTTTTGACTTGAACAAATTCCGACCAGATTTGCAAGGCTTGGGATTTGGTCAAATTCAACTTAGGAAAGCATGTGACCAGGTTATTGAAAGACTTATAAGTCTGGTCCACCCAATGCTCGGCCAAAGAACCGCAAACAGTGTTGAAAATAGTCATTCAGCGCTGCTGTGGAAAAAACGGGGATTACGCTCGGAATAACAGGATCGTCTCGGAATAACAGGAAATGCACAGTTTTGACCAAAACAGCTCAGGAAAGACAGAAAATTGTAGGCGAATGATAGGGATAGCTATGTAAATCTGTTATGCATCTTTTTTAACGCAGAAGACCTCTAGCAAGTGTGCAATGAATATATTTCATATGTAACCATATTCTGCATTTTAGGAATGCAGTTTTAACAGCATTCCTAAAATGCCTGAATTTGAATCATTCCACATCTGATTTAGTTGTTTTTAATATAAATAACTGGCTCCCATCTGGGTTGAGCTATGTAGGAAGAATTAGGATTGCAATTAGTGTAATTCTAATATTGTGAAATCAGATTTACGTAGCAATAATATGCAGAATTTTTCTGCATGTTTTTAAATCAATAAAAAGTGCAGTTTTTATCAATTTTATTTTATGATTGAAGGAGTGATTAGGTAGAAAACCAGAGCTACTTCTTCACCTTCTTCTGAACCAGGGAGCAAGGGCCACTCCCAGGAGCAGAAGAAGGTTCATATCGAGTTTTCTTGTTTAATTGCATCGCGACCAGAATAGCAGGAAACCTGTCATTTTTTCTGCATTTTCTTATTTTGCTGAATTTATTTCCAGCTTTAGAATTTGTAGTTACATTTTCATTTCTGAGTTTATTTCTAGATATGTTCTTTTATTTTGCAAGATAGTTAAGTTTATTTTTTGCAATTCCAATTTCAGCAACTTTCATTTCAGCAATTTTACTTCAGTTTTTGAGTGCATTTTTAGATTCAGTAAGAGTAAATAGGTTTCTTTCACTGTCATTTCATTTTTGTAGTTTTATTTTAGCAAGCATAATTTAGTTTCCTTTCAAGTTATAGGGTTTAGAGTGACAGAAGAACCCCCAGCAAACATTAACTGTTCTACCAATAAAGCCATTTTCTGAATGGAGTGTCTTACACCTGCTTGAATTGACTATCGTAAACAGCCTTAGGACACTTGCCCGGATTGATAAATAATGATCAAATGATGAATTAAACGACACTCATCACCTAAGTCTGTGCCTTCATGCAAACAATATGGAGAGTTAGGAATAGAGGAGAGGAAACTAAGTTCTTTGAGCTTGATATTGAGGCCTTTGGGGAATGTTCTAGGTTGGTCACCCCTAAGTCACTATTACGTGGAACATCCTCACAAGATGCTACTATTGACGAACAAGGATTAACTTCAGGAATCCCTATTTCTCAGAATCTAGGCGCAAATATGGCAAAACAACAACAACAAATGCAGCAGCAGCAGCAGCAACCGTCACCCAGACTGTTCCTGGCATGGAATTCTTTGGGACCGCTATATCTAGCAAGACAAGGGTAAGTTCCACCTACTGCTATGAAGAATATCCCTATGTTCGATGGAACTAGGAATACTGCTCTGGAGCACATCCAAGACATAGTTTCTTTGGCAATAATTCATGACATCATAGAAGAGCGAGTTATGGTAAAGCTTTTGGTTCTATCTCTTAGAGGGAAGCTCCTCTACTGGTATAGATCTTTACCACCCGGTACTATAACAAGATGGGACTAGTTAGTCAAACAACTGATGAGAAGCTTCAATGAGTCTGTCAATCCATCCTCTCTCCTGCATTAGTTCACAACGATTCAGAGGCATCCACAAGAGGAGATCACCGATTTCAATGTTAGGTTCGCTCGAACGTAGAAAAGGATACCAGTTGGACTTCGGCCAACTAGCAAAGCTACAGCATACTATTTTGTTCGGGGCTTTCAACCCTAATATCAGTGTCATGGTAAGGTATTTGAATATCAATACCTTCCCTGAGTTATACGAGTTAGCCCAGAGAGCAGAGATGGATCTAATAGTTATCGACAAGCTTCCCCAAAGGATTTCGATGCCCATACTTCCTAATTTCCCTCAATTCTAGTATGCGAGTGTAGTTTCTTCACAGATCTCTGCAACCCCTGCATACCCGATCTCATCTTGGAACCCAAATCCCATTGTATCACAGATTGCTACTCCATAAATCCATTTTCCTACATTCTCAGCTTCACAGCCCACTGTCTCTTTGGCATTCCCTATACTGCCAGTGCCACCTCAATACCTTGCTCTACCTCCAATACCAATGATGGCTCCATTACCACCCATTCCTAAAGCTGATGATATGCAAGTCAAAATACTACAAGAGTTTTAGTCCCTGAACTCCATAATGCAAACCCTATCCAATGATATGACCATTATGAAGAAGAAGCAAGCACATCATGAGTTTCTACTGAGAAGGTCATATCCTACACCTGCGCTTATTAAATATCAAGCAGTCTAGCAAGGGAGAGCATTGATAAGAAATGTCATGATTGACCAAGCTCTGAGCACTTTTGATTACATACATCGGTGCTCCATGTGTAATAACCCTCACGAAGAGAATACCTGCATGCTGCACCAACATTATGTACAAATGCTGGCGAGCAGTAGTCATGGTGGTTAGGTCAACATTATCAGGCAAATGGATCAGAACCTGGTAATTGGTGAAGAAGAGCAATTTGTAGTCCTCACCAGAGGAGAAAAAAGGTCAATAGAGGTAGATGCTACTCAAATGGCTCCCTTAAAGGTGCATGCTCACCATGAAAAGGGACAGTAACCTTCTTAGGCCCTGATCAAAGCTCCTCAGCCTACACCAGTCAAGGAGAAGGCCCAACAAGCCCCTACAAATCCACCTTAGGTGGAAACTAAAGAACAAGCTAGAGAGAAGCTCAAGCTTCCTTCGTTGACCAAGCGACAAAGGGTCGAAGCTACGGAGTAGTATCACACTAGGTACGAGGTGAAAAGAGAACCTGAGGTGCACAACTCCCTAGCCTACAATATTGTAGATGAGCTAAAGAAGATTTTGGCCAAGATCAATCTGTATGACGCACTGCAACTACTCGAACAAGTGGACTTGCTGCAAGAATCATTGAAGATGACCAAGGCAAGAAAGTCAACACCATTTTCCCTAGTGTAGACCCTGTCCACATCCATCATGAGGAAGAACATACCACCTTCATTCTACCTGTCTCTACAGATGGAAGGGTATGTTGTACACAATTGTATGATTGACTCAAGGGTCACAATGACAGTCATGCCCAAAGCAGTGTGCGAAGAGATAGGTATGGAGTATACGCGAAGCAGCAATGGCATGCTCCAGTTGGATGGTACTCCCATGAATATTGTAGGATTGATTAAAGATATGCCTATCTAAGTACACAAGATGCCTCAAATCATAGTTATACAAGAGGTGGTAGTTGTCGACCTTGAGCCGTATTTCAGTATGTGCTTGTCGAGGGAGTTTACAGCGAAGCTGGGAGGATATCTATCCATGGATTACTCACACTTAGAGATTCCATTCAAAGGGAAGAAGGTCAAGATCTACAATGAAAAACCTTCTACTTTCTTTGTATAGAAGATGTCCAAAGAAGAGAGCAGTGATCCCATGCAAGCGATAGTAGAAGGGATAGAGCAGGTGGACCTGGTTGAGGAATCCCTTGCACAGTTAAGTTGTGAAGATGAGTTTTCATTGGAAGACTTTAATGCCATGATAGAAAACGAGATGGGATGTTATGCCATCGCCAAGCCTAAGAAACACACCAAGTCAGATAATAAAACATGTGCCCAATAAGGACTATGGAAGTTGTTCTTTGATTGCACTTGATGCAAAAATGGCATTGGGGCAGGCATTATTTTAATATCACCATCAGGGGAGCAAAAGGAATATTGCTACCGGTTGGTTTGGAGCTGCACCAACAATGTAGCAGAATATGAAGCATTATGCCTAGGACTCAAGAAAGCAGAAAATTTAGGCATAAAGCATCTCCAAGTCTTTGGAGATTCAGAATTGGTATGCAATCAAGTCACAAACAAGTGTATTTCAAAGAAACACTATCTCAAGTCATACCGTAATAGGGTATGGGACTTGTTTGACCAGTTCGAATCTCTCAATCTACAGTCCATTCCACGAAAAAAGAATCGACATGCCGATGTTCTAGCATCCATCACAGCAAAGTAATCTCCAGAAAGAGATCTACATTGGCAAGTTTTTGACAATGATGAGCATATTGTGAATTTCATGATTCAAGAAGCATCCATTGTTGAAAGAAGAAGCCCTGAGGATGAAGAATATGAAGGGCTAGTTCAATTGAAGAATAATCATGTCCCCAAGGGATTAATTACTCTTGAGAGCCTCTTTGATTAGAATGATCGAGCAGTTTCTCATAGGATCAAAGTCAATGCAAAGCAATACCAAGATCTGGAGCTTGAACCTAGAAAAGCAATAAAATTTGGAACAGATTGCACTTCGAAAGAGCTAGAACAGATCCAATATCTATGTAGGAAGTATCCTAACATAGTGGTGTGGTCTTACCAAGACCTAAAGGGATACGATTGGCAATTGATCCAGCATACAATCGAGTTGTAGGAGGGAATCAAACCCTTCCGACAGAAGCAAAGGCTTGTAAATCCGAAGATCGAGGTCCTGATGAAGGCCGAGCTCCTGAAGATGCTCGAGGTAAAGATAATTTATCCCATAAAGCATTCCTCTTGGGTAGCGAATCTAGTCCCAGTTAGAAAGAAGAATGGAGATATACGATTATGCGTGGACTTTCATAACCTGAACCAGGCTTCGCTCAAAGATCACTACCCTCTCCCGTAGATAGATCAAATCTTGCACTCAGTGGCTGGGGCTCAGCGCTTCTCCCTACTCGATGGTTTCTCCGGATATAATCAGATCTGGGTTAGGGACGAAGACCAGCATAAAACCGCATTCACTACCAAGTGGGGAACATTTGCTTACCAACGGATGCCATTTGGCCTTTCAAATGCGGGGGCCACTTTTCAGAGAGCCATGGATTTAGCTTTTGGTGAGCTTTTGAATAAGGTTATTGTTATCTATTTGGATGACATGACCGTCTTCTCCCAAAGAAGGGAGGATCACCCCTTACACCTACAACAGGTATTCAAAAAATACTGAGAGTTTGGCATTTCAATCAATCCAAAGAAGTCTATATTCGCAGTCAGCGAAGGGAAGTTATTGGGACATGTGATATCAGAGAAGGGTCTCATCGTAGATCCTGATAGAGTTGAGGCTCTATTGAAGCTCCCACTCCCCGTGAACAAGAAAGGACTTCAATCCTTTTTTGGCCAGATCAACTTCGTGAGGAAGTTTGTTCCAGATTTTGCCCAGGTCATCAAGCCAATGTCCAAAATTTTAAAGAAGGGCATTGAATTCATCTGGACGAAAGAGAGAAAAGAGGCATTTGAAGAGATCAAGGCCCGAATTGCTCAGGCACCAATCCTGACCAACCCTGACTATAACCGAGATTTCATCTTATATGCTATAGGAGAACCTGAGAGCTATGCTGCAGTCCTGACACAGAAGGGGGAAGATGGCGAAGAGCGCCCCATCACGTTTCTAAGCTAGGTGATACACCCCCATGAAGAAAAGTACAATTTCATAGAAATGCAAGTGCATCCAGTAATGAAATCTCTTAGGAAATTCAAGCAATTCATTTCCCAAAGTCGGGTTACGATCTTTGTCATTCACCCTGATGTGCGCAATTTCATTATCCAAGGAGAGTTGGGAAGCAAAAGAGTCGGTTGGGTCAGCAAGATACAGGAGTTCGACATCAAAATCAGACCCACAAAATTGGTTCATGATCGCACGTTATGTCAAGAGCTGGCAAAGAGCATAGCGGCCGAAGTGACAGCTTGTCAGTGGGATGACTCGATAGTAGAAGGATGCTTCACAAACCAAGAAGAGGATGAGAAGGACTGGGTCGGTGAGATAGTTGAATACTTCAACACCGGTAGATGTCCTTCGCATCTAAATGCTTCACAGTGAAGGCACTTCAGGATGCGGTCCCTCCGATATACATTGCACCCCGAAGGCCTATTTTTTAGAAACATCGATGGCGTTCTTCTCAGGTGCATAAAAGAAGATGATAAGAAGAGAATCCTAGGAGAATTCCATTCAGGATTATCTAGGGGCCACTTCGCAGGAAGAACGATGACATTGAAGATAATTAAAGCTGGTTATTATTGGCCTACACTCTTCGTCGATGCCTTTGCGGTCTGTCACAGATGCGAGCAATGTCAAAAGTTCACCGGTCGAGGCAGAAGTGCTCCTATGCCTCTCTGACCGATACAGGTAGAAATGCCTTTTCAACAATGGGGGTTGGATTTCATAGGGGTTATATCACCGAACTCTTCCATTGGGCATAAGTTCATCCTGACCGCGATCGACTACTTCACCAGATGGGCCGAAGTAGTACCCACGAAGCATGTTGATCAAGAGACCGTCATCGCCTTCCTAGAGGGTTTGATCACCCGGTTCGGCATCCCAGAAGCAATCGTTACAGACAATGGTCCTGGCTTTGCAGGTGCCAAAATCAACGAGTTCCTCTACAAATATGGGATATATCATAAAGTCTCCTCTAATTACTATCCATAGGGTAACGGATTGGCGGAATCAACTAACAAGACTCTGTTAAGGGTGCTAAGAAAGCTCATGGAGAAAAACAAAAGAACTTGGCACCTCCTTCTAGATCGGGCCTTGTGGGCCGATCGGATTTCTGTCAAGAAGTCAATCAAGACATCACCTTATGCCCTGGTGTATGGCAAAGAGGCCATCTTACCTACCCATGTAGAGATCCCTACGTTGTAGCTGTTAGATGAGGAAGGAGAAGTTAATCCTATGGAAAATAGGTTGGCTCAGCTACTACAGCTAGAGGAAGATCGTGAGAAGGCCTACCAGAGCTTCGCTAAGCATGCTCAGATCACCCGAGACTGGTTCAAGAAAAAATCCTTCGACCGCACATTCAAAGTGGGAGATCTGGTATGGAAGTGGGACTCTTGGAAGGCTAAGCCTGGGAATCATGATAAATTGGACGCTTTCTGGGATGGACCGTTCAAAATTGTAAAGGTAAACTCAGCCAACTCTTTCATCCTCAAGGATGCAGATGGCCAAGTCTTGCCAATTTCTGTCAATGGTCTTCATCTGAAGACTTTCCATCGCTGAGACGAAAAAAAAAAAAAATGTGTTCAAGTTTTACCTTGTATATAATTTTTCATTTTTGTATATATATACCCTGTTGCAAGATCTCCGAGAGGTTAAGTATCACACTACCATAAGTGACAAACTCTAGCTTCGCTAAGCCTAGCTAGAATCTCCTTCGGGAACTTTAGATGCGAAGTGGCTGATGCAAAGTGGTTCGCAGCGAAGCGCGTTGTCCTCGAAGAGCCAAACAAAATTCAAAATGAAGGCATGAGAAATGCTTCGCAAAATGAGTATGAGCGAAGCAATTTTTGAAGAAAGTCTAGTGAACCATTTCTCAAAAGGAACGAGCTTCGGAGGTAGCCTTCCACGAAGCAAAGTGGTGACACAGCGAGGTAAAACTACTTCGGGCCCGAAGCATAGAAAATCAGCTTATACCGAAGGTTCACTGTGAAGCATCTTTAGCATCGGTTTCAACTTTGCCAACTCAATAGCGTGCAAGGTGGGAGCATTTAAAATGTGCCTTGGAGGACGTGCCGATGACAACCTAGGGAAACGTTCAAAGCGGGTGAGTTTAATGCAAAGGTGGCAGAGTACATCCCGAGAGGATTCGATTATGAGAAAAGCTCGTGCCCAGGTACGAGGTGGCAGCAGGTTGAGTTTTCGATGTCGGGCATAATCATCGAAGTGCATGGGTCCACGTACAATGCTACCGCAAAGCCAATCAAAAGGCACGGCAACCTTCCCCGTCCGAGTTGTAAATTTAATTATGGCAGGAGCCATAAATAGAGGTAGTTGCCTTCTAAGGCTATAAAACTCAAGCCTCAGTGGTAAAGAAGGTTATTCGCCTACTGATTGATGCAAGACGAAGAGTCTTCGTTGACAGCCTACAATTCTTCCACCCTTCACATTGAAATCCTTCGCGTCGAAGTCTTCTGCACCGTGAACTCTACTGTCGTGAATATCCACAATGGGGAAGAAGAACTCCAAGGAAAAGAGAAAGGAGCCAGAAGTAGCAGGCCCTAAAAAAATGAAGAAGGGCAAGGAGGAGAAAAAATAGAGACCAAAGAAGGTCGACCTTAACCTCCGCCCCGAAAAGCAAGTCGCGGAGGAAAGAGAAGATTCTGAAGAAGAACAGCCCGAAGAGCCACCAATTGATGGGTGGGAGAAAATTAGGGACACTGAGCTTTCAAAGAGCGTGGCCGAACTCAGATACACCATCGAGTTCATGAAGAGTAGGCTCTCAATAGAGAATAAGAGAGCCATCGCGTATTATTCTCAGATATATTGGTATCTGACTCCACTCGTGCACCATTGTCCCAAACTAATCTGTGCCATCATGCAGAACTACCAACCCTCCTCCAGACAAGTGCTAGACATCGCTGGCCATAAATTGTTTTCAATTTTGAAAGAAGATGTGCAAGCAGCCTTCGCGCCGCAGCAGGGGCCGCCCAAAGGCTATTCGGTTCGTAATGTAATATTGAGCGAACAAATGGAGAGGTTCACCTCCTCCAGCTATATTTTGAAGTTTCTGAGCGAGAACCTCAAGAGCGGGCTCCCTTCAGGCAAGCTGCCCCAAATGCCCCTCCCCTTGATAGATTTCAAGAGCATGGACATCTTCTCCATCATTGCATGGGTAGCGGGTCTGTCGACCGATGCTTCGGTGCACCCCTGGCAGGTGTCTTTGGCCGAATGTATTTCAAGAGGGGAATTTTATGCCCTTGATGCTTCAAGGCCGAACACCAACCCAGTATTCTTTGACTGGGCAGAATGGGTGGCCCGAACCTTGCACACGCGGCTAACCAACATGAAGAATGCTAGAACGGGCTAGTACTTTGGACCTTGCTCTTTCCTAGTTTGGTTGTTTTTCTACCATGTACATAAGAATTTTCCCCACATTGCCATTTCTTCAAGTGGCAAGGATGGAACTCCTCTGCCTGTGTACCAGTGGACTCCCCTCCTGGAGAGGATGGAGTCATATTATTCTTTTAATCAACAATTCTTGGGACCTGCCATTCATTTGTTGAAGGGTTCTTGCCCTCGGGTGCCCCTCAGTTTAAGAGACAGAGTGGTGAAGGAGAAGAAGGGAGACATATTTCAACTAATGTAGGGGCTTGTGGTTCACCTATTTGGCTTCATGGGGAGGCCCTTCCTGCTACCCGTCTACCCCTTCGAATACCAGTTCACATTAGAGGTCGCTCGGTAGAGCGACGCAACAAATGTCGTCTACGACCACGATCAAAAATGGGCGCACACTTGCGACTTCCCCTTCAAAATGGGGGTAATTGAAGTGTTTGCCCTAAAGCAACACGTATTCCTGGAGGAGAAGCTTGCCAGCTTTGGTCTGCTCTAGATTCCTCAAAGGTGGCTCTACGATCCCTTGGGGGTGATGAGGGACCACCTCAGATTCAAGAATTTTCATGTCTACCCCCACCCAGAAATCATGGAGCAAAGAAATAACCCCAATGGGAGGGATCTGGAGTGGCATTTAGAAAGGATGAAGACCTTGCCTCCCTGGCATGAATTCTACCCTATGGAAGTTGAGTTTGATCCTGTTCAACATCCTTTCCCAAGCCCAGACTCCATTTTTTGGAGGAAGATGAAAGACGATCTGAGGGAGGAATTGAAGGATTGGGGCATAGAACAATTAAAGGAATGGTGGAAAATGAGAGTTCATCGACAAAAGATGAAATCATACGGACTCTTGGAGATGGATAAGGACTTCACGGTTGTTTACGAAGCCAATGCTGGGACTTGGAAGCCCACCTCCTTCATCGACTTCATTCCCCCAAGTGCCCTAGGTTCGGGTGAAAGCCCAAGGAGAGCTGATGATGCTTCGAAAGAAGAAGAAGAAGAGGAGGAAAAAGCTGCACCAGAAGAACTGCCTCAGGAACCTATGGAAAGCCATGACACCAGTGCCACGGGATCGATGCAACAATCAGAGAAGAAGGAGGAGAAGAAGAAAAGAAAGAGGCAAGAGCAAGCTCAAGTGCCTCCAACCCACCCGAAGCGACCACGTACAAAGCTTCCAGGTGCTTCTGGTGGACAACCTATGACAGGCCCAACCGAGGCAAATATTGAAGGGACGACGTCACAAAGGGCCAAAGTAGCCTCAGACGTAGATGTCATTGATGTGGAGGAACTCCTCCAACAAGAAGGGGACCCTGAAGGAGAGGTCGTGGAAGTCGGGAGTGCCAAAGCTGGAAAGGAGCAAGAGCCAATCACGCAAGAAGCCACCACTTCTACTCTGCTAGGAGGGCATGCAGGTATGCACTCTTCACCCTTCACCTTGGTTCCTCACATGTCCACTACGGTCCTGACCGTAAGTCCCCATCAGTATCTCTCTCCCCTGCAAATTCAATCACCCCCTCGCATGTTGTCCTTCGCTACTTCAAGTTTGTCTCGCGATCCCGTTAGCCCCACACACATGTCCACTCCATTTGAATCATCTGGTCAGGACAAGTCCATCGATACTACTTCGCTCACCCACGCCACCATTCCCTTGGTCCTCAGTCAGGTGAAGGTAGTACTCCAACGCCGAACCCCATTCCCCACTCCCCTGTTACACACGACATTGTTTCACTCGTCGAAACTCCTACCACACCCATCGCCGAACCTACTGGTGAGGCATCCCCTGTCCATTCTTTGTATTTGTTCACCCCTTTGGCTGGAGATCCAGCCTCATTTGAAACTGAGTTATCCATGATAAAGGAACGTCCTCTAGCTGAAAAGCTACTCCGAGCCTGGCAGAACATAGATAAGATGCTAAAGGAGGCGAGGAAAAAGAGAGGGTGCTCTCTGGCCCAAGTAGAAAAGTGCGTTGTGTTCGATCTGAAAGCCAAGAAATTACATAAGGTGAAAAATATTCCTAAGGTCCAAAAGCCCCTGGACGAAATGACCCCAACGGATTATGATTATCAAGATAAGTCCAAGGACCTAGAACACTTGAATGTAGATAATGAATCTGCATCCATGCATGTAAGAATTGAAACTTTCCGTGCACATGCAAACATCGCCAATCAGCGCAGATTTGAAGCAGAGAGTGCCAACATCAAGTTGGAAGAGGAGCTAGCAAGAACCCGCTCCAAGCTAGAGGACGCAGAGAAGCAGTGTGAGCTGATGAAGAAGGAAGCAGACGTCCTGAAATAGCAAATAGAACAACTATAGGGTACAACTAAAAACCAAAGCAAGATACAGGCCGAAGCTGATCTAAAGGCCAAAGAATTTGAAAGCAAGATCTTGCAGATGCAATAGCAGTTGTACGAAAAAGAGAGCCTAGAGTTGTTTGATAGGGGCCGAATAAAAGAAATCCGCTCG
Organism: Wollemia nobilis; assembly: GCA_028583015.1. Classification (NCBI taxonomy): domain Eukaryota; kingdom Viridiplantae; phylum Streptophyta; class Pinopsida; order Araucariales; family Araucariaceae; genus Wollemia; species Wollemia nobilis. The sequence continues at coordinate 1,534,296 of JAQPPZ010003510.1, forward strand.
CACCTGCTAAAAGGCTTCAGATCTCGGGCCTCCAGTGCCCTGTCAATCTTGACATACATCATCGAAGCCCAGAATGCCGCTTCTCAAGAAGGGCCAATCGTAGATGAAATCATCCAAAAAATTAGAGGCCGACTCAAACTAGCTTTTGAGGTCCAAAGTACCAAATATCAGGACCTGCAGGTTGCTGCTATGAGTCGGACGACCAGGGATTGGTCTACAGCCTAGGCCATGGTCCGCGCCTTCTTCTCCAAGGTGAGGAAAGCCCAGAAGGTGAAAGACCTCCTGGATGTATTTGAGCACGAGCAGCATGCATCTCTGGGCTACTTTCAAGATCTCTCTTCATTAGGTTTCCCTAGTTTCACTGATGATGATGGGAACCTTCTGACCAAGGAAGAACTCAAGCCGGCATGGCTCCATTTTGAAGGTGACGTCTCAGAGATAGATGGGTGGGCAGAGCCAATTATAGAAGGACAAGTCATAGATTTCATTCTGAGACATTGCAAGATCGTGACCTGCCTCAACGATCTAAGCACAAGAGCCAAGCATGCCGACATAGGGCAAATAGATCGGTTCCATGTTCTGGTAAAAGTGCTACAAGACCGAGAGCCTTTCTCGAAAGGCACCTGGGCTCATGTTCGCTGAACCATGGAACGCATCCACGATCGCCTTTCCCCATCGCCATAGCCGGAGGCCACGCCAGAGGAAGAAGAAGAAGAAGAAGAGCCAGAAGAAGAAGAAGAAGCAGTCGTGGAAGCACCCGCAGAAGGAGAAAAAGGAGAAGGGTCTGGAGGTAACTCTGGCCCAACGGATCAAGGCTGAGGGTTCTTACACCGAGGCGAGCTCGTTGCCCCGTGAGCCACCAAGAATGTTGACAATTTTGTCACATTGCCTTAGAGGGGTAGTAAAATCAAATTTTTGTAAAGTGTTTCTTTTTGTAAAGTATTTCTTTTTGTTATTTTGAATATATTTGAAAGTATTGTAGCAATTTTGGCTTCTATTGCCACCCCCTTTGTATATAGAATGGAGATGCAAAAGCTTCGCCACTGAGCAAGTTAAGGAAAAGAGCTTCACAGGAAAGAAGATAGCTTCACCAAAAGAAAGAAGTAGAGAATGAAAAGAGCTTCGCACCCGAAGCATTTCAAGCAGTTGCTTTGGGTGAAAGTTTTGCGAAGCGGCATTCGAAGAACTTCAAGCATTGAAGAACAGCTTCGTCGAAGAAGGAAAGCAAATATTAGATCGTGGCTCAATTGCTAAGGCATGAAAAGAGCTTTGCACCCGAAGCATTTCAAGCAGTTGCTTCGGGAAAAAATCTGGCGAAGCAAAATTTGAAGGAGTGCAAACATTGAAAACTACTTCGCCAAAAAATCACCGAAGCACCCACTTCGGGCCTCCCTACTGGTGAACCATTTTTACTTCATCGAAATTTGTTGCGAAGCATCTGCTTCGGATAGCTTTCATGTGAAGCACTTTCACCCGAAGCGGTATTAGCCTGTAAAGAGCAAGACATTTTTCCAAGGCAAGAATGCACTTCGGCCCAAAAAACCTCGAACCATAGTTTTGAGGGAGGATCACGACGAAGCATTTTGAAGACTCACCAGTGAAGCATCCACTTCGGGTGGAGAACCTCAGCGAAGCAGTTTTGACACGCCTTTCCAATGAAGCAGCAAAAGAGTGAGAGCCATCTTGAGGAGGAATACTTACTTCGGCATTTCACATCCCCTAAGCCATCTCGCGAAGCACATTCATGCGAAGTGCATAACCAAGAAGGAGGATCTGCTTCGGCTCAAATCCATCACGAAGTGGAGTTGCAAACTAAAATTTGGTGAAGCGCTTCAAGGGCACGCACTCCAAGCCGAGTATTTTTTTGAGGCAATCAAGTGCCTCATAAATGAGTTTTTACGTGCCCGATGAACTCGCTGCTCATTTTTGGCAATTGGAAAGGAAGTATCAAGTCCTTGAAGAAGAGCCCGGTGGGCATGGCGGCCACTCGAGCTCCGCACCCAGAGACCAAGGACGTTCAGACGGCTCATAAATGCATGTTTCCCTGGTTGACCCGATCGCAGTTGCCAGTTATGGGAAAATATTTGAGAGCTCAGTCATGAGAGCTGTGGGAGCCGACTTCTCAGGTTTTCGAGGATGTACTCCTCCGTTTTGTGCATTGATGGCTCAGAGGGTTGGGTCCTCTATAAAAACCCAGGCATTGTAATGTAAAAAGGGGGGAACTTTCTGCTAGAAAGCGGCTGTAACTTGAATCTCTGCGATTAATACTAAAGAGCTTTGGGCTTAATTTCTCTCTTGTATGTTGCCTTCTATGATTATTTCTGTTATTTTTTCTTCATTTGCATACTGTAATTCTGCATTCTGGATTTAGGTGTGCGATTGGGGATAGAACCCTAAAATTTTCTCGAAGGATACATAGGGGAGGAAAACGTTGTATTAGCTTTCTTTTATGCTGCTTGTGGATAGTGTTTATGTTATATTCACTTTTTCCTGGTCGTCGTAATTTTGAACTCTGGATTTTGACGTAAGGGGAAGGGTAATCCTGGAACTCGTCCAGAGGATACATAGGAGGGTTAATATCGCGTTCATTTCATTTTATTCTTGGTATTCATTGTTGTTGTTTTGAGCTATTAGCCAGCGATCGTGCTTCTGGTTCTTTCCCACTTTAGACTATTGACATTTCTTCCCTTACCCTGTTATTTCTTTCTTGCACCCTTACTCTTTTTATTTCTTTCTTGCACTTTTGTCTTAAAACACCGAAGTAGTTTAGTAAAGGAGTCGGCCTTTCTCCGGAGATTGGCACGAGGGGCATCTCTTCCCTTCGGCCTTTCAATGTTGGTCCAAGTCTAGGGCGCGTACACTTTCCCAAAATCCTTTCCTGGGCAGATTTGATGACCAACAGTACCACTCTCAATTATCCATGCATCCCAATGAAACTATGATTGATGGTGGTCTTCGTTAATGTCAATGCCATGTTTTGGAAGTATAAATTTCACTTTTTTCATCCATGCTTGCATATATAGCTGGTAGCATATCCAAATTTTTAGCTCCTCTAGTTCCTTTTATGTCCCTCATTGTTATGTTATTGCATTAAGCCTTATCTCTGTGACTGTTGCCTCTCATGGTGATGAGGATGGCAATATACTCCAACATTAGCTTGATGTTCAACCTTTTTGAACTCTTCAACATCTTTTGCTTTTTTCAAGCTCCCACATTTGAATTTGTTCTTAGATTCTGATTTTTCTTCTTCCTTGAACTGTGTTATTTCCTCCTCTTTAGACTCTATTTCATGATCTTTTACAACTTTCTTCCCTATCATAACTTCTTCCTTTGATTCTTGCACCCTAGACTGAGAGATATCCTACAATGTTATCTTCTTTTCATGGTACCATAACTTCATAAATTTATTTTGCACATTAATGTTAACAGTACACAAAGAATGAAACCAAGGATAACCCAAAACAATATCTATATCATCACTTTCAATGGCATAAAAATATGAATGTAAAACATATTTATCCATGGTGAGCTTCAAATCTTCAAAAATTAAATATTTTTACCCTCAAACTGTATGTCTTTGATTTTCTTTGCTTGAACTTGCAACCTCTTAGTCAAAGATATGTTGATAAAATTATATTTTCTACTAGGGTTAATGGAAACAATATTTTTTTTTAATTTTGAATGCAACCATGAACTTGCAAAATAGAATTTTTACATTCAAACAATTTTTTTTACCATTGTTTGGCCCTAACACACAAGGTGTAGTTTCCTTAGCCTGCACATTATTATCCATTTCCTCCAATCCCCATTTTCTTAAAAATGCAACTTCAAATTCTTCTCTTGTGTATATATATTTATGAGCATGCACAAAGTCTAAAAACCAAAGATAAGCTTCCTCTTTCAAATAAGCATAAATATTACATCTCCATTCTAGCTCAGAAAAATATAAATTACACTTCATAAACCATTCTCTAGCATAACTATCATCCCTTCCAGTGAAAATCGATAATTCCACGATATTTTTTCAAAGCAACTAGGGTTTAAAATAACCAAAAATTCTCAAAATTTAAAATTTCCCAAGTGTTGTAGGTGAGTTGGAGAGGAGAGGGCAATCCTCTAAGGGAGGTCCCAGGTTCAAATCTCCACCCTACCAAAATTTTGAATTGGTTAACCAAAATCCAATTGATAATGTTGGTGCGGGTAGGGCCGGGTGCAACTCCCGGGTGACTTTGATGGTGTAGAACCCCCTGGTCATGGTCTCTTAGACCAAGGCGGCCCCACAAGGGGTTTTCGCTTTAAAAAAATCTCAAATCATTTCTATTTCTTGCTTCAGACAATGAAATCTACAAATTTTATTAAAAAAAAAGCAAACGGTAATTGATTTTCTTACCCAAACTGAGATATTTGAATAATTTTCTTTTTACATGAATTTTTTGTGCAACCCAAAAACAACACCAAAATCCCAACTTGCAACAATTGTAACTCCCTCAATACTTATCAAAATTTAACAAGTGAGTAGTCATTTTTTTGTACTCAAAATAACCTATATGCTGGTGCAAAAGGATTTTGAAAATGACTACTAAAAAATTTAATATGAATTTTTTCTTTTTGAAAAAAAATCGCGCAACCAAAAAACAACCTCAACAACCCAACTTCAAACAATTGTAACTCTCTCAATACTTATCAAAATTTCACAAGTGAGCAATCATTTTTATAGTACTCAAAATAATCTACATGTTGGTACCAAAATATTCTAAAAATGATTGCTTAAAAATTTAATACAATTTTTTTTATTTTGAAAAACAATTCATGCAACCAAAGAACAACATAAATAAAAACAGCCATAAATTTCTCAATACTTATCAAAATTTAACAAATGAACAATTGTTTTTGTAGTACTCAAAAAGAGCTACACAATGGTGCAAAAACATTCTAAAAATGACTGCTAAAATAAAAATATGACCTCCGTAAAATATGATATTTTTTCTAAAAGCATGCCTTAGCTCTGCAAAAACAACCTCACTTTTTCAAAACCGTTGCTTCGATACCAAATGTTATGAACATCTATTATTGTTATAATAAATCATTTGCAAATATGTAGAAATATCAACATGCATCCACTATTAAATTGCACAAGAATAATCCACACAATAAAATAGAGATTGATAATACCCTTGAGGTAGGGCAACACAATACAAATGCTCCTTATTGGAAGGAAGTCACTCCAAAATATCTCCATCTCCATGAGCCAAGACTTCTACAAGAATACTTCATATATATACAATGGGGGTACATCTCTCTTTATACAAGAGTGTGATGGTTTACCTTCCATGAGTTACAAGATCACCCATGTGGTGGTTCACCTTCCATGAGTTACAAAGTGCATAATAATATAACAATATTTCTTGATGGTTACATATGACAATATTCCCTAATGGTTACATATATTATTCTATGACATTATTCTCCTACCTATTTCTAATTTGACATGTGGCCTTCCTTACTCAATATTTAATTTATGGCTCATACCATTATACAATAAAATATTAAATTATTAAGTACCTATCTTGGGTACCTAATAGCGATGGTAGGGATTCTTTTGTTTCAAATTTCATTTATGCCATCCTCAAGATTAGGCCTATGAAAAATATCATAACTTCCAAGTGGAAGGTGAGGATGTCATAGTTTCATATGATAAATATCAAGATTCATCACAATCAGAGGTACTGGCTAAAGCAATTAACTTTGAGCAAGAGGTTGATACCATAGATTTCTCTACATTTTCCATTATGGGGCTCCATGATCATCATACCATAAAGGTTTAAGTATTTATCAAATGTCATTGTGTCAATGTGCTCTTGATTCAAGAAGAATGTTTAAATTAATTAACAATAAAACAACAAAGTCTTTGGGATTGTATATCAATACTTTGACCCAAGACAAAATTTAAATATTAATTTCAAATGGAGGCACAACTCAATGTGTGGGTCAAATAATCAAGTGGCATTAGCTCAACCAGATAGATTTCTTAACATTTCAAGGAGGATATCCAAGTTCGATTCTTGTAATATCCAAGCTATGTTGTAATACCACTATGTGGTGATGATGTAATACGAGTACGGTCTATTTCAATCCCATAACCCATTAAAAAAAATGGGTGGATCAAATAACTTAGGTTAACATCCATAAGGATGATTACACTTGGTTTGGATATCTCTTCACCATGAATCTTGGAAGTGCATATGTCATATAGAGAGCATAGTGGTTATCCTAGCTCAATGATGTTACTATTAATATACAATAACTATATATCAAATGTACAATGAATGACAAGTTTATTGTATCCAAAGAATCCAATTTCCTCCCTTCAAGGTGTTTAGTTCCCATAGCATGGAAAATATATTAAAAAATATAGTTATGGGTGATTAAAGAAGACAATATCACTAAGGATAATTTTCACATACATGATGGTCATTTTGAGTTCTTAGTAATTGTCTTTTGTGTCACTTATGCTCCTTTCACTTTCCAAAGCCTCATGAATTTTATCTTTCATATTTTCTCTACAAGTTTTTAATAGTATTATTAAATATATCTTATTTTATAAAAAATCTTGGGAATCACATTTAGTTCATGTGGATCAAGTTCTCCACCTCTTACAAAAGGAAAAACTCTTTGACAAAATGTCCAAGTATTCCTTTGGAGTATACAAGATAGAATACTTACTACAATAGTATCTTTGGAAGGATTTAATACCGATTCTAACAATAAAAAATACATGCAAGATTGGTCCTTACCTAAATTCCTCAAGTAGCATATTGGACTTTTACATCTCACTATGTACTGTAGGAAATTTGAACTCAACTATGGCAATTGTCACTCCTCTCATTGTTGTGACTAAGAAGGACATATTTGTTTGGTCTAAAGTAGCTTCCTAAGCCTTATATACCCTAAGGAAGGCTATGTTTACCACCCCTATTTTTTCCACTCTTTATTTTATCAAACCCTTTATCATTGAATGTGATGCTTTAGGCATATGTATTGTAGTTATTCTCATATGGGATGGACATCCCTTGGCCTTCGAAAGCAAGTATATATCTAGCGATAATTTGGATCGATCAACTTATAAAATAGAAATGTTATTTTTTCTTCATGTCATGAAGAAATGGAAAACTTATATGTTGATATAATGCTTCATCATCAAGATAAACCATAATTACCTTAAGCAATTCCTAGAATAGAGTCTCTCGTGTCAAGAAAAGAATAAATGGTTGAAAAATATTTTGTAGTATGATTTTATCATTGTGTGTAAGAAATGGAATGAGAATGTGGTGGTTTATGCTCTATTTCACAACATGAGGATGTTATTATTTTCTATACCATTTTAATTTTCTTCCATTATGGATTTTATAACTTTGGGAAGACTATTTTTCTGACCTAGAGACTACTAACATCATTTATGAAGTGGATTTTAGTTTTTTTTTGTAAATTCTTTCTTCTCATATGCTAATGGGATTCTCCATAAGAAGGATCACATTTATCTTTCTCCTTCCTTAGCTATTAAAACTAGTTTCCTCCAAGAATTGTATGTGTCTCCTTTGGCTGAACATTCTAGATTCTTAAGAATTTACCAGTAAATGAAACAACCCTTTTCTTCAAAATTATTAAAATAATATGTCAAGAACTTTATGGATAAATGCTAGGTATTTCAATGTAACAAAGGGAAAAATATTAAAACTTCTAGTTTGTTGCAACCCTTGTGTATTCTTGATCACCAATGGAAACATTTTTTTATGGATTTCATTGAGGGCCTTTCAAAATATAAGGACAAAATAATGATATTTATGGTTGTGGATCACCTCTTAAAGTATGACTCCTTTTATTCCTTGTAACATCCGTTCTTAGATAGAAATGTTTTCAAGGTATTCATCCATTTTATTTTCAAATTGCATGGCATGCCCAAGTCCATTGTCAACAATCATGACCCTATCTTCACCAATAATATTTGGAAGAATTATTTTTATCTTAGTGATACTTAGTTGAATATGTACTATTATTATCACCCTAAATAAAATGGCTAAACAAATATTGTAATTAAATGTCTGAGCACTTTGTTTCATTGTTTTGACCAAGATAAACAATATCATCAAGTTCATTGGCTTTCTTTAGTTGAATGGTGTATGATACTTCTTATCATTCTTCCCTCAAGATGTCCCTATTTGAGGCATTGTATGATCATAAACCTCCAAAAGTGGTATATTATATTACAAGGTGGCTCAGGTGGATTACTTTTTACAACACTATCATCTTGTGATCCAACTTCTTAAAGATGATTTAACCTAGACCCAAAAGTACATGAAGTAGCAACATTAATTGTACTATTATGAGCAATAATTTTCCATGAGGGATATGGTTTCTATGTACTTTCATCCCTATAAGTAATAATCCTTGAAGACCAAATCCTTAATATAAGATGCCTACAAGGTGTTTTTTCCCATTGGTAAAATGACATATCAATTGGAGCTTCCTTAATCTTCTTGCATCCATCCTTTATTTTATGTATCTTGTATTAAACAAGTTATTGACCAAAAGGTGTAATACAAAATAGAGCTTCTAGTACTCAACAAAGAAGATCAAGTCATTCTACAAACAAAGGCAATGTTGTATTCTAGACTTAATAATTTGTAATCTCATCAAATTCAAAATTTCCTTATCAAGTGGCAAGATCTTCCAAAAGAATATGCAATCTAGGAGTCTAAGAGAATTTTATAGTCATTTATAGCTTAGAGGACAAAGAATTTTTATGGGGATCCATGTAACAACTCCAATATAACCATATTAGATATTTTAGTTATTATTATTTGCTCAATCCCTAGGATAAGGTAGTCATCCCTTAAGCATTAGAGTTAGGGTTATAGTTAATTTAATATATAAATAGGAAGAGTTATGTTGTAGTTGGAATATTTTTTTATATTTAAATATTATTTTCCTTTGTTACATATGAGACTTTGCTCTCTCCAGTTGGCTATGAGACATTACCCCCTCTAAGTGGCTAGGATTTATGTTGACATAGAATGTGGAATCTATTACTTACTTGGTCAAATATCTACCTAATTATACAAACATATGTTTGTACACCCTATACATGGCCAAAATTGAAAGACTGAAGGAAAGGAATGCCCTCCGCGCCAATATCCAAAGAGGGCTAGCTCCCTTACTAAATCCTACATCAGCTTAATACTAGAGTTGCAAGAAAGAAATTAGAAATAACATAAAGAGATGGGAAATATGGCCACAGGACGAAGGTGTAGGATTGGGGACAGACTAGCAACAGGAAATCCACCCAAAAATTGAAGCAGCATGTAATAAAAGAAGGCAATAGAATCTACTCAAAACCTTGTAGAGACAACCTCCATGATAACATTCCAGAACTCACTCCCTTACCAACAATGTTCAAACTCAGATGCAGAATTTAAACTTAATAGCAGACAATGAATATGAGCATAAAATAAAAATGCATAAAATAAAAGGGAATCACACACAATATCACTTGCAAATTTAGAAGCCCAATATCTTCTATTGATGCAGAGAACTTGAATGGTTTTTTTGTAGAATGTCTAACCTCATTTACAATAGAAATTAATTAGTATTTATAGAGGATTTTGCCTCTTTCATTAAATACACATGAAGACAAAATGCTCACAGATCAAGAACCTTGGTGAGACAATTCCTCCTTGAAGTCATTGAAAATCCTTCTTTTGAGGCGATGATCTAGCTTTTAAGGAAATTCTTCTAGGAAAATTGCATTTCTGGGTGTCGGTGCATGAAAAACTACAAGGTTTGGTCGTTGAATTGGTACATTCGCCATCCTCAAAAATACACTTTTGCTTGGAAATCATGAAAATCATCCTATAATTTTAATATTGTTGTCCTCATTTCTCGAGATCCATAATCTAAGTTACTCTTTACCACAAAAATTTAATGTTCTTCATCCACCTGCCTTGAGTGCTGTTGAAATTCATTGATGTTATTGATAGCAAAATTCACCCAGACTTAGCAGAAAGTGAATCACGAATTTACTTCTTTTCATCACGTTCTTTGGTGAAGAGGGTGCCCTTGATTTAACAGTAATTGACCCTTTATATTCTTGATGAAAGTGCCTTTAATAGCTTCCTTAAACTCTACGTTCACCCCCAAAAGAGGTGAAAGAGTTTGTCACCTTCCTCTTGGGGTGAACATCAAGTTGAATTTTCAAAGTCACTTCGAATTTTAGACTCTTCGCCCGCTTTACCATCCATGGCGCGTTCACCTCCGAGAGGGGCGAATGGAGCTTTTGCCCCTCAATCAGGGTGAACACGAAGTTGAATTTTAAAAGTCGTGCTTTTAAATACGTTCACCCCAACTTAGGGCAAACAAAGTGTTCACCCCATATTTGGGTTGAACGCAACTTTTTTTTAAAGTTGTTGATCTTTGCTAAGTTTTACCATGCTAAGACTTTCACCGAGCCAAATGCATTTCCAACCAATCAATGTGACGGGCAGGTGTGCCCCTTCAAATTTTGAGGACATTCACCCCAAAGTGGGGTGAACGAAGCTTTCACCCCGTCCTAACTTCGGATGACTTTGACACTTAGTTATTTTTTGGAACTTGATTCTTTTCTAGATTTCTTTTCTTTTTTCACCCAAACAAATGGCACATAGGGCTTTTTCCCCTAAAGTGGGGTGATTAGTACATACCAAAGTTAGTTATATCTACTTCCTTTTACGTTCACCTCAGAGTAAGGCAAACGAGCCTTTTGCCCATTGCTTGAGGTGAATGCGATTTTCATTTTTAGCGAAGCTATCATTTTATGCACTTAGTCTTTTATGCACCATTTTATCATTGTTTTATAGGTGATCTAAACCATAGTCTCCAATTCATTTCACAACCATTTTCCTTAAAACACCCATTATTTTCAATCCAAAAGGATGCAGGAAAACAAAGAAGAAAAATAAAATAAAATATAACTACAACATATTATGTCGATCAAAATACTGTAATATTAATATATTTTACCGCATTACAATCAAAAATTCAAAAAATATTTCAATGTGGCATATTACAAAATTGCCAAAATTTCTAGTGTCTCATGGGGTATCCATCTCGTATGGATGCAAGCAATCCCAGGCCTTTATCCATTGGGCTTTCATTAATCCTTTTTGTTGGCTGATTTGGCTGGCACTTTTGATGAATATGCTTTTGATTGCACCTATTTTTATGCCTCCTTTGTGGCTTTAGCCTCTACTACCACTTGAAGTACTTCTACCTGCTCTACTTCTTCTACTACATTTTTTGCCACTGTGCGCTCTACTGGTGCTCGCTCATCCTATTCCTTGAGGCTTTCAGAGGTTACCTCATAGACTATGACTGCCTCCTCCCAAGCATGAGTGGTGAACAAACAAAGAATACTCAATGAATCATGAACAAAGCGTATATTCTAGATGTCTTCTAGGTTGAGTTGCTTTGCTCGTTGGGTAAAACTGTCAAAATGTTGAAGCTTTGGGGTAAAACTTTGGAAAAAACAACAAGTTGATAAGCATTAATGAACTCATCGTAGGTATATGAAAACACCTCATCCATATTCAACCCATAAGGAGATGTACTTTTTCCACAATGGACCTGCATTATCCACCAGTTCATAATTTTCTCCTTGGTCCACAAGGGTCAAATTTCTTTTACTTGATTGAATAATCTAGGTAGAGGAATCTGATTTTTGTACTTCACTAGATTATACTCAACCTCTTGTTCATAGCAATCATGCCAAGGTGGAAGCAACATCATATCTTTAATGTGCCATTCCAAGTTAGGTCCATCAAAATTATTTTGCTTTTTTTCAATGTCGGGCCGAACAACACCTCTTTCCCAATTTGTAACCTTTCTAGTTGAAAATGTAGTTTTTGAGAAATAAAATTGACCCAATCGAAGTAAATCGTATTGGTGCCCTGACTCATGGCTGGAAGAGAGTAAAATTCTACCTAGAATATACATTGTTCTAGAGCCATCTGCCACTTATGAATGGTAGAATCTATTGGTAAACTGGAAACCCACGCCAACATTGAATAGATGTCCATGCTCTTAAATTTTGTGAGTGGCTTTGGCAGGTTCAGAAGCTACCCCAGTTGTGGCTCCTTAATCAACTGCATCACAATGAATCGATGCATCATTACAGTAGAGACATATCTATCCTCTTGCTCATTTGTATGTAAATTGGTAATACATATGAAGGAGGATTTAAACCACAAGAAAACACTTCCCACACTTCCTCTGAGGTAATAGTAAATAGTACTTCTCTATTCACCTTTCGCACTGTCCTAGTAACTGAATTATAAAATTGAGCAATAAGTTACACCAGTTTCGGGCATGGGTGTACGAGCGTACACAGATACCAAAATAATTATGAGTGATATGGTACCGTCAATGGGATTCCTACTGTTAACTCCTAATTTACTATGAACTGCACATCCTACCGCAGTATCTCCATGCCCTTGTTAGTAATTACACAATATCAAATTTTTGCCATTGTTTCAGTGTATGGGTCCAAATCCACATTTTCGTTCCTTCGGGCCTTTTTGGATTTTGACCCACCTTCCCTCTTTCTATATTTCTTGGGCTCGTAGCCTTCGTTGCTTCTTTTGCTTCGCTTTCCCATTATTTCTCTTTGATGAATGCTCTGAATTTTCTTTGAAACTTCTACAACAACTTTCGAAAATACAATAGCAATAAAAATTTAAAAATTAAATCGGGTAGCTTTTACCTATTCCTTTATATAGAGTGCCCTTCCAACCACCGCAGTAAATTCCAAATTTCCCTTGAGCAATTTTGGAAGAACATGTGCTTTGATTCACTCACCAAACACTATTATCGATGTTCAAATGGTATTAATTGCTATTTGCTGCTAGATCATCCTTGGAAAGTCTGCTCTTTTTTGTCGTGTGAATTCATCGAAAACCTGGGAAAATAACCCTGTCACCTATGAACCAATTAATGCTTATTTTCAATGGTGCAAAAATTTTCTCCTCGAAACCCTCAAATCTCCATCTAATGCAAATTCGGGTGCACCTTTTAAAATAAATACCCCAAGAATGATCCTTAGCTTGTATGCACGCTGCCATGCGTCCAAGAGTGAAATCACTTCAATAAAGCACTTTTAAAATTCTGATTACACTTTCGGAATCAAGGCACCTTAAGAAAAATAATGGGAGCAAAAACATCTTTGAGGCACACTTGTTTTCCTTTTATTTCACCTCAAAAGAGTTAACCACCTGATTGATGGAATTCGTAACAAATGCCTTCTTTTAAAACCATTTTAGCTTTTCCTTTTCACCCAGATTTAGCAAAAGCATTCTTTCCTTTAAAAAAAAAAAACTCAATTGTCTTTAGGGCTTTTTCTTTCTTTTTAAATTTGCCTGCATGCCCAAGACAAAGTTATACAACTCACACTTTTGTATTTTTCCCCCTTTTTATTTTCTATTTTCATTGGCACCTTGCATTAATACTTGAATTCATTTGCTAGAAAATAACCAAGGCATGTGCACCTTTAACATATTAAAAGCCTTGTCGCTCCATATACCAGAAGAAAGCGCTTTTAGTCATCTTGCAACTATCTTTGAATTGGCAGCACGTGTTTTAATCGACGCGTTCACCCCAACAAGGGACAAATGGATGTTTTGCCCTTTTCCTTGGGCGAAAGCCATTTTGAATGCTTTCATAGTGCATTGAATTGGCGATTTCATAGCGCATTGACTTGGTGCTTTTGTTTTTCTTTGTACATTTTCCCTTATAAGTGGCGAATGGGGTTTTTCGTCCCTCCCTTGGGCGAAATCACTTCTCTGTTCAATCGCTATCTGTAGCACCCTAAAATTGACATAATAAAACCTTAATAATTACAATTACTCTAGTAAATATTCAAATTCAAATTTTAACCTCCAAAATCGCTCCCAAATCGTCGCTTAATCTGTTTCCTCATTTCCCATGCCATTTTTAGAGTTTGTTTTGACCGTTTGACGATATCGTCGCCGATCAAACGATATCGCCTCAGATCGGATGATTTTGTCTGGGCTAGGACGTCCAAACGATCTTGTCCCAAAACTAATTTTTCACAATTAGTTTATGTTCCAACGACGTCTCTAATCTAGGCAGAAGCGTGTCTGCGCCGTTAGAGACCCTCCCCATTGGAGATCTCCCAAATAGGGATGATCTCCAACCTCCTAACCTCCCTCCTAAGCCTATTTAATCCTAGGCCCTCCCCTTAGCATCCCCCCTGGCTGAAATTCCCTGTAACTCGAATTCTACACGCACTAGACCATCTTAAATCAATGTTTGCATTTGTATTTTGCCAAGTTTGTTTGCAAGAACTTCATTGTTTTTCAGCCGGAGCAAGCTCAGGTCGTCTCAGACGATCTCATACAATCTCGAACGATCTCGACCCAATTCGAGACGATTTCGACTGTAGTTCACATTGGGGGCAATTAGTGCCCAGATTTTGCGTTTTCTCCACTCTTTTCCACTACATTATCCTGCATTTAGTTAATTCTATGGTTATTCTTTATTATCTTGCATCTTGGAGTTCACCCATATAGCTTATATGCATAATATAATCATGATTTGTCAATAATTCATTATATTGCACTTATGTCTTAGTTTGTTATTATCATTTTAATGTTCTTACTGACATTTTACATCATTACCCTCTGTTATCATAGTTGCATTCTCTGTATTTTGCATCTATTTTTCTGTTTGCAGGTCTTAGACGAATTTGTCAGATCTCAGACGATCCTGTCAGATAGGAGACGATCCTGTCGAATTCCAGATGATTCTGACTACTTCAAAAATCATAACCTTCATCAGACATCCGGATCAGGTATGGGTCTTTAATCCATCTTGTTCTTTCTATTTTTCTATCCAAATCTGTTTTTGTCTTCATTTAAATCTGCATTTCATATAGAATAGCTTAGACACATTTTGGCAAAACCTAGGACTTATATGATTAAAGTTAAAACTGAACCCATCAAACACATTCCCAACCTAGGCGTGGAAACTGCCATTCAAACGTTTCCTAGTGAACCCACCATCTGTTGAAAAATCACCATAATACACCTCCCCCGAGAGGCGGGACCTTTGCAAGGCCTCTTAGTCCAAGGTACCACGCCATCCTTTTACCATTCTCCTTCCGGGCATGGATCCTATAGCCTAAAGGTAGGGATGCAAAAAATTTGGAGCGATACATTTTGGTGAACCCGACGTGAATGCATTTAAAACCTTTTGAAAACAACAAAAAAAACAAAAAATAAAACAACCAAAACATAGATGCATTTCAAATCATTAAAATTAATAAGTTGCATATCATGTTTAGATGGTAGCTCCTAAGAAAATATTAGCAGTTACTATAAATGTTGAAAACCAATTGGCAGCCATAGAAATCAATTATGTGCTTAGTGTGCCTGAAACATATAGAAATCAACTTTTGTGGGATGAACTTGATAGAAGACTAAGTGTCATTTCATCTAGGTCAACAAAACTTAAACAAATCAAGAGGCTTGTCCTAGATAGAATCCTAGATCCTCATCAACTCGTCTTTTATCATGAACTTTAGAGAGCCTACCATAGATGGTTAGCTTATAGGAGAGCTCTTGTGTCTTCAGAATTGTTCACCTTCGAGGAATACCTCGAGAACGCAACCACTATACACCAGTTCCTAGGTCGTATAGAAGACCAAGAGGTCTTTCTTACGGATAGAGAAATATGGAATAGATTTTCTCGAGCTGTGTTATATCGAGAGTATTGCCACGAGCTTTACTTCTATCAACCAGAATCTGAGACAGATAATATCACTATAGCTCTTTTCATTAAATTTTTGAAATTTTCAATTTGAAGAAGAACACTTCATGACTCCTAAAGAACTCGAGCCCATTAATGACATTTATAAATTGTTTATAGAAAACTAGATCATTACTTTCAGTATTATTTCTAGCATTTATTGTGTTGTTTGTTATATTTACAATATTATTACAAAAACAAGAAAAACTAAAAAACATAACAAAAACTAAAACCTTTCATTTTAAATATTATAGTAGGTATATAATTAATATATACCTCTTAAGCTTGTTGCATATATATATATATATATATATATATATATATATATATATATATATATATATATATATATTTGCTGAAATCTAAATTAAGCACAATGCCTAAACTTAGGAATGGTAAACAAACTGAAGGAGAAGAAGATTGGCTAGAAGATAAAACTGGAAACCCAAATGTCCTTCCTGAAGATCCAATTCGGAAGGAGAAACTCTAGATCAACCAGAATATGACCTAGGTGAAGACAATGAACAAGAAGAAAATGTTAAAGAGGATGGATCCTCATCCCCTAGAGTAGCTCCAGATGGAACTATTGCTTTTGACAACTTAGATCATTTCTGGAAATTTTTCAATAATAACATTGGCGCTCTTAATATGGCAGTTCATATTGATAAAGGGCAAATTAGTGACACTCAAGTAGCCATGGAACATATGTTTGATGTGCACACTAATCCCTTGTCTTTCATTGATCTAGAAAGTGATAAGGCTGGACCATCAAATAGAGATATGGTCACTATGATTCAGAACATGCCAAAACAACAGGTTACCCAACCTCCTAAGGAACCTATTATTGAGCCTAAAATCATACCCACGCAAAAGAAAACTTCCTTCACTGCTTTACTTTGCCAAACTATTGGTCAATATGTTTCAAGTAAACAAAAACCTAAAATGAAGCCAAACACCAATTTTCAACAATCTGGAATATAGCATAATACAACTTCAAAATTCCTTCATAACACCTTTCCTACCAATAGCAACATAGCATCTAATCTTCATGTCCCTCCATCATATGCTCACAAATCCCATATCAATGCCCTACCGAACCAATATGGTGGGCAAACTAGTAATCTGGAAGCCATGGTGAAATAGTTAGCTTCGCGTATGGACCAGATAGATCCTTACCGTCCCTCATACAATTATCGAGAGATATGTAGTCAACCTTTGGATCCCATAGTTGTAGCACAACCGTACCCTAAGCATTTTCCCATGCCCATCCTGCCTATATATAAAGGAACCGAAAATCCCATAGAGAATCTTCGCATGTTTAGGATAGCATGTCATGATATATCACATGATGACTTGCTATTACTAAAAATGTCCCCAAAAAGTTTAGGTGGAATGGCATTAGAGTGGTATTATCAATTGCCCACTCATTCTTTGAGAAACTTTGAAGAAACAAATTGAATCTTTTGTCCATCAATTTAGTGCCTACATTGAGAGGCATGTAACCATTAAATATTTATACAACTTAAAACAAGACAAGGATGAATGTTTTGCCAATTTCTTAGCTAGATGGAGGCAGTTGACAGGAAAACTACCCTTTGTGCTACCTTATAGGGAAATGTTGGACATTTTTATTAATAATTTACAAGAACAAATATCTTATGAGCTATCAACTGCTACTTTAACTACCTTCGATCAGGCTATAGATTTAGCTCAAAGATTAGAAGATGCCCTCATTAGGAGAGGCCAACTTAGGAAGAAGGATGATGAGAAAACATCCAAAAATCAATATAAAAACAAACAAGTTGTAGGTGACTGAGTCACTGACAGCAAAAATGTTGCTAATATCAATGCAACGAAAACAACAGAAAATTTTATATTGAAACCGCCTGATAAGCCTCCTCAAGAATTTACTAGATTGAATCAACCATTATCAACTATTTTACCTCAATTACTCAAAAGAGGTTTGATCCAATTACCAGCTATCTGGGAACCTGATCCAACTATACCCGGATACAGAGTCGACTTACACTGTGATTTCCATAGAGGGCCTAGACACTCTACCAATGCTTGTAAAAGGTTGAAACATAAAATACAAGATCTGATTGATAATAATGAAATGGAGGTGCAAGTCTTCCAACCTAAACAAAATTCTCCTAATAATCCTCAAAAGACCATTCCCCAAAGTCAAAATCAAAATGCTAATCAATCATTAGACATATTTCAACACCCTTTACCAAGACATGGTAAAGAGGTGGCCAATCAAATCGAACATCATAATGTTCCTCCTCCTACCTGATATGTAGGAACTATTAGTGGACATTTACCTAATCATGATTTACAAAAATTTGACACCACTTTATCCATGGTTACGACCAGGCCCCTACATAATATTCAAACTCCAGATCCTAGTGATATAGAATCAGATACTGAAAGTGAAATAGACATCACTTCAAACCAATCGAATAGTTCTAAAAATGAATCAGATCCTATTCAACCCATCACAGATGCTATGGTTCCGGAAGAACCATTTCCTAGAAGAGTTACTACTCGACCCTCTTCTAATCAATTCCTCCCAAATGAACAAGCCATAAACGCTCAAGCTGAGACCAGTTCAAGCATCTTCAATATAACATTGTAGGTACCATTGGAGTCGTTACCCGACAACGGGCTCAAAATTCTCAACAAGAACCAAACCAGAATGATGGATCAGCTCCATTTGTTTTGAAAAAACCCATTAAATGGAATCATGCTTCCAATGTTCAACTTAAACCCCCTTACAATATTAATGAGCAATTATCTAATACTACAGCCAGAATTTCCCTTTTGGATTTATTAAGATCTTATCCTACCCATAGGGATGAGTTGATGCTTACATTAAGCCAAATGATGGTACCTCAAAACATTCAACTCGAAGCCATGGCCAATACTATCATCACTAGAGAAGTCGATTGTATTGACTTCCAGGATAAAGATATCCCACAACACGGTTTACATAAGGATAATCCCTTATATATTACTACTCTAATTGGAGATGTAGCTCATTAAACGAGTCCCGATTGATAATGGTTCATCTCTTAACATTTGCACTTTTGACTTCTACCAACAATTTGGCTTTAGAAGTGATGAAATGAAAAAAACTGACATGATTATCAAAGCTTTCAATGACGAAACACAAGAAACGTGTGGAGTTATTACCATCCCATTACAAGTTGGTCCTCGAACTCTAGATACCATCATGTTTATTGTACATTGCCCCGCATCGTACAATATACTTTTGGGTCGTCCTTGGATCAATGCAATGCGGGCTGTCCCATCAACTTTACACCAATGTGTTAAATTCGAATTTAAAAATCAATTGGTCACTATCCATGGTGATCCTAGACCCTTTGATATGTGTGCCTTGGCAGAACTCGTTGGAGTTCAATTTTGCCCTGCTTTGTCATCCACACATCCTAATTCTTATTTTTCATCTAAAACTGTGAAACACACACCCATAACTTCATCTATTTCTCCTCCATTAATTTCATCCTCATGTATAGATCAACAATCTTCTAAACAACCCACTCTAGAACCTCAAAAAGATCTTCAATCTACAACCAATCCTTCATGTTCTATCCCTATAATTTCAAAACCTATAGACCCATCTCTTAACACTTCCACATTATCAACATCTATCATATCCTCCACATCTAAAGATATAGGGAATGATCCTTCTACATCTTATGCTCTTTCTGATGAACTTTTACCAGATTTATCCACAATATTAATATCAGAAAAAACAAATGCTTTCATGCAAGATTCAATTCTTTTAAATAACTTGCCGCCATCTCCTCATACTTTGGGCCTCCCACAACCTATGGGAAGTATTTACCAAGTCGGGAGTTGTGCCTTCATTTATAAAGGATATGACTGGGGAAGAATCCCTCGGAATATCAAAACTCATCATGAGGGATATGCTCGATGTTATTTTACCAATGAATATATTAAAGCTAAACCCATAATGCTTAAAATGGGATATAAAGGGAAAGGCTTGGGACCTTTCCAAAATGGCATGAAATAACCTTTCGAGGTAGAACCATGGCCTGCCTGCAGTGGTGTGGGCCTATTTCCTAGTAAGGGTCAACCCTTTCCTTTTGAAGATGATGATCAACTCATATGTTATCAAGATTATTTGGATAGGCGTGATGATTTGCCTCTAAAAAATCAGCCATTTACATGTAATATGCTATCCATAGCTTACCCTGAAATGATTGTCGACTCCGATGAGGAGTTGGAAGGAGATATCTTCCATGATGTCTCCATTGAAGAGATGTTACATAATGGATTTTATTTTGATGGTTCTATACCAACTATAGCCCAGCTTGAGACCACTAATCCTCAAGATGAATTATCCAACTTAACCTTACAAGAATTACAAGAATTGGGCATTTCACCCGCCCCACCTAATTTTGAAAGAGATCTACACATGGAAGTAGAAAATGTCATTAAAGTTAACATTGGAACTAAGGATAATCCTCACATAATCAATATTGGATCAGAATTAAGTCAAGAAAAACAAGCGCAATACATTGCATTCCTTAAAGAGTATGAAGATGTCTTCGCTTGGACATATGAAGATATGCCAGGTCTAGACCCTTCTGTAATCATGCATCACCTAGTGGTCCATCCGGATGCTGAACCTGTTAAACAAAAACTTAGAAAAATGCATCCCAAAGTGGCTTTGCTAGTCAAAGGGGAGTTAGAAAAACTCCTGAATGTTGTTTTTATACAAGCTATTGATTATTTTGAATGGATCTCAAATGTAGTCCCAGTTACCAAGAAAGAAACCACCAAAGTTAGGGTTTGCATAGATTTTAGATATATTAACGTTTCATGCCCTAAAGATGATTTTCCTCTTCCAAACATGGATCAAATCATTGACTTTACTGTCAGGAGTGGGATGATATCCTTAATGGATGGATTCTCTGGGTTATAATCGGATCAGGATAGCTCCTGAAGATCAGGCTAAAATAGTCTTTATTACCCCCTGGGGTACCTTTTGTTGGAAAGTGATGCCATTTGGCTTAAAGAACACAGGTGCAACCTATCAACGAGCTATGACTTATATTTTTCATGATATGATGCATGATATCTTACATGATTATGTAGATGATATTATAGCTCTCTCTATTAATGAAGATAATCATTTAGATGATTTGAGAAAAGTTTTTAATCGATTACGAGAATATCTTATTCAATTAAATCTAGCCAAATGCATATTCGGAGTTAAGTCCGATAAACTATTAGGGGTTTTAGTTTCTTTATGTGGTATCGAAATCAACCCTCTCAAGATTACGGCTATCACTGATATGCCCACACCTACTAATATATCTGAGTTATGAAGTTTACAAGGTAAGCTTCAAGCCATCCGTCGCTTCATTGATAAGCTGGTAGACAAAACCGGTCCCTTTCTTAAACTTCTTAAGAAAGATGTCCCTTTTAATTGGGATGATGAATGTAAAGAAGCTTTTGAACTTCTCAAACAATACCTCCTTAACCCACCTATGCTTTCACCGCCTAGACCTGATCGCCCATTTCTCCTGTATATTTTAGCTTCATATTCTGCCTTAGGAGCTATGTTAGCTTAGCTTGATGATGAAAAGAGAGAACGTGCTAATTATTATATTAGCCGAACCTTCATCAGTTATGAAACCCAATACACAACATTAGAAAAACTATGTCTAGCAGTCGTGTTTGCTACGCAAAAATTATGCCATTATATGCTTAGTCAGAAAACTTATGTCATTGCTAAATATGATCCCTTGAGGTATCTCATGATTCGACCTTATTTATCAGGTCGCACAGCCAAGTGGGTTCTTACTCTAAGCAATTTTGACCTCACGTTCATAGGATAGAAGTATGTTAAGGGTCAAATCATAGTAGATCAATTAGCTACTGCACCCTTAGAGTCTACCCATCCCCTCATCATTGAGTTTCCTGATGAATGCCTTCAATTAGAGGCAGACCATATTGAACAATGGTCCTTATACTTTGATGGAGCCCGATGCATGAGTGGGGCTGGTGCGGGTATTATTTTAATATCCTCGTAAAAACATCTTATTCCTCTATCCTTCAAATTAACATTTGCTTGCACCAACAATACTGCTGAATATGAAGCTCTAATCCTTGGATTATGAGCTGCCTTGGCACTAAAAATTAAACATCTGTTAGTTTTTGGTGATTCTCAACTTGTTATAAACCAAATTAATGAAGTTTATCAAACCAGAGATGATAAATTGTGCCCATATAAAGCCTATCTTTTACAATTAATGTCTCTATTTGATCAAGTTACCTTGGAAGCTATTCCTCGAACTTGCAACCGTGCAGCTGATGCTATGGCCGCAACTGCATCTCTCCTACCCTTGGAGTTAGATGATGAATATGCCACTATCATTATTCGTCAACTTTAGGAACCCGCTTCAAATAAGTCATGCTTAGAACCTTTGGATGTGTTTCTAATCAATGAAACTACTCCTGAACCTTGGTATATAGATATATTTGATTTTCTCCAAAATGGGACTTTCCTCGCCAATTCTAATAGAAACCACAGCATCGATTATTACGTAGACAAGCAAGTCGATTTATAATAATTGGCAATACTTTATATAGGAGATCTTTTGAAGGTATCCTATTGAGATGTTTGAATCTAGAAGAATCCAAATCAGCCTTGAGTGAAGCCCACGATGGATCTTGTGGAGGACACTTCAGTGGTAGTGTCATTGCTAAAAAGCTCCTTAGGATAGGATACTTTTGGCCTACCATGGAGAATGACGCACATGATTATGTGCACCATTGTGACAAGTGCCAGAAGCATGCTGACCTTGTCCATGCACCTGCACAAGAACTGTAGGCTATTTCATCTCCTTGGCCCTTTTCAAAATGGGGTTTACATATTATTGGCAAAATCAATCATGTGTCATCTGATGGACACAAATTCATCATAACCGCCACCGAGTATTTCATGAAGTGGGTTGAAGCTATGCCTTTAGCTTCTTGCATTGGCACACAAGTCTCTAAATTTATTTTTAATCAAATCATTTGTAGGTTCGGAATTCTTGCAAATCTCATCTCAGACAATGGAACTTGTTTCAAAAATAAAGATGTTAAAAAATTATGCCAAAAATATAAGATTCAACATTGCTGGTCCACTCCCTATTATCCTCATGGTAATGGTCAAGCAGAAGCATCTAACAAAACCTTAATCAAGATTCTCAAAATATTGGTCAATAAAACTGGCCGCGACTGGCACATTCGATTATATCCAGCCTTGTGGGCCTATCGAACTAGTGTTCGAACCCCCACTGGAACTTCACCTTTTGTTTTGGTTTATGGTGCTAAAGTCGTTTTTCCCTTTGAATTAGAAGTTCCTTCATTGGCTCTACTACTTCAAGATACCGAAGTAGGAGATGAATATCAAGCTGGCAGACTCAGTCAGCTGGAACTCCTAGATGAAAAACGCATCAATGCTTTGGAGCATTTTTGTGCCTACCAAAACAAGCTTAAAAGATCATATGCTAAGAAATTTCGTCATCGATCCTTTGAGATCGACGACCTTGTTTTAAAAGAGAATCAAAAAAATACTAATGCAACTAAGGACCTTAAAGGTAAATTTGAGCCCAACTGGCTTGGACCATACATTATCACTGCTAAATTTGAATCAGGAGCATACAAATTATCTACCTTAGATGGTAAAGAACTTAAAGAACCCATGAACATTTTGCATCTTAAACGTTACTATGTATAAATTTGGTTATTTCATCCTTGTATATATTTGTTTAAAATATTTCAAAATCACTATCTTGTATTTCTTTCAATTTATAAATTCAAAAACACCAAAAAAATTCATAATCATCAAAATCTTCAAAACTATTTGTTGTATTTATTTATGGCACTTGTTAATTCTTTCAAAAACAAAAAAATAATAATAAAAATTAAAAAAAACAGCAATATTCTTGACTCTTTCGAAACCAAAACAACATAAAGAAGAAAGAGAGAATCAACATTCTCAAAACTTCTCAAAAATTATTTATATATATATATATATATATCTTCTTACAAATGTTGCAGTTATATGTTTCAAATTATTTTGGATAAATTAGCATTTATTTGGAATCCCTCACTTTCACACTCACAAAAATAAATATCTTGATTTTTATCTGACATGATTACTAATCTCTCTTATATCAAAGTCAAGATATCCAAAGAGGGCTAGCTCCCTTACTAAATCCTACATGAGCTTAATACTAGAGTTGCAAGAAAGAAATTAGAAATAACATAAAGAGATGGGAAATATGGCCACAGGACGAAGGTGTAGGATTGGGGACAGGACTAGCAACAAGATATCCACCCAAGAATTAAAGCAACATATAATAAAAGAAGGCAATAGAATCTACTCAAAACCTTGTAGAGACAACCTCCATGATCACATTCCGGAACTCACTCCCTTACCAACAATGTTCAAACTCAGATGCAGAATTTAAACTTAATAGCAGACAATGAATATGAGCATAAAATAAAAATGCATAAAATAAAAGGGAATCACACACAAGATCACTTGCAAATTTAGAAGCCCAATATCTTCTATTGATGCAGAGAACTTGAATGGTTTTTTTGTAGAATGTCTAACCTCATTTACAATAGAAATTAATTAGTATTTATAGAGGATTTTGCCTCTTTCATTAAATACACATGAAGACAAAATGCTCATAGATCAAGAATCTTGGTGAGACAATTCCTCCTTGAAGTCATTGAAAATCCTTCTTTTGAGGCGATGATCCAGCTTTTAAGGAAATTCTTCTAGGAAAATTGCATTTCTGGGTGTCGGTGCATGAAAAACTACAAGGTTTGGTCGTTGAATTGGTACATTCGCCATCCTCAAAAATACACTTTTGCTTGGAAATCATGAAAATCATCCTATAATTTTAATATTGTTGTCCTCATTTCTCGAGATCCATAATCTAAGTTACTCTTTACCACAAAAATTTAATGTTCTTCATCCACCTGCCTTGAGTGCTGTTGAAATTCATTGATGTTATTGATAGCAAAATTCACCCAGACTTAGCAGAAAGTGAATCACGAATTTACTTCTTTTCATCACGTTCTTTGGTGAAGAGGGTGCCCTTGATTTAATAGTAATTGACCCTTTATATTCTTGATGAAAGTGCCTTTAATAGCTTCCTTAAACTCTACGTTCACCCCCAAAAGAGGTGAAAGAGTTTGTCACCTTCCTCTTGGGGTGAACATGAAGTTGAATTTTCAAAGTCACTTCGAATTTTAGACTCTTCGCCCGCTTTACCATCCATGGCGCGTTCACCTCCGAGAGGGGCGAATGGAGCTTTTGCCCCTCAATCAGGGTGAACACGAAGTTGAATTTTAAAAGTCGTGCTTTTAAATACGTTCACCCCAACTTAGGGCAAACAAAGTGTTCACCCCATATTTGGGTTGAACGCAACTTTTTTTTAAAGTTGTTGATCTTTGCTAAGTTTTACCATGCTAAGACTTTCACCGAGCCAAATGCATTTCCAACCAATCAATGTGACGGGCAGGTGTGCTCCTTCAAATTTTGAGGACATTCACCCCAAAGTGGGGTGAACGAAGCTTTCAACCCATCCTAACTTCGGATGACTTTGACACTTAGTTATTTTTTGGAACTTGATTCTTTTCTAGATTTCTTTTCTTTTTTCACCCAAACAAATGGCACATAGGGCTTTTTCCCCTAAATTGGGGTGATTAGTACATACCAAAGTTAGTTATATCTACTTCCTTTTACGTTCACCTCAGAGTAAGGCAAACGAGCCTTTTGCCCATTGCTTGAGGTGAATGCGATTTTGTTGGCTGATTTGGCTGGCACTTTTAATGAATATGCTTTTGATTGCACCTATTTTTATGCCTCCTTTGTGGCTTTAGCCTCTACTACCACTTGAAGTACTTCTACCTGCTCTACTTCTTCTACTACATTTTTTGCCACTGTGCGCTCTACTGGTGCTCGCTCATCCTATTCCTTGAGGCTTTCAGAGGTTACCTCATAGACTATGACTGCCTCCTCCCAAGCATGAGTGGTGAACAAACAAAGAATACTCAATGAATCATGAACAAAGCGTATATTCTAGATGTCTTCTAGGTTGAGTTGCTTTGCTCGTTGGGTAAGCTCAAACAATGAAAGCTCCATGCAAGTACACTTCTGCATAAGTGGTAGCACATGTGCTTCTGTTATGGTATCCTCTCATGCATAAATCTCTGAGGTATTCTCCATAAACATTTTCTAGGTTGCTTCCAATTGTTCTTTTGGTAGAGGTTCACCCCATTCATCTGTAAAATCCAAAAATTCCATATCGGTAAGAGCATCAAAATGAGTCATGGAAACAGTATGCTCTAGCTCGATTGCATTAAGAATATTTTGGCCTTATCTCACTAGGTCCATCCTTTGAAAGTAGCTATGCAGCATAACTTTTGCAGCAAACCAAGCATGATCCATTTCACTCATGGGGTGAATATGTATGTTGTAATGTGCTAAGGCCCAAGTTTTTACTGCCATCTCCATGTAGGGTTACAACATCTCTTCAGTGCTATCAATAAATTGCTACCCCAACTTTTCATAGTTCTAGGTCGAGCGAAGGTATACCTCCTTGATGTTTTTTGAAGAAAAACCTATAGCCTGTGTGGCCTTCTTCACAAATTTATTATGTATGGCCTCCAACTGTATCCTGAGCCCTTGCATCTCTATTCTTGTTGTGTCCCTTTCTTTCAAGTGCACTCCTATCTGTTGGTGCAAGTGTTCATTCTCTATGGTTGTCTTCTCCTCTTACGCTCTGCTCTTGGCCAAGGCACTTTCGAGTTCGATAATTTTATTCTCATGATCAAAATATCTATGCTTATAATACTCGCCATGCAAGTATACCAAACTCATATCAACCTATATGTTGCCCATTTTTTCCATGGGATAAATCCTAGTGGGGTCCTCTATTATGGTCTCACAAACATAATCACTCGACATCATCTCTCCTTGTGGCTTTTGAACTAAGGGAGTGATTTTAGTCATATGATCTCCCATGGCAACGAGATCAAAAGCAACCTTCTTGAGTGGTCGAGGTGGAGCCAGTGCTTCTTTTCACCTTTTGCTTTTCAACCACTGTGATGAACTGAGGTGCACCCAATTGATTTTCTCCATGTTGAGCTACTTTGGTGCCACCTGAACTTTGAGCAGTGCTTGCAACTCCAAAAATTGTGTGAAAGGAATCAAAATTTCTAAGCAATCGGGCTCAAAGGAAGCAGATGATACGATTAGAAGGAGAGGGACCAAGACCACAAAGTGGGTGGGGGAACTAGGTTTAGCTGTAGTTATGCTCACTTTTGGAGGATCTTGTGTACTTATAGCCTTAGTGAGAGTGGTAGTGGTGATGTATGGAGAAGGGCATGAAAATGGGTTTGGCCTTGATGCAAATGAACTAAAAGAAAGGAGGGGTAAATAAATGGGAATAGAATAAGAAGCAGTAGTGACTTGGGAAGTGAAGAAGAGGGAAGAAAAATGGACATGGAAGGCATACCGAAAGGTGGTGAGATAGATGTAGAAACTGATGGAAATAGGCTAATAGCCACTACATGCTTCAAAGAAGAAGGGGGAAAGGAAGATGTACCTTTAGTTGCAGGCACCATATGCTCCAGTTATGGAAGTGGTTGTGAAATAATTTCCTCTTGTTGCTTCTCCGCTTCCTCCTCAATGTTCACATCCTCCTTAATATTTACGACCTCCACCTGAGGGCTCTCCGACTGCTAGTCATACTCCTATTCATGAATCATCAAATATATTTATGCAACCATCATAAGAGCATCTATAACTAGCAGAGAGGAAATAAAAATCACCAAAACAACTAGAACTATGGCAATTGTAGTGACTGAAACTTCAACATTAGAAGAGGAAGTGGTATCGGTCCTTGGTTTCTTCGCAGCTTTGGAAAATGGGGGTGCATCTCGGATAGTCTAGTTTTTTGGCAAAGGTACCTCCTCAACATTGTGCTTCATCTACTGTGACCTTCATTTAAACACATACTGATGTTCTTCTTCCTCTGGAGTCTCCTCTTCAACTGTCGAGTGCTCTCCCTTTGACCCTCTTTCACCACTGTCAGAATGTTGAAGCTTTGGGGTAAAACTTTGGCAAAAACAACAAGTTGATAAGCATTAACGAACTCATCGTAGGTATATGAAAACACCTCATCCATATTCAACCCATAAGGAGATGTACTTTTTCCACAATGGACCTGCATTATCCACCAGTTCATAATTTTCTCCTTGGTCCACAAGGGTCAAATTTCTTTTACTTGATTGAATAATCTAGGTAGAGGAATCTGATTTTTGTACTTCACTAGATTATACTCAACCTCTTGTTCATAGCAATCATGCCAAGGTGGAAGCAACATCATATCTTTAATGTGCCATTCCAAGTTAGGTCCATCAAAATTATTTTGCTTTTTTTCAATGTCGGGCCGAACAACACCTCTTTCCCAATT
This sequence comes from Wollemia nobilis, assembly GCA_028583015.1. Taxonomy (NCBI): domain Eukaryota; kingdom Viridiplantae; phylum Streptophyta; class Pinopsida; order Araucariales; family Araucariaceae; genus Wollemia; species Wollemia nobilis. Next base: position 1,562,690 of record JAQPPZ010003510.1, read on the forward strand.
TGTAACCTTTCTAGTTGAAAATGTAGTTTTTGAGAAATAAAATTGACCCAATCGAAGTAAATCGTATTGGTGCCCTGACTCATGGCTGGAAGAGAGTAAAATTCTACCTAGAATATACATTGTTCTAGAGCCATCTGCCACTTATGAATGGTAGAATCTATTGGTAAACTGGAAACCCACGCCAACATTGAATAGATGTCCATGCTCTTAAATTTTGTGAGTGGCTTTGGCAGGTTCAGAAGCTACCCCAGTTGTGGCTCCTTAATCAACTGCATCACAATGAATCGATGCATCATTACAGTAGAGACATATATGTCCTCTTGCTCATTTGTATGTAAATTGGTAATACATATGAAGGAGGATTTAAACCACAAGAAAACACTTCCCACACTTCCTCTGAGGTAATAGTAAATAGTACTTCTCTATTCACCTTTCGCACTGTCCTAGTAACTGAATTATAAAATTGAGCAATAAGTTACACCAGTTTCGGGCATGGGTGTACGAGCGTACACAGATACCAAAATAATTATGAGTGATATGGTACCGTCAATGGGCTTCCTGCTGTTAACTCCTAATTTACTATGAACTGCACATCCTACCGCAGTATCTCCATGCCCTTGTTAGTAATTACACAATATCAAATTTTTGCCATTGTTTCAGTGTATGGGTCCAAATCCACATTTTCGTTCCTTCGGGCCTTTTTGGATTTTGACCCACCTTCCCTCTTTCTATATTTCTTGGGCTCTGTAGCCTCCGTTGCTTCTTTGCTTCACTTTACAATTATTTCTCTCTGATGAATACTTCGAATTTTCTCTGAAACTTCTACAACAATAGATTTCAAAAATACAATGGCAGTAAAAATATAAAAATTAAACTGGGTAGATTTTACCTATTTCTTTATATAGAGTGCCCTTCCAACCACCGCAATAAATTCCAAATTTCCCTTGAGCAATTTTGGAAGAACATGTGCTTTGATTCACTCACCAAACACTATTATCGATGTTCAAATGGTATTAATTGCTATTTGCTGCTAGATCATCCTTGGAAAGTCTGCTCTTTTTTGTCGTGTGATTTCATCGAAAACCTGGGAAAATAACCCTGTCACCTATGAACCAATTAATGCTTATTTTCAATGGTGCAAAAATTTTCTCCTCGAAACCCTCAAATCTCCATCTAATGCAAATTCGGGTGCACCTTTTAAAATAAATACCCCAAGAATGCTCCTTAGCTTGTATGCACGCTGCCATGCGTCCAAGAGTGAAATCACTTCAATAAAGCACTTTTAAAATTCTGATTACACTTTCGGAATCAAGGCACCTTAAGAAAAATAATGGGAGCAAAAACATCTTTGAGGCACACTTGTTTTCCTTTTATTTCACCTCAAAAGAGTTAACCACCTGATTGATGGAATTCGTAACAAATGCCTTCTTTTAAAACCATTTTAGCTTTTCCTTTTCACCCAGATTTAGCAAAAGCATTCTTTCCTTTAAAAAAAAAAAACTCAATTGTCTTTAGGGCTTTTTCTTTCTTTTTAAATTTTCCTGCATGCCCAAGACAAAGTTATACAACTCACACTTTTGTATTTTTCCCCCTTTTTATTTTCTATTTTCATTGGCACCTTGCATTAATACTTGAATTCATTTGCTAGAAAATAACCAAGGCATGTGCACCTTTCGCATATTAAAAGCCTTGTCGCTCCATATACCAGAAGAAAGCGCTTTTAGTCATCTTGCAACTATCTTTGAATTGGCAGCACGTGTTTTAATCGACGCGTTCACCCCAACAAGGGACAAATGGATGTTTTGCCATTTTCCTTGGGCGAAAGCCATTTTGAATGCTTTCATAGTGCATTGACTTGGCAATTTCATAGCGCATCGACTTGGTGCTTTTGTTTTTCTTTGTACATTTTCCCTTATAAGGGGCGAATGGGGTTTTTCGTCCCTCCCTTGGGCGAAATCACTTCTCTGTTCAATCGCTATCTGTAGCACCCTAAAATTGAGACAATAAAACCTTAATAATTACAATTACTCTAGTAAATATTCAAATTCAAATTTTAACCTCCAAAATCGCTCCCAAATCGTCGCTTAATCTGTTTCCTCATTTCCCATGCCATTTTTAGAGTTTGTTTTGACCGTTTGACGATATCGTCGCCGATCAAACGATATCGCCTCAGATCGGACGATTTTGTCTGGGCTAGGACGTCCAAACGATCTTGTCCCAAAACTAATTTTTCACAATTAGTTTATGTTCCAACGACGTCTCTAATCTAGGCAGAAGCGTGTATGCGCCGTTAGAGACCCTTCCCCATTGGAGATCTCCCAAATAGGGATGATCTCCAACCTCCTAACCTCCCTCCTAAGCCTATTTAATCCTAGGCCCTCCCCTTAGCATCCCCCTGGCTGAAATTCCCTGTAACTCGAATTCTACACGCACTAGACCATCTTAAATCAATGTTTGCATTTGTATTTTTCCAAGTTTGTTTGCAAGAACTTCATTGTTTTTCAGCCGGAGCAAGCTCAGTTCGTCTCAGACGATCTCATACAATCTCGAACGATCTCGACCCAATTCGAGACGATTTCGACTGTAGTTCACATTGGGGGGCAATTAGTGCCTAGATTTTGCGTTTTCTCCACTCTTTTCCACTACATTATCCTGCATTTAGTTAATTCTATGGTTATTCTTTATTATCTTGCATCTTGGAGTTCACCCATATAGCTTATATGCATAATATAATCATGATTTGTCAATAAGTCATTATATTGCACTTATGTCTTAGTTTGTTATTATCATTTTAATGTTCTTACTGACATTTTACATCATTACCCTCTGTTATCATAGTTGCATTCTCTGTATTTTGCATCTGTTTTTCTGTTTGCAGGTCTTAGACGAATTCGTCAGATCTCAGACGATCCTATCAGATAGGAGACGATCCTGTCGAATTCCAGATGATTCTGACTACTTCAAAAATCATAACCTTCATCAGACATCCGGATCAGGTATGGGTCTTTAATCCATCTTGTTCTTTCTATTTTTCTATCCAAATCTGTTTTTGTCTTCATTTAAATCTGCATTTCATATAGAATAGCTTAGACACATTTTGGAAAAACCTAGGACTTATATGATTAAAGTTAAAACTGAACCCATCAAACACATTCCCAACCTAGGCGTGGAAACTGCCATTCAAACGTTTCCTAGTGAACCCACCATCCGTTGAAAAATCACCATAATACACCTCCCCCGAGAGGCGGGACCTTTGCAAGGCCTCTTAGTCCGAGGTACCGCGCCATCCTTTTACCATTCTCCTTTCGGGCATGGATCCTATAGCCTAAAGGTAGGGATGCAAAAAATTTGGAGCGATACATTTTGGTGAACCCGACGTGAATGCATTTAAAACCTTTTGAAAACAACAAAAAAAACAAAAAATAAAACAACCAAAACATAGATGCATTTCAAATCATTAAAATTAATAAGTTGCATATCATGTTTAGATGGTAGCTCCTAAGAAAATATTAGCAGTTACTATAAATGTTGAAAACCAATTGGCAGCCATAGAAATCAATTATGTGCTTAGTGTGCTTGAAACATATAGAAATCAAATTTTGTGGGATGAACTTGATAGAAGACTAAGTGTTATTTCATCTAGGTCAACAAAACTTAAACAAATCAAGAGGCTTGTCCTAGATAGAATCCTAGATCCTCATCAACTCGTCTTTTATCATGAACTTCAGAGAGCCTACCATAGATGGTTAGCTTATAGGAGAGCTCTTGTGTCTTCAGAATTGTTCACCTTCGAGGAATACCTCGAGAACGTAGCCACTATACACCAGTTCCTAGGTCGTATAGAAGACCAAGAGGTCTTTCTTACGGATAGAGAAATATGGAATAGATTTTCTCGAGCTGTGTTATATCGAGAGTATTGCCACGAGCTTTACTTCTATCAACCAGAATCTGAGACAGATAATATCACTATAGCTCTTTTCATTAAATTTTTCAAATTTTCAATTTGAAGAAGAACACTTCATGACTCCTAAAGAACTCGAGCCCATTAATGACATTTATAAATTGTTTATAGAAAACTAGATCATTACTTTCAAGTATTATTTCTAGCATTTATTGTGTTGTTTGTTATATTTACAATATTATTACAAAAACAAGAAAAACTAAAAAACATAACAAAAACTAAAACCTTTCATTTTAAATATTATAGTAGGTATATAATTAATATATACCTCTTAAGCTTGTTGCTTATATATATATATATATATATATATATATATATATATATATATATATATATATATATATATATATATTTGCTGAAATCTAAATTAAGCACAATGCCTAAACTTAGGAATGGTAAACAAACTGAAGGAGAAGAAGATTGGCTAGAAGATAAAACTGGAAACCCAAATGTCCTTCCTGAAGATCCAATTCTGGAAGGAGAAACTCTAGATCAACCAGAAGATGACCTAGGTGAAGACAATGAACAAGAAGAAAATGTTAAAGAGGATGGATCCTCATCCCCTAGAGTAGCTCCGAATGGAACTATTGCTTTTGACAACTTGGATCATTTCTGGAAATTTTTCAATAATAACATTGGCGCTCTTAATATGGCAGTTCATATTGATAAAGGGAAAATTAGTGACACTCAAGTAGCCATGGAACATATGTTTGATTTGCACACTAATCCCTTGTCTTTCATTGATCTAGAAAGTGATAAGGCTGGACCATCCAATAGAGATATGGTCACTATGATTCAGAACATGCCAAAACAACAAGTTACCCAACCTCCTAAGGAACCTGTTATTGAGCCTAAAATCATACCCACGCAAAAGAAAACTTCCTTCACTGCTTTACTTTGCCAAACTATTGATCAATATGCTTCAAGTAAACAAAAACCTAAAATGAAGCCAAACACCAATTTTCAACAATCTGGAATATAGCATAATACAACTTCAAAATTCCTTCATAACACCTTTCCTACCAATAGCAACATAGCATCTAATCTTCATGTCCCTCCATCATATGCTCACAAATCCCATATCAATGCCCTACCGAACCAATATGGTGGGCAAACTAGTAATCTGGAAGCCATGGTGAAATAGTTAGCTTCGCGTATGGACCAGATAGATCCTTACCGTCCCTCATACAATTATCGAGAGATATGTAGTCAACGTTTGGATCCCATAGTTGTAGCACAACCGTACCCTAAGCATTTTCCCATGCCCATCCTGCCTATATATAAAGGAACCGAAAATCCCATAGAGAATCTTCGCATGTTTAGGATAGCATGTCATGATATATCACATGATGACTTGCTATTACTAAAAATGTCCCCAAAAAGTTTAGGTGGAATGGCATTAGAGTGGTATTATCAATTTCCCACTCATTCTTTGAGAAACTTTGAAGAAACAGCTGAATCTTTTGTCCATCAATTTAGTGCCTACATTGAGAGGCATGTAACCATTAAATATTTATACAACTTAAAACAAGACAAGGATGAATGTTTTGCCGATTTCTTAGCTAGATGGAGGCAGTTGACAGGAAAACTACCCTTTGTGCTACCTTATAGGGAAATGTTGGACATTTTTATTAATAATTTACAAGAACAAATATCTTATGAGCTATCAACTCCTACTTTAACTACCTTCGATCAGAGCTATAGATTTAGCTCAAAGATTAGAAGATGCCCTCATTAGGAGAGGCCAACTTAGGAAGAAGGATGATGAGAAAACATCCAAAAATCAATATAAAAACAAACAAGTTGTAGGTGATCGAGTCATCGATGACAAAAAATGTTGCTAATATCAATGCAACGAAAACAACAGAAAAATGTATATTGGAACCGCCTGATAAGCCTCCTCGAGAATTTACTAGATTGAATCAACCATTATCAACTATTTTACCTCAATTACTCAAAAGAGGTTTGATCCAATTACCAACTATCCGGGAACCTGATCCAACTATACCCGGATACAGAGCTGACTTACACTGTGATTTCCATAGAGGGCCTAGACACTCTACCAATGCTTGTAAAAGGTTGAAACATAAAATACAGGATCTGATTGATAATAATGAAATGGAGGTGCAAGTCTTCCAACCTAAACAAAATTCTCCTAATAATCCTCAAAATACCATTCCCCAAAGTCAAAATCAAAATTCTAATCAATCATTAGACATATTTCAACACCCTTTACCAAGACATGGTAAAGAGGTGGCCAATCAAATCGAACATCATAATGTTCCTCCTCCTACCTGATATGTAGGAACTATTAGTGGACATTTACCTAATCATGATTTACAAAAATTTGACACCACTTTATCCATGGTTACGACCGAGGCCCCTACATAATATTCAAACTCCGGATCCTAGTGATATAGAATCGGATCATCGAAAGTGAAATAGACATCACTTCAAACCAATCGAATAGTTCTAAAAATGAATCGGATCCTATTCAACCCATCACGGATGCTATGGTTCCCGGAAGAACCATTTCCTAGAAGAGTTACTACTCGACCCTCTTCTAATCAATTCCTCCCAAATGAACAAGCCATAAACGCTCAACCGAGACCAGTTCAGCATCTTCAATATAACATTGTAGGTACCATTGGAGTCGTTACCCGACAACAAGCTCAAAATTCTCAACAAGAACCAAACCAGAATGATGGATCAGCTCCATTTGTTTTGAAAAAACCCATTAAATGGAATCATGCTTCCAATGTTCAACTTAAACCCCCTTACAATATTAATGAGCAATTATCTAATACTACAGCCAGAATTTCCCTTTTGGATTTATTAAGATCTTATCCTACCCATAGGGATGAGTTGATGCTTACATTAAGCCAAATGATGGTACCTCAAAACATTCAACATGAAGCCATGGCCAATACTATCATCACTAGAGAAGTCGATTGTATTGACTTCCGGGATAAAGATATCCCACAACACAGCTTTACATAAGGATAATCCCTTATATATTACTCGCTCTAATTGGAGATGTAGTCATTAAACGAGTCCCGATTGATAATGGTTCATCTCTTAACATTTGCACTTTTGATTTCTACCAACAATTTGGCTTTAGAAGTGATGAAATGAAGAAACTCGACATGATTATCAAAGCTTTCAATGACGAAACACAAGAAACGTGTGGAGTTATTACCATCCCATTGCAAGTTGGTCCTCGAACTCTAGATACCATCATGTTTATTGTACATTGCCCCGCATCGTACAATATACTTTTGGGTCGTCCTTGGATCAATGCAATGCGGGTTGTCCCATCAACTTTACACCAATGTGTTAAATTCGAATTTAAAAATCAATTGGTCACTATCCATGGTGATCCTAGACCCTTTGATATGTGTGCCTTGGCAGAACTCGTTGGAGTTCAATTTTGCCCTGCTTTGTCATCCACACATCCTAATTCTTATTTTTCATCTAAAACTGTGAAACACACACCCATAACTTCATCTATTTCTCCTCCATTAATTTCATCCTCATGTATAGATCAACAATCTTCTAAAAAACCCACTCTAGAACCTCAAAAAGATCTTCAATCTATAACCAATCCTTCATGTTCTATCCCTATAATTTCAAAACCTATAGACCCATCTCTTAAAACTTCCACATTATCAACATCTATCATATCCTCCACATCTAAAGATATAGGGAATGATCCTTCTACATCTTATGCTCTTTCTGATGAACTTTTACCAGATTTATCCACAATATTAATATCATAAAAAACAAATGCTTTCATGCAAGATTCAATTCTTTTAAATAACTTGCCGCCATCTCCTCATACTTTGGTCCTCCCACAACCTATGGGAAGTATTTACCAAGTCGGGAGTTGTGCCTTCATTTATAAAGGATATGGACGGGGAAGAATCCCTCGGAATATCAAAACTCATCATGAGGGATATGCTCGATGTTATTTTACCAATGAATATATTAAAGCTAAACCCATAATGCTTAAAATGGGATATAAAGGGAAAGGCTTGGGACCTTTCCAAAATGGCATGAAATAACCTTTCGAGGTAGAACCATGGCTTGCCTGCTGTGGTGTGGGCCTATTTCCTAGTAAGGGTCAACCCTTTCCTTTTGAAGATGATGATCAACTCATATGTTATCAAGATTATTTGGATAGGCGTGATGATTTGCCTCTAAAAAATCAGCCATTTACATGTAATATGCTATCCATAGCTTACCCTGAAATGATTGCTGACTCCGATGAGGAGTTGGAAGGAGATATCTTCCATGATGTCTCCATTGAAGAGATGTTACATAATGGATTTTATTTTGATGGTTCTATACCAACTATAGCCCAACTTGAGACCACTAATCCTCAAGATGAATTATCCAACTTAACCTTACAATAATTACAAGAATTGGGCATTTCACCCGCCCCACCTAATTTTGAAAGAGATCTACACATGGAAGTAGAAAATGTCATTAAAGTTAACATTGGAACTAAGGATAATCCTCACATAATCAATATTGGATCAGAATTAAGTCAAGAAAAACAAGCGCAATACATTGCATTCCTTAAAGAGTATGAAGATGTCTTCGCTTGGACATATGAAGATATGCCAGGTCTAGACCCTTCTGTAATCATGCATCACCTAGTGGTCCATCCGGATGCTAAACCTGTTAAACAAAAACTTAGAAAAATGCATCCCAAAGTGGCTTTGCTAGTCAAAGGGGAGTTAGAAAAACTCCTGAATGTTGTTTTTATACAAGCTATTGATTATGTTGAATGGATCTCAAATGTAGTCCCAGTTACCAAGAAAGAAGCCAACAAAGTTAGGGTTTGCATAGATTTTAGATATATTAACGTTTCATGCCCTAAAGATGATTTTCCTCTTCCAAACATGGATCAAATCATTGACTTTACTGTCAAGAGTGGGATGATATCCTTAATGGATGGATTCTTCGGTTATAATCAGATCAGGATAGCTCCTGAAGATCAGGCTAAAATAGTCTTTATTACCCCCTGGGGTACCTTTTGTTGGAAAGTGATGCCATTTGGCTTAAAGAACACAGGTGCAACCTATCAACGAGCTATGACTTATATTTTTCATGATATGATGCATGATATCTTACATGATTATGTAGATGATATTATAGCTCTCTCTATTAATGAAGATAATCATTTAGATGATTTGAGAAAAGTTTTTAATCGATTACGAGAATATCTTATTCAATTAAATCTAGCCAAATGCATATTCGGAGTTAAGTCCGATAAACTATTAGGGGTTTTAGTTTCTTTATGTGGTATCGAAATCAACCCTCTCAAGATTACGGCTATCACTGATATGCCCACACCTACTAATGTTATGAAGTTTACAAGGTAAGCTTCAAGCCATCCGTCGCTTCATTGATAAGCTGGTAGACAAAATCGGTCCCTTTCTTAAACTTCTTAAGAAATATGTCCCTTTTAATTGGGATGACAAATGTAAAGAAGCTTTTGAACTTCTCAAACAATACCTCCTTAACCCACCTATGCTTTCACCGCCTAGACCTGATCGCCCATTTCTCCTGTATATTTTAGCTTCAGATTCTGCCTTAGGAGCTATGTTAGCTCAGCTTGATGATGAAAAGAGAGAACGTGCTAATTATTATATTAGCTGAACCTTCATCAGTTATGAAACACAATACACAACATTAGAAAAACTATGTCTAGCAGTCGTGTTTGCTACGCAAAAATTATGCCATTATATGCTTAGTCAGAAAACTTATGTCATTGCTAAATATGATCCCTTGAGGTATCTCATGATTCGACCTTATTTATCAGGTCGCACAGCCAAGTGGGTTCTTACTCTAAGCAAGTTTGACCTCACGTTCATAGGATAGAAGTATGTTAAGGGTCAAATCATAGTAGATCAATTAGCTACTGCACCCTTAGAGTCTACCCATCCCCTCATCATTGAGTTTCCTGATGAATGCCTTCAATTAGAGGCAGACCATATTGAACAATGGTCCTTATACTTTGATGGAGCCCGATGCATGAGTGGGGCTGGTGTGGGTATTATTTTAATATCCTCGTAAAAACATCTTATTCCTCTGTCCTTCAAATTAACATTTTCTTGCACCAATAATACTGCTGAATATGAAGCTCTAATCCTTGGATTATGAGCTGCCTTGGCACTAAAAATTAAACATCTGTTAGTTTTTGGTGATTCTCAACTTGTTATAAACCAAATTAATGAAGTTTATCAAACCAGAGATGATAAATTATGCCCATATAAAGCCTATCTTTTACAATTAATGTCTCTATTTGATCAAGTTACCTTGGAAGCTATTCCTCGAACTTGCAACCGTGCAGCTGATGCTATGGCCGCAACTGCATCTCTCCTATCCTTGGAGTTAGATGATGAATATGCCACTATCATTATTCGTCGACTTTAGGAACCCGCTTCAAATAAGTCATGCTTAGAACCTTTGGATGTGTTTCTAATCAATGAAACTACTCCTGAACCTTGGTATATAGATATATTTGATTTTCTCCAAAATGGGACTTTCCCTGCCAATTCTAATAGAAACCAGCGTCGATTATTACGTAGACAAGCAAGTCGATTTATAATAATTGGCAATACTTTATATAGGAGATCTTTTGAAGGTATCCTATTGAGATGTTTGAATCTAGAAGAATCCAAATCAGCCTTGAGTGAAGCCCACGATGGATCTTGTGGAGGACACTTCAGTGGTAGTGTCATTACTAAAAAGCTCCTTAGGATAGGATACTTTTGGCCTACCATGGAGAATGACGCACATGATTATGTGCGCCATTGTGACAAGTGCCAGAAGCATGCTGACCTTGTCCATGTGCCTGCACAAGAACTGTAGGCTATTTCATCTCCTTGGCCCTTTTCAAAATGGGGTTTACATATTATTGGCAAAATCAATCCTGTGTCATCTGATGGACACAAATTCATCATAACCGCCACCGAGTATTTCATGAAGTGGGTTGAAGCTATGCCTTTAGCTTCCTGCACTAGCACACAAGTCTCTAAATTTATTTTTAATCAAATCATTTGTAGGTTCGAATTCTTGCAAATCTCATCTCAGACAATGGAACTTGTTTCAAAAATAAAGATGTTAAAAAATTATGCCAAAAATATAAGATTCAACATTGCTGGTCCACTCCCTATTATCCTCATGGTAATGGTCAAGCAGAAGCATCTAACAAAACCTTAATCAAGATTCTCAAAATATTGGTCAATAAAACGGCCGCGATCGGCACATTCGATTATATCCATCCTTGTGGGCCTATCGAACTAGTGTTCGAACCCCCACTGGAACTTCACCTTTTGTTTTGGTTTATGGTGCTAAAGTCATTTTTCCCTTTGAATTAGAAGTTCCTTCATTGGCTCTACTACTTCAAGATACCGAAGTAGGAGATGAATATCGAGCTGGCAGACTCGATCAGCTGGAACTCCTAGATGAAAAACGCATCAATGCTTTGGAGCATTTTTGTGCCTACCAAAACAAGCTTAAAAGATCATATGCTAAGAAAGTTCGTCATCGATCCTTTGAGATCGACGACCTTGTTTTAAAAGAGAATCAAAAAAATACTAATGCAACTAAGGACCTTAAAGGTAAATTTGAGCCCAACTGGCTTGGACCATACATTATCAACTGCTAAATTTGAATCGGGAGCATACAAATTATCTACCTTAGATGGTAAAGAACTTAAAGAACCCATGAACATTTTGCATCTTAAACTTTACTATGTATAAATTTGGTTATTTCATCCTTGTATATATTTGTTTAAAATATTTCAAAATCACTATCTTGTATTTCTTTCAATTTATAAATTCAAAAACACCAAAAACATTCATAATCATCAAAATCTTCAAAACTATTTGTTGTATTTATTTATGGCACTTGTTAATTCTTTCAAAAACAAAAAAATAATAATAAAAATTAAAAAAAACAGCAATATTCTTGACTCTTTCGAAACCAAAACAACATAAAGAAGAAAGAGAGAATCAACATTCTCAAAACTTCTCAAAAAGTATTTATATATATATATATATATATATATATATATATATCTTCTTACAAATGTTGCAGTTATATGTTTCAAATTATTTTGGATAAATTAGCATTTATTTGGAATCCCTCACTTTCACACTCACAAAAATAAATATCTTGATTTTTATCTGACATGATTACTAATCTCTCTTATATCAAAGTCAAGATATCCAAAGAGGGCTAGCTCCCTTACTAAATCCTACATGAGCTTAATACTAGAGTTGCAAGAAAGAAATTAGAAATAACATAAAGAGATGGGAAATATGGCCACAGGACGAAGGTGTAGGATTGGGGACAGACTAGCAACAAGATATCCACCCAAAAATTGAAGCAGCATGTAATAAAAGAAGGCAATAGAATCTACTCAAAACCTTGTAGAGACAACCTCCATGATAATATTCCAGAACTCACTCCCTTACCAACAATGTTCAAACTCAGATGCAGAATTTAAACTTAATAGCAGACAATGAATATGAGCATAAAATAAAAATGCATAAAATAAAAGGGAATCACACACAAGATCACTTGCAAATTTAGAAGCCCAATATCTTCTATTGATGCAGAGAACTTGAATGGTTTTTTTGTAGAATGTCTAACCTCATTTACAATAGAAATTAATTAGTATTTATAGAGGATTTTGCCTCTTTCATTAAATACACATGAAGACAAAATGCTCACAGATCAAGAACCTTGGTGAGACAATTCCTCCTTGAAGTCATTGAAAATCCTTCTTTTGAGGCGATGATCCAACTTTTTAAGGAAATTCTTCTAGGAAAATTGCATTTCTGGGTGTCGGTGAATGAAAAACTACAAGGTTTGGTCGTTGAATTGGTACATTCGCCATCCTCAAAAATACACTTTTGCTTGGAAATCATGAAAATCATCCTATAATTTTAATATTGTTGTCCTCATTTCTCGAGATCCATAATCTAAGTTACTCTTTACCACAAAAATTTAATGTTCTTCATCCACCTGCCTTGAGTGCTGTTGAAATTCATTGATGTTATTGATAGCAAAATTCACCCAGACTTAGCAGAAAGTGAATCACGAATTTGCTTCTTTTCATCACGTTCTTTGGTGAAGAGGGTGCCCTTGATTTAATAGTAATTGACCCTTTATATTCTTGATGAAAGTGCCTTTAATAGCTTCCTTAAACTCTACGTTCACCCCCAAAAGAGGTGAAAGAGTTTGTCACCTTCCTCTTGGGGTGAACATCAAGTTGAATTTTCAAAGTCACTTCGAATTTTAGACTCTTCGCCCGCTTTACCATCCATGGCGCGTTCACCTCCGAGAGGGGCGAATGGAGCTTTTGCCCCTCAATCAGGGTGAACACGAAGTTGAATTTTAAAAGTCGTGCTTTTAAATACGTTCACCCCAACTTAGGGCAAACAAAGTGTTCACCCCATATTTGGGTTGAACGCAACTTTTTTTTAAAGTTGTTGATCTTTGCTAAGTTTTACCATGCTAAGACTTTCATCGAGCCAAATGCATTTCCAACCAATCAATGTGACGGGCAGGTGTGCTCCTTCAAATTTTGAGGACATTCACCCCAAAGTGGGGTGAACGAAGCTTTCACCCCGTCCTAACTTCGGATGACTTTGACACTTAGTTATTTTTTGGAACTTGATTCTTTTCTAGATTTCTTTTCTTTTTTCGCCCAAACAAATGGCACATAGGGCTTTTTCCCCTAAAGTGGGGTGATTAGTACATACCAAAGTTAGTTATATCTACTTCCTTTTACGTTCACCTCAGAGTAAGGCAAACGAGCCTTTTGCCCATTGCTTGAGGTGAATGCGATTTTCATTTTTAGCGAAGCTATCATTTTATGCACTTAGTCTTTTATGCACCATTTTATCATTGTTTTATAGGTGATCTAAACCATAGTCTCCAATTCATTTCCCAACCATTTTCCTTAAAACACCCATTATTTTCAATCCAAAAGGATGCAGGAAAACAAAGAAGAAAAATAAAAAATAAAATATAACTACAACATATTATGTCGATCAAAATACTGTAATATTAATATATTTTACCGCATTACAATCAAAAATTCAAAAAATATTTCAATGTGGCATATTACAAAATTGCCAACATTTCTAGTGTCTCATGGGGTATCCATCTCGTATGGATGCAAGCAATCCCAGGCCTTTATCCATTGGGCTTTCATTAATCCTTTTTGTTGGCTGATTTGGCTGGCACTTTTGATGAATATGCTTTTGATTGCACCTATTTTTATGCCTCCTTTGTGGCTTTAGCCTCTACTACCACTTGAAGTACTTCTACCTGCTCTACTTCTTCTACTACATTTTTTGCCACTGTGCGCTCTACTGGTGCTCGCTCATCCTATTCCTTGAGGCTTTCGGAGGTTACCTCATAGATTGTGACCGCCTCCTCCCAAGCATGAGTGGTGAACAAACAAAGAACACTCAATGAATCATGAACAAAGCGTATATTCTAGATGTCTTCTAGGTTGAGTTGCTTTGCTCGTTGGGTAAGCTCAAACAATGAAAGCTCCATGCAAGTACACTTCTGCATAAGTGGTAGCACATGTGCTTCTGTTATGGTATCCTCTCATGCATAAATCTCTGAGGTATTCTCCATAAACATTTTCTAGGTTGCTTCCAATTGTTCTTTTGGTAGAGGTTCACCCCATTCATCTGTAAAATCCAAAAATTCCATATCGGTAAGAGCATCAAAATGAGTCATGGAAACAGTATGCTCTCGCTCGATTGCATTAAGAATATTTTGGCCTTCTCTCACTAGGTCCATCCTTTGAAAGTAGCTATGCAGCATAACTTTTGCAGCAAACCAAGCATGATCCATTTCACTCATGGGGTGAATATGTATGTTGTAATGCGCTAAGGCCCAAGTTTTTACTGCCATCTCCATGTAGGGTTACAACATCTCTTCAGTGCTATCAATAAATTTCTACCCCAACTTTTCATAGTTCTAGGTCGAGCGAAGGTATACCTCCTTGATGTTTTTTGAAGAAAAACCTATAGCCTGTGTGGCCTTCTTCACCAATTGATTATGTATGGCCTCCAACTGTATCCTGAGCCCTTGCATCTCTATTCTTGTTGTGTCCCTTTCTTTCAAGTGCACTCC
Source organism: Wollemia nobilis (assembly GCA_028583015.1). Lineage (NCBI taxonomy): Eukaryota > Viridiplantae > Streptophyta > Pinopsida > Araucariales > Araucariaceae > Wollemia > Wollemia nobilis. The sequence goes on from JAQPPZ010003510.1 coordinate 1,577,829, forward strand.
TATCTGTTGGTGCAAGTGTTCATTCTCTGTGGTTGTCTTCTCCTCTTACGCTCTGCTCTTGGCCAAGGCACTTTCGAGTTCGATAATTTTATTCTCATGATCAAAATATCTATGCTTATAATACTCGCCATGCAAGTATACCAAACTCATATCAACCTATATGTTGCCCATTTTTTCCATGGGATAAATCCTAGTGGGGTCCTCTATTATGGTCTCACAAACATAATCACTCGACATCATCTCTCCTTGTGGCTTTTGAACTAAGGGAGTGATTTTAGTCATATGATCTCCCATGGCAACGAGATCAAAAGCAACCTTCTTGAGTGGTCGAGGTGGAGCCAGTGCTTCTTTTCACCTTTTGCTTTTCAACCACTGTGATGAACTGAGGTGCACCCAATTTATTTTCTCCATGTTGAGCTACTTTGGTGCCACCTGAACTTCGAGCAGTGCTTGCAACTCCAAAAATTGTGTGAAAGGAATCAAAATTTCTAAGCAATCGGGCTCAAAGGAAGCAGATGATACGATTAGAAGGAGAGGGACCAAGACCACAAAGTGGGTGGAGGAACTAGGTTCAGCTGTAGTTATGCTCACTTTTGGAGGATCTTGTGTACTTACAGCCTTAGTGAGAGTGGTAGTGGTGATGTATGGAGAAGGGCATGAAAATGGGTTTGGCCTTGACGCAAATGAACTAAAAGAAAGGAGGGGTAAATAAATGGGAATAGAATAAGAAGCAGTAGTGACTTGGGAAGTGAAGAAGAGGGAAGAAAAATGGACATGGAAGGCATACCGAAAGGTGGTGAGATAGATGTAGAAACTGATGGAAATAGGCTAATAGCCACTACATGCTTCAAAGAAGAAGGGGGAAAGGAAGATGTACCTTTAGTTGCAGGCACCATATGCTCCAGTTATGGAAGTGGTTGTGAAATAATTTCCTCTTGTTGCTTCTCCGCTTCCTCCTCAATGTTCACATCCTCCTTAATATTTACGACCTCCACCTGAGGGCTCTCCGACTGCTAGTCATACTCCTATTCATGAATCATCAAATATATTTATGCAACCATCATAAGAGCATCTATAACTAGCAGAGAGGAAATAAAAATCACCAAAACAACTAGAACTATGGCAATTGTAGTGATTGAAACTTCAACATTAGAAGAGGAAGTGGTATCGGTCCTTGGTTTCTTCGTGGCTTTGGGAAATGGGGGTGCATCTCGGATAGTCTAGTTTTTTGGCAAAGGTACCTCCTCAACATTGTGCTTCATCTACTGTGACCTTCATTTAAACACATACTGATGTTCTTCTTCCTCTGGAGTCTCCTCTTCAACTGTCGAGTGCTCTCCCTTTGACCCTCTTTCACCACTGTCAGAATGTTGAAGCTTTGGGGTAAAACTTTGGCAAAAACAACAAGTTGATAAGCATTAACGAACTCATCGTAGGTATATGAAAACACCTCATCCATATTCAACCCATAAGGAGATGTAATTTTTCCACAATGGACCTGCATTATCCACCAGTTCATAATTTTCTCCTTGGTCCACAAGGGTCAAATTTCTTTTACTTGATTGAATAATCTAGGTAGAGGAATCTAATTTTTGTACTTCACTAGATTATACTCAACCTCTTGTTCATAGCAATCATGCCAAGGTGGAAGCAACATCATATCTTTAATGTGCCATTCCAAGTTAGGTCCATCAAAATTATTTTGCTTTTTTTCAATGTCGGGCCGAACAACACCTCTTTCCCAATTTGTAACCTTTCTAGTTGAAAATGTAGTTTTTGAGAAATAAAATTGACCCAATCGAAGTAAATCGTATTGGTGCCCTGACTCATGGCTGGAAGAGAGTAAAATTCTACCTAGAATATACATTGTTCTAGAGCCATCTGCCACTTATGAATGGTAGAATCTATTGGTAAACTGGAAACCCACGCCAACATTGAATAGATGTCCATGCTCTTAAATTTTGTGAGTGGCTTTGGCAGGTTCAGAAGCTACCCCAGTTGTGGCTCCTTAATCAACTGCATCACAATGAATCGATGCATCATTACAGTAGAGACATATATGTCCTCTTGCTCATTTGTATGTAAATTGGTAATACATATGAAGGAGGATTTAAACCACAAGAAAACACTTCCCACACTTCCTCTGAGGTAATAGTAAATAGTACTTCTCTATTCACCTTTCGCACTGTCCTAGTAACTGAATTATAAAATTGAGCAATAAGTTACACCAGTTTCGGGCATGGGTGTACGAGCGTACACAAATACCAAAATAATTATGAGCGATATGGTACCGTCAATGGGCTTCCTGTTGTTAACTCCTAATTTACTATGAACTGCACATCCTACCGCAGTTTCTCCATGCCCTTGTTAGTAATTACACAATATCCAATTTTTGCCATTGTGTCAGTGTATGGGTCCAAATCCACATTTTCGTTCCTTCGGGCCTTTTTGGATTTTGACCCACCTTCCCTCTTTCTATATTTCTTGGGCTCTGTAGCCTCCGTTGCTTCTTTGCTTCACTTTACAATTATTTCTCTCTGATGAATACTTCGAATTTTCTCTGAAACTTCTACAACAATAGATTTCAAAAATACAATGGCAGTAAAAATATAAAAATTAAACTGGGTAGATTTTACCTATTTCTTTATATAGAGTGCCCTTCCAACCACCGCAATAAATTCCAAATTTCCCTTGAGAAATTTTGGAAGAACATGTGCTTTAATTCACTCACCAAACACTATTATCGATGTTCAAATGGTATTAATTGCTATTTGCTGCTAGATCATCCTTGGAAAGTCTGCTCTTTTTTGTCGTGTGATTTCATCGAAAACCTGGGAAAATAACCCTGTCACCTATGAACCAATTAATGCTTATTTTCAATGGTGCAAAAATTTTCTCCTCGAAACCCTCAAATCTCCATCTAATGCAAATTCGGGTGCACCTTTTAAAATAAATACCCCAAGAATGCTCCTTAGCTTGTATGCACACTGCCATGCGTCCAAGAGTGAAATCACTTCAATAAAGCACTTTTAAAATTCTGATTACACTTTCGGAATCAAGGCACCTTAAGAAAAATAATGGGAGCAAAAACATCTTTGAGGCACACTTGTTTTCCTTTTATTTCACCTCAAAAGAGTTAACCACCTGATTGATGGAATTCGTAACAAATGCCTTCTTTTAAAACCATTTTAGCTTTTCCTTTTCACCCAGATTTAGCAAAAGCATTCTTTCCTTTAAAAAAAAAAAACTCAATTGTCTTTAGGGCTTTTTCTTTCTTTTTAAATTTGCCTGCATGCCCAAGACAAAGTTATACAACTCACGCTTTTGTATTTTTCCCCCTTTTTATTTTCTATTTTCATTGGCACCTTGCATTAATACTTGAATTCATTTGCTAGAAAATAACCAAGGCATGTGCACCTTTCGCATATTAAAAGCCTTGTCGCTCCATATACCAGAAGAAAGCACTTTTAGTCATCTTGCAACTATCTTTGAATTGGCAGCACGTGTTTTAATCGACGCGTTCACCCCAACAAGGGACAAATGGATGTTTTGCCCTTTTCCTTGGGCAAAAGCCATTTTGAATGCTTTCATAGTGCATTGACTTGGCGATTTCATAGCGCATTGACTTGGTGATTTTGTTTTTCTTTGTACATTTTCCCTTATAAGGGGCGAATGGGGTTTTTCGTCCCTCCCTTGGGCGAAATCACTTCTCTGTTCAATCGCTATCTGTAGCACCCTAAAATTGACACAGTAAAACCTTAATAATTACAATTACTCTAGTAAATATTCAAATTCAAATTTCAACCTCCAAAACCGCTCCCAAACCGTCGCTTAACCCGTTTCCTCCTTTCCCATGCCATTTTTAGAGTTTGTTTTGACCGTTTGACGATATCGTCGCCGATCAGACGATATCGCCTCAGATCGGACGATTTCGTCTGGGCTAGGACGTCCAGACGATCTTGTCCCAAAACTGATTTTTCACAATTAGTCTCTGTTCCAACGGCGTCTCTAATCCGGGCAGAAGCGTGTCTGCGCCGTTAGAGACCCTCCCCATTGGAGATCTCCCAAATAGGGATGATCTCCAACCTCCTAACCTCCCTCCTAAGCCTATTTAATCCTAGGCCCTCCCCTTAGCATCCCCCGGCTGAAATTCCCTGTAACTCGAATTCTACACGCACTAGACCATCTTAAATCAATGTTTGCATTCGTATTTTTCCAAGTTTGTTTGCAGGAACTTCATTGTTTTTCAGTCGGAGCAAGCTCAGTTCGTCTTAGACGATCTCGTACAATCTCGGACGATCTCGACCCAATTCGAGACGATTTCGATTGTAGTTCACATTGGGGGCAATCAGTGCCCAGAGTTTGCATTTTCTCCACTCTTTTCCACTGCATTATTCTGCATTTAGTTAATTCTATGGTTATTCTTTATTATCCTGCATCTTGGAGTTCACCCATGTAGCTTTAATGCATAATATAAGCATGAATTGTCAATAAGTCATTATATTGCACTTATGTCTTAGTTTGTTATTATCATTTTAATGTTCTTACTGTCATTTTACATCATTACCCTCTGTTATCATAGTTGCATTCTCTGTATTTTGCATCTATTTTTCTGTTTGCAGGTCTCTCGACGAATTCGTCAGATCTCAGATGATCCTGTCAGATAGGAGACGATCCTGTCGAATTCCGGACGATCCCGACTACTTCAAAAATCAGAACCTTCATCAGACATCCGGATCAGGTATGGGTCTTTAATCCATCTTGTTCTTTCTATTTTTCTGTCCAAATCTATTTTTGTCTTCATTTAAATCTGCATTTCATATAGAATAGCTTAGACGCATTTTGGCCAAACCTAGGACTTGGATGATTAAAGCTAAAACTGAACACATCAAACACATTCCCAACCTAGGCGTGGAAACTGCCATTCAAACGTTTCCTGGTGAACCCACCATCCATCGAAAAATCACCATAATACACCTCCCCCGAGAGGCGGGACCTTCGCAAGGCCTCTCAGTCCGAGGTACCGCGCCATCCTTTTCCCATCCTCCTTTCGGGCACGGATCCTATAGCCTGAAGGTAGGGATGCAAAAAATTTGGAGCGATACATTTTGGTGAACCCGACGTGAATGCATTTAAAACCTTTTGAAAACAAAAAAAAAACAAAAAATAAAACAACCAAAACATAGATGCATTTCAAATCATCTAAAACTAATAAGTTGCATATCATGTTTAGATGGTAGCTCCTAAGAAAATATTAGCAGTTACTATAAATGTTGAAAACCAATTGGCAGCCATAGAAATCAATTTTGTGCTTAGTGTGCCTGAAACAGATAGAAATCAACTTTTGTGGGACGAACTTGATAGAAGACTAAGTGTCATTTCATCTAGGTCAACAAAACTTAAACAAATCAAGAGGCTTGTCCTAGATAGAATCCTGGATCCTCATCAACTCGTCTTTTATCATGAACTTCAGAGAGCCTGCCATAGATGGTTAGCTTATAGGAGAGCTCTTGTGTCTTCAAAATTGTTCACCTTCGAGGAATACCTCGAGAACGCAGCCATTATACACCAGTTCCTAGGTCGTGTAGAAGACCAAGAGGTTGTTCTTACGGATAGGGAAATATGGAATAGAGTTCCTCGAGCTATGTTATATCGAGAGTATTGCCACGAGCTTTACTTCTATCAACCAGAATCTGAGACGAGATAATATCACTATAGCTCTTTTCATTAAATTTTTGAAAGAAAATTTTCAATTTGAAGAAGAACACTTCATGACTCCTGAAGAACTCGAGCCCATTAATGATATTTATAAATTGTTTATAGAAAACTAGATCATTACTTTCAGTATTAGTTCTTGCATTTATTGTGTTGTTTGTTATCTTTACAATATTATTACAAAAACAAGAAAAACTAAAAAAAACATAACAAAAACCAAAACCTTTCATTTTAAATATTGTAGTAGGTATATAATTAATATATACCTCTTAAGCTTGTTGCAATATATATATATATATATATATATATATATATATATATATATATATATATATATATTTGCTGAAATCTAAATTAAGCACAATGCCTAAACTTAGGAATGGTAAACAAACCGAAGGAGAAGAAGAAGATTGGTTAGAAGATAAAACTAGAAACCCAAATGTCCTTCCCGAAGATCCAATTCCAGAAGGAGAAACTCTAGATCAACCAGAAGATGACCTAGGTGAATACAATGAACAAGAAGAAAATGTTAAAGAGGATGGATCCTCATCCCCTAGAGTAGCTCCGAATGGAACTATTGCTTTTGACAACTTAGATCATTTCTGGAAATTTTTCAATAATAACATTGGCGCTCTTAATATGGCAGTTCGTATTGATAAAGGGCAAATTAGTGACACTCAAGCAGCCATGGAACATATGTTTGATGTGCACACTAATCCCTTGTCTTTCATTGATCAAGAAAGTGATAAGGGCTGGACCATCCAATAGAGATATGGTCACTATGATTCAGAACATGCCAAAACAACAAGTTACCCAACCTCCTAAGGAACCTGTTATTGAGCCTAAAATCATTCCCACACAAAAGAAAACTTCCTTCACCGCTTTACTTCGCCAAACTATTGATCAATATGCTTCAAGTAAACAAAAACCTAAAATGAAGCCAAACACCAATTTTCAACAATCGGAATACAACATAATACAACTTCAAAATTCCTTCATAACACCTTTCCTACCAACAATTTACACAATAGCAACATAGCATCTAATCTTCATGTCCCTCCATCATATGCTCACAAATCCCATATCAATGCCCTACCGAACCAATATGGTGGGCAAACTAGTAATCTGGAAGCCATGGTGAAACAGTTAGCTTCGCGTATGGACCTAGATAGATCCTTACCGTCCCTCGTACAATTATCGAGAGATATGTAGTCAACCTTTGGATCCCATAGTTGTAGCACAACCGTACCCTAAGCATTTTCCCATGCCCATCCTGCCTATATATAAAGGAACCGAAGATCCCATAGAGCATCTTCGCATGTTTAGGATAGCATGTCATGATATATCACATGATGACTTGCTATTACTAAAAATGTTCCCAAAAAGTTTAGGTGGAATGGCATTAGAGTGGTACTATCAATTGCCCACTCATTCTTTGAGAAACTTTGAAGAAACAAGCTGAATATTTTGTCCATCAATTTAGTGCCTACATCGAGAGGCATGTAACCATTAAAGATTTATACAACTTAAAACAAGACAAGGATGAATGTTTTGCCGATTTCTTAGCTAGATGGAGGCAGTTGACGGGAAAACTGCACTTTGTGCTACCTTATAGGGAAATGTTGGACATTTTTATTAATAATTTACAAGAACAAATATCTTATGAGCTATCAATCGCTACTTTAACTACCTTCGATCAAGGTATAGATTTAGCTCGAAGAGTAGAAGATGCCCTCATTAGGAGAGGCCAACTTAGGAAGAAGGATGATGAGAAAACATCCAAAAATCAATATAAAAACAAACAAGTTGTAGGTGACGGAGTCACTGACAGCAAAAATGTTGCTAATATCAATGCAACGAAAACAACAAAAAAATTTATATTGAAACCGCCTGATAAGCCTCCTCGAGAATTTACTAGATTGAATCAACCATTATCAACTATTTTACCTCAATTACTCGAAAGAGGTTTGATCCAATTACCAACTATCCGGGAACCTGATCCAACTATACCCGGATACAGAGTTGACTTACACTGTGATTTCCATAGAGGGCCTGGACACTCTACCAACGCTTGTAAAAGGTTGAAACATAAAATACAGGATCTGATTGATAATAATGAAATGGAGGTGCAAGCCTTCCAACCTAAACAAAATGCTCCTAATAATCCTCAAAAGACCATTCCCCAAAATCAAAATCAAAATGCTAATCAATCATTAGACATATTTCAACACCCTTTACCAAGACATGGTAAAGAGGTGGCCAATCAAATCGAACATCATAATGTTCCTCCTCCTACCCGATATGTAGGAACTATTAGTGGACATTTACCTAATCATGATCCTCAAAAATTTGACACAACTTTATCCATGGTCACGACCAGGCCCCTACATAATATTCAAACTCCAGATCCTAGTGATATAGAATCGAGATCGAAAGTGAAATAGACATCACTTCAAACCAATCGAATAGTTCTGAAAATGAATCAGATCCTATTCAACCCATCACAGATGCTATGGTTCCGAAAGAACCATTTCCTAGAAGAGTTACTACTCGACCCTCTTCTAATCAATTCCTCCCAAATGAACAAGCCATAAACGCTCAACCGAGACCGGTTCAGCGATCTTCAATATAACATTGTAGGTACCATTGGAGTCGTTACCCGACAACGGGCTCAAAATTCTCAACAAGAACCAAACCAGAATGATGGATCAGCTCCATTTGTTTTGAAAAATCCCAATAAAGGGAATCATGCTTCCAATGTTCAACTTAAACCCCCTTACAATATTAATGAGCAATTATCCAATACTACAGCCAGAATTTCCCTTTTGGATTTATTAAGATCTTCTCCTACCCATAGGGATGAGTTGATGCTTACATTAAGCCAAATGATGGTACCTCAAAATATTCAACCTGAAGCCATGGCCAATACTATCATCACTCGAGAAGTTGATTGTATTGACTTCCGGGATAAAGATATCCCACAACACAGTTTACATAAGGATAATCCCTTATATATTACTGCTCTAATTGGAGATGTAGCTGTTAAACGAGTCCTGATTGATAATGGTTCATCTCTAAACATTTGCACTTTTGACTTCTACCAACGATTTGGCTTTAGAAGTGATGAAATGAAGAAAACTGACATGATTATCAAAGCTTTCAATGACGAAACACAAGAAACGTGTGGAGTTATTACCATCCCATTGCAAGTTGGTCCTCGAACTCTAGATACCACCATGTTTATTGTACATTGCCCCGCATCGTACAATATACTCTTGGGTCGTCCTTGGATCAATGCAATGCGGGCTGTCCCATCAACTTTACACCAATGTGTTAAATTCGAATTTAAAAATCAGTTGGTCACTATCCATGGTGATCCTAGACCCTTTGATATGTGTGCTTTGGCAAAACCTGTTGGAGTGCAATTTTGCCCTGCTTTGTCATCCACACATCCTAATTCTTATTTTTCATCTAAAACTGTGAAACACACACCCATAGCTTCACCTATTTCCCCTCCATTAATTTCATCCTCATATATAGATCAACAATCTTCTAAACAAACCACTCTAGAACCTCAAAAAGATCTTCAATCTACAACCAATCCTTCATGTTCTATCCCTATAATTTCAAAACCTATAGACCCATCTCTTAACACTTCCACATTATCAACATCTATCATACCTTCCACATCTAAAGATATAGGGAATGATCCTTCTACATCTTATGCTCTTTCCGATGAACTTTTACCGATTTATCCACAATCTTAATATCAGAAAAAACAAATGCTTTCATGCAAGATTCAATTCTTTTAAATAACTTGCCGCCATCTCCTCGTACTTTGGGCCTCCCACAACCTATGGGAAGTACTTACCAAGTCGGGAGTTGTGCCTTCATTTATAAAGGATATGACTGGGGAAGAATCCCTCGGAATATCAAAACTCATCATGAGGGATATGCTCGATGTTATTTTACCAATGAATATATTAAAGCTAAACCCATAATGCTTAAAATGGGATATAAAGGGAAAGGCTTGGGACCTTTCCAAAATGGCATGAAAGAACCTTTCGAGGTAGAACCGTGGCCTGCCCGCTGTGGTGTGGGCCTATTTCCTAGTAAGGGTCAACCCTTTCCTTTTGAAGATGATGATCAACTCATATGTTATCAAGATTATTTGGATAGGCGTGATGATTTGCCTCTAAAAAATCAGCCATTTACATGTAACATGCTATCCATAGCTTACCCTGAAATGATTGCTGACTCCGATGAGGAGTTGGAAGGAGATATCTTCCACGATGTCTCCGTTGAAGAGATGTTACACAATGGATTTTATTTTGATGGTTCTATACCAACTATAGCCCAACTTGAGACCACTAATCCTCAAGATGAATTATCCAACTTAACCTTACAAGAATTACAAGAATTGGGCGTTTCACCCGCCCCACCTAATTTTGAAAGAGATCTACACATGGAGGTAGAAAACGTCATTAAAATTAATATTGGAACCGAGGATAGTCCTCACATAATCAATATTGGATCAGAATTAAGTCAAGAAAAACAAGAGCAATACATTGCATTCCTTAAAGAATATGAAGATGTCTTCGCTTGGACATATGAAGATATGCCAGGTCTAGACCCTTCCGTAGTCATGCATCACCTAGTGGTCCATCCGGATGCTAAACCTGTTAAACAAAAACTTAGAAAAATGCATCCCAAAGTGGCTTTGCTAGTCAAAGGGGAGTTAGAAAAACTCTTGAATGTTGTTTTTATACAAGCTATTGATTATGCTGAATGGATCTCAAATGTAGTTCCAGTTACCAAGAAAGAAGCCACCAAAGTTAGGGTTTGCATAGATTTTAGAGATATTAACGTTGCATGCCCTAAAGATGATTTTCCTCTTCCAAACATGGATCAAATCATTGACTTTACTCGTCGGGAGTGGGATGATGTCCTTAATGGATGGATTCTCCGGTTATAATCGGATCGGGATAGCTCCTCGAAGATCAAGCTAAAATAGCCTTTATTACCCCCTGGGGTACCTTTTGTTGGAAAGTGATGCCATTTGGCTTAAAGAACGCAGGTGCAACCTATCAACGAGCTATGACTTATATTTTTCATGATATGATGCATGATATCCTACATGATTATGTAGATGATATTATAGCTCGCTCTATTAATGAAGATAATCATTTAGATGATTTGAGAAAAGTTTTTAATCGATTACGAGAATATCTTATTCGATTAAATCCAGCCAAATGCATATTCGGAGTTAAGTCCGGTAAACTATTAGGGGTTTTAGTTTCTTTACGTGGTATCAAAATCGACCCTCTCAAGATTGCGGCTATCACCGATATGCCCGCACCTACTAATATATCCGAGTTACGAAGTTTACAAGGTAAGCTTCAAGCCATCCGTCGCTTCATCGATAAGCTGGCGGACAAAACCGGTCCCTTTCTTAAACTTCTTAAGAAGGATGTCCCTTTTAATTGGGATGACGAATGTAAAGAAGCTTTTGAACTTCTCAAACAATACCTCCTTAACCCACCTGTGCTTTCACCGCCTAGACCTGATCGCCCATTTCTCCTGTATATTTTAGCTTTAGATTCTGCCTTAGGAGCTATGTTAGCTCAGCTTGATGATGCGAAGAGAGAACGTGCTAATTATTATATTAGCCGAACCTTCATCAGTTATGAAACCCGCTACACAACATTAGAAAAACTATGTCTAGCGATCGTGTTTGCTACGCAAAAATTATGCCATTATATGATTAATCGAAAAACTTATGTCATTGCTAAATATGATCCCTTGAGGTATCTCATGAGTCGACCTTATTTATCGGGTCGCACAACCAAGTGGGTTCTTGCTCTAAGCGAGTTTGACCTCACGTTCATAGGACAAAAGTCTGTTAAGGGTCAAATCATAGCAGATCAATTAGCTACTGCACCCTTAGAGTCTACCCATCCCCTCATCATTGAGTTTCCGATGAATGCCTTCAATTAGAGGCAGACCATATTGAACAATGGTCCTTATACTTTGATGGAGCCCGATGCATGAGTGGGGCTAGTGCGGGTATTATTTTAATATCCCCGCAAAAACATCTTATTCCTCTGTCCTTCAAATTAACATTTGCTTGCACCAACAATACTTGCTGAATATGAAGCTCTAATCCTTGGATTACGAGCTGCCTTGGCGCTAAAAATTAAACATCTGTTAGTTTTTGGTGATTCTCAACTTGTTATAAACCAAATTAATGAAGTTTATCAGACCAGAGATGATAAACTGTGCCCATATAAAGCCTATGTTTTACAATTAATGTCTCTATTTGATCAAGTTACCTTGGAAGCTATTCCTCGAACTTGCAACCGTGCAGCTGATGCTATGGCCGCAACTGCATCTCTCCTGCCCTTGGAGTTAGATGACGAATATGCCACTATCATTATTCGTCGACTCCAGGAACCCGCTTCAAATAAGTCATGCTTAGAACCTTTGGATGTGTTTCTAATCAATGAAACTACTCCTGAACCTTGGTATATGGATATATTTGATTTTCTCCAAAATGGGACTTTCCCTGCCAATTCTAATAGAAACCAGCGTCGGTTATTACGTAGACGAGCAAGTCGATTTGTAATAATTGGCAATACTTTATATAGGAGATCTTTTGAAGGTATCCTATTAAGATGTTTGAATTTAGAAGAATCCAAATCAGCCTTGAGTGAAGCCCACGATGGATCTTGTGGAGGACACTTCAGTGGTAGTGTCATTGCTAAAAAGCTCCTTAGGATAGGATACTTTTGGCCTACCATGGAGAATGATGCACATGATTATGTGTGCCATTGCGACAAGTGCCAGAAACATGCTGACCTTGTCCATGCGCCTGCACAAGAACTGTAGGCTATTTCATCTCCTTGGCCCTTTTCAAAATGGGGTTTAGATATTATTGGCAAAATCAATCTTGTGTCATCTGATGGACACAAATTCATCATAACCGCCACTGAGTATTTCACGAAGTGGGTTGAAGCTATGCCTTTAGCTTCTTGCACTGGCACACAAGTCTCTAAATTTATTTTTAATCAAATCATTTGTAGGTTCGGAATTCCTGCAAATCTCATCTCTGATAATGGAACTTGTTTCAAAAATAAAGATGTTAAAAAATTATGCCAAAAATATAAGATTCAACATCGTTGGTCCACTCCCTATTATCCTCAGGGTAATGGTCAAGCGAAGCATCTAACAAAACCTTAATCAAAATTCTCAAAATATTGGTCAATAAACTGCGCGCGACTGGCACATTCGATTATATCCGACCTTGTGGGCCTATCGAACTAGTGTTCGAACCCCCACTGGAACTTCACCTTTTGTTTTGGTTTATGGTGCTGAAGCCGTTTTTCCCTTTGAATTAGAAGTTCCTTCTTTGGCTCTACTACTTCAAGATACCGAAGTAGGAGATGAATATCGAGCTAGCAGACTCAGTCAGCTGGAACTCCTAGATGAAAAACGCATCAATGCTTTGGAGCATCTCCGTGCCTACCAAAACAAGCTTAAAAGATCATATGCTAAAAAAGTTCGTCATCGATCCTTTGAGATCGACGACCTTGTTTTAAAAGAAAATAAAAAAATACTAATGCAACTAAGGACCTTAAAGGTAAATTTGAGCCCAACTGGCTTGGACCATACATTATCACTGCTAAATTTGAATCGGGAGCATACAAATTATCTACCTTAGATGGTAAAGAACTTAAAGAACCCATGAACATTTTGCATCTTAAACGTTACTATGTATAAATTTGGTCATTTCATCCTTGTATATATTTGTTTAAAATATTTCAAAATCACTATCTTGTATTTCTTTCAATTTATAAATTCAAAAACACCAAAAACATTCATAATCATCAAAATATTCAAAACTACTTGTTGTATTTATTTATGGCACTTGTTAATTCTTTCAAAAACAAAAAAATAATAATAAAAATAAAAAAAACAGCAATATTCTTGACTCTTTCGAAACCAAAACAACATAAAGAAGAAAGAGAGAGTCAACATTCTCAAAACTTCTCAAAAAGTATTTATATATATCTTCTTACAAATGTTGCAATTATATGTTTCAAATTATTTTGGATAAATTAGCATTTATTTGGAATCCCTCACTTTCACAAACACAAAATAAATATCTTGATTTTTATCTGACATGATTACTAATCTCTCTTATATCAAAGTCCACAAAATTCAATTAAATAAAGTTTGAGCACGAGAGAATTGATCTTGTTATTTACTTAAACCAAGCACATCCTTTCACAATAAAATGATTATATTTGTAATGTCCATGCTATGCTACATAGTAGAAGTGGTTTCTTGAGCGAAAAGTTTCCCCTGCTATCCTATCATGCACATGGTCTAGAATCTTTGAGAATTGGCAAAAGGACAAGCTCACCCCTACCCGAATAAAAATCCCTTGCTCTACAGCTAATCCGAGCAAGTATCCCTAGCATAGAACAAAAAGAAAAAGCAAAGTTCAAGAAAAAGAGAAAAAGAAAAATATTATTTTATATCATTACAGCATTATCAAGCAAAAATACAAAAAGAAAGCAAAAGAAAGCAAAAGCAAAAGCAATAAAATCCCTTTCCCTACCCTTTGAAAAGAAAAGAAGGGTTGATGAGCTTGAATCCCTGGAATTCTCAATTATTCGAAAACCGTGAGGTAAGCCCCATAACAGGTGGTTTGTGCCCAACCTGCTTGGCCTTGGGTAACTCCTAGCATGGCGATATGTCTGTCACATTAGCGACCTTCTTTTTTTTGTACAGACCTATGTCTCGCTTATGGATTAGCTAGCTCTTGATAATCCGACTTACATAGTAGTCTAGTATGGTTATATGCATCTACATCATGGTTAATGAACACTTATTTGGTTCATTCAAATCACTTGTATCATATTATCTTGCTCAAAACTGGTAAATGAACATAGCAATTGCACACACATTTTGTATTTGAGAGATTTTGTGTATCATTATGATAAATCAAGATTGGAAATGAACTCACATATGCACATGGGATTCCTTATAAATCTAACTTTTGTCTTTAAGATACTTTGAAATATTTTTTTGCAAATTGTCCGGAATAATTCATTTTCTTCTTTAAAGTACGGTTGTTTAGTATAAAGACAACTACATACATAATAGAAAAAATCAAAATTTCTTTCAAAACCATACAATCAAAACACACACACACACACACACACACAACACACACACACACACACAAAATATATATATATATATATATATATATATATATATATATATATTGTCGACTTTCACGATGATGGTATAGTTCCAAAACCAAAATTGGAATTTTATGCCTAGCGCAAGTCCTCATCTTCATATTTTCTATTTATTAAAAATCAACCATGCAATAAAACTATCTCTTTTTGGATTTCGCGATGATGGTATAAGTCTATACCTACATATTCTATGCCTAGCGCAAACCATTGTACCAATTTTTATTCCCCATTTATTTCAAATCAAATCATGAAAACCATATGACTTAAATCATTCTGTTATACAATTATGTTTTTTTTAACAAAAAGCATGCACATTATCACTATTTCATGTCATTATGTCAACCTTCAATTTTGCAATGATGGTATAATTCCTAGGGAATTATCCAAAAAATTTATCACACTTAGGAATTTATGCCTAGCAAAAATCATTTTAACATTATTTCATGCATACTATTTTTATGAAACTCTGAAAACAAACCATCATCATCATCATTTGCACCATTGCACCAAAGTCTTAAGACAGTCTCTTAAGCACTCTTTTACTTTTTAACAATATTTCTATACTTGGGATTAGCTTGACGACCGAGTGAGCGGCGACTCCATGAAATGGTCTATAATAGCGACAATGTCCTTTGAAATTATTGTTAAAAGTCCCTTTTTTTTTTATCAAATCATCACATCATAAACAACCAATTTGTTCTATCAGATTATTTCATTTAAATTTTTCAAGCATGACATTTCAACCATAATATTTCCAAACGACATAATTACATGAATCCTCAATCAATCAAACAATTCAAACATTAAAAGCATCATAAAAAACATATACACAAGTCATATCATCAAAAATATCTCTCTCTATATATATATCAACAATATATACATCATATCAACCATTTTCCTCTAAAACCATAAAAAATGAATAGTAAAAATGAATTAAGGTTTTACCCTATTTTTCTTAATTTTATTCAAAACACAATTAAAAACATTTTAAAATTTTGCTTTTTCGTGTTTTTACCTCAAACGTTCGATTTGGGTAAAAACACGGAGGGGGCACCATAGTAAGCTATCGTACGATTCGACCAAGAATCGTCGCCTAAAAATGGGAATAATTTTTGCTTTCTCATAGATCGAGAAGAACTCATCTTTAACGCATTTTCTTCAAAAAATTCGCTAAAGAGGGGGCAAAATGTAGCACCCTAAAATTGGTGCAGTAAAACCTTAATAATTACAATTACTCTAGTAAATATTCAAATTCAAATTTCAACCTCCAAAACCGCTCCCAAACCGTCGCTTAACCCGTTTCCTCCTTTCTCGTGCCATTTTTAGAGTTTGTTTTGACCGTTTGACGATATCGTCGCCGATCAGACGATATCGCCTCAGATCGGACGATTTCGTCTGGGCTAGGACGTCCAGACGATCTTGTCCCAAAACTAATTTTTCATAATTAGTCTCTGTTCCAACGGCGTCTCTAATCCGGGTAGAAGCGTGTCTGCGTCGTTAGAGACCCTCCCCATTGGAGATCTCCCAAATAGGGATGATCTCCAACCTCCTAACCTCCCTCCTAAGCCTATTTAATCCTAGGCCCTCCCCTTAGCATCCCCCTGGCTGAAATTCCTTGTAACTCGAATTCTACATGCACTAGACCATCTTAAATCACTGTTTGCATTTGTATTTTTCCAAGTTTGTTTGCAGGAACTTCATTGTTTTTCAGCCGGAGCAAGCTCAATTCGTCTCAGATGATCTCGTACAATCTCGGACGATCTCGACCCAATTCGAGATGATTTCGATTGCAGTTCACATTGGGGGCAATCAGTGCCCAGAGTTTGCGTTTTCTCCACTCTTTTCCACTATATTATTCTGCATTTAGTTAATTCTATGGTTATTCTTTATTATCTTGCATCTTGGAGTTCACCCATCTAGCTTTAATGCATAATATAATCATAAATTGTCATTAAATCATTATAATGCATTCATGTCTTAGTTTATTATTATCATTTTAATATTCTTACTATCATTTTACATCATTACCCTCTATTATCATAGTTGCATTCTCTGTATTTTGCATCTATTTTTCTGTTTGCAGGTCTCTGATGAATTCGTCAGATCTCAGATGATCCTGTCAGATAGGAGACGATCCTGTCGAATTCCAGATGATCCTGACTACTTCAAAAATCAGAACCTTCATCAGACATCCGGATCAGGTATGGGTCTTTAATCCATCTTGTTCTTTCTATTTTTCTGTCCAAATCTGTTTTTGTCTTCATTTAAATCTGCATTTCATATAGAATAGCTTAGACGCATTTTGGCCAAACCTAGGACTTGGATGATTAAAGATAAAACTGAACACATCAAACACATTCCCAACCTAGGCATGGAAACTGCCATTCAAACGTTTCCTGGTGAACCCACCATCCGTCAAAAAATCACCATAATACACCTCCCCCGAGAGGCGGGACCTTCGCAAGGCCTCTCAGTCCGAGGTACCGCGCCATCCTTTTCCCATCCTCCTTCCGGGCACGGATCCTATAGCCTGAAGGTAGGGATGCGAAAAATTTGGAGCGATACACTATCTTATGTTGCGAAAATGCCTTGCTTTTTATCATGTGCCTCTGGTCATAAAACATGTTTTTTGAAGGCGTCTTCCTAGGACTTTCATAAGGCCATACTTTTGGAATCAATCAAAAATTTTAACACAACAATAAATTTTGAAGGGAATCTTGAGGTAAAATTCATTTTCAAAACGCACATTTTCTTCTTCCTTTTTTTATTGTGTTATTTTATAAAGCAAATAAAATACTGAAAAGAAAATTTGTACATATTTATAAAGTGGTACCAGTTTTTAATCAATTTCATTGAACATAAGCCTTCAGATGAAGGTCATTAACTGGAATCATGATATCCCACCCATCCATATCTCAAATATGGTATGCATTTACTGAATTAACTATAAATATATGAAATGGACCTTCCCAGATCGCATCAAACTTGTGGTGCTTCCTCGGCTTGGATTTTTTTTCATTCCATTTGAGGACTAAGTCTCCCACCTGAAACCTGTTCTTCATTGTCTTTTTCCAAACTATTTTTTCATCACTTTGGTGTGTTCAGTGAAAGCTTGATACACCTTTTCTCTTTCTTCCTCCAACTGCAATAATTGAGCCAACCTTGCACTCATTGGATCGTAATCTTCATCTTCATATTTAAACAACCGCAAGGTCTAGAGGATAGGGAGCTCAATATGAATGGGTATAACTACTTTTTTCCCATACACGAGAGAGTAAAAAGAGGCTTTAATAGACTTCTTCATGGATATTCAATCTGCCCATAGAGCCTGATTCAATAATAAGTGCCAACTTCTTTTGTTGCTTCCTAGTGTCCTTTTCAAGATTTGCAGCAAGTTTTTATTGGTGGATTCGGCCAAGCCATTCCCTTATGGTTAATAATTAGACAATGTCTTGAGATAGATCCCATACTTTCTTGCAAATTTGGTAATATTAGCCCCGATAAATAGAGTTCCATTATCTATTACAATCGCATCTAGGACATCGAAGCGATTAGTGAGTCCTTCCAGGAAAGAGATGATAGTAGCTTGATCTGCTTTTTTGGTAGGAATAGCCTCTACCCACCTGGTGAAATAATCTATCATTTTCAATATATATTTGTGTTTTGTAGAAGAGTGTGGGTCAATGACTCCAATGAAGTCAAGGCCCCATTATTTAAATGGCACTTCTACTTGAATCGGATGCAGGGGCAATGCTCATTTCTTGGTCCCACCAACATACTGCTAGTAGTTATCACACTTTTGACTTAATTTATGAGCATCGATGAACAGAGTAGGCCAATAATATCTAGCTTAGATTATTTTCAAATCCATTTGCCTTTCTACATAATGTCGCCAGATGAACCAGAATGGAATTCTTCCAATATTTTCTCCTTTTATGATTCTTTCACACATCTCAGGAGAACTCCATCAATATTCTTATGGAAAAACCTGCTTGGCAACAGAACATACTTGAGTGCTTGTAGCCTGAACATTCAATTCTATGAAGCATCAAGGTGTGATGGACATTTCCCTGAGGTAAATAATTCAACCAAGTCCTCTTTCCAATCATGATCACTCATAGCATGACTTGCACAAATGCTCTCGTTGATTTCCTATTTTTGTACCATAGCCAACAATTCATATGTTGTGCTTTTGGCTAATTCCTAGTAGAGAGCTCACCCACAAACTAGCTTTTTTTGTCAGATATCCATGTTATATTCTTGAATCTTTGAGATCCAACCTATTCTTTTGTCACCTAGTTCCCCTTGGAGAATGAAGTTTCTAAAATCTAGGTGTATAACATAAATGACAGTTTTGCTTTGGGAGACAAAGTATCAAAATTTCTTTAGGGATTTCATCATTGCATACACCTATTTCTTGATGAAATTATACTTCTCCTGGTGTGGTGCAATAACTTGGCTCAGAAAGATGATTGGCTTTTCATCTCTGTCTTCTTGCTTTTGCGTGATAATTGTGGCATAACTATCTTGCTCACCCACTACATAAAGAATGAAGTCCTTAGAATAATTCAGGTTAATTAATACTGGTGCTTGAGTGATTCTTTCCTTTATTTTTTGAAAATTTTGTCTTCTTGCCTCGGTGCATTTGAAATCGGTATTCTTTTTCAGGAGCTCGGTCATGGGTTTCACTACCTGGTAAAAATCGGTAATGAACTTTCGAATGAAATTTATCTAACCGAAGAATGATTGCAAGTCCTTCTTATTAACTGGTAGCGGTAGTTTCAAGAGTGGTTCTACCCTTGTAGGATCAATCACCAGTCCTTCTTGTGAGATCACATGACCTAGCAATTTCTCTTATTTGATAGCGAATATAGACTTGTTCGAGTTAATGTAAATATCAAACTCTCGGTATTTATCGAACACCTACCTCAAATTAAAAACATGCTCTTTTTTGTGATGCAAAAACATAGTCATGTCATCAAGGTAAATCACAATAATTTTATTTAATAACTCATCGAAAGCGACGTCCATGGCTCTCTATAATGTGGTGCCATTATTTGAAAGGTCGAACGACATCCTTTGATAGGCAAACATGTCCCACTTAGTAGTGAATTTTGTCTTGTGTTGGTCCTCATATTTTACCCAGATCTGGTTATAACTAAATAAACCATATAACAATGAAAATATTTGTGCTCCAAAAACCATGTGGAGGATTTGATCAATCTGTGGTAGAGGATAATGATCTTTTAATGATATTTGGTTTAGATTCCAAATATCCATGCACATATGGATATCTCCATTCTTCTTTTGAACTGGCATCAGGTTTACCACCCATGTTGAGTGCTTAATTGGATATATTATTTTCACTTCCAACATATTTAACAGTTCTGCCTTCATGAGTACCTCTATTTTGGGATTGATAGGTCGTTTTTTCTATCAAAAAGGTTTTACTCCCTCCTGCAACTCAATGGTATGCTGAATTACATTCTTGTCATATCCCTTCAAATCCTGATAGCTCCATGCAACGATGTCGAGGAATTTATAACACAAGTTCTTGATATCTTCCAATTCTTCTAACATGTAATCAGTTCTGATCTTGATGATTTTCTCAAGATCCAAATGCAACTCCTTATATTCCTTCATATCCACCTTGATTATATGCTTTTTAGCCCTATCATTTTGGTTGAATAGACTTTCAAGTGAAATTATCCCCCTGAGAATGTGATTATTCTTCAATTGAATCATTCCTTCCTTTTCCTCTTTGACAAGTACTCTATCATCTGCACTTGTAGCTTCCTTAATATGAAAATTGACTATTTGTTCATCATTGTTGAATACTTGCCAATAGAGGTTCTTATCATGGACTGAAGGTCTATAGATTACCCTAACAATCTTGGGTTTTATGACTACTTGTTCCACGAAAGAGAAATTTGCACCAAGAGAGACCAGAATATCAGCATGTTTGTTCTACTCCCGCGATATCGCATGAATATTCAAGATTGTAAAGGACTCAAACAAATCCCATACTTTGTTGCAATAAGCCTTCAATTAGTTCTACTTTGACATACACTTTTTTGTGGTTTGATTTACAATGAGATCATAGTCTCCAAATATTTGTAGCTATTTGATGCCTAATTTCTTAGCATTTTTCAAACCAAGACACAATGCTTCGTATTCGATGACATTGTTTATACAACTCCAAGTTAATCTATATGAATAGGACTTTTGCAACCCATTAGGAAAAACAAGAACAATACCATCCCCTACACCATTTTTGCACCTAGCACCATCAAAATACAACTTCCATAACTAATCTGCAATAGGGTATTAGGACTTAGGGATCTTTTCTTTGATCTGCTCAGGTTTGGTTATAGTGTAACAATCAATGTCAATTTCGACCATCACGTTGAAATCCATGTGTGATAATTCATCTTCAAGGTGAAGTTCACCAAGCACTTCTTCCATCAAGTTAGCTTCTTCTAATTCTTTAGTCATCATGTTGATTGTGCTTGGGGATTTTCCTTCCTCTTCTTCCAATTTCTCTATATGAAAAGTAGAGGTATTCTCATTATCGATGTGGATTCTTCTTCCCTTGAATGAAATATCCAAATGCAAATAGTCCAAGTAAAGGTATCCTCCTAACTTTGCTATGAACTCCCTTAAGGAACACATGCTAAAGTATGGCTCCAAGTCGACCACAACTACCTCTTGAATAAAAGTAATATGCATCATACTATGTAGAACAATAAGAATATCCTTGATTACTCCCACTATTTTGACTAGAGTCTCATCCAACTATAATGTTCCTAGACTACTTCTCATGTATTCCATTCCCATAACTTCACATACTACCTTTGGCATGACAGTAGTTGCAGCACCGAAATCAATCATAGAGTTATGCATAATCCACCCCTCCATTCTGAGTGACAAATAGAACGGGGGCAGTTTGTTCTTTCTAGTGGCAAAATTTGGCAGTGTCTATGCTAACACTATTTGGTAAGGACTCCTCTTCTAGTATTTTGCAGTCTTGAGAGGTTCCCGCAGTAGGTCAACCTATCCAGGTAACTGTAGTGCATCATATAAGCTCACTTTCATCAGTATCTTCTTCATTTCTTCCATGATGTTAAAATTAGAAATACTAGGAGATTTTTCTTCTACAACCCGCTCATACTTTTCCTGGTACTATTGAGTAGCTTCCACCCTTTATCTCTTTATCAATGATGGATGCTTGAGGTACTCTTTGGCCTGCTCTTTCACTTCATGTTGTTCTCGAGTTGCATGTTGTGAAGTTGATGCCTTTGTTTATGGCTTCTCTTGAGCTTTCTTGGGTAGTAGATATTTCAATAGGACATAATCCTACTGCTTTGACATTGCACCAAGTGCTTTTGCTGGAAATTGCACTTTTTCATTTTGCACCTTTGGTTCTGTAGGAACCTTCAGGGGTTCCAATTCCATTAGATCTATAGTCATAGGATTTTTACTAGATCTCGTAAGAACTGAGACTTGCTCCAAAGAGGGTACCATAAAATTATGATCGACTTCCATTATCATATTAACTTGGCCATCGATAGAACTTTCTGCTAACATCTGTACATAGTTCAGTTGAACCATGCATGTGTCTTCTCCACAAGGATCATTGCACGTTGAACACCAATACACCTTTTCTAATGTGCTAGTTTCTTCATTAGCCAATATTTTTGTGCTCTTCTTAGGGCCCTTGCTAGTAGATGTTTGATCTCTATTAATCTATGGTGTTTGAAATCTCCTTGACTAAAAATCAACCTTAGCTTACTTCTTCCTTACCGTTGTGAGTTTTTTTGACATTGTTCTTATGGCTAAATTGGCATATTTTACCTCTTGTAATAGCTTCATATAGGGATCATAATCTGATGGCACAAGGGGTGTTGGCAAAGGTAGAGGTGTAGATGGGGCATGCAATGATAGTGGAACTGGTGGCATTGGTAATGCTAGAAAAGGAACGGGTGCTGGAAACTATGGTGTTACTGGTGTGGGTAATTTTGGAAAGCTTGAAGTAGGAAGTTGTGGGACTAGAATTGGAGCCATTTGGGGTGATCCTAAGCTCCATGAGGGAATTGGGTACACAAAATGCATGGGTTGTGAAAACACATTGGAATATAAGTGTTGTGGAAGGTTAGGAATAATAGGAATGATCACTTTCAGAGAAAGCTTACCTATGGTTATTAAGTCTGATTTGGCCTTTTGTGCTTGCATGTACAGATCTGTGAAGGTATTCGCATTGGCTTGCCGAACAGCCATGCCAATGTCAGATTTGAATGCTTTGAGATAATAGAATGCAACTTGTTCATGCATGGGCCGAAGACCATTAGGAACTCTTTGCCAACTTCTAGTGAACCTGACATTGAAATCAACTATATCCTCTTGCAAATGCCTTTGAATCATTGTAAATTGATGTAAGGAGAATGGATTGGTTTGTTCATGAAAATTCTTGATCAATAGTTCCACCAACTAATCCCATGTGGCGGCAGTGGCGGGCAGCAAGGATCGGTACCAATATAACAATTTTCCTCTTAGCAACAACACTAACAACCTTACCATTATGCCTTCATATGTAATACTATGGATAGTTTCCAAAGAAGCCACATCCTAAATATGCTCATAAGCAGTCTTACCAATACCATAATAAGTAGGTAAAGCCTTCAAAGCTGCTTGGGGACTATATTTTGTGCTTGTAAATTCAAGGCTTCTGAGCTATTCCATGTTGGAAACTACCTTGGTGGTTGTGGATGTTGTGGCAGTGGGTTATGAGCCATGTGGACTGGTGTGTGTGGTTGAGCTTGGGTAATTCTAGTAGCAGTACTAACTGGACTTGTAGGAGTAGAAAACATGCCAACTAATTGTGAATATTTTGTAGATGATGTATGAGGGGTATGATTTAATGATGATGTATGGCGTAAAGTGACTAGTTTAGGATGTTCTCCTAACCTTTGGGTATCAAGTTAGTAGAACTCAATGGGATTTTTAGGATTTGACCTTCGATCTTATAATCATGAAGTACATATTTCACTATCTTCACGTTTGGAGGCTTCTAGGTAAAATCGAGTCACCATATGTTCTAACTATTATAGCACGAAGGTGAACATCAAGCCTTAATACTTTTGAAAGTGGAACTTTCAAGGTCCCACCGGGCGTGCCAAAAAATTTTGGTCAAATATCTACCTAATTATACAAACATACATTTGTGCATCCTAGACATGGCCAATATTGAAAGGTTGGAGGAAAGGAATGTCCTTCGTGCCAATATCCATAGAGGGTTGGCTCCCTTACTAAATCCTACATGGGTTTAAGACTAGAGTTGCAAGAAAGAAATTAGAAATAACAAAAAGAGATGGGAAATATGGCCACAAGTCGAAGGTGTAGGATTGGGGACAAACTAGCAGTAGGAAATCCACCCAAGCATTGAAGCAGAATGTAATAGAATAAGACAATATAATCTACTCAAAACCTTGTAGAGACAACCTCTAGGATCGCATTCCAGAACTCACTCCCTTACTAGTAATGTTCAAACTCAGATGCAAAATTTAAACTTAACAACAGACAATGAATATGAGCATAAAATAGAAATGCATAAAATAAAAGGGAATCACACACAAGATCACTTGTAAATCAAAAATCCCAATATCTTCTATTGATGTAGAGAACTTGAATAGTTTTTCTGCAAAATGTCTAACCTCCTTTACAATGGAAATTAATTAGTATTTATAGAGGATTTCACCTCTTTTATTAAATACACATAAAGACAAAATTCTCATAGATTAGGAACCTTGGTGAGACAATTCCTCCTTGAAGTCATTGAAAATCCTTCTTTTGAGGTGATGATCCAACTTTTAAGGAAATTATTTTGGGAAATCTACATTTTTGGGTGTCGGTGCATGAAAAACTACAAGGCTTGATCGTTGACTTGGTACATTTGCCATCCTAAAAAATACACTTCTTCTTGGAAATCATGAAAATCACCCTACACTTTTAATATTTCTCCCCTCCTTACTCGAGATCCACAATCTAAGTTACTCTTTGCCACAAGCATCTAATGTTCTTCATCCACCTACCTTTAGTGCTCTTGAAATTCATTGATGTTACTAATAGAAAAAATTGCCCAGACTTAGCAAAAAGTGAATCATGAATTTACTTATTTTCATAACATTCTTTGGTGAAGAGGGCACCCCTGATTTAACAACAATCAACCCTTTATATTCCAGGTGAAAGCGCCTTTAACAGCTTCCTTAAACTCTATGTTCACCCCCAAAAGAGGTGAAAGAGGTTATCGCCTTCCTCTTGGGGTGAACGCAAAGTTGACTTTTCAAATTTGCTTCAAATTTTAGACTCTTCACCTGCTTTACCATCCATGGCGTGTTTACCTCTGGGAGGAGCGAATGGAGCTTTCACCCCTCAACTGGGGTGAATGTGAAGTTGAATTTTTAAAGTTGCACTTTTAAATATGTGCACCCCAACTTAGGGAAAATGAAGCGTTCACCCCATATTTTGGGTAAACGCACCTTCTTTTGAAATTTTTCGATCTTTGATAAGTTTTACCATACTAAGACTTTCATTGATCCGAATGTATTTCCAACCAATCAACATGATGGGAGGGTGCGCTCCTTTAATTTTTTAGGACATTCACCCCAAAGTGGGGCGAACAAAGATTTCACTCCACTTTTGGGGTGAATGCAATCCTTTTGCATCCTGACTTTAGATGACTTCGATACTTAGTTATTTTTTGAAACTAGATTCTTTTCTAGATTTCTTTTCTTCTTTCACCCAAACAAAGGGTGCATAGGGCTTTTGCCCCTCAAGTGGGGCAAATCGTACATACCAAAGTTAGTTATGTCTGCTTCCTTTTACGTTCACCTCGGAGTAAGACAAACTAGCCTTTCACCCATTGCTTGAGGTGAATGTAATTTTCATTTTCAACGAAGCTATCGTTTTATGCACTTAGTCTTTTATGCACCGTTTTATCACTGTTTTACAAGCGATCCAAACCACAATATCCAATTCATTTCCCAATCATTTTCCTTAAAACACCCATTATTTTCAAGTCAAAAGGATGTAGGAAAACAAAGAAGAAAAATAAAAATATATATATAACTACAACATATTATGTCGATCAAAATATTGTATGTTAATATTAATATATTTTGCCACATTACAATCAAAAATTCAAAAATATTTCAATGTGGCATATTACACTTACATTATTGAATTTGGTATTGAATTTGATTTATTGTTTCTAATGGATGTTAATGTTTTTAGATCATTGTCTTGTTACTGCTATTATTGTATTTCTAAAAAATAATTAGTACATGTATCTATATCAATTTGCCTCCTTAAAATATACATATCTTGAAGATGTAGATCTCTACAATGATATCTTTGAAGATGATGTAGATTTATAAATATAATTAGATAAGTTATGGACTCATTATCATGATGCAAAATATTTATAACACATCTTTAGAAAAGACTCATCATCACATTGTAGCAAGTGACCATCCCTTCTATCCCTTCCACAGGCCTACTTATAGATATATTTTTAGTAAATGATAGATTTTTTAAATAAAA
The DNA here is from genome assembly GCA_028583015.1 of Wollemia nobilis. Taxonomy (NCBI): domain Eukaryota; kingdom Viridiplantae; phylum Streptophyta; class Pinopsida; order Araucariales; family Araucariaceae; genus Wollemia; species Wollemia nobilis. Next base: position 1,604,417 of record JAQPPZ010003510.1, read on the forward strand.
TATTTAATTTGCTAGTCACTTATGTCCTAAAATATTTTAGAAGGATATATTAATTATTAATTTTATAAATTTAGTAAATAACTATTAACTTTATTTTTTTTTTATTTGTGGAAAAACATCCCAAAAGGGATGCCACTTTCGGGTAAGACCCAAGGAGGCAGGGGTATCCATTCCTCCAAAAATGCCCAGGACTCGGACCTGGCCTACCACCTTTGACATACTCAAGGAGCAAACAAACACACAAAACCAATTTAAAAATAAGTAAATAACAACAAAAATAATAAAATAAAATAAAAAACATGCTCCTTGAGTGTGTCAAAAACAAAAGCACAACCAAACACGCACAATAAGATAAAAGAAACCACAACACAAACCACATAGAAAAACACAAGAACCACATAACAAAACACAAACAAGACAAAAACAACAGAACACTACAAAGACATAACCCAAAAAAACATGAAAAATAAACACAACCAAAACCTAAAAAATTAAAAAATAAAATAAAAATAAAAATAAAAATAAAAAACAACCAACAACAGACAATAAACAAAAACAAAATACATAGAAAACACTCACACATAAAAACACGAAATAACACAAACAAAGAGAAACCCAAGAACAAGAATGAAAAAAACACAAGAACAATAACAAAAAACATAAAAAAAAAAACAACAAAAACACAAGAACAACAAAAAACAACACAAAGAACACAAAAACAAAACAAAACAAAAGAACCCACCCACCTTAAAAAACTAAACAAAAAAAAAAATGAACAAAACAATGACCTATCTAGACCAGAAGACTATTAAGGCAAGAATCAACAGAGGAAACAAAATAAAGAATAGAATGAGCTAGGGAACTAAAAAAAAACTGAATGAACCAAAGAGAAGCAAAAAAAAAAACAAGAAGAAACTAGGTACCTTCAGAACTGGAGCCATCCAAAGAAATGATAGAAAGAAGAGCTTCCCTAATTTGAGAAGCCCACCATATAGGAGGGTGGCCATAACAAGTAAGATCACCTTTGTCCAAAGCCCAATTAGCTAAAGCATCAGCACTCTTGTTTTGATCTCTAACCACATGATTGTAATCAACTTTCAAAAATCCCATCCGGATTAACTGAATCTTCTCAATAATTCTTTTTATTCTCCAATCCACCTTATGATTCTTAGAAGGAGTCTTCAAGAGATTAATCATAAGTTGAGAGTCGGACTCAACTAACACCTTTTCCCATCCAACCTTAGTAGCCTCCTGAAGACCTCTCGAGGATACCATACCCCTCAACAAGGTTATTGGAAAGAATACCCAAATTCTCAAGAAAAGTAAAAACCAGGGAGCCATCTCGAAAGTCTACCAATTCCTCCCACACTGGCTTTTCCAGGGTTCCCTCTAGAGGCTCCATCAGTATTGACTTTTCCAAAATCCTTAGGAGGAGGTTGCCAATTTCTAGTCCTATCCATCTTACTAATACTCACATTCCCTTTAAGTTGGTTGCCCTTAGAAGGTTTAATCTTCAATCTTTGCATCACTTGATCCCATCTTTGGTGGGAGTTTTGGGGGTGATTAAGGAGTTGATGGACTGATTCAACTAAGTTGGCTATGGTCTTTTGCCAAATATAGTGAATATCCTTCCTATCTTGATTAAAAATTCGGTTGTTCCTTTCATTCCAAATATTCCAAAGAAGAATGGTAGAACCCATCCAAACTAACTGCCTAATAAAATGATCAACACCCTCTTGATTAGGCCAATCCCTCCAAAGTTGTTCAAAAGTAAAAAAATTGGACCACTGTAAGCCAAGTAAAGTGGCCATTCTCCTCCATAGCTCGGAGGCTAAAGTACACTCAATAAAAATATGGTTGATATTTTCTACATTCTCTTCACACATTTCACATCTAAAAGGGCCATGAAAACCACGCTTCATAAGTTGCTCACCAAGTAAGCACCCTACGATGCAATAAAATCCAATTAAAGAACCTCACCTTAGGCCGGAGCTTTTGAGCCCACAATCGAGAAAATATGTCAGAAGAATGGTTGGGATTATTATGGCATAAGGTCAAATAACCTTGAGCAACTGAATACTCACCCTTAGTAGTGTTGTTCCATCCAAAACAATCTTTTTCATGGGACCAAGAGAGGGATCTCATATGAAGGATGCCTTGGATATCTTGTCTTTGCCTTTCCGGGATTTGAATAGGCCAGTCCTCAATAGGGATCCAATATCTACCAACCTTTGAATTACCAATATGGTATCGACAGTAATTAGCCACCTTTATCCAATTAGCTCGGTGAAGCTCCTCCATCCAAGGCCTCCAATCGAGAAACTGAGTTATCAAAGGCTTGTGACCATCCCAAGAATCTATCCAAAAATTTGCATGTTGACCATTATGAATGATCCAAAATAATTTTTTCTTTATCAAATCCTCACCAGATCCTAAGAACTGCTAAAATGGGAGAACCTTTGGTAGGAAGTTGATAGCGAACAAGGTCTTCAGGACTTTTGTTCTCAAGATATTTAGCATGGAGATTATTGGCCCAAAGAGCATTGGGGTTATGCAACATCCTCCAATATAATTTAGCAGCTAAAGCTTTGTTGTTATTAATTGAAGACCGGAATCCTAACCCCCCTTCACTCTTAGGAAGACATAAAGTATCCCATTTCACCAAGGCCCATTTTCTTTTCTCCTTAGTACCACTCCAAAGGAAACGATGACTGATTTGATCCAATTCTCGAAGAACAGCCTTTGGGATATTCAAAACGGAAGAAACATAAATAGGAATAGCTTGAAGGACTGATTTTACCAAGGTGATTCTACCCCAAGAAGAAAGCCACTTGTTGGTCCACTTTCCAATTTTCTTCTTGACTTTGTCCAACAACCAATTCCAATCTTTATTTTTTTGCCTTTGAATATTTATGGGAATACCTAAATAAGTGATTGGAAGAGAGGTCTTCTTATATCTTAATTTATCCAAGACCATGGATTCCTCATGTCTAGCAGAGCAATGAAAGAAAATAACTTTAGATTTGTCTTCATTGATCAACTGCCCAGTAGCCTTAGAAAAACAGCTAATGATTTGCTTAATATTAGAAGCTTCCTTAACTGTAGCTTTACCTAAAAGAGTAGAGTCATCCACAAATTGAAGATGAGAGATAGGTCTAGCTCCATGAGCAATGGTAACTCCCTCAAGGGTTTTTTTTTCCCTCTTTTTGGTTATAGTCCTACCCAAGCATTCAAGCAAGAATGATGAATAAATAAGGGGATAGCGGGTCACCTTGCCTAATACCTCTGGAAGCTGGGAAAGACTCGAGAAGGCCTGCCATTGATAAGAACTAAGTAGGAAACCGAAGAGATACATCCCATAATCCAATCCATCCAATCCTTAGAGAAACCAAATTGCCTCAAAACTTTGATAAGGAAGTGCCAATCCACTTTGTCATAAGCTTTGGATAAGTCTAACCGAATGAACATGGAAGGAGAATTTTGCATATCCATGGAATGGATGGCTTCCTGAGCAAGAACTATCTCATCTACTATTTGACGTCCTTCCACATAACCCCCTTGCTCGGGGAAATAATCTTATGCAAAAGAGGCTTCAACCTTTCTCGCCATGATTTTAGTAATGATTTTGAGAAGAACATTACATAAAGCAATAGGTCTAAAAGTTGAGATATGATCAACCTCTTGAGCTTTTGGAACAAGAGTAATATAAGTTTTATTGATAACCTTCAAAATTTCTTTGGCTTTCCCGGCTTCTTCCACCACCTCTAATAAATCAACATGAAGGATATCCCAAAACTCTTGGTAGAACTCAATAGGAAAACCATCAGGACCTGGGGTTTTCCCTTTTTGCATTTTAAAAACTACTTGTTGAAGCTCATTGATAGTAACAAGAGTAGTCAAAATAGAGTTCTCCTCAGAAGTGATAAGAGAAGGGATTGCTTGAAGAACATTATGTTGAGAAGCTGAGTCAAGAGGAGTAGCAGCAAAAATATTGGAAAAGTAATCAACAACAATAGAGTTCATGCCATCCCAAGTATAAACAACATCTCCAGAATCTGATTTTAAGGAAGAAATAAAGTTGTGAGATCTTCGAGCTAGAAGAGATTTGTGGAAGAAATTTGTGTTTCGATCTCCTTCTTTGAGCCATTGAATTCTAGATTTTTGCTTCCATAAGATTTCTTCTCTTTTTTCCCATTCCTCTAACCGAGTTGTGAGTTTAATTTCATCTGCACTTCTCTTCTCTGTGAGGCCATCTAAACGGATTTTCTTATTCAAATTTTCAAGATGAGCAATAACTTCATGTTTTTTTATGAACATCCCCAAACTCTTTCCAGCTCCAAGTCTTGATTTTGGATTTAATGTATTGCAGTCTTTTGGCAAAATAGAACATCTTAGTCCCATGCCTAGGTTTACCTTCCTTCCACCATTGTTGCACATGAGGTCTGAAGGAAATGTCTCTAAGCCACATTAATTGAAAACGAAAAGGAGAGAAACTCACATTGGTTTTCCACATTTCCACCATGATCGGCCAATGATCCGAACCAAAGCATTATTAAGAGTCTTCACTTTAGGAATGTGACCATGGATTAAGAAATTTTTAGAGAGCAAAAACCTATCCAATCTCTCCATTATACAAGCTAAGCCTTGCCTTCTGTTAGACCAAGTCATAAGGCCATTATCTTGGTTGGATATCCACAAGATGGAGGTTTGCAATATATTCACTCATGAGGTCAGTGCTTTTGTCCAAATTTCTATTTCCCCCCCTTTTCTCATCCAGAGAGAGGATGGTATTGAAATCTCCTCCGATCAAGATCCAAGCTTTAGGAAAATGAGAGATAATATGAGTAATATCCTTCCACTATCTTCTTTTTTCCTCCAAAGAAGTCGGAGCATAAACAGTAATGCAGAGCATAATCTGGTTGGAATGTCTACTTTGAATAGCTATAGCCAACAAACCCCAACTCCCAACCATATGGTGAATAACTACCTCTTTTGGGTCCCAAAGACAATCAATGCCACCTGAAGTCCCTTGGGAACTGAGGGAAACCACTTTTCTAGGTTGCCAAATTTTACCAACAATTAAGTCCATATCCTCCATCAACATCTTTCTTTCTTGAAGGAAAACAAGATGTGGATGATTTATCCGAATCATTCTTCTAATTTCATTTTGTTTTGAAAGACTCCCTTTGAGTCCTCTAATATTCCAAGTGATGATCTTCATTAATACCGGGGCTAAAAAAGTTGGGAAGGGCATTAATCTTACCTTCCTCTACAAGCTTTTCACCTTCTTTTACCATATGATATTGATTGGTCTTGCGACCTACTTTTTGATTAGAATCCATCTTCAATTTTTTTTCCCTGTTTCTTGACTTATTCCAATTGAATCTGAGATGGCTTCTAACCTTGAAGAATGCTCGTACACGACCAAAATTTTACTAGATGGTTCAACGGAGTCTATATTGGGACCTCGCATTATTTGAAGTTTTGACATTTGAAATATTGTTTTTCTTGTGTAAATTTTCTCCTTTTTTTTTGTTGAAAACCTTTGATTTGTTGGTTTGTCTCTTGAGTTCTTCCCTTCATATTTAAATTGTGTTTCTAAGATTTCAGTTTCCATTATTTCCTCTTCCTCACTTGGGACATCATTTGTGGAAAGGATTTCAAACATATTAGCAGATGACTTTGATTGATCCTTCATAACTGGTTTTTTTCGAGTGTTCTTCTTCTTAGGTATTTGGAAACCTGTTGAGTTTATATCTTCTTTCCTTTGATCAAGAATTTTATTTGGGCAAGCACTGGCCAAATGACCATATTCATGGCAAATTCTACAACGAAAAGGAATGTTCTCATAGTCCACTACTTGCTCCCAAGTGTCTTCCCCAAATTGTAATGTGATCTTTTTAGGTAGGGGTTTGTCAAAATCCATTAAAACACAAATCCGAGCATAAATAATATGTTCAAAATTTTGAGTACAATCAACGAATCATCATAAAAGTTCCTAAAGAGTTTCCAATTGAAGAAAAAATAGTAGGATTCCAAAATTCAATAGGGAGGCCAAAGAGTCTAACCCACACGGGAGCTATAGAAGGCATCTCTTCTTCGGCTTTAAATTTAGTATGCCAGGGCTTCATGAAAAGCCCCGCCCTTCCAAAAAACCAAGGACCCCCTTGAAAAGTTTTCTCTCTATCTTCATTATTAGCAAATAAAACAAGAAAATAACCATTTGGATAAATAGAGATTTGTAACTCACCTTTAGTTTTCCAGCATTTTTGTAGCCCAGACTTTGAAAGCGGATAGACTCGGACGAAAACCCATGAACCGACAAATTAGTCCTCTTTTTTCTACATCTTCAATGCCAATCTGAATGTTACCCATATCAAGCTTAACAATAGGAGTTCCATTAGCTACTTTAAGACATCCCAACTCCATTTTCATCGGGATCAATCTTAGGCATTCTTAGAGGTTTATGGGAAGCCCTAATATTGATATTAGCATTGGGCTGAGGCTGTCCACCATGAAGGGCATCCCTAAAATTCATTTTTGGGACCGAGTCTTCAAAATTCTTACCCTTGACAGGGGTTTTCATAGTAGAATTATTTTGTGGGTGCACCTTAGCACCAGATTCACTTGAGATATGAGCCATTTTTTGATCAACTACTTGAAACTTGTTTCGTGATCTCTTTAATCCTTGCCCTAGACGCCGTGGAAAGGTATGGTTTTCACTTTTCTTTTGTGCAGCAAATTGGAAGTCGTTGTCACTCAAGTTCACAAGTATGATCTATTGAAAGACAAATTTCTAACCCATATTGTATCCCCTGCAACATTTCCTACTAAAATATTGAGCATAAACCACAAAAATATTGGCCGCTAGGGCCCGAAGGCCCTAAAAACCAACCTCTGGAGCTGCTTGCACTCAACCCAGATGAAACCCTCGCATAGCCGCTTGCCAAATATATCGTTCACACATAGGGATGCGCTAGGATCTGTGTTGCTCCAAATGATATGAAAATTGGTGGAGACGTTCTAGGGTTTTTCAGGCATCTACCCTCAAAATTTTAGCTCAATCCGAGTCCGGATGAGTGAGATATGGCCGAAACGAGTTCGGCAGTTTGGGCAGTCCTGCGAAAAACGTCTCTCCAACTATTAACTTTATAACATATATTTAAATCCCTATATATTTTTCAATATCTATGAGCAAAGAATTTTGGGGATTTTGAAGACCCAATGTCAAAACCTCCTAAAATAATAACACAAATTTTGAAAGTTCTATATGTGTTCCTATTTTATATCTCAAAATATTTTGATATAAGTTGCATAATAGCAAAGGATTTTTTTTGTGAATTTTTGGGATATATTATGTGTAAAGGATTTAAGTTCACCATTTCTATAGAATATATGTGTCCTATCATTAAGAATGAGAAAATATAAATCCTTTTATAATTTTATAATTCATGATTAAGGGACATGTATGTTGTATTAAAATATTGAACTTATGTCCTTTATTTATAATGTATCCCAAAAAATCACAAACAAATATAACACCTTATGAAAGTATAAGAACACACAAAAAATATTTATCCAATATATATGGAGTTATCACTACACTAATCTTCTTCATTACTACTTGAGCTTATCAAGGACATATTACTTGACGCTTGCCTCAAGTTCATAATTTTTCCCATTCTCTTTTGTGATGGTATTGCATGTACATCCTTCCATTTTACTTCACTTGCAACAAGTCTTCTCAAAAAAATCAATTTGCTTTGCATAGTCATAAGCATTTCCCAATGCTTACTACTTTGTTGTGCTCCTCCCATATTATCTTTTGGACTTGTTCCATTTCTAGAAAAAAATTTCCTACCCAATGCTTGAATATCCTATCACATTCTTCTTAATTATTGTGCATGTTTTCCTCTTAGTTCTTTCATTATTCTATTTAGTTTCTCACTTTGATCTCACAACTATTGCATTTCTTCTTTTATTCACTATTGTGTACATCTAATGGTTACAAGTAAACTCATGCCTTCATGCTCACTACCCTTACTATGAGGCTCTTGTTTAGCTGGTTCTCCTTTCCCAACATACACTACCACCATTTACTATATATTTCTACATTTAGTGACCTTATTATTTTCTCTTCTTCCACATCTAGAAATCTAACATGCATCCAAATTCATCTATGATTTATAGATCAAGGTTGTAATTCTTCTTATTTAATCATGGTTTGCATATATTTTACTTCTCTACTTGCATTATACCCTTCATACAACCAAGCTAGATGTTATAAAAGTTCATTATTTTAGTCATTGCTTCCTACTGCACCATCCTCCTCCTTAGTGTGACTCAACTCCCCAACTTATTGAATAAAGATTCCATCAAAAGGTTCCAAAGAATTATTTGGTGCCACTACACTATATTTACTTTTGTTTTCATCTTTTATATTTTCAAATTTGAACTATTAACTATTTTAGAGCACAGTGTCTTGTCCAGTTTCTTCAATATCACTATGTCATTACTTATCACCTCATCTACTTGGAAGGGTCTAAGCCATAAAGTCTTCAACTTTCCTATCTTGATATCTATCTTACCATTATACTTCAAGACCAAGTCACTTGAATTCAAATCCATCTTCTGTAGGTGCTTATCATGCCATAATTCCCTATGATGTTGGATAATATTTGTTGCCAATTGAGCCATCACTCTTCTTTCATCCAAATTGATGTGTCATTAGCCTCTCCTCTAGTATATTTTGGTCATTGAGATGGTTTTGCACTACCACCCTCAAACTTGGTACCAAAAAATCCATCACCACAACTATTTTTTGACCATACATTAGCTAAAATGGAGTATGGTTTATTGTTGGCTTAAATGTAGTTTTGTACACCCACAAAACTACTGTAATTTCTCCTTCCAATCAACATATTTAATTTTACATGTCTTATAAATTATTGAATTTTAGACCTTATTTGTTGCTTTTGCTTATCCATTTGCTCTAGGGTAATATGGACTAGACAACATATGCAAAATATTAAATTGTATGATCAACTATTAAATTATTTTATTGACAAAGTATCCCCTATGATCGCTTGTCAACAAAAGAGGTATGTTGAATCTTGTGATCACTTGTACAAGAAATGTGTAATAATATTTAAAAATTATCAAGCAAATCTCTTGCCTTGACCCACTTTGTAAGGTGTTCTATTGTTACCACAATGATTTTACATCATCTTTTACTAATCTTCAATAGATTAAGAAAATACAGACCCCATATTTCAAATAATTATTATTTCTATGATGGGTACAATGGCATGAAATATCTCTTTAATGGCTTCCCAAATATCTAGAATTTATTGCATATGGTCATAAACTCATTTGCATCACAATATAAGGTGGACCACCACAGCCCTACAAAAGCACTTTCCTTGATGAGCGATTTGGGTTCCTACTGCATGTGGTGGTTGGAAAAAATACCTTCTTTGATTATTTATCTTTTTCTACACAAAATGAATATTTATGTATGATCATATTGAAGAATCACTCTAGGTTTGGAGGCCATCAAGATAATATTTATTTAGGTGCTATAGTTTTCTCATTAGGAAATCCTTGTCTCAGCTTGTCTATTAAGCGGGTTTGTAGATTAAACCTGGGATTTGGGACTTGTGTGGAATGAGTGATATCCTTAGTGGGATATTCTATTCCATACCTACATGGGTGCATGCACATTCCAAATTGGTGAAAATCCTCTACTAAGGTTGAGTACTAAATATTAGCAACTTTCCCCACTACTGTCTTACTCAACTTGTTTATTGTAAATTTTTGACTATTTTTTACATTTCAATAATAGTAATTTTTTCGATGTGAATTCTCTATTGTATCGCATGTCCCATTCCTTTTCATTGACATATACACTAATATCTATTATATGAAGACCACAAATCCATAATAATTAGCTCTCGTATGTGTACAACAATAACTTAGCGTAGGTGTGACAAGCACCCCTTGGTATGGCCTCAAACCTACTAGGTTATGCATCAAGTGGGGCATTATTTATCCTAAATTTTTAATCAGTAACCTTGAAATGTGTGGCTTTTTATATATTTGTGTGCATTTTCTATGCACACTCTCCCTACATGTTGTAACCCTCAACGATAGACACCTCAGCAACATCCTTTTACATACACCCAAATCTCCCTATGTGCATTTTAGTCAATCCATGTAGAAGTCCTAATGAACTATGTCTCTATCTCTCTTATGAACGTACCGCATACTTCAACTATGGATTCTAGAGCCAAAAATATTCATCGATTTGAGTGTAGGAGACCAATTTTAACCAAAGTATAAAGTTTAATTTTTTATTTACATGCCTGATTAAATTAGTTAAATAATTTAATCTTTTACCATGCATAATTAAACAATTAATTAATGAATTCATTTATGTAAACAATTAATTAATTAATTAACATGTTACATCATGATTAATTTAATTAATTAATTAATTAATTAGTACATGTATCACTGTGCATTCAACCATTATTTTTCATGCATAATTTGTTGAAATCATAGTGCATGAATTTTGTCTACACAAAAATTGTGCCTATCATTGAATTTGTAAGTTGCATTTATAAAGTTAGTAGTTTGGCTTGTTATCACAAACAGTTAGATAGTCCATCTAACTAATTAGGTGAGTCTGCATGGAACCCACTTGTAGATGGAAGTACTACTATTTGGAAACAATGTGTTTGACTAGGCTTTTGGAGAACATTCATGCTCATTGTCATATATCACATCACCTACAAGAACATTGTTGGCATCAATATCTTCGATGACATCCTTGCATCATATTCATTTTCTTAATTTTACCTTAACCTCAAAGTTGCAAACCATGGTGGATAACATGGGGCCAAAAACCTGCAAATGGAATCAATGGTTGTCTCCCTATTTAGTGCTCATCTCATATGTTTTCTTCTTCACCAGATAACACATATGCTAAACCTCCATATTCTGAGTTGTGTATCCTTTTTGTGTACCCTAGTATTTGCTTTGGTATTTCATTGTAGCTTACTACATTCTTGTTCTCCCTTCTCCATTTTATTCATGTTTGAGACTTGTTGGAAGCAAAATTTTAGTTCATAACCATGACCCTCTTGTTTGATTCCATCATGATTTTGGGTTCTTTTTTTATCATTGGAATCGTCTGCATACTCTAGCTTTAGAGTTGTTATTGTCTCTTCCTTTAACCATGGCATGTTTGTTTCAATTCCTTTGATCATGGTAATCATGGATACTCCTACAATCAAAGTTATCTTTGTGACGTGTTTCTCATGTAGTGGATTTCATGCAATACTTTCTCTTTTGATGTTGTCCTAGATATTTTTGACAACACACCTCGTCAACAATTTCAAGACCATACCATCTTAGAATTGTATTTGGAAAAGCATTAGAGTCCAATGCTTCTATTGTTGGGAGGAATGATGAGGATTAACATAGAATTTAAACATTAGGATTTCCTATATTAATTAAGCTTCCAAGACCTCAAGTTCACGGTTTCAAGAACATCCATTCAAGGTGAAGAATTTTTTTTCTTATTTTTCTTCTTATTATTCCTCCTCATTGTATTCTTCTTGTTCTAAAAAACCTTATTTATTTGATAGAAAAACATTTGTACTTATTGTAATAGGAGAGGACATCTAAAATTTGAAACTTTAGGAAGTAAAATAATCTAATTGTAAAATCTCAAGGTGAGGAACCACAACATGTTCCCATTGAGGTTATAGAATAATATAAGGTATATGATGAGTTCAAGGGTAATTAAATAATGTCATATTTATTTCTCATCATTTATCTAAAGGTGACCATGATAATTTTTTCATCACATGAGCTCACCTCATAATTTCTCAGTTAATGAAGAACACAAGCTTATACTGAGGGGGGGTGAAAAATATAAGACCACTTTTTCCTTTTCTTCTCAAATCAATATTATGCAGTGTATAGATATTAGTATCAATAGTAGTAACCAAAGCAATGCACAAAACACCACACACAATAGAGACATAGATTTAACATGGATCACCCAATGTGGGCTACCTCCATAGAGAAAATATTTCTTCTAAATATTTCTCAAATGATATCTTGGGAATCCTTCCCAAATTACAATGTTTATGCACCTTGGTCCAAAGGAGATGATGATCCGCTAATCTCAAGTTTGTGGATGTCTTCCACAGGAGAACTCTTTACCCTTCTGTCTGGCTAGTGATCTTCTAGAAGACTCTATCTCTATGTTGCACTGATTGGTGGATATCTCTCCACTTGAAGACTTCTCACTCAGATCTTGTCTTCAATTATCCTGGTTTTGGTATCTCTATCCACTGAGACTCTATCCTCTATACTCTTTCACCTCCAAAGCTTGTCTCAATACTGTACCAAACACATTTCATTCGGTCTAGCACAGTTCTACTCAATCTCTTGCACTAAACACATTATAGTCGGTCTAGTACAATTTTGCTCAATAGGTTCACTTAGAACCTGCTCAAATATGCTCAACAGGTTCACCCAAAAAACTTTCTAAATCTACTCAACAAGTTCACACAAAACCTGTCTAAATCTGCTCAACAGGTTCACACAAAACCTTTCTAAATCTGCTCAACAAATCCTCTCTAGGACTTACTCAAATCTACTCAATAAGTTCTCTCTTGGACTTGCTCAAATCTGCTCAATAAGTCATCTCTTGGACTTGCTCAAATCTGCTCAATAAGTCCTCTCTTGGACTTGCTCAAATCTTCTCAATAAGTCCTCTCTTGGACTTGCTCAAATCTGCTCAATAAGTCCTCTCTTGGACTTGCTCAAATTTGCTCAAGCAAGCTTTCATAAAATCTTAACTCAAAACAGTCCACAAGCCTTCTCAAAGACTTGTCTCAAATTTTCTTAACAAGCTTACACAGAACTTGTTCAATCTCATAGAATCATAAAGAGAATTGTTAGAGACTCAATATGTTCTAAGCTCAAAGTACAATCAATATCTCAATTCAATATCATAGAAGCATAAAGAGAATTGTTAGAGACTCTATATGTTCTATACTCAAATCCCAATCTCAACTTAATAGAAGCATAAAGAGAATTTTTAGAGACTTAATATGTCCTATTCTTAAATCTCAATCTCAACTCAAATCAATCTCATAGAAGCATAAAGAGAATTGTTAGAGACTCTATATGTTCTATAATCAAATCCCAATATCAACTCAATAGAAGCATAAAGAGAATTGTTAGAGACTCAATATGTCCTATTCTTCAATCTCAATCTCAACTCAAATTAGAATATAGAATAGTTTTTTTTATGGAACTTGAACAACCATTTCACACATCCACTTGACTAGGCTTAACCAACTCAACTCAACCAATCACATCAAGCAACAACCCTTTCTCACAAACCCTAGTTCAAGCATGTATCAACCAACTCAAAATGTTTCCAACAATACTTTATCTCAAGTCTTACATAACAATGATACTCATGTTCTTTTCTAGATCATGTTCAAGTTCATTTCATCATCAATGCGCTTCAAAAACAATGCTAATGAAGCAAGGTTTAAAATACAACTCACAAATCAGAAAACCTTGAAGCATTCAACCAACCATATTCACAAAGGAAACTTCAATTAATCCTTTTCACTCCAATGATATTTTAGAAATCAACCACCACAAACAATCAATAGGAGAATGTGCCCATACCTTTTTGATGCCAATAAGTTGTTCACAAAATCTGCCACACTTAATCACAACTTTCCTTTTCAATATTAATAAGGGTTAGTGGTATTTTAAATAATCACAATAAAAGCATAACTTAATTTACACCCTTTTCACTCCAACTTCATATCCACCAAAGTCTATTTTAATAGAAAACCCTTATTAAAAATAACCCACAATAAATCTCTAAAAATCACTTTAACAACAACTCCTTATTTCTCCTAAAATCAATTCTCCATTTCCATCAAAATAAAACATAAATCAAATATGATTTTGCAATAATAATCACAGCCCTAATGATAAAATTTAATCCCCATTAAATACCTTATAACTCCAAACTTTAGGGCTAATAAAATTATTAAAGGAAAAAACGTAAATACCTCTCAAGGGGAATCGAACCCCTGTCCATTACACACCACGAGCGTCTTAGCCGTGGCTAATATTCCAACCGAGCCAAAGTGCTTTTTGGAAAATCAAAGGCCAAAAAGACCTTTAATTTTCCTCTACTTGCCACAAAGGACAAAGCACCAAAGCACTTCCCACACGCTGTCGTCAAGGAGATTCGATCCCTGATATTTGTGTTGCCCACAGTCTTAGCAAAATTGATATGCTAATGCGCCATGCCTCATACCACATTTGAGATTTCCAAATCACTGCACTTTCTTCGTTGCTTTCATTTCAACAATTTGCACGAGCTCTTTCGAATTCCAAGGCAATTAACACACGAGAGCAAGGATGATTATTTGGTTTAATTGCCACCCCTTTATATAGTGTTTAATAACACTTTGAAGATGTTGATGAAAATATTAAAATTGTATTTGCATGATGACATCAACGAGAAACTTTCCATTTAAATTTGAATTTAAATTTTAAATAATTAAAATTTAAACCAAACATTAAAACTCAAATAACTCCATCACTGGGGCACCTTTTTCAACGAAACGAAAGCCCAATGTGGGTTTTAATAAAAACCCAGATCAAATTTGTTGTCCATGGTTTTAAATAAAACCTTTAATTTTCCTTGACTTGGTTTTCACAAAAACCCTTCATAGATCCTTTTGACATTTATTGCTCTATTGACATCAATGACAACATTTCAGCTTAGGAACTCAAAATGTCCAAAATTTAATTATATCATTGAAAATGGATTGTAGAAAAACCTAATTGTGTGATCCATAGTTGATAATTTATATATGCCACTAGAACTACATCCTTACCTTTACTCACTTGGATATAAGTATAATGGTTCCACGTCACAAATCACACATACTTGCATAGTTTCCATTGCTCTTGACCCAAATTTTGTGGATCGAGTTACCTACGATGTGACTCCAATGGACTGTTGTGGCTTACTCCTTGGTAAACTCTATAAATACAATAGGAAGGCTTCGTATTATTCTTATCACAATACCTACACATTGCATCATGAGCATAATATATTTCTCATCCTCCACAACAAAAATAGTTACACTTTTTCTACACATCAATCAACCATAAAATATTGTTCTAATCTTTAGTAGGCCATACTATCAAGACACAACATTGATAGTTGTACCACATACCCACAAAGAGGATATCACTACTTCACCTTCTACACCTTTTCCTATTCTTCCTATTCAAGGAATTGATTTATCGTCTTCTACAACTAAATCCATTTTGGAAGAGCACACACATCTAGAACTTGTAGCTTTCTTCATACTAGAAGGTTTCAATTTTGTAGAAGACTTAATAACAATAGCAACGGACCATGGATCCTTGTTGGCTTCCTCCTCATTACCAATTTGGCAACAAAATTTTTACCAAGCATTGTACTAGAAAAATGATACCTCTTGGTATCCTTGACATCATCAGTACTCCTATCAACCCAATACTTGATTCCAAAATCTATCCAGCACGTGGGATATGCCACCACTAGACGTTTGATACTTTTTCTTATATTTTAAAATTATTAGAGTCCAATGATTCTATCATGGGAGGAATTAAGAGGTAATAATATGATGTAATATGTACTACCTCACATGACGTATGTAGTATTATTAGTTTTAGGATTATTTACAATATTTTATTCATGTACATGTGAGCTTTATTTTCTCACATTTATTTCTAGAGTCACTAGGATTGTTAGCTATAGTTTCTATGATAGTCCAAGTTGTTCATTCTAAGTTTGGTCTGTTAAATATTAATTTAGTATCTTATCCTATAGTTTATATTTGTGCATAAATCTGTTGTTAGTTGTAACTAAAGGCATATTTAAGTGCCTATTTAAACTTTAGTGTGAGAAATAAAAGATTGACCACTATTAATCCACATCATTTTTTGTAGTTATGTTTGGTCCCATATACCCTCTTGCTAGCCCCTCATGAGATTCCTTCAACATTTCATTTATTTCCTCATCCATCACACATATATGCAACACTTAATTAGGTTTGATTTTGAATAGCAATCCAATTATCAATTACAAAGGTGCTAGTTTTACAATTATCTTCTTCTTCCCAACTATTGTCATCCTATGGCAACTTCCCTATTGATAAGTATTCATCCACATACTTATACCATGATGATATCATAGTGATTGAAATCAAATGTGCATCCAAAAAATAGTTCGACACTCCTTTTGGAGGCTTTCCCAATTTAATTTATGATAATTGCTCTACTATTATATGCTTCTTCCCACATCTAACTACCACTTGAAATAAAAATTCTTACAACATGATGAGCTACTTTTTAACTTATCTACGAAGGCTTGTTTATTAAATACAACCATGCCTAATGATCTACATAGAAAGAAAAAGGATTGGCAAGTATGTAATTCCTAAACCTTTCCATCATATACAGTATTTCCAAAGCTTCCCTCTTTTTAGTGTTGCAATTCTTCTCTACACAAGACAATAATTGACTAGAGATATTTATGGGATGATCCAACCTATATTTTCCTTCTTATGCCAATCCACATCCAATGATAAATATGGTTACATCAACATAGATGTGAAACTCTTCCTCCCAATATGGAAACTCCAAAATGGGTGTACAAACCAACTTTTCCATGAGATCCTCAAAGGCATTTTGATGTTCCTTTATCCATAAAAAATAAATATTCTTACACGTCAATACATATAGAGGGTATGAGACTAATGCAAAAAAAAAATGAAGTTTCAATAATACCCAACATGTCCCAAAAAGGATTTCAATAAACTCGTGTCATATGGCTCCTCCATGCTTATCATGACTTATATTTTGTCAAGATCAGTATTTAAACCCTATTTACACACAACATGTCCAAGAAACCTCCCATATGACACTATTAATTTGCACTTTTTTGGGTTCAAGGAAAGTATTGCTTTCATACACAATATCATGCATTTCTCTAATGCCAAAATGCCTTCATTAGGTTTATGTTTATTTTTATCCTTTGATCATGAATTCTTGGACTCATCAGAAGTTGTCAGTTCTTAATTTATGGATTTATTATTAAATTTAGTCACATGCTTATGTTGACCTTCCTTTAATTTCAATTGGTATTTCTCCTAAATATGGTTCACCTTTGCTATTTGTATCCACCCGCATTCCAACAATGCATCATAGACTAGTTTTTACATAGCAATCATCATAAAATTAATGATGAACATTTGATTAGCAATATTTACTTTTTGTGCAGTTAGTACCCCATTCATCTTTATGCCATATAGTCTAAACTTGGGATACCATAAAAATGGTGCTCCCAAGTCTCTCCATGTCTTTTTAGGCAAAACATTTATGCTTGAGCCCCTTCTAATGATTACTTGAGTCAACTTGTGATTCAACAACTTGATATGAATCAATGTTGATTCCTTCCCAACATCTATCATCAATACTATAAGGTTATTGTATTAACCCTTCCTTATTCATACTACTTCTAGTTAGCATTGTGGCTCATCCACTCTTCTTTTCCACATCACTTATTTTTCTATCGCATATAGTTTTGGTAGTGTGCCTAGTGAGTTGACTGTGTTCACTTCAATACTTGTATTTAGTACTTAAAAATCCAATTGATTTGTTACTACGTCCTCCCATTCAATCATGATGGGTTTCTTCAATCTCTTATGTTGGATAAGTCTCTTATAAATGGTCTTCTTTATTTCTTCTTCAATTTGAATGTGTTGCCTTCCATAACTCCTTTTCTCTAGTGGGGGTCCAGTTACTATTCTTTTTTAAGAGTCTATTCTTGTGTTACTACTAGCATGTATTATCCTTATTTTGTTGGTCTTGTGAAGTTTTATCAATGTTAATAAGATTGATATTTTGGAAGTTGATTCTACTCGCTTTCTTCAAGAAATTTACCTCCTTGTGATTGTATGGTCCACACCATCAACACATCATTGCATTGTTATTTTTCCTACCTTCTTCTATTGGGCCATTCTGGAAATTGCATGTGAAGTGTTCCCACTCATGAAATATTTGGCATTGCATGATTTTCCTCCTATCAAAATCATACTACAATAAACCCTCTCCTCCTATGGATCAATTTCCTTGTTGTGCTTTTTTTCTTCCTTGGAAGTTATTCATGTATCTTCCACTTTTTGCTCTTTGTACATTCTATGAAGTAGTTAATTTTTGTACCTTGATATTCTTCTATACTATAAATATTTTGTGTCTTACACTTTTGATATTGAATGGCAAATTATCAACAACATACCCCATAACTTCACAGATATTGTAGAATGCTTTCTTTAAACAATGAATATTAGTGTGTCCTTATTTGGAATTATAAAACCATATCCTTTTTCTTCTCTCCTTTGCATCATTAATTATGCATTCGAGATCATTTCTCATGTATTGTACTTCCATGCTTAATTCATCTTGATAACTTTCTAAATTATCATCTTGATCAAAGATTGTGATTCCTTCAACTGTTATGGTTATCTTCATTTCACTTTCCAAATTTAATGTATTTTCAAATGCTTCTTATAGGTATTTTGTGGAACTAAATTTATTTTCTTCTTGAACTATGGTAGCAATCCATCTAGGAACCATTGTTTTTGTAGCCCATCTACTAGTTTCACTTTCATTTTATCAATAAGTTCCTTCAATCGATAATTGTATGACTTGATGTTCTCATATTTATTTTTCTTTATTGAGTATATATCTCTAATTATCTTTATGCCATATTGAAGCAATCTAAATTCTTTACTAAATTTAGTCTTAAACTCATCCCATGTTATGAAGGATTATCCTTGGTTTAGGTGTTAATTTATTGTTATTCCATGCAATGTGGCCAAAAATAAGCATAGCCATGATCCTTTATCATCTACACCATTGGATATCCATATTATTTTACATGTTCTAATATGGAATTCTAGGACCTCCTTCCCATCATCCAAAAACTTGAGAAATTGTTTTTTGCATACAACTATAACAATATTATCCATCAGTGGTTGTTTGTCCTCACTTGATGGTCGTTCATTTACAAACAATCTTTTGGTCCTACATTTTTCTACCATAGTCCATGATCTCCCCTAGGCATGCATGAGTATTAAATCTATACTCTCAATCACACTCTCTTATAGTCACCTTTATGCTATATTCCTATTATTTGCACCACTAGATTCTCTCCCCTACACTTGTGTTGGTGTCACTAGTCACTTTGCCTTGTCTTACATATTCTCCATGTTTACACCTTCACAAATTGTGTGAACATTCTACTTCATTTAAACCTTTTTTCTTGCTACATATCTAATTGAACTTATTCTATTGTTCGAAACAACACTTTCCACCTCTCATATTCCTTATCCAAAATATCCTCCAATTGAGGATTCCAAACTTGTTCAACTTCTAGTACTTGTATCTCTTCACTAGTAAGCTCTATTAGTATTCTTTATTTGTGTAGTATTTCACCAACAACATGCAACTTACAAATTTTTCGCATGCTTGTTGTTTTGTAATGAATTCTATGTATTGGTTTATTCACCACACTTCTACATCCATATCTCCTACATACTCATAGTAGGTTATTTGTCATTCTCCTCTCCAAGCTTCACATGGTGTTGGTTCAAACCTCAAATGGAAATGATGCCAAATATAACATGGTGGTGGTAATCCACTCTTGGAGAAATAACTTAGATTAAAAGATCATTTTTTAAGCATGTAATGATGAGGTTGTATGGCTTGCATCACATCCTTGCTTCTAACCACTTTACTCTCATATTTATATGACCAAATATAGAATAGAATGGCCTACCCTTTTCTAGATGGTTGATACTATGTATACAACTTACCTTTAGTTTTGAAAACCTAGGAAATTGATTGTACAACCTAGAAACTTCCCCTTACAACTTGATAAATGATTTGTATAACTTAGAACTAGGCTAAATGGCCTAACAATTACCTAGTACAAAAAAACTAGAAAATAATACAAAAAATAGATAAAATCTAATCTATTATAGCAATCATCATTAGTATTACATGAAAATAACACACAACAGCAATAGCAGATGATGAATGAGGATGGAAAAATATTGCATTAATGATATCCTATACAGTGAAATGCTTATGACATCTTCTAAAAACATAGTATCTAAGCTTGGACAAAACATATTTGATGCACACAATCCCTCTTAGCATACAAATGTAAGCATATCTCCTCTATGGGTTGTATGTCCCATTTATCTCTTCTTGTACTTCTCATTTGTGTGTGTTTATACCCCTTTCAAATAAATGAGGGGGTCCTATTTAAACTTAGGGATGATAGTTATAAACAACTACCACCCCTAACACCTCATCTCCTAACTATAGAATAAACAAGTGTTAACTTATTTTGTATTATTTACTTCATACATATCTCCACCTTAGTCATTAGTACATGCATTATTCCAATGTACAATTTTTATCCAAAATTACAAAACTTGTTATATGTGTATTTGACATCCATGCATATTTTATTTCTAACTTACTTATTTCTTAACTTGAGGATGTATGTTAAAACTAGTGCCTACACATGCCTTATCACCAAGGGTTTCTCTCAACAAGAGGGAGTGTACCATTCTATTACTTTTGCACCTTGTTGGAGAACATGACATTATTTGGTACCTTGCAAGTATCTTGTAAATACTTTATAAATATTTGGTGTCTAGGAGTCTTGTAAATATTTAACATGTAGTAAACATTTGATGTTTGTATTTATTGGGAGTCAATAAATATAGTTCTCCTTTGAGAAAAATTGAAGAGTTATATATCCTAGGAAGCTTGAGGAGATGAATATAAATTTGAATATAAAATGTTAAGAGCCTTTTTGTAAAGGTTATTTGTAGGAGCAGCATATGAGGTTGTTTGTAATAGGAAATTGCAGTGCATATTCTTGTATTGTAATACTTTGTAATCTTGTCATCTTTGTGAATATAGTGTGTTCATTTTACTTTGAGTCATGGGTTGATTATATGTGAATTGTGTTCTATTATACTATGATAAATATTTAACCTTTGTGTCCAAATTTGATTGATGAATATAGCACATTTTCTAATAGTGGTATCAGAGCTACAATTAGCTATCTAAGGGAAGAGAGCAATGATTAGCAAGCCAAGGGAAGAGAGTTATGGTTATTGAGCCAATGGAAGTGGGGTACAGTTGGTGAATCAAGGGAAGAAGATCTATGTTAAACCTATGAGAGTTTTTTATGTGAGTTCACTTTTTGTTTGAGTCATCTTGTTATTCAGACCAGCAAGCCTAGAGCAAGGTGGAGTAAGAGTGTAGGGATATATTCAGGAAGTGATATGGTCTTGTGTGAAGAAGTAAGAAACATGCTACTATTTGGACATTAGATTCTTATAGTTGGTCCAAATTTTCTTAACCAACCTAAGAGAATGTTGTGTTTAGTCCCTATCCTTTATTTTAGAATTGATGTCAAAGTCTCATTCTCCAAAGCCTATTTATGACCTATAGAGGAGAACATTAGTCTCCTACCCATTTCATAATATAACCAGAGTAATGTGAGAATTTTTTAGTGTGATTTTCAAAGGAAGTCATCTATTGCATGAGAAACTACTATTGAAGACTATTAGTCCGAATACCTGAGATTAGCTACTATGATCGAAGGATATTCAAAACTAAAATATGTTTAATATTAGAATAAACACAACTAAATGGACCAAAGCTAGAAGGAACAATCAAAGGGTACATCCATAATGAATAACATGTCAGTAATAAAAACACACAAGTTTAAGAGAAGTGGAGCTTTTTTATAAAGTTTGGATGGAAACTTGGATTTAAGCACACACAAAGGTACACTAATTTTATTGCCTCAAATTTAATTTAAAAATCACACAATGGATGCATGATATTTAAAATATATTTGATGGAAAGGGGTATGTTATAAAACAAATAGAGAAATATTTTTAAAGAATAAGAATTAAAGAATGAAAATGAACTATGTTTAAAGATTCATTGACATTATAAGAATAGATATTGAACGAGGAAATTATTTAAAGTGAAATATTTGAGAAGAAATTTAAAATAGTAAAAGAAAATATTGAACGAGGAAATTCGATTTGTCCAAAGAAGTTATTGTTGCCTTAGTATATAAAATTGAATAATATTTGATAATAAGAAAGGTTTTTAACAAAATACAAGGTAGAAAGAAAGAAATAAAAAGGACAAATTATTGAAAGGGAATATTGGCTTGCACTTTGAGAAGGAAAATTTATTCAAATATTTTTTCAAATATTAAAGTTCATTTATTTTACTAAGTGCAATTTATTTGCAAAAGATATTTCTAAAAGAAAATTTTGAAAGGTACATTGTTGAAGGAACGTTTTTAGAGTAGAGACATCGAAGGCAAGTTCAAATACAAGGACAAATATTTGAGCAAGCTCCATAAGGTATGAAATGTTCTTTTTCTTAGCTTGTATTCTCCAAAGGTCATTGGAACATTAAAAGGAACTTAATTAGGGAGTCAAAAAAAATTCTACTTGACTAAAATAATTTTAAGTTTTCATCATCTAAGAAAATTATAGAAGAAATTAGATAAATAAAAAATGAACATTTAAGGGATTTTACATTTATTTAAAGGATTGAAAATAAAATGAAATAAATTTCTTATAAGGAATCCTAATTATGTCTTCATCAAAAATTCTTCTCACAAAGTCTCATTTATTCAAAGAACCAAATTTCATTAGAAGAGGGACTCAAAAAAAGAAAATTTTATCACAAAGAAGAACATGATCAATTGGGACAAACCACCACATTCATTGAACAAAAAATGGGAAATCAAATTTAGAACAAAAATATGAAATGACACATAATATAGAAAGAGGATAATTATTGGTACATTGATTCAGGAGCAAGTAATCACATGATTGACAATATACATTGGTTTGATTCTCTTCAAGTAAAACAAAATATACCTATCAAAATTGCAGATGATAAAATCTATCAATTCTAGGGAGGAGGCAATGTTTTGCTCAACCTACCCTTTCTAAAATTTACACTAGAAATATATTTGTGTGCCTAGATTATCCAATAATGTGATATCAATGTCACCGTTATTGGATAAGGGTAGAACAATTGAATTTAGGGTTGTCAATGAAAGTAAAAATTATTTCATTAAAATACAAAGAGAGTTTGAAGCCTATGGTTTTTTAAAAAAATAACATATTTTCTCTAGATATGATAACACTCTCTCATAAACAATTAAATTAGCTACTACCATGAGAGAAATATCAATCACAAGTGCAATATCAAAGAAGTCAAAATCATCAAAGAAACATTATTGAACACATGGATCTCATGGTTAAGGAAATAAATCAAGATTGTATGGTAGCAAAAGATAGCTCAAAACAATACCTCAAAGAAATGGAAAATACATTATAGATGGCTCTATCCACACTTGATGACCTACAAGAACAATGTCAAAAATAAAAAATGGTAAATAAATTGAAAAATATACTCATGATTAAAATGAAAACTATGACACATATTATCCTTATTAGAAGATAGATATGAGTTGTGATCTTAAGCCCAAAATGGTTGATGTAAGTTGACACTAGTGATTTAAGGACCATAGATGCATACAATAACCCTTGATGAAGGAAATATGCAAATTGTGATGCAAGTAGTGATCCTTCATAGAAAATAGACACTAATGGTTTGAACATTGCTCTTAAAAAGGTTGATACAAAAAGTGGATGTGAATAAAACAATTTTTATTTTGATTATGCATAAAATGTTTGTGAGATAGTCAATACTTGTGATGGTCATATTGATGTTAAAAAGGATATCTCTAGATATATTTCTTCATATAATTATCATTTGAGGCTTTCTAAGTTTGATAGTGACATTTTCAAATGTGTTCATGAGAATGCTTATATAGAAAATTTAGCTTTGATTGTGTAGAGTGTGTTGGTCAATATGTAGGCCAAATTATTAGATTTTATGGAAAGAATGTTGTTAATGATTTGAAATATTGAAATAGTGACAAGAATAATGATGATATAAGTCATTCAAAATTTATAAGTTGTGACAACTATTCTAGTAATGATTTATTGCATTCAAATTAGGATAATGATGAATTTGAAAGACACGCAAAATAAATTGGTACTAAATAGTGATATAATGAAATAGGGCAAGGAACGAAGGAACTTATATCTCAATATAAATACCTTAGATTTATAGGACAAGTTGATGAGAGCGATTTTGTGATAAGGGACACTAATATCAATTTTGTAACAAGGAATGTTGAGTTAGATAATAGCAAGACAATATTTATTAAAAAGGAATAGTTGTAATACACATGGGCATAAAACAAAGAAATGTTGGAACATCCATTGTTGTAAAATTTATGGAGAAAATAATGATTCTAAAAAATTTTCAATATAAAGTTAAGAAAAACAACAAAATATATATGAACTATAGATGGATAAATATGACAGAATGAAATAGAATAGTAAAATTGTTTAAGTGTTTCTACAAAAAGAAAAAGATCTTGTTAAGTATAGGTTCATCCATAAATGATGCTTTGTATCAAATGGGCCCTACAATGTTTATACTTGCAAATAAAATAATATTTAGATATACTAGAAATAAAGAACATGATAGTTTATCAATTGATTTAGGAATTAAGTTCAAGATAGAATCAAAAAGGCAAGAGCTAGAGTTAGAGTTAGAGAGCCAGAACCAAAGTCAGATATTGACATCATACCAAATAATATAATATGGGGGAGTGTTTGAAAATATTACATTATTTGGTACCTTGCAAGTATCTTGTAAATACTTTATAAATATTTGGTGTCTAGGAGTCTTGTAAATATTTGGCATTTAGTAATCATTAGATGTTTGTATTTATTAGGGATTCAATAAATATATTTCTCCTATGAGAAATATGAAGAGTCATATCTCCCAAGAATTTTGAGGAGATGAAGATATAGTTGAAGATGAAATGTCAAGAGCCTTTTTGTAAAGGCTATTTGTAGGAGAAGCATATGAGGTTGCTAATAATAAGAAATTAAAATGCATATTCTTGTACTACAATACTTTGTAAAGTTGTCATATTTTTTAATATAGTGTGTTAATTTTACTTTGAGTCAATGAGAATTATTTAACCTTTGGGTCCCCAAATTTGATTGATGTATATAACACATTTACTAAAACACCTTTGGCCAGGATGGACTCCATTAGAATTATTCTCTCCATTGTTACCTCTTATGGATGGAAGGTACATAAGATGGGAAGGTGCATAATTTGGATGTGAAGAATGCCTTTCTATATGATAAACCTCAAGATAAAATATACATGTAGCATCCATCTAATTTTGAGCTAGAGGAACCTAGTCCACTGATATGTCACTTGACTAGATCTTTGTATGGTCTTAAGAAGGCTCCTTGAACTTGGTATAAGAAGATTCATTTTTTTTTAAGAATTGTTGATTTCAACAATGTGAGAATGAACAAGATGTTTACATTAAACATTAATATGAGGAAACCTTATTCATTGTGTTGTATATTGATGATCTCCTCATTATTGGTATTTCCACTACTCTAATTTAGTATATGAAGCCATGAAATTGTTCCATATTTGAGATGATATATTTGGGGCTTTTGCACTATGTTTTGGGTATCTAAAATGATTATACAAAATTTGGAATTACTATTTCCTAGCTCAAGTATGCTTTGGATCTTCTTTAGTAGTTAAATATGGAGGAATGCAATATTGCTTAGGCACTCTTTGCCTTAATTTTAAAACTTTGGGCTGATTGTACCACACCTTTAGTTTATGCCACCCTATATTAGTCTCTTATGGAGGAATTTTCTATCTCACTTACACTAGATCGAATATAGCCTTTGTCATTAGCTATTTTTCTAGGTACATATAGGTGAAAGATCAAAATTCATGCACCAATAAAGCAATAATGAACACATGCACATAATCGAAACATGACGATAAAAACAATAAGAATGAATTGGGTCTTTTTATTAATGATAACTTATCTTTATGAAAACCATATTATAATCATGTCCTCTTGAGGGATTTCATAAGTGTGATACAATCAATATAAATAGGAGGTTTTTTAAATCCCCTCTAGATCATCCTGGTACACTAGAATGGTATTATTGCTAAAGCAAACCATTTGAAGGTGAGTTTTCCATGGTTATCATGAGGAGAGTGATGTGAATTTGGTGCTCCTTTATCATATGTTGGTCCTATTATTTGCACCCAAATAAAGTACAAGCATATCAGTAGCATATGAAGAGCCCACCAGGGTTGGGCTCATAGTAAATATAAGAATGCTTTAAACGAAAGATAATCAAATTCATAAATTAAAAGTAAACCTAATGCAAAAATAAAAAAATAATTATTCTATGCTAAAATGGAAAGAAAAAATAGAAAATCAGGTCTTTGTCTAAGATCATATTAAGTCAATATGACCTTATCTGTGGACTATCTCGGGTCGAGATGGCTGCTATTCTAGGACTATGTCTTTTCGATACTAGGTTCAGGTGACGTTTGAGATACCTTGAGTGTGTTGTCAATGGATTATTGCACTTGGAAAGTGATTTGATGGATAATATTAGATCTAAATCATAGATGTTCGATTATACATAAGATAGGAGTGTAACTTTCAATACCTTATAGCAATCCAATATCATGGTCTTAGCATTAGGCTTGGAGGATAAAAAATGGTAGCACTTCATTACACAAAAGCTTGAACTTTGTATCTAATAGAAACTTTCTAAAAGAAATCAGGGGTCCAAATTGAGGGGGTGAGTGCCAATTTATAGACTTCTTGAGTGGAAGCTAATAATGATAAAAGCACCCTATATGAAAAAGCAGAGAGGCACAATCAATTTTTAGAAAAGCTAGGAGCAGGATATGGCGATAGCAACATCGATCTCGATAGCTCTTGAGACAACAGGCAGGATTTCCTAGGCCCTCGTAGGGGGTCAACTAGAACAAGGAGAAATTCCCCCCTCGAACAAAGCTTCCAAGGTGGACGATCCTAAGGGCTCAGACCCTGATCCTGGTGGGTTGGAAAGCCTGAACTGTGATTGCTCATGGAAAACTATAAGGGTTTTGTTCCCCCCTCCTGATCAACAACCGTCATCCATAGAATTGGGTTCCTAAATCATACCTTGAGAAGGTTACAGGTATTTCAAATCCCATATCCTTTGGGGCTAAAACCCATCCCCCACTGATCACCTCCAATGAAAATATGGTTATCCCAAAATCAATAATGGCAAAAAATTTGTCTATTGAATCCCTTTACCTTGTGGGGAAATTTATAGGGGATAGACTCGATATGGAGTCCATAAGAAAATGGTTTGGGTAAAAATGGTGAATATTAGGAAGATTTTAGTTGGTGGCCCTATCTAGAGGGTTTTTTTTATCCAACTAAACAACCAGAATGACTATGCCCACATACTCATAGGAGGGTTGTGGTTTTATGGCAAAAAAAGACTTGTTCTTAAAAAAATAGGGGGAAGACTTTAACCCTTGAACTCAAGACATCAACTTAGCACCCATATGGGTTCACCTCATTGATATTCCCATCCAGTTCTATCATGAAGACATCCTCCACAGGATTGGGAGATACATTAGGGATCTTGTTGTCATTGACCCTACAACGAAGGCCAGAACCCACATGGCTCATGCCAAAATCTATGTCAATGCCAACCTGACCTCCTAGATTCCCACTCACTTAAACCTTATATATGGATCCTTCAAGTGGTTCCAAGAAATCAAGTATGAGAACAAGCTAGCATTTTACATCGAATGCCCATCTCTCAAACCCCAGAAAGAGGCACCAAGGTCCAAGCTTCCCTCCTAGAAATAGAACACCCAAATGAGAATACACAATGAAATACCCAAATTCTCTATCGAAAATAGGCGAGAGAAAGAATTCAAAGGGAAGAAAATGGCTATCTAGGAGCCGATCCTAAATCATCCTTATGCAGACTCATACCAGGTATGCTCCATGTTTGCTTTTCCTAATAGGTTCACACCTTTACCTATCTCCAATGATGAAGTCATTTTCCCTAAATCTAACCATCCTCCCCCACCCCCCCTCTCACTCTCACCCCTCCCCCTCCATATTCATACCATCCTTCCCCCCCTGATCACACCCTCATCCCCAACCAAACCCTCATATGTATCCCTAGCTACAAATACTTCCCTTGGAGGGGTTGATACCCCCTCTCCCTCCATGGATGAATCCTTGTCCCCATCCAAATCCATTGCTAAATCCCTGAAGGAAGCTGCTAGTCCCACCCACCCTAGAGCGGACCTCAGTCCCATCATCACTAGAAGCAAAAAAGGCCCTGTTGACATAGGATGCGAAAATAAAAGAGGTATACCTACCACATCCGATCAAATAAAAAATGACACTAAAAACCAAGTCACCAATGGTGTGTAGTCAACCTTGTTCCCAAAACTTTTCAACCAGTCTAAGGATGAATTCAAAAATACTAAACCTCCCCCCCTACTGAGCAAGGGAGGTAAGAAACCTGCCAAAGTTTCCAGATGAAGATCCTCTCTTGGAATATTAAAGGTCTCAACAACATGATCAAACAGAGATTAGTTCAAACCATCAAGAAGGACTTAAAACCTACCATTCTCATTTTGCAAGAAACAAAAATCGATGCTTCTAATACCAATAACATCTCTCAATAAGTATGGAAGAATTTTCAATGGGCCTCCTCCCCTATCGAAGGATCATCTGGAGACCTCTTGTATCTCTGGGACCCAGATAAATTTGAGGGTATGGTAATATCTTCTTCTGACATAATGTTGAACTTTGTTTTCTATTGCAAGGAAAATCAGTTTACCTGGGTCTTATCCAACATTTATGCCCCAAATAATCCTCTTAAAAGATGTGCACTCTGGAGATCCCTGTCTCATATGAAGGATGCCTTCTCCACCCTCCTTTGGATGTTGGAAGGTGATTTAAATTCCCCTCTCTATCCCTCGAATAAGAAAGGTGGCATATCTACTCCTTCCAAAAGCAACCAAGATTTCCAAAACTTTGTCATGGAGAATGAACTTATGGACATTTATATTAAAGGCTTCTAGTTCACATGGAGCAACAAAAGAGTGGATCCCAAGCATATTCAAGTCAAGCTGAATAGATTTTTCCTATCCCAATAGGCTATTCCTATATTTGGAGATACCTCTCTCATATCTCTTCCCAAAATTAGCTTTGACCATTGCCCCCTTCTCCTAGAATCTAATAGAGCCCCTTCTTTCAAAACTCCTTTCATACTCGAGAACATGTGGATCTAGCACGCTGACCTTAGGCAGAGGATATTTGAGTGGTGGGGGCTCCCTTACCCTAGATCTGTTATTTCTTGAGTGTCTCATAAACTGAAGGTAATCAAGGAGAACATCAAAATTTGGAACAAGGAAGTGTTCGGGAAAATTTTTGAGAGCAAAGAGAAAATTTTGGGTAAGCTCAAAATCTTAGAGCAACAAATTCAACATGACCCATGGACCCTTCAATTGAGGTAAGATGAGTGGCAATTCCTGTCAGAATACCACAACGTCCTAGCCAAATAAGAGACCTACTAGCATCAAAAATCTCATGACCTATGGTTAAAATATGGTGATGCCAACACGAAGTTATTTCATGCCTCTACTCTACAAAATCAAAGCACCAACAAGATCAAAGAGCTCACTCTATCTGATGGCACAATCTTATGAGATATCTTCAAAATTAGAGATGAAGCCTCATCCTGCTTCAGCAACATGATGGGAACCATTCCCCCTGAACATCTTGAAGCCCAGGAGGCCCTCTTGTAGCACATTCCCCCTCTAGTTACTCCTAAGATGAACTCCTCCCTTATCCAACCCCTTAGCAAAAAAGAAATCAAGCTTGCTATGTTCTCCATGCAATCTAAAAAATACCCCTAGTCATATGGGTTCCCACCCCATTTCTATCAAACTTTATGGGATATCCTGGAGGAAGATATCTATAATGCCATCATGGAACTCCAACAAACCAATATCATTCCCAGAGTGATGAACTCCACTTTCATTGCCTTGGTTCCCAAAACCCCTCAATGAAAATCCATGATGGAATTCATACCAATCAACTTATGCAACATCATCTATAAGATTCTAACCAAATATTTGGCATTAAGTCTTTAGAATATCCTTTCCATGATCATAGATCACTATCAAGAAAGTTTAGTGGAAGGTAGATCCATCATCAATAGCATCATCTCTTTTCATGAAATGATCCACTCAACCATGTGCAACAAAAAGGTGGCCATATTCTTGAAGCTGGACATTAGCAACGCTTTTGATAGGGTTAATAGGGATTTCCTTCTAAAATTCCTCTCCTGGTTTGGGTTCCACAAGGAATGGATCAACCTCATCAAAGGTTGTATTACCTCATCATGGTTATTGGTGTTATTTAATGGATATACTACAGGTTATTTCCCTAGCTCTAAAGGCCTGAGATAGGGAGATCCTCTATCCCCCTTCCTCTTAATCATTCTTGTTGAATTCCTAGGGAGAGCCTTCAAAGCTACTTGTGTTTCAAGAATTGTCTTTGGGATCAAATCTTCTTCTAATTCCCCTCCCTTGTCCCATCAACAATTTATAGATGATACTATCATTGCTACCCTAGCCTCTATCCTTAAAGCTAAGTCTATCAAGTCCACCCGTGATACCTATGCTTTAGCAACCGGGTAGAAAATCAACTACCTAAAAAGCAAGTGTTATTTCCTCAAAACCCTTGGTAGTAGACAACTCAAAATTACTTGTATCCTTCAATGCAACATTACTGATCTACCCACCTCTTACTTGGGTCTTCCCTTGTTCACCAAAATCCCAAAAGAATCCATATGGGATAATATCATCGAAAGGATCAGATGCAAACTCATAGGGTGGAAGGGTTATATTTTGTCTTAGGTAGCCAAAACAACCCTCACTATGGCCATTCTCTAGAGCATCCCTGCCTATTTCATGTCAGTGTTCAAAGCTCCTACTTCTGTGCACTCCAAGATTAAGTAGATTCAAAAGAATTTTTTGTGGTCAAGGCCAAAGGAAAAGAAGAAATTTCACTTAGTCAACTAGTACAAAGTTTGCCAACCTAAATCCCAAAGTGGCCTCAGCCTAAGAATATTAGCCAACATGAATCTCGCCCTCCTTGCCAAGCAGGTATGGAAAATATTCATCAACTACAAAGTAGAGTGGGTTTTCATTGTTCAAGCCAAATACCTCCAATGCATGTCCCTATTAGAGGACCATATCCCCACTAATGGATCTACTTTCTGGTAGTTTGTGATTCAGGCTAGATCTCTCATTGTCAAAGGCACTCGATGGCAGCTAGGTAGTGGTTCAAAAATCAGCTTTTGGGATGATATTTGGCTGAAAGATAAACCTCTTGTGGAAATACCTGAGGTCTCCATTCTCAGACCTATCTATGAAAGAATGTGGGGTAGCAAAGTAGTGGACTACATTGACAACCAATACAAATGGAAAACCATTCCCACTGCCAATGAAAGTGGTCAAGTTCTCAGAGCTGGGAATTTCTTATCCCGTTTTCCCAGAACCACTATCATCCCAACCATAGCCACCCCAGACTACCCCATATGGAAATGAAATGATAGTGGGGATTTCTCCGTCAGGTTAGCCTACTCTTTCTTGCTCAGCTCCCAGGTTTTCCCTATTCCCTTCATATTGGTGTGGGTCAAGTATCTCATTCCCAAGATAGGTTTCTTCTCTTGGGTTGTCATCCAAAACAAAGCCCTCACTACCGATAATCCATGAAAAGAGGTATCCTTGTCTCGAACATATGTCACCTATGAATTTCCAGCTAATAATTGATCAATCACCCTTTTATGGACTGTGATTTTACTAAAGAAGGATTGAGCCACTTGCTGACTACTTTTTAGATCCAATGGGCCCGTTCGGAATCCCTTATAGACCTTTTTGTTCAATGGCCTATCCCGTTCAAAAATCCTAGAGTATATTTCCTATGGAAGGTTTGCCTCCACCATTTCCTATGGAAAATATAGCTAAAAAGGAACCACATAATTTTTTCCACATTTTTGAATGACCCTGTGTCCACAGCTTCCAAAGCTATCACTTACACTGTTGAAAATTCCCAACTTCTCCCATGCTCAAATCTACTTATTTGCAGCTTTGAAGCTAATATTCTCTAGTCCTTGAACATCTGCATCCCTTCCAATTTGCCCCCTCCCATACCCCATCCCAGAAAGAATGCTTGTTAAAGACCTCCCCTAGAAGGTTGGTTGAATCTCAACTTCGATGTCACATCCAAAGGGAACCCAAGTTTAGCAGGTGTAGTCAGGGTTATCAGGAACTATAAAGGTAAATTTATCTTAGCCTTCTCTGAGAACTTGGATCACCAAACCAACAATGTGGCTAAAGTGTGGGTGTTATGGCATAACATGCATCTCATCAAAGATTGTATAAATAACCTCCAAGTTGAAGGGGATTCCCTCAACATCATCAGATACATCAACAACAATAAAATCTTGCCATGGAACATCCGATCCTTGATCCAAGAAACCAAAAACCTCATTGGTTAACAAAAGCAAGTTGTAGCTACCCACGTGTACCACAAATTCAATAGGCTTGCTAACAGTATCACCAACCTGGGTACCACCCAACCAACTATATATGTTTGGTGCAGCTCATTACCGCCAAGTGTCATCCACATAATAGCCACAAATTGGCCAAGGCAGGCCAGGTGCCTCTAATTTTTTTCCATCCTAATCTATGATTTATCTAATTAAAGTTTTGCAGGTCTCATGGTGTGTTGTTCCCTAGGTGTTATCTCCATTTTGTGTGCCCCATCTCCATCAAATGATTGGCCACCTACCTAGACCCTCTAATGATGATGCTCAATATCAGATGCTCATTTTAAACTTCACCAGTTTCCAAAGATCTTTGCGCAGTCTTGACTATGAGTGTTCCCTTGCCTCTCTACCAAATATTTTGCCAAGCTTAACTATCATCGAGTCCCTTTGGTGTTTCAACTCCACCTATGTGTATATTGGTTCATGGACCCTCATCAATCCCCAGTCACCTTCCCCTTTCCACCACCTTCCCACCTATTTTCATCCCACGACTAACGGCATGACCGATGGCTTATCTTATGCCTATTTAATATTGGGGTGAGTCACCATGTATACCTACGTACTTCATCTTCATCACCCCAGCCACTACCCTAGCTCCCTTGTTGCCTTCCATCAGCCCTCTGTTACCAAAACCATGGCTTTCCTTGAGCCGAGCAATCTGTAACTTGATGCCTTTTCAACCTCCTTTTTGCAAGGTTGTGGCTTTATCCCTTTTCTATCAAAATTCAAGGGTGTTGACGCCGACATCATGGCTGACTTTGTGAGAACCTGGTCGAACGGCCATGTTACCATTTGACACATCCATTTTAAAATTACTCATGATCTGATCACCAAGGTGTCTAGCCTTCCTCTCTCAGGGTTCCTGGTCCAACGTGACAAACTCAATTGGGACCAGAAGCTTTAAGGCTTCCTAAATTACCAAGATTTCAAGTTGATAGGAGTTGCCTTAGATCATGAATCCCTCCCCTCCCCATGGTACATCATAATTGTCCCATTGTTGTAGTATTTGTCCTATGATGACCCTTCCAAAACACTCTCAAGCTTTCATATTGCTTTGGTTAACCACCTTCAAGGATATAGGCCTATTAACATCCCTACCTTTCTTCATTGGTCCATTCGACTCTATGTGCTCAGTGCCCGCAATAAACACTCAGGTCCCATCAGGGGTTGTTTGCAGTCCTTTTCCACCATGTATCCACCTCCATCCCACCACTCATTTTAGCCAACCCTATCCAATCTAACCCCCCCCCCTCCCCCACTCGCAGCCCTACCCATTTCCTATCTAGCAAACCTCTAGTAAGCGAGGAAGCCCCTAAATTCCATACTCCTACTTCCAAAAATGGGACTTCGTTTGCTGCTACTCTCTCCAAATATCTTGCAACAAGTAGTAGAAAACTAGTGTTAGCTAAGTGCAAAGTCAAAGCTATGGAAAACTCCACCCAGTTCATAATATCTTCTAGAGGAAAGAAGGTTATGGTGGAATTGAGATAGAATTCCCCTGTCCACATCTTTGAGGACATCAACGGGAATTCAATTCCTGGCTCTGTGATTTCCAACAAAATTTCTAGAATGTTTCTCAAAATCTTCATTGCCACCTTTGAGAGTGCCAATTCAACCATGAAATAGTACCTCCAACAGAGCACAACCAACACCCAGGAGGATTCCCTAGAATCTGAGGCCCTCTAGGCTAGCTTTTGCATCCAAGAATCGACTTCTAGGGGTTTTGTAGCCTTTCAGGTTTTTTAGGGTTTCTTCCTTTCTTTGTCTATTTTTTTTTTGTTAATAAGATGGCCCCTATGGGGTTCTAGTTATGTTGGTTTTTATATTTTAGTTTCTATGGTCTTTCGCCTTTGCATGGGTACTTTTGCTTTGGTAATAGTACTACCATCCTCTGCGTGGGAATTTTGAATATATCCTCCCCTGCGTGGGAATTTTTAGTTGCAATTTTGTCTGTCCTCCCCAATATGGGATTATCCAATAGTAATGTCTCTCTATCCATCAAGGTTTTATGTACATCTAGGATTGGGACCCAGTCAAAACCCGCATAATAGAACCACCAAATTACCAAAAAAAAGAAAAATGAGAGAGGCAATATGTATTAGAAATAGTAGATGCTTATCTCTGAAATCTCATGTGATTGATATTTGCTTGTATTTTTCTAATTTTGACCATGTGGGGTGCTCAAAATCGGTGTAATATCATGCACGGGGTTAACTAGGAGTTTCAGCTACCAGTTATACCCCGTTTAATTTTTTAATTTGATTTTTTGCGGTCATCTTGGGTCAAGATGATCCCAATACAATGGTCATCTTAGGTCAATATGGCTATACTTTTCATGGGGAAAAGTTCCCAAAAGTGGTAAAAAGTATTTTTTTGGCCTTTTAGGCTATCCTATATGGGTTATGTGGTCTAAAAGGATTTGTTTTAGGTAGTCTCCTCAAAATGACATGTTTTAGGTGTCTATAGATGCCCCTTTTTGGGATGCTTTGTATGAAGACACAATGCAAAGCAAAAACATATAACCTAAAATGGTCAATCTGATGGTTAATAATATTCATTAGCAAATCAATGTAAGATACCCCAATCATAGAAAGAGCATGCACTTTTGAATTATTGCTTCCAACTCATTGATGTATTTGATTGTAGTAAACTTTTTAGCCACCAGTAGACATTATGAGTCCACAGTCGATGGCTTTGAGTATACTAAATTTTTGGTAGCCTTTCAGTCATGGGATGATAGGCTTTAGTCAACAATCAATGATTTTAGGGCTACCAAATAGGTAAATTAGATGCCTATTTTGTTTTATTTAAAATTTTTTTTTCTTGTTGTTTACCCCAAGCAAGAAGGGTGTATGATTTATTTGGCAATGATTCTTGAATGAACACAATTTGTATTTTTGAGTGTTTGATTATTGAATTGATTTTGAAATTTGTAATTATTATGATTGCGCCCTCAAGCGACGATTCGATGGAGAAGATGAAAAATGATGAAAGCGATGAGTTGCTTGACTAGAATGAGATGATGAGCTTGGGTACTCCAGGCAACATTGACATTTTTGAGACCTCATCAGCTCTGGGTAACTTTATATGGACTGGTTTTTTATCTTGTAAATTTTTTTATTTTTTTAATGAGTGGCCTTATAGTATTTTACTAATCCTACCGAATTGCATGGATAACCAATTGTTGCAACTGCTAGGTGACTAGAGTAAATCACTAGATACAAGGTTCACTCAAGCCTTTTGAATTGATTTGACCAAAGGGGTTAGGTGCCTTTGGAGCCTTTTGAATTAATGTGATGATGAGTGTCCTTATGGTAATCTACTTATCCTATCGGATTGCATGGATAACCAGTCACTGCAACCGCCAAGTGATTAGATTATATCACTAGATACAAGGTTCACTTAAGGATCGTTGATAGTGAATCAAATTGATGAATGTAGAAAAGTAAATGTAATCAAATGTATTGTGTCTGTGTCAAGGTCTGTGAATGCAAGGTAAAGTGTGAAACCTTTAAAAAAAGGATGCAACCTTTTGAACTTGGTAGATGATTTGTTGATTGATGTTAATGCAAGGTAAAGGGTGCAACCTTTGACAAAAGGTTGCAACCTTTTGAACCTGGTAGTTTATGTGTAGATTGATTGAATGCGAGGCAAAGGGTGCAATATTTGACAAAAGGACGTAACCTTTTGAACCTGGTAGTTGAGTTTTTGGTTGATGATTATGTAAATAAATTATGATTGAATTAAATTATATTATTGGTGGGGAAGGTGCGCTACCTTGATTATCCCAAGTTGGTTGATTGCTTGTTTGATTGGGGGAAGGTGTGATACCTTGAACACCCCTAGTTTTCATTGGGTTCATTTGATTGAATGTTTAGATTTGATTGATTGATGTGATTGATTGGCAGGGAAGGTGTGATACCTTGAATACTCCAAAGTTTCTTGATGATTGTTTGATGTGATTGACGAGGAAGGTGTGAGGCCTTGAACCCTCCCCCTAGTTGGTGTTGATGATGTGATATGATGATGCATGTATGTATGTATAGACATTGTAGATATGTATGTGATGCACTATTGAAATTATGATACAGAATTAAAAAAATTTATATTTATATTTTTTAAACATAATGAATGCATCTAAGATGTAAAAACAACCTAAACATGGGCACCACAGAATGTATAAATGTCATCATTCAAAAGTTTAACATTTTCACAAATCTCATACATTTAAAGGTGAACTGTATGGAATAAAATGTAATATGCCAAAATGTAAATGATATATGGGAAACAGTAAGATATCACAAGGGAAAAACAAGGCTTTTAGGAGACTCAAACACCCTAGTTGACTAGTCAAAATTTGTATACATGACTCTAAAAAATAAAAATCTACTAGGAAGATCCAAATATTTAATATCCTTGTGTGTGCATAGTGAAGTTCATTAATATGACAGACCATGTGTAAGACTACTCCACTACCAAGCCAACATCTATAGCCCATTTTTGGTGATGGAGATCACCCCTATGGTCATCATTACCCTGATTCTATATGTGGTTGGACTTAACTACTTGGCAATACAAGCCACCAAAAGCTAGCTCATCCGCAAGTT
This sequence comes from Wollemia nobilis, assembly GCA_028583015.1. Lineage (NCBI taxonomy): Eukaryota > Viridiplantae > Streptophyta > Pinopsida > Araucariales > Araucariaceae > Wollemia > Wollemia nobilis. The sequence goes on from JAQPPZ010003510.1 coordinate 1,641,828, forward strand.
GACATTGGTCTATACAAAAGAAGGTCGCTAATGTGATAGACATATCACCATGTGTAAGGCTACTCTATTTCCATGCCAACATCTATAGCCCATTGTTGGTTATGGATATTGCCCTATGTTTGTAAAAAACTAAGAATTCTAGGGATTCAAGCTCTTTACCCTCTTTTTTTCTTTTAATTTCTTTCTCTATATTTTTGTGAGATACTTGCTTATGTTTGTGATAGAGCAAGGAATTTTTTTGGGGGGGATACTTGCTCGTTTTGTGGAAGACCAAGGGATTTTTATTGCTTAGGGTAGGGGGAGCTTATCCCTTTTTCAATTCTCAATATTATAGACCATGTGCATAATGGAATGAGCAGGGGAAACCTTTCGCTTAAGGGGAAAGGACTACATTGTAGTGTCAACTTTCCTTGTTCAAGTCATATTTAAAATTGTGTTTATGTGTTGGAATTTTGAGATGTCAAGATAAAATCACAATAAGACCCTACCTTCAAAAATCAAGATAGTTTTCTACAAAATCTAGAAAGAAAACTAGGAATGGTTGAATGATCGAAAGACCCTATTGAGCACCCTATAACAACTTACTGGGTGAGGAAAAAAACACAAACACCTAGGACGAAGAATGTGGAAGGAAATGATTTATTTGATGTGTGTGTTTTCCTAATGACCTTTTTGAAAACTAAGAGGTGTGTGTAAAATAATCAGTGGTCATATGAACATCGTTGTTTATGGTCATACAGTATCTACCCTATCTTACGAGGACCCCTTAATAACCAAAATATCATAAGGAAAAGTGTAAATGATGACAAGATAAAAGTGTTTGATTAAGAGAAATGATAGTCATACAGGCATGGTGCCATGTGTAGCATGCAATAACAACACAGTCTAATGCAAGGACAATAAAATAATATTTCTAATGTAACTAGACAACCAATGCAATGATATGCAATGCATGATGGGGTGAAATGCAATGTTTTTTTATTTTTTATTTTGTATTATTTTTGTTGTTTTTGTTATTTTTGTTGTTTATTTTTTTATGGGGAAGGTGTGATACCTTAAACATCCCCAAAGTATTTTGTTACTGGTGAGTGTGGGGAAGGTACGATACCTTGAGAATATCCAAATTATTTGATTGTTAGTGATGTGGATGATGGGGGAGGTGTGATAGCTTGAGCATACCTATGCTAGTTCTGGTGGATGTTGAGGTTCTAATGAGATGAGGTGAGCGGACCATCTATGGGAAAGGTCCCACTGTTGATAAGATCTTGGACCATATTTTAAAATGTGAATCAATCATTTATGTCATGACCCTTTTGCCTGTGATAGAGGCAATAATGATTTTCTTGATATGGCTTGAATTTAGGTCTTTTAGGGTCTATAGGGTGTATTTCAGGTAGACCAATTATTTTTCATCCTACAACTTTTGAAAGATGATCGACATGGGCTTGGATAGATGGTTCCAAGTATGAGGCTAGCATTTTGAATGAGGTGGACAAGGTAGACTAGGAATGGGGATGCCCCCCTGTCAATTAGATCTTGGATCACCTTTTTAAATGCATAGAAATTGTTGATGTTGTGGCCCGCTAGCCGATGATAAAGGCAAAAGTGATCTTCCCTATATGACCTATGTTTAGGTCTATTGGGACTTCTTGGTCTTATTTTTGGTAATGTAATCACTTGTGCTTCATAAATATTTTGAAATATGGTTGAATAAGGCTTCGAAAGTGGTGTTTGGTCATGATGGGACCTTGTAGTATGTTTGGTGTGGTTGTTTGGTTGTGATTTATTATGATATTGTAGTAGAGGTAGTGTAACCTGGGATGTGGTTTGCTAAGGTGGCTATTGAAAATGTTGTGGGTGTTGATGAGGTTGATGATGACTCAACTTTAGCTCAATGTTCATGAGTTGATTTAGGATTTGTTGTAGGTCATTGTTTTGGTGACTCAATTGTATCTCAATGTTGGCTAACCAAGCCAAGATATGTTGTAGACCAGGTGGAGGTGGTTGCTGGTATTGTTGAGTGAGGGGAGGTTGGTCGTAGGTCTTAGAATTTGAGGGTAGTTGGATGGATGTTGATGAAATTTGGTGGTGACTGGTAGGTGGCGAATGTGGATTGGGTGTAGGTAATAGGAGACAATTAAGCAAATGTGGATGGAAATTCCTTAATATATGAGAAAATGTGGATGTTTCATTATGATTTTGTCTAATGGGTATGTCCACATGCTCATGTTTTTTATTTAGCTCGAAGTGTTTAGCTATGGTATCTTGATTATATCCATTTTGGTGTAGTGTGTACACATGTTCTTGATTATGTGGCAATGTCAGTTGATATGTAGTATGTGTGACTAGATTCGATGGTGGTAGCACTTGTGGCATGGATGGAATTTTGAATGGAGCTACAGGTTGTGTAGATTGATTTGGAGATATTTGGTTCTCTATCACAATGTTAATAATTCCAACAAAACCTTGATTTGATGGAGCTACATGAACTTGATTAACCTACTTAGGTTGTTCTAGTTGATTGGTAGGTGTTGTGTTTGTTTCACACAAAGGTAAAGGGTCTTGGAAGACTCATATGTTCTAGTTATTTGGGGCAAGAGGATTGTTGATCTGAATCTCTTGCCTCTTGATTATATCTTGTACTATATTTTTAAAGGAGTAACATGACTCGATGTCATGACCCCTTTATTGATGGTAAGCACAATACTGATCCTCCCTATAATACTTTGGTTTAGGCCAATTCAGATCTATTGGATGGATATCATGGAGATTGATTATGTGTGCCTCACATAATCGATTAAAAATAAATGTTAATGATTCTGGAAAAGGAGTGTATTTTCCTTGTGGTTGATGTTTTTGACGTTGTTTTTAATTCTATTATAAATGGTATTGGGTTGGTGGAGTCTGAGATTGGTAATTAGGCTATGATAGTGTGGCTTGGTTTGAGGATCCATGGATACTCAAAACAACTTGATTTACTAGATATGTCTTCTATTGTGTATTACCTCCTTTAGCATTCTTATTTATCCATTCATTTTTATGGAGCTTAATGTCACCTTCCTAGACCTTAATGTTCTCAATGACCTTAGCCTAGGCTAGGGCCTCCTCAAAGGTTTGATACTGTTGTAGTTGTAACATAAGTGAGATTTGCTTCAAACTACTTCTAGTTAATAATCTAGTAAGCTCTATTATAGGCAATGTGAAAGTTAGATATGTTATTACTGCTCTCCATCGGTTGTCATAGTCCATGATTAGCTCATCTTCGAATTGTCTAAGATTATAAAAGTCAGTCAATGTTTCTTTTTTCTTGATTCTAAATGAAAAGTGTTCTAAGATTTCATTTGTAGGTTGTTCAAAGGAATAGATGCTATGTCATGGTAGATGATTATACCATTCTAAAGTAGACCCTAGAAGAGTTATTAGGAATGTTCTTAACATGAGGGCATCATCATCTTGAATATGAAAGCATAAATTCATGAAATGAGTGACATGCTCTTGAGCGTCTTCCTCTCCTTTGAATTTATCTAATTTTGGCATTTCAAAGTGTTCGAGGTATGGAGGTGATGGAACAAATGAGTGCAATGGTTGGTTGTGAAGGAACATATGGGTGCAATGATTGGTTGTGAATTTGGTGCAAAGTAGTTTTTTCGTAACCTAAGCTTGATGCTTACTTCTCTTAATGTGATCTATCGGCAACTTATACGCTTCTAGTGAAATTATTTTGTGTGCTCACCTTTGTCCTTGAGGAGGTGAAAGCGATGGGTTTTGATGTGTATGTGGTGGTGGTTGAATGTTTTCAATACACATATCACCATCAGGATATATCTCAATCTATTCCTGGTACTCTAACTATGGTTCCTCATAGGGGTCATACTCCTCTGGATAAGTGTATGGTCTATTTTTTTAGGAAATTGGTGCCTTTGAGGATGTATGGGTGGTTTATTTGGTCACGCATGAGGCGAATGATTTTGGTTTGGCCATGGTAGAAAGGTTTGATATTGCACAGGGCACCTTATGCATTGTTGTAGCCTATGGGTACTAGATGTAGGTACCATTTCATGCAATGCCTTTTGTAATTACTCTTTTTGTACCCTTTATTGATGCAACCTTTGTAGGTGTGATTATTTTTTATCCACCTATTACTAATTTAATTGTTGGTGGTCTAATTGTAGTTGATCCAACTATTATTATCGATTAATATTTGGCCTAGGTGCTTGATGAGTGTGGTTTATTTTCTCAAACATATGGGTCTATTTACCCTTGTATTTGTAATATGGATGGGCTTATCTTGTCTCTCATCCCTAGTAGGATCTACAACCTAATTTTTGTGATCCCTAAAGGTTTCATTGACCTGGTATTCTGGTTTGAAAATGAGCTTTGTGTAATCAAGAGGTACATAGGTGCAACGTTCTAGAATTAATGGTCTCTCTTGAAATATATTGGGGTAATTTGGGTCACCCTCATCTATAACAAATGCATGAGCTAAGATGGGTTGTTTACGAGAACAATAGTTAACATGTGTATCCTCTTGGTCATGTTCTTGATTTATAGATAGATGCTCAGTTGGGGAATCCTGGTAGCAGTCATATTGATATGGTATGTACTCTCATGCTACTTCTAATGGGTTTCTAGGATGAGTCGAGATGCAAATGCACGACACTACCCTACTAGGTCCCTTAGTGGATGGATGATTCTTTTTATAGAAATCAAGAAAAGTGTCTAGATCAAAATATTCTAATTTCTAATCATACTTAGGACCTATGGGTGCTTCTTGAATAGGAATTTCCTGAAGATCATATTACCTATATGATAGATTCAAGTTACGACATGTGCCATGGTGCTAGTAAAGAATGGCAAAGTCCTCTGGACTAAATTGAAGATGTTCCATTTCTCCTTGTGGATATTCAGTAACACTGGCTCTTGATTTTTTTTTTTTTTTTGGTGGTGGCCACAAGGGGTAAACAGACTGTGACCACGAGGGAACCATTACATAACATATCCGCAACATGTGAGGCGAGAGATTTGAACCTGGGCCTCTCAGCAACTAAAGAGGTTTAACTACCCACTTGCTCTCCAAATCCTCTACATGGGCGGATTACACTGGCTCTTGATTGAGTTTGACTATGTGTTACCATTTTCTAAGCTATGCAAACAATAAATAAACAAAAAAGCAAGAAAAAATATATATGTTTTGATTTTTATGATTTTTTTATTTTGTTTGTTTTTTATTTTTTTTGTGTTTTTTGTTTTCACAACTCTATTCCTATGATAATTAAAAGGTAAATGAAGTGAAAAAACTATGAAAGGTATTTTATGCATATTTCTCTATCGAGATATGTAACACAAACGGTAAAAAGTGGCTTCCTAGGATGTAGGTTATGGTTTTTGGGTATCCTAAGGAAATAATTTACCTCTCAAAAGAGGTTGTATTGTCTAAGTCCTTGGTATCTATTGAAATGTGACTTTCCCTTCACACTTGGTCATACTTGAAAAATAGCAATAGCTACATTCCACTTATTATTGAGCCATGTGGTTAAGGGGTGTCTAATCCTAACCTACCTGGGACACACCCAAGATAAGGGGAATTTTCGGTGATGAATTCTGAAAAGCCATTCACTGGGGCTGTTATGGTTTGTAAAGGGGCCAATACGTTATGGGATATGAATACCCACGTCGCGTGATTATTGTCAATTGTTGGTGATGAAATCCAACTAGCTAACGTTATATTGCCTCATGAGTGTGAGGATTCATTTTTAAAATTTTGAAAAAATAAAACAGATAGAATACAAATTATCTTTCACTAAATAAAAAAAAAATGTACATTTAATATTCACAAAATTCTATATGGTATTCAGCCTTTGAGCAGGCAACAAGGTAGGTAAACCAGAAAAATGCAGACAAAGACTATCTCATACTAATACGGCTATAAATAGAGACCATCTCGATTTGAGACGGTCGCAGTCAAGGACTATCTCGACGTAATATGATCACAAAAAAAGACCATATCAACTAATACGGCTACTATCTGACTATTTAAAACCAAATAAATATATGCAAATGCTTTGAATCTATCTTTTTCTACTTTCTTTTTTAGAAACAAAAAAGAGAGAGATAGCATAATTTACCATGAAAGCCTACGCAAAATATTTGTCACTTTGTTACTATTTTTGCTCTTGATTCAAGTCCATATCGACCTAATATGACTACAATAAAGGGTTCATCTCGACCTAATATGGTTATGACTGTGTACCTAAAATAATAGAATTTTATTAGTAATCAATCAAAAATCTAAAAAGGGGATTGACGTCCCATAGTGATCACCATCTAAAAGATCAAAAATCATGCACCAATAAAGCAATACTGAACACATGCACATAATTGAAACATGATGATAAAAACAATAAGAATGAATCAGGTCCTTTTTATTAATGATAACTTATCTCTATCAAAACACATTACAATCACATCCCCTTGAGGTATTTTATAAGTATGATATAATGAATACAAATAGGAGGGTTTTTAATCCCCTATGAATCATCCTGGTACACTGGAATGGTCTTCTTGCTAATACAAACCATTTAGAGGTAGGTTTTCCATGATTGCTACGAGAATAGTAATGTGAATTTGGAACTCCTTTGTTGTCTGTTGGTCCTGTTATTTGCACACAAAGAAAGCACAAGCGGATTAGTAGCATATGAAGAGCCCACCAGGGTTGGACCTATATTAAAGATAAGAATGCTTTAAAATAATCAATGTCTATTTTTTTTGCAACAAAGAACTAATCCATACATGAGGAAAGCACATAGACTTTCAGGAAATCAAATATGAAATTCTTCTCTATCCATTGTAGTAAGCTTCTCAACTTTTGAGAACTAATTTTTTGCAACAAAAACGTAGACAGTAGCAAACAAATACATGCAAATCTCTAGATCTCTAAAAATAAATAAAATTCACTAGTTATCCTTCAATCTAGTGGAAATGATATCTATGTTGAGTCCTAGTATCCACAAGTTTTCCTACAACCCTATGGAAATACTCTAGCCAAAAATAATAACTTTAAAATTTCTAAAAATAAAATCTCCCTATCTCCTCTCAATATCTCTTGTGGCTCTCTCTATCTCCTATCAATATCCCTTGTGATCTAATACCACTATTATATTTTTATGCTAGATACATAATTAGAAATCAACCACAAGATGTAAAATGAGCATGCAATATTAAATATATGATAATGACAATATACTAAGCATGTAAAACTCATAAATTTTGTAACTATTCATAAAATTGCCATTAATGAAGGCTCACAAAAATTGTGCAATGATATAAAATTGAGGTCTCATACTCTCCATATTTCTTACATGCTTTACATTGTATCTAGCATATCATCTACTACTCCTCTATATTATGTTATCTACCTTCTCATATATCTTATTTATAAAAGGCCTATATAATGAGATGTGACTCTTGGTCTTCCACCTACCTATGACTCTTCATCTTCCTATTCTATGGACTCATGTACACATGGACAACATGCACCTTTACATTATAAAGTACTTTGCGCATTCTAACAATACTTGTGCATGTATTACATTGCATAAAGTAAATACTCAAACTCTAATATAAGACACACTCCTAATCTAAATTTGTACCCAAGGTGGTACATTAGCATGTACCAAATAATATAATATATTCCAACATGCCTGACAAATTTTGAAAGCGAGAGATCAATATAATTACTGATAATCAAAAGTAATAAGAAGCTTATAAAATGAAGGAAAGAAAAGTCTCGACAAGCATGACAATGAGGGAACTAAAGAATATTCCTCTCAAATAACTCTAACGTAAGAAATTTTGTAGTATTCAACTAAGGATAGTGACAAAAAGTTCTAACTAGTCTACAGGAGTGCATTATATTTTGAAAAGGACTTAGGACACACAAATTATTTTAAAGTTATCACCAACATCTTGGACCAACCAAAATATGTAGAACTAGAGTAGGGATATGTGAATTGAGTTAATGTGCCCTTACCTAGAAAGAACAAGGACAACCTACCAAATATGATTTCAATTAAGTAATTCAAAGGTTCATTTAAGATAAAGCATGGTTATGGAAGTCCCATATCTGAAAACTAATATGGCCAAGGATACTTCATTAAATTTTTAGGATCTATAGAAGAGGTAGATGAAATTTCCAGAACCATCTGAAATAATTTTTGAGGGAAAATATCCCTATTGTATCTATAAATAGTAGTTGTTTAGACTACAAAAGGATCAACAAGTTTACATTTGTAATCTTTTGTAAACTTATTTGTAATCTTTTGTAAACTTTCCTGTTATTTCTTTCTATAGAGCAGTTAGCTCCTAAGCAGCTTGTGGATAAATCGAACCCCTGCTTCTTGCACAATCCTTGTAAAAATTATTTGCATATATATATGGAGGCCTACATCAATTTTTTGACTAGCCATTTGTGTCTATCATGCTAACCCATTTCTATATGTATGTATATGTTTATAGTTTTTACCTAAATATTGGGTTTTATTTGCATGTTGGGGAGGCCTACATCAATTTTCTAGGTAGCCATTTATGGTTTCCATGTTCCAACCCATCTCTTTATTCACATATGTGTTGGTAACTCTCATATAGGATTATATGTCTCAAGTATAGGAAGTGTTCACCATTAGAGCATAGTGTTCATACCTATTGTGCAAGAAGATATTAGCGGATCTTTGGCACATCGTCACTCTGATACCTTAGGTTTTCATTTTGTTGAGTTGTTTTTATTTTTCATCTCTTGCATCCCTTTCCCCTAGGTTCAAGTGTGCCTAAATATCACATCATAACAAGGATTTGGCCTTGTAAAAAACTCGTGAAGGTCCCTTATTGAGCTAAATTCCATGCTCTCGATAAAGGACCCCTCTGTGTCACTCTATATGAGGTGCATTTGTTCTAACTAGGACAATCAGAGGACAATAGGTATTTCTATCATTTTTTTAATTTCCATCAACACTTTATTATTAATTATTCTCTTTAAATTTTTTATATTATTCATAGTGAGACTTATCATCTACACATTTGTCTTGCACTCAAGGATCTGACATGCAAGGAATAACCTCCAAAGTATTTTCTTCTTTATGTTACCCTAAAAACCCTAAAATATAAGGATGCTCCTCCATAGCAATTACCTTCTAATGAAGCCCTTAAAAACTTAAATTTCTATGGATATCCTCCATACTCATTTCTTTATTATGTTGATCTTGAAACCCTAAAGTGCAAGAGATAACCTCTATACTACTTTCATTTCTATTGCAAGGAGAGGATTTTATACTACTTGAAAAAAATGAAAAGAATCTACCTAGAATAAACTTGACCATTTTTCCCTTTTTATTATAAACTTTTCCTCCACTTATTTCTTTACACTTTTAATTCCTTTAAAATTTGAACTTGTATATTGTACATCCTCATCTCTTCTATTATTTTTTGTTTCTTCTAACAATTGATCTAGGTGAACTATGGTAGACTTTATAATCTATTGTTGCAATTAGGTTTTTTTACCTCCTTTTTTGAGTGAAATATCATTGATCTAATCTAGATTCTACTACAGTGTGATTTCCTTGCTTCATCTTAAATTTTATCTCATAAAAAAAATATTTTGGTCACTTTCTTCATCATTTTTATTTTGTAATCTCTTACCATGTGTCCACTCTAATGACAATTGTGGCATTGGAATGTAATATTTTCATAATCTAATTGTTGATCCCATTCCCTTGATTCAAATTAAATTTTAATGCATTGTGGCAAAGGTTTTGATATATCCATAGCAACACATATTTAGGTATATAACGCATTTTTACTTCTTAGTAATTGGTCTCTCATAGATGAACTCCCCTAGGTATTTCCAATATTCTTCAAAATGTCCTTAGTAATAAGTTTATGGAAGTCTGAAAAGCATAACCCATGCCAAAATATTTTTAATAGTTTCTATCTCAATAAAAAATTCTCATTCCATGGTCTTAAATGAAGGGAATCTCTCTTCCTAAACCATGGGCCACCACCTGATATTTTATCCTGAATTCTGAACTAGAAAATATAATAAGTATAAAAACCTCTAGTAAGAAAAGTCAAGGAGAAATTTGAATTAAGTCCCCACTTCCACTTGATCCAATTTTGAATTTCCAAAAACCCTAGCTAGAATCCATGGACTTAAATATTGATAATTTTCTTTCAAGAAACATTATATCATGTATAATCATATCATCCTTGTTAATAACTTATAATGTATCATTTATTTTATGAATCAAACTTACCATATAGTCATCCTTCCTCTTGTCTCCAATTTGGGCATCCAAACTTTCAACTAGAGCATCCCAAATTTCTATTAGGGATTTCAAATATAGATTTCCTTCCATGCTACCTAGATTTTCCTCATATGGATCCTTACTTTTATGAATTTTCCCAAAATTTCAAAGAAATAAAATGTGAGGCTCACTCCTAACTTACACTCAATCCTAGGTTGCACTTTCTCTCATGAAAGGAATTAACAATTGAGATATATATTTTTTATTATTTATGTTTCATTATATTTTCTAATTCAAACATGGGTATTTTTTCTCAATGGGTTTACATAGGTTTTTATGAGGGGTCACGGTCCCCTCATACTGAGTGGGGTTTAAACCTTGGGCCTCTCAAAGAGAAGCCAAAGCCCTCACCACTACAGTAAGCTTACAGTTCAAACATGGGTGTTATGTTGATTCTATGCATTCTTATCTACATTGTGATTTTTTATATTATATCAGAGCATGTGTGAATCTCCATCACTAATCCAAAAATTTTGTTTTCATGGATATTTTATGATATCACTTTATATTAGAGTTATATTCGAGAGCAAGTGAAAATAGAATAGTGAATGACTTTCATTTTCAATATTTGCTAGACCTTTTACAAAAACCCATTTTTTATTTTGTGGCTCAATATTAGGACATTATTTTCCAAATTCTAACTATAAGACTAGAGTTACTCATACATCCAATTTTTGGATTCTAGAGTAGTTTCTAAAAATGAAAAGAATCAACACATTACATAGAAATGCAAAAAATAACTCACAAAAAGCAAGCATATGATATAAGAGAAAGCAAGGGTTATTTTGGACACCAAAATATTTTGCTAAAGGAAAATAGAATACACTCTAACCAATATCAAAATGATTGACATCAATTGGATATTTATACCCAATTATAAGAGGCCTTTAAGTCAAGGTTAAGGAACTGGCCTTTAAGTTTAATAAAAATATATTAGAAAATATTTACCTAAACAAGGTGTATAAGGGCCCAAAGGGCTATACAAAGGATATAATACAAAGTTGGTCATGGCTTCAACTAAAAATTAATAACCACATATTCTAATGTCCCCCCTTAATATAAAATAAGAGATACATAGAGAGACCTTTATTGGCCATATCTCATTAAGGGAAACTCTCCTATGCCAAGACATTTCTACATGCACACAAATGGTACCTTAAGCATGACCTTGGTCAAAATATCTATTATTTTCTCTATTAATAAAAAAATTAATATCATGTATCCCATAAGTATACATCGCACATAGTGAATCCAAATCTCAATGTGATTGTTTTGATAATGGAACACTAGATTATGAACAAGTTGGATGGTGTTGTGATTATCACAATAACAAGTAATAGTATGGGACTAAGTAATTCCCACCTCCTCCAATATCATAAACATACAACAAATTTCGTGGTAGCCTCATTGATAGCACAATATTTAGCTTTCATGGAAGACTAAGAAATAGTGGACTACCACCTAAAATACTAAGAAATAAATTTAGAACCAAAGTAGAAGACAAAATCTATAGTAGAGCAATGTTGATCCAAATCACTAGCCAAATATAAATCTAATAAGCCTATCAAAATTAGAGTTGTACCACTTAAATAATAAATATTCATATGATATGTAACTCTTTGTTGAGCAAGGTGCAACGACAGTATTGTCATTGTTGTCAACACAGTCAGATAGATCGTTTGATGCAGTGGACAGGAGTTCAGAGGTTACTCAAAGTATGTACAGTGATGTTAAATGATAATGAGAATGTTTTTGATGTTTGGGTGAAGTTGTTACAAGTTTTCCAAGAAGATCGAAGTGGCCCATATGCTAAAGATCAAAGAAAAAGCAAAACATCATATCGAGAAAAAGTGTCACGATATCGCGACATGTTGTATTTTTGCGGGCCAAAGGAAAGAGAAAGAGCAAGGAGAAAAAGTTTTGCGATATCACGACATGTTGTATTTTTGTGGGCCAAAGGAAAGAGAAAGAGCAAGGAGAAAAAGTGTCGCAATATCATGACATGTTGCATTTTTGCGATACAAAGCAAAGAGAAAATGCAAGGAGAAAAAGTGTCACGATATCGTGACATGTAGCATTTTCGCGGTCCGATGCAAAGAGAAAGAGCAAGAAGGAAAAATTGTCGCGATATCATGACATGTTGCATTTTTGCGACTCAAAAAGGGTAGGCAGGCAGAGAAACAAAAGTGTCACGATATCGCGACATGTCGCATTTTGTGACTCAAAAAGGGCAGGCAGGCAGAGAAACAAAAGTGTCACGATATCGTGACATGTTGCATTTTCACGACTCAAAAAGGGCAGGTAGGTAGAGAAACAAAAGTGTCATGATATCATGACATGTCGAATTTTCATGACTCAAAAATGGCAGGCAGGCAGAGAAACAAAAGTGTCGCAATATCGCGACATGTCACATTTTTGCCACTCAAAAAGTGGCAAGACCCATAAGGAATCTTTAATGATTTGAAATCATTTAAGATGGTCATTACACATGGAAATAAGTGGATGCATGTCCATGTGGAGAAAATGAACAGTCGTGGAAGTAGAAAATGAACAGTCAAGGAAAGAAGCGGCTGCATGCCCATGTGGAGAAAATAAACAGTTATGGAAAGAAGCGGATGCATGTCCATGTGGAGAAAACGAACAGTCATCGAAGGAGAAAACAAATGCATGCACAAGGGAAAAGAAAATGAACAGTCATCGAAGGAGAAAACAAATGCATGCACAAGGGAAAAGAAAACGAATAGTCATGAAGGAGAAAACGAACAGTCATCGAAGGAGAAAACGAACAGTCATGATCGAGAAAATGAACAGTCATGGTAGGAGAATATGGTGTCAATTATTTGCATGTGACTTGTTTGATGAAATGCCTTCTCAAAATATACAAAAGGAGTTACAACTAGAGTTACAAAGAGAAAGGATTGTTATAAAAGGAGTGTTGCTTGGAGAATTTTTTGAGTGCAAGAGGAGAGCGAGAAGGGTGTGTGTTTTGTGAATTGTGGTAGACATTGGGTAAGCAATAGACCAGTCAGGGTCTTGTAAATGTGAAGGCATTTTTATGTCAATCTTCTAGCTTCAAAATCGAAGTCCAAGTTGGTGCTTGGCATCAGGGTTTGGTGCTCCTTCCAGTTGGTGCTGGTAAATCATGGGTTGGTGCTCCTTTATGTTGGTGCAGATAAATTAGGGTTTGGTGCTCCTTTCTATTGGTGTAGATAAATCAAGGATTGGTGCTCCTTCCAATTGGTGCTGGTAAATTGATTGTAAAGTTGGTGCTTTGTAAAGGCTGGATTTGGATGGGAGTCCAAACAGTCATTTTTAGGAGTAGCCAAATCGGTGAACCTCGGTACATCTTGTGTTGTGTGATGTTCTCTTGTTATACTTGCTTTATCTGGTTTTAAGTTTTCATTGTTTCAGCTTTAAGAGTTGAATATTTAAGTTTAAAAAGAGCTACACTGATTCACCCCCCCTCTCAGTGTCATTGTGAGACTAACACTCTTATGTATCAAAAATCCTCTTGGTCATAGTCTAGTAACTCTTTCAAGGTGCTTGTGAATAGTAGCTAAATATGAATTTAATATTTGATCCAATGTGAATGAGGTAAAGGAGACATTTCATAAGGTATTGATATAGAGTGGCATCCACAATAATTTCATTCAAATTTCTCAAAGCTTCATTCTAGAAGTAAAAGGAGTCTATACGAATCTATAATCCTCCACCCTAAAATGTTGAAGAAGATATTAGGCATAGTTGGGCTATAAGACAGTGATCCTAAATGAAGTTTGATCAATATGAATTCCCAAGAAGTAATGCAAAATCCCTAAAGCTTTTATCTCAAATGTATCATGAAATTGTGACTTTATGTCCTAAATCAAGACAAGTAGTTTTTTGTAATGAGAAGATCATTTATTTAATAAATACCATCATCCATGTCTCCCCATATTTATGTTTTATGTAAATATCATGTTTGACATTATATCACTAAAACCTATAACTAAGAAAGAATGAGTGGATATTCTCATACTAAGCATAGTCTCTGTTTAAAGCTAGGTGGTTTTTGCATGTAAATCTTCTCTTGAAGCTCACCATAAAGGAAGGAACTCTTCACATCAATATGATGCACCTTCCAACCATTGGAATTAATATGGACAAAATTGTTCAAACAAAATACATCTAAGCAACTAGGGTAAATTTATTTAAGTAGTAAATTCTCATATTTTGATATAAACTTTAACAACAAGGTGTGTCTTGTGCACCTCTACCTACCCATTTAAAGTATACTTGGTCCTATAAACCCATTTTAATCTAAAAAAATTCTTTCCTTATAGAAAGTAACAAGTTCCCAAGTCTAATTATTCATCAAATATTTATATTTGGGAGCATCGTATATTCCCATTATTGTTTACTCTTGGATTAGTAATAGATGAGAGGATCTCCAAAACTATCAATCAAGACGGGATCTTGATAGAGATCCTTATAATGTCACCCCTATAAAAGAATGGGTTGAGCACCCTTAAGAAGATTCCAAAGCCACTTGGGTTAGAGACACTTCATGGATGACCAAGACACATCTTGATAAAAAATATTAGAAGTCAAAGCTAAAGCATCTAAACTAAACTCACCACCTACCACAACATCCATCATTTTGATATAGAACTAGAATAGAAATCTCATAATTATTAGAATCCAAGATTGAAGGTGCTATAGATGGTGCTACTTGAGATGGGGTCAAATATATATTTATAATTATATAGTTTTTTTTGGAAGGTGAAGAGGAGGAATATCCAAATAATGCCCATAGGAATCTCTAAATAAGCCACTAGATTAGTCAAAGGAATAAGAGGATCTTTGACTAAGATATTGGGATGAGAACCTAATGGAGTTGATAAAAGGATCTCATAAAAAATATATCTCTCCAAATAATAACCTAACATGTCTAAGGATCATAGAAAATATACCTTAGAGTTATCTAAATACCCCACAAAAATTTATTTGTGACTCTTTAGCACCTCCTTATAAAGATATTTGTCTATGTGAGCCTATATTAAAGACCCAAAGAGGTGAAACTAGGAAAAATTAGGCTTATTACTTTTCAAACTCTCAAGGGGTATCATACTCTAAGCTATTAAATTAGGAAATCTATTGATCATGCATGCTACATAGGCAACATTTTCTCCTCATAATTTGTGCTTCATACTCTTAGCATAAAGCATGCAATGGGCCATTTTCATAATCATATTGTTCTTCCTATTGGTTACATCATTCTACTCTAGAGTATAATAAGCAATACTTTGAAAAGAGATACCATGAAGAGTCAAATAAACTTTAATAATTTCTCATATATTTACCTCCCTTGTTTGTTCTAAGATGCTCGATATTTATTTCTATTTTATTCTCTACTAGTGCCTTGAATTCCTTAAATCTCTCAAAATCCTCATCTTTAGTGTAAATAGTGCACAACCATATATATTGAGAGAAATCAATGAAAAGAAGATAGTGCATGTGACCAAAATGAGATGGTGCACCCATGGGTTCATATACATCATTATGAATGAGCTCCAGAGATCATGTGGTATACCTTATTATTCCTTTTAGAAAAGACTCTTTATGATGCTTCCCCAAAACACATTACTCACATGCACCATTAGGAAGTGAAATATGGGGAATTCTAATATCCCATTGATGATGAATATTATGCATTAGTGACCCATAGCTAAGGTACCCAAGTCTATGATTTTATCATTTACTCTCATCATATATTTATGTCACCATGGCCACATAAATGATATTTTAAGAGAAATGAGTAGGAAGAATTGGTGTCTCACCCAACTTGTACATTTGATATGAATCATCATAATATCCAAAGGCAACTGTCTTGAATCCATCAATATCCTTTATAATCAATTTATTAGACCAAAATTTCACCTATCTAGGTGACGTAATGTATATAAAAAGGATTATACTTGCAACAGGAACATGAAAAATTTTATCAAATGAAGAAGATCCAATACAAACTTGACTATAACCTACTATCTATAAGGAGGATCATCTCCAATGATAATACACTCTCCAAAATGTAGTGTCACATAATCATGGACAAGGCATTTATGCTTGGTCGTGTGTGATATTACCCCTAAATCTATAGTCCACTCATATAATGAAGTGGATGTCCAATATATTGAATGAATAGTTGCATAGGCTTCACCATAATTATTATCCTTATATTGAATATATAAGAGAGCAATATCAACATATCCCCTTTTGTCTAATCCCTTAAGCTTCTTGAAGCATATCGACCAAAACTTTGTTTTATGTCCTAAATTATTGCAAAAATTATAATTTTGCTTCTTGAAGGGATCATTAGCCTTCTAACTTTGCTTAGGATTTTTGTTAGTATCAATATTAATCACTTCTTTTGCATGAGCCTAAATAGTGATAGGATGATTCTTATGTTGTTATCTTTGAGCTTGATGGTGAAATAGGTACTTGAAAACTTCATCAATTTGACGAGGAGGATAATTTAGAAAGTAGATATGAATCATATCAAATACAATAACAACCATCTCATAAGTATTTGAGGTATTATTGAACACAATGTTGAGAAGTCAATATTTTCTTGCCATATTTAGCCTCTTGTTCATGCCTCATCCTCTTTGGGATCTATCTAGCATTCTAGATATAATCTTGCAACTTCTTGAACTAACTTATATACTCATCAACAATATCAAAGGAGTCTAAAATAAAGGTAGCAAGTTATACCCCTAATTTTTTTATTTGTGTAGAATCAACGTATCACACAACACTTAAAATTTATCAAGTAGTTACTTGGGATCTGTAATGTTGCTAACATGGGTGTCATAGATATTTTCAACATGAAGAGCTATCACACCAAGGGTCTCATCCTTCTTATCTCTAAATAAATGATTTCTTTCTTCAAAATTAGTCTAAAAGGACTTCTAATTTATATATTTGAGAAATGCTCTTACTTTAGAGCAAAGCTTCAATCTTGATTTTCCAAGTGGCATAGTTTGGACCATCCGACAAGGGCATATGCTAATCCATAAATTTCCTATCTAAATACAAAATCATGCATGTAGTTGTAATAAATAATAATACCACCAATATAAAAATCTTGAGAAACCATATGATTTTAAAAAATAGGCTCCAAATACTTTCCCCATAAATAAAAATACACTTCATGTTCAACTGATGAATCTTCCAATGGTGTGTGACTGCAATTACAATGGTAAGGCAGATTAAATTCATCTTGGCCATGGATGCAAAGGTCTTGGAGTAGTAAATACCTACCACCTATGAAAAACCCTTTGCAACTAAGTATGCCTTATACCTTTCCATTATGTCATCTATTGCATACTTGGTGCAATATATCCACTTACATCGTACCAATTGTCTTCCTATAGGAAGTGGAACTAAATTCCAATTATGATTCCTAAGTTAAAAATCATGCTCTTCCTTCATAGCTAAAACCCATTCAGCTATACCTAAAGCCTTATGAAATGATTGTAAAACTGAGGTTGTGGTTATGAAAGCATGTGGGTGATCATGCATCTATGCTCTAGTTCTCCTAGAATTAGAAGGATCCTAAACTAAATTTCCTACTAACTGAAGTGTATAACAAGCCCATAAAGGTGTAGAGGTAGGTAAGTAAGGATAATTGATAGGTGAATCATCTCCCTCAAAATGGTTCAAAGTGGAGGAAATAGAATAATCTGAGTCACTATTGGAAGAAGAAATATCTAAGTCTGAACTATGCTGGAAAGAATCAGAGTCACTAGAATAGATCATTGAATCCACTATCATGGAAGGTGTAGAAGAAGTATCCAAGGTGGAATCATGTGAAATCTCTTCAAATAGAACACTCCTCTCTATAGTAAGCTCATGTGTGCAAGGATGAATAATTCTACACTCTTATACCTTTAGGATATCCAACAAAAATACAAGGTCTACTCTGAGGTTGAATGGATTTGCACTTTTTTGTTGAAATGTGTGCTTAGGCAGGAGACCCAAACACTATAATCCCCTCTGAAGTGCAATAATATTGAAATTGGTGGTTGACATACTCACCACCATTGTAAATGCAAATAATCTGAACAACTTTTCTCTATTGTTTCTCTGCAAGGGCTTTGAAGTCTTGGAAATATTCAAAGACTTCACTATTCTTTCAAGGAAAAAAATGTTAGAGTATATTACATTATTTAGGTACATGTCAATGGACCACCTTGGGTACATTGTTATATTAGGATTTTATCTTCGGTTACTTGAGGAAGAGGTAATAAATCCACAAGTGTCAATGTGCAATGATGTAAATGTACAAGGAGTCCACTTGTACATGAGTCATAGGAAAGGTAGTTAGGAAAAGTAAGGGCCAAGTAACTTGTCTTCTTATATATAGGTCCCATAGTGAATACTTAGTGTGTGTGTGTGTGTGTGTGTGTGTGTGTGAAGCAGAAGTGTGATCACTACAAGAGTAGTGAATAGGTACAATGTAGTTTCTATTAGAGTTCTGGAGTGTTAATTTCCTACATTATATTGTATTGTTCTATTCTCATAAATTTCCATTATTAGGATATTTTAGTCTTATTACAGAATTCCATAATCTTTCCTTTCTACATATTTTACATCTTGTGATTGCTTTCCCCCATTACATACATTATAAAAAACTAATAGAGGTATTATAGCATATGGTATATCAATAGGAATAGGGAGAGCCATAAGAGAGAAGTCCAAAAATATCACTTGTATAATTTATAGAAATTACATTAGCTAGAGTCTTTCCACAGAGTTATAGAAAAACTCATGAAGATCATGACTCAACATTCATTACACTAGATTGAAAAATCAACTAATGAAGATTCGTCGCTTAGAATTTCTTCTATTAGAGTCCTAATAATTTTTTGTAGAAAAATGAGATTTGAAGAAATTTGTGAAGCTTCCTACAAATATTTGGGAAGAATATCATATTAAGAATCAATCCAGCACCAGAAGCAACACATGAAAGAAAAGGAGATTCCAAGAACCTAAGGGAAGTCATGTTGTAGACCTACACATTGCAAAAGAAGAAAAGGCTATAGTAGCCTTATTACTTATTCAAGAGACTCCAGAGAAGAGTCTAGAAGAATATAGGAGATTGGTGATCTCCATAGAAGACTGCAGACAACATATTGAAGAAATCATCCTGAAGAAGTTGAAGAGAACCATAGAAGGTCCCATTAAAAAACTCCTAGTTCTTGAAGATTGGATATTGGTGATCTCCATTTAAGCCTAGAAATTGTAAAAGTAAAGAAGGACTAGCAAGGTCCTATTCCAGATTCTAGAAGCAATGGATTCTAGAGATTCAAAAAGATCTCGTTGCCAACAGTTACACAGTAGAAGGTTGAAGGAAAGGTCTCATTGAGAAAACTATAGAAGCTATAATATTGGATATCTTGGAGAGGTATCAAGGAGAAATAAGGAGAAGGCTTGGAGAGCCTTATTGCAGAGTTTGAAGAATCCATTAAATGAGTTCATAGAAGAAATCATTGGATAAATTCACTACCAAAGAGAAGCTCCTGATAGTAAAGTAATTAGAACAATTGTCGCCATCTGAAAAAAATCCTAAAGGAAAAAATATTTGGCAAGAAGTTTACCAAATTTTGGATAAGACCAGTGAAGACCTCAAGACTTTTATATTCTTGAGAAGAAGGCCTAGACTGAAGCGAAAATTTGACAAGGAGGTTGAAGGAGAACACATAGAAGAAGCCTACCAAATCCAAGAGATTTGGAGATTGTCTTTCATAGCTAAGAAAGCACATTTTGAAGGTAGGGGTTTGCTGAATCTTTAAGAGTTATCATTAGTTCATATTATAAGATTACTTTTAAGGAGTAATAAGGAGATTGCAATTGCACTATATTAGTCTCTCTTAAATATTTTTAGAAGTACACTAAGTGAAAGTAAAATTAGTGCAATATTAAGCCACCTTAAGGGTATATTACCTACATTATTATTAGTTTGAATTCATTTATAATTTAGCCAAGCAAAGGAAAGAGTTGTCTAGTAAAAGATACAACATCGAATCATCCCTTACCTATAAGGATTAGTACAGAGGAGCCACCATCAAAACTAGTAGAAATAAATTTTGCAAAAGAGATTTGAAGATTATAGATATAGGTGCAAAATCAAGGTATTTTATTCTATCTATTGTAAATCTATTTACATTAGTTGCTTGCACCATAATATATTATCCTAGGTAACAAAATGGGATATAGTTTGAGTGTCTCAAGGACACGTCCAATTCCAACAAGAACCATCACAAAGCAACTAATAGAAGAGCAATATTTGACTAAGTTTGAAGAGCCAATAAGAGGCTCACATTATGGTATCTAATACCCTCATCAAGCATCGAATCGAACATACACAACAATGTATATTTGTAGTGTTAAGGTAATTTTAGGGATCTCATTTACCAACATAAAAGATAACATTAAGGATGATGGCTCATTATAGTGAAATGTAGGAAGATATAGGAAAAAAGAGACATTCCAAAAGGTTTATTATGGAGGAATTTCTAGCTAGAGTAGTACCATATAGCCATCATTGAAGCACCCATCGAATTGCCATTGAACTGGAGCAGAAGGATAGCATATTCTTTTACCTAAAGAAAGCATTGATAAAATAGTTGTTCATACATTGGCAAAGGAGTATATAATATATGTTGGAGGGAAACATTTCATGTAGTCAAAGGGGGCAGCAAGAGACTATCATCCACTAGCATTACTGATAAGAGCATTGAATTCTCAATACCATAAGTGAATACCAACACCATTGGATAAAGGAATAGAGCATTGAATGCTCATATTAATACAATGAACACAATGCCTAGAGATTCATTGAGGAGAGAGAAGTCTTAAGTACTCGATGTACTGCATTACTAAGTTAATTTTAGTATTAAAATTACTTTCTCTAATTAAAGTAACATTGGATTATAAGGTGCTACATATATGGTCAAATTTACTACTGTGTTGGAATAACAAGCATTAACCAAGCATTAGTAAGTTATAAAGCAAGTCCATTTTGAGGAATTATAATTGAAGTACATTATAATATTATAATATTTACAAATAACCAAGTAGGAGATATAAGGTTGTCAACATTAGTAAAATCAATATCAATTTGAAAATACTATTAAAATTATTTTCTAACATTCCAAAAGTAGGAAGTTATAAGGCATACTACAAACTAATAGATACTTGGAATTTAGAAAAATAAATTATTGAATAGAGGAGCAAATCTATTACTTACATATAAGTTGGAACTAATTGTTAACACTTCTCTCATACTCATACTAAGGAGACAAAAAAATATCCAACTATAAGAACTTCATTAGAGCATACTTCATTAGGAGAGATATGGTAAAATTAAAAGTTGATTATTATTCTCAAAATATTACAAAATCAACTCAAAAGGAGAATTGATCACAATATAAGCACTTTATCAAGCATATTCTAATTCTACTAGGGAGACATAAGGAATTCTATAAAACTTGATAATAATAGGATTTATCAAGTTTGATCATATATCCAATCTTTTTAGGAGAGATAAAGGTTTCTACAAAACCTAAGCTTGAAAGGATTTATCAAATTCATATACTCTTATCTAGGGAGCTATAAGGATGTCTACTAACACTTTAAATAATGCAATTAGAAAAGGAGTAAGAAAAGTACCAATATGGATTAAAAGCATGATCAATAATTCAATGGATAAAGATGCAGACAGGAAAGTTTTGGATATTTCGAGTTCCTAAGCTAAGAGTTGTCATTGATGTCAAAAGGATCTATGTAAGCTAACACTATGTTTGTGTATAAGCAAAGGTTTTGATCAAAGGTTAAATAAGGGATGCATGACATTTGGTTCTAAAAGGAGCTTCAAGGTAAGCTTAACAAAAGGTTTTTATTTAAAACCATGGATGGCAGATTTGAAATGGAATTTTCTTAAAACCCAAGTTGGCTTTTCGTTTCATCGAAAAAGGTATCCCAGTGATGAAGAAATTTAATTTCAAAGGTTTTATTTAAAACCATGGATGGCAGATTTGAAATGGGTTTTTCTTAAAACCCAAGTTGGCTTTTCGTTTCATGTAAAAAGGTGACCCAATGATGGAGATAAAGAATATTCACCGACATCATAAAGGAAGATTCAAAAGCATCAACGTTTCCAAGCTAAGGGAAGGCATATATATGCCATTAAATGTTTGAAGATTAATCATCCTTGCTCTTGTTGTTAATGCGATTGTTGGAAAGTGAATAGAGCTCGTGCAAAAAAAAATTTAGTGGTGGAAGAAACAAATAAATCAGACGGCATACGAAACCCAAGTCACCTTGGGCAGTGTGGCCTATTGGCAACTTGTGTAGCGCAAAGGTATTTGGTAGCACGAGGTTGTGCGTTTGATTTTGGCAAGGTTCGTTAATTGTGCTTTGTGGTGGAAGCGCCAAGGGTGCATGGTTTATTTGAGGCACGTGGGCCTGAAGCAAATAAAGGGAATTCGTGCCCCTTTTGCATTGCGAACGAGCAGGTAGCTTATTTGGCTACCTTAGTCATGGCTAAGGCGCTCGCGGTGAGGGTAGGTCGAGGGGTCGAAACCCATTAAGGAGGTATGCAATTTTTGTATTAAAATTTAATTAATGCTCTAAAGTTTGGAGTGATAAGAGTTAGGAAATATTTTATTTTTGTAAACCTTTGTTGTGTTTAAACTATTAAATAATTATTTTGTTTGTGAAAACCATAGATGATTATTTGAGCCTTATGATATTGATTTGAATTTTTGAGAGCATTATTTTAGGAGAAATAAGGGTTTTGAATGAAGTAGAATTTGTGGAAATTGAATAATGGATTATTGATTATTATTTTTAGAGGGTTTTTCTCTAGAAGGACTTTGGTGGATGTGATTATTGAGTTGGAGTAAAAAGGTGTAAATTGAGTTATACTTTATCTTGTGATTATTATTTGAAGTCCACTAACCCTTATTAATATTGGAAAGGAAAGTTTTGTTGAGTGTGGCAGACTTTGTGAACAACTTCTTGGCATCAAAAAGGTATGGGCACATTCTCCTATTGATTGTTATGGTGGTTTATTTCTGAAATATCATTGGAGTGAAAATTATTTATTGTGGTTTCCTATTCGAAAATGGTTGGTTTAATGCTTCAAGGTTTTTTGGTTTGAGAGTTGTGATTAAAACCTTGTTTTATAAGCATTGTTGTTGAAGTGAGTTTTTGTGCAAAGAACTTGAACTTGAGCTAAAAAGAACATGAGTATCATTGTTATGTAAGAGTTGTTGTTGAGTGTTGTTGAAGACATTTTGAGTTTGTTGATTCATGATTGGACTAGGGTTTGTGAGAAAGAGTTGTTCCTTGTGGTGATTGGTTGAGTAGATTTGTTTGAGCCTAGTCAAGTGATTGTGTGAAGTGGTTGTTCAAGTTCCATAAAATAAACTATTCTATATTCTGATTTGAGTTGAGATTGATTTGAGTTGAGATTGGGATTTGAGTATAGAACATATTGAGTCTCTAACAATTCTCTTTATGCTTCTATGAGATTGAGTTGAGATTTTATAGAGTTGATTTGAGGTAAGTCTTTGATAAGGCTTGTGGATTGATTTTGAGTAAGCTTTTGTGGAAGCTTGCTATGCAGATTTGAGCAAGTCCTAGAGAGGACTTGTTGAGCAAATTTGAGCAGGTTCTAAGTGAACCTATTGAGAATATTTGAGCAGGTTCTGAGTGAGCCTATGGAGCATGTTAGGTTTTAAGTGAGCCTATTGAGCAAATTTTAAGAGGTTCTAAGTGAACCTATTGACAAAGGTTTGGAGGTGAAAGAGTATAAAGGACAAAGTCTTAGTGGATAGAGATCTAGTAGCCAGAACAATTGAAGAAAGATCTGAGTGAGGAGTCTTCAAGTGGAGAGAGATACACAAGTCAGTGCAATAGAGAGATAGAATCTTCTATAATATCACTAGCCAGAGCATAATGGGAAAGAGTTCTCCTGTGGAACAGATCCACAAACTTGAGATTTTGGGAATTAGCATCTCCTTTGGATAGAGGTCCATAAACATTGTAATTGGGAAGGATTACCAAGAGATTGATTGAGAAAGTTCTAGAAAAATATTTTCTCCGTGGAGTAGCTCGTGTTGGGTGAACCACATAAATTTTTGTGTCCCTTTTATGGATGGTGTTTTGTGCATTGTTTTGATTATTTCTATTGATATTGCTATCTATACACTACATAATATTGAATTAAAAAGAAAAGTAAAAAATTGTCTTATACTGTTCACCCCCCTCTCGGTATAATCTTATGTTCTTCAATTGGTCCACAAGTCAGTGTAGCAGAGAGACAGAGTCTTATAGAATATCACTAGCCAAAGCAGAAAGAGAAAGAGTTCTCCTATGGAAGAGATCCACGAACTTAAGATTTAGGGTATCGACATCTCCTTTGGATAGAGGTCCATAAACATTGTAATTGGGAAGGATTCCCAAGAGATTATTTGATAAATATTTAGAAGAAATATTTTATGTGGAGGTAGCCCACATTGGGTGAACCACATTAAAAATGATGTCTCTCATGTGTGTGATGCTTTGTATGATGTTTACTACTTTATTAATTTTGATGCTACTATTTGGGGAAAATTTTTATATTATACTGTTCACCCCCCTCTTAGTATAAGCACATGTTCTTCAATTGGTATCAGAGCGGGTTCCTTCAGAAGAGTTTGATAGCTTTAAGGAAAAGCGGTCTAAGAACACAATGGATCATAATGATCAAAAGGATGGGTCATTCAATAATGCAGTACCAGTATTTGATGGAAGTGACTTCTTGTATTGGTGTATGTTGATGAGATTTTACCTGATGGCACTTGGAAATGAAGTTTGGGATGCAGTAGAACTTGGATATGATTCAACAGTCAATCCTCCTACAGATAAGGAATATAAGATTCTAATGCATGCAAATTCAAGAGCTATGAATACAATTATAAAAGGATTGAGTAGATCAAAATCTATGAAGGTTATGGATTGTAAAACAACAAAAGATATGTGGGATCTACTGCATGAAATATATGAGGGTGATAAAGGTGTCAGGAAAGCTAAGATCAAAAATATTAAAGGATAATTTGAGAACTTAAGAATGAGATATGATGAAAATATTTGTGATTATCTTAGTAAGATTGATGAGCTTGTACATGAGATGGGAGGACTTGGAATGAATTTTGATGAATCTAATGCTTGTGATAAGATCTTGAGAACTCTTCCAAATTCGTATTAGAGTCGGTCTCTCTGTGAAGAGTCTAAGAGCTTGGAAGAAGATCCTTTGATAGCACACATGACCTCAGAAAGTGAAGAAGAAAGTGGATTTGATATAAAAGAATAATTCTTTGTTGCTCTTAGAAAACTAGAAAGACTTAGAGAGAAAAATTCAAACTTGAAGGAACAAATTCAGGAAGATGAAGAAGCAAGAGTGGAACTTATACAAAACCTTACAAAATTCAACATTAAGGTAGAAGAAGGAAAATATATTGAGCAAGATATGATAGATCTATTGAGAGCCAAGGAAACAGAATGTGGAAGATTGGAAGCATAAATTGTTCTCCTAAGAAATGAACTGGAAGGGATCAAGATACTACAAAAAGAGGAATCAATCTTCCAAAATGCAAAAGCTTCAAACAAATAAAAACAAGCAAATGACATCAGAAAGGAAGAGAGCAAAGAGGAACCCTGGATAAGAGTTAATTACAATAAGAGGATGACTTCTCCACAATATCCAAGATCTCCAAACAGGTTACATAATCTCTTTCATGGTCATTGTTTTTCTTGTAATAAATATGGTCATATAGCTGTACATTGTACTCATCATGCAAGATACAATAGAGATTTCAATTACTTTGCACCTCTCATGGATAATTATGTTATATGTTACAAATTCAATAATTTTGGGCACAAGGATAGATGGTGTAAAATGATATTTCATGAGTTTAGAAAAACAATTCCAACAACTAGGAAGGATGAAAGAAATAATGATAGGGCCAGATCTATGTTAGTTCAAACAACCTTGCATGCTCAAAATAAAGAAGAACAATGGTATCTAGATAGTGGTTGCTCTAGTCACATGATAGGAGACAAAGACAAATTCATTGTTCTAAAGGAAACATATAGAGGATCTATAATTTTTGGTGATAATGGATCAGATAGGATTGTTGGGAGAGGTACTCTAAGTCTAGACAATGGAAAAACAAAAACAAAGAATATTTTGTATGTCAAAGGGTTAAAGCACAATCTTCTGAGTATAAGTCAACTTTGTGATCAAGGATATATGGTTACCTTCCATCCAGATAGATGTGAGATAATGAAAACTGAAATAGGAAGAATTATTACAAATGCAAGGACTCCAAACAAATTATACATGCTCAATGAGATCAAAGAATAAAAGTGTTTTCTATCACAAGAATATGAGAGTTGGTTATGGCATAGAATATTAGGTCATTTGAATTTTGACAAAATAGTCAGTATAAGCAACAAACAAGCAGTCAAAGATTTACCCAAAATAAGGAGACCTCAAAAAACAATTTGTGCACCTTGTCAACATGGAAAGCAAACTAGGACAACTTACAAACCAAAAGGCTATATGTATTCTGAGCCTTTAATTTTAATACATGTTGATTTGTGTGGTCCTACCAGAACACAAAGTATTCAGGGTGAGAGTTACTTCATGTTGTTTGTAGATGATTATTCCAGAATGGTTTGGGTAACTTTCCTAAAAGAGAAGTTAGAAGCCTTCAAAAAATTCAAAGCATTCAAGGAATTGGTTGAAAATAAAATAGGCAAAAGGATTAAGTATCTAAGATCTGATAAAGGAGGAGATTTTTCTTCAAATGAGTTTATATAATTTTGTGAACAATATGGAATCAAGAGAGAGTACTCAGTAACAAGAACTCCCCAACAAAATGGAGTAGTTGAAAGGAAGAACAAGACTGTTGAAAATATGGCTAGAGATATTTTAAATGAATCTAAGTTGTCATATGGTTTTTGGAAAGAAGAATTATCCACAGTTGTGTACATAATTACTAGGGCTCAATTAAGGGTAAATCATCACAAGACTCCTTATGAGCTTTGGAAAGGAAGACCTGCTACTATAAAACATTTCAAGATTTTTGGAAGAAAATGTTACATAAGACGGGAAGATCAGAATTTGGGTAAATTTGATCCAATGTGTGATCAGGGAATTTTTCTTGGATACTCTACTAAAATAAAATCTTACAAATATTACAAAAAAATAATATGCACTATGGTGGAAAGTATGAATGTGACAGTTGATGAAAATATAGATTCTAGAGAGCCAATTCAGCAAATAGTATACCAAGAAGATGGATGTTGTCAAGAAGATTTTTGTGAAGAATCAGAGAATGATGAATAAGAAACACAAAAGCTTATTCCTAAAACTCCTTCCAGATATGTACAGAAACATCACCCAAAAGATTAGATCATTGGGAATCTAGATGAAAGACAGACAAGGAGAAGAATATTAAAACCATCTCAACAAATAAATTTTTCTTTACTATCTAAGATTGAGCCAAAAGATTTTTCTCAGGCTTGTGAAGATGGATTTTGGGTTAAAGCAATGAATGAGGAATTATATCAGATTGAGAAGAGAAAAACTTGGGAACTTGTTCCACGACCAAAGGACAAAATGTGATTGGCACAAAATGGATCTTTAGAAATAAGTTGAATGAAGATGGACAAGTTGTCAGAAATAAAGCAAGGTTATTTTGCAAAGGTTATGCACAAGTAGAAGGAATTGATTTTGATGAAACCTTTGCTCTAGTTTCATGACTTGAAGCTATAAGGATGTTTTTAGCTTTTTCAAGTTTTAAGAATTTCAAAGTATATCAAATGGATGTTAAGTCAACTTTTCTAAATGGTATTCTAGAAGAAGACATCTACATTGAACAACCAGAGGGATTTATACTATCAGATACTCCATATCAGGTATGCAGGTTGAAAAATGCATTGTATGGCTTAAAGCAAGCTCCCAGAGCATGGTATTCAAGATTGGATAGGTATCTACAAGAACAGGGATTCAGGAAAGGAATAGCAAACAATAATTTGTATATCAAAAATGAAGAAAATGATCTTCTGATAGTGGTTGTTTATGTTGATGACATAATTTTTGGGGGAAATAATGACAAGATGTGCAAATATTTTGCTAAGAATATGTAGAGTTAATTTGAGATGTCTATGCTTGGTGAATTATCCTTTTTTATTGGTCTTCATATTTCACAATAAAAAAAGGGAGTGTTTCTTTCTCAAGCCAAATACATCAAGGAGATGTTAAAGAAATTCATATTAGAATATTGTAAACCAGTAAGTACTCCTATGGTCACAAGGTGCAATTTAAGTAAGGATGATGAATCTCCAGAGGCAGATCAGAGACTATACAAATCCATTATTGGCAGCTTATTGTATGTCACAACTACAAGACCATACATAGTACAGTCAGTAGGATTAGTGGCAAGATTTCAAGCAACACCTAAGGAAACACATGTGGCATCAGTAAAAAGAATTTTCAGGTATCTAAAAGGGACTATGGATTTTGGAATTTGGTATCCTAAAAGTGACAGTTTCACACTTACAACATATACAGATGTATATTGGGCCAACAACATTGATGATAGAAAAATAACAAGTGGAGGAGCTTTCTTTATTGGAGAAATACTAGCCTCCTGGTTAAGTAAGAAACAGGTTTCAGTATCTCTATCTACAAAAGAGGCAGAATATATAGCAGCAATAGCCAGTTGTACATAAGTTTTATGAATGAAGAGGACTTTAGAAGACTTCGAGATAAAGCATGATCAACCTATTCCTATACTATGTGATAATACTAGTGCCATATGTATCTCAAAAAATCCGGTAATGCACTCCAGGATGAAGCACATTCCAATTAAGTATCATTTTCTGAGAGAACAAGTGTCATATAAAGATTAGTGTATGTCACTAAAAAGGAACAGATAGTAGATATTTTCACTAATTCACTCTCAAAAGACACTTTTGAGTATCTTCGAGGAATGTTGGTAGTGATACTCCCACCCTAGAATTAACCATCTCATGTGTAGGTGGGGGAGGGGCTAAGCTAAGAAGTTCATTCTTAGCCTCGAGCCCCAAAGGTGACCCTTTTCCATTGATAACAAAGGGGGAAAGATTTGTGTATATTGAGGAAAGTTTTGATATGGGAGAGAGATTTGATATTTGAGAAAGCTTTGAGCCAGGGGGATCAAAGTCCCAGGGGGAGCAAAAATAGAAGGTCAAATTTTGGTAAAAGGATATGGGTTTCCATCAATGACAAAGGGGAAGATTGTTGGATATTTTGAGTTCCTAAGCTAAGAGTTGTCATTGATGTCAAAAGGATCTATGTAAGCTAACACTATGTTTGTGTAGAAGAAAAGGTTTTGATCAAAGATTCAAGAAGGGATGCATGACATTTGGTTCTAAAAGGAGCTTCAAGGGAAGCTTAGCAAAAGATTTTTATTTAAAACCATGGATGGCAGATTTGAAATGGGTTTTTCTTAAAACCCAAGTTGGCTTTTTGTTTCATCGAAAAAGGTGCCCCGGTGATGAAGAAATTTAATTTCAAAGGTTTTATTTAAAACCATAGATGGCAGATTTGAAATGAGTTTTCCTTAAAATCCAAGTTGGATTTTCATTTCATCAAAAAATGTGCCCCGATGATGGAGATATTTAATTTCAAAGATTTGGTTTAAATTTTAATTTATTTAAAATTTTAATTTTAATTTTAATTTTAAAATTTTAATTTTAATTTTAAAATTAAAATAAAAAGAATATTCACCAACGTCATAAAGGAAGATTCAAAAGCACCGATCTTTCCAAGCTAAGGAAAGGCATATATATATGCCATTAAATATTTGAATATTAATCATCCTTGCTCTTGTTGTTAATGTGATTGTTGGAAAGCAAATAGAGCTCGTGCAAAAAAAGGTTTTAGTGGTGGAAGCAACGAATAAATCGGACGGTGTACGAAACCCAAGTCACCTTGGGCAGTGTGGCCTGTTGGCAACTTGGGCAGTGCAAAGGCATTTGGTAGCATGAGGTTGTGCATTCAATTTTTGCAAGGTTTATTCATTGTTCTTTGTGGTGGAAGCGCCAAGCGCACACAATTTATTTGAGGCATGTGGGCTTGTAGAAAATAAAGGGAAGTCGTGCCCCTTTTGCATTGTGAATGAGCGGGTAGCTTATTTGGCTATCTTAGCCATGGCTAAGGCGCTCGCAGTGAGGGCAGGTCGAGGGGTCGAAACCCATAAAGGAGGTATGCGAATTTTTTATTAAAATTTAATTAATGCTCTAAAGTTTGGAGTGATAAGAGTTAGGAAATATTTTATTTTTGTAAACCTTTGTTGTGTTTAAATATTAAATAATTATTTTGTTGGTGAAAACCATAGATGATTATTTGAGCCTTATGATATTGATTTGAATTTTTTAAAGCATTATTTTAGGAGAAATAAGTGTTTTGAATGAAGTAGAATTTGTGGAAATTGAATAATGGATTATTGATTATTATTTTTAGAGGGTTTTTCTCTAGAAGGACTTTGGTGGATGTGATTATTGAGTTGGAGTAAAAATGTGTAAATTGAGTTATACTTTATCTTGCAATTATTATTTGAAGTCCACTAACCCTTATTAAGATTGGAAAGGAAAGTTTTGTTGAGTGTGGCAAACTTTGTGAACAACTTCTTCGCATCAAAAAGGTATGGGCACATTCTCCTATTGATTGTTATGGTGGTTTATTTCCAAAATATCATTAGAGTGAAAATTATTGATTGTGGTTTCCTATTCGAAAATGGTTGGTTTAATGCTTCAAGGTTTTCTGGTTTGAGAGTTGTGATTAAAACCTTGTCTTATAAGCATTTTTGGTGAAGTGAGTTGTTGTGCAAAGAACTTGAACTTGAGCTGAAAAGAACATGAGTATCATTCTTATGTAAGAGTTTTTGTTGAGTGTTGTTGAAGACATTTTGAGTTGGTTGATTAATTATTAGACTAGGGTTTGTGAGAAAGAGTTTTTCCTTGTGGTGATTGGTTGAGTAGAGTTGTTTGAGCCTAGTCAAGTGATTGTGTGAAGTGGTCGTTTAAGTTCCATAAAACAAACTATTCTATATTTTGATTTGATTTGATATTGATTTGAGTTGAGATTGGAATTTGAGTATAGAACATATTGAGTCTCTAACAATTCTCTTTATGCTTCTATGAGATTGAGTTAAGATTTTGTTGAGATGATTTGAGGTAAGTCTTTGATAAGGCTTGTGGACTGATTTTGAGTAAGATTTTGTGAAATATTGCTATACAGATTTGAGCAAGTCCTAGAGAGGAATTTTTGAGCAAATTTTAGCAGGTTCTAAGTGAACCTATTGAGTAGATTTGAGCATGTTCTGAGTGAGCCTATGGAGCATATTTTAGCAATTTTTGAGTGAGCCTATTGAGCAGATTTGAAGAGGTTCTAATTGAACCTATTGATAGAGATTTGGAGATGACAGAGTACAGAGGACAGAGTCTCAGTGGATAGAGATCTAGCATCCAAGACAATTGAAAATATATCTAAGTGAGGAGTCTTCAAGTGGAGAGAGATCCACAAGTCAATGTAGTAGAGAGATGGAGTCTTCTAGAAGATCACTAGCCAGAGCAGAAGGGGAAAGAGTTCTCTTGTGGAAGAGATCCATGAACTTAAGATTTTAGGGATCAACATATCCTTTGGATAGATTTCCATAAACATTGTAATTGGGAAGGATTCCCAAGAGATTGATTGAGAAATTTTTAGCAAAATATTTTCTCCGTGGAGTAGCCCATGTTGGGTGAACCACATAAATTGTTGTGTCACTTTTGTAGATGGTGTTCTAGGCATTGCTTTGATTATTGCTATTGATATTGCTATCTATACACTGCATAATATTGAATTGAAAAGAAAAGTAAAAAGTGGTCTTATATTGTTCACCCCGCCTCTCAATATAAGCTTGTGCTATTCAATTGGTCCATTAGTCAGTGAAGCAAAGAGATAGAGTCTTCTAGAAGATCACTAGCCAGAGTAGAAGGGGAAAGAGTCTCCTATTGAAGAGATATACGAACTTGAGACTTAGGGGATCAAAATCTCCTTTGGACAAAGGTCCATAAACATTGTAATTAGGAAGGATTCCCAAGAGATTATTTGAGAAATATTTAGAAGAAATATTTTCTATGGAGGTAGCCCACATTGGGTGAACCACGTTAAAAATTATGTCTCTCATGTGTGTGATGCTTTGTGTGATGTTTACTACTTTATTAATGTTGATGCTACTATTTAGGGAAAAATTTTATATTATACTGTTCACCCCCCCTCTCAGTATAAGCACATGTTCTTCAATTGGTATCAGAGCGGGTTCCTTTAGAAGAGTTTGACAACTTGAAGTAAAATTGGTCTAAGAACACAATGGATCACAAGGATCAAAAGGATGGGTCATTAAATAATACAATACTGATCTTTAATGGAAGTGACTTCTTGTATTGGTGTATGTTAATGAGATTTTACCTAATGGTACTTGGAAATGAAGTTTGGGATGCAGTGGAACTTGGATATGATTCAACAGTCAATACTCCTACAAATAAGGAAGGTAAGCTTCTAATACATGCAAATTCAAGAGTTATGAATACATTTATAAAAGGATCGGGTAGATCAGAATCTATGAAGGTTATGGATTGTAAAACAACAAAATATATGTGGGATCTACTACATGACATATATGAGGCTGATAAAGGTGTGATGAAATATAAGATTAGAAATCTCAAAAGAGAATTTGAGAACTTAATAATGAGAGATGATGAAAATAATCGTGATTATCTCAGTAATACTTATGATATTGTACATGATATGAGAGGTCTTGGAATGAAGGTTGATGAATCTGATGTTTGTGATAAGATCTTGAGAACTCTTCCAAATTGGTATCATAGTTGGTCTCTCTGTGAAGAGTCTAATAGCTCAAAAGAAGATCCTTCGATAGCACACATGACCTTAGAAAGTGAATAAAAATGTGAATTTGATATAAAAGAAAAATTCTTTGCTGCTCTCAGAAAACTGGAAAGACTTAGAGAGAAAAATTCAAACTTGAAGGAAAAAATTTAGGAAGATGAAGAAGCAAGAGTGGAACTTATACAGAATCTTACAGAATTCAAGATTAACATAAAAGAAGGAAAGAAGATTGAGCAAGATATGACAGATCTATTGAGAGCCAAGGAAACAAAATGTGGAATATTGGAAACAAAAATTGTTCTCCTAAGAAATAAATTGGAAGGGATCAAGATACTACAAAATATAGAATATGTGAAACAAAAAGAGGAATCAAGATTCCAAAAGGCAGAAACTTCAAACAAATAAAAGCAAGCAAAGGACATCATAAAGGAAGAGAGAAAAGAGGAACCCTGAATAAGATTTAATTACAAGAAGATGATGACTTCTCCACAATATCCAAGATCTCCAAAAAGGTTACATAATCTCTTTCATGGTCATTGTTTTTCTTGTAATAAATATGGTCATATAGCTGCACACTGTACTCATCATGCAAGATACAATAGAGATTTCAATTCCTTTGCACCTCTCATGGATAATTATGTTATATGTTACAAATGCAATAATTTTGGGCACAAGGCTAGATGGTGTAAAATGATATTTCATGAGTTTAGAAAAACAATTCCAACAACTAGGAAGGATGAAAGAAAGAATGATAGGGCCAGATCTATGTTAGTTAAAACAGTCTTGCATTCTCAAAATAAATAAGAACAATGGTATCTAGATAGTGGTTTCTCTAGTCACATGATAGGAGACAAAGACAAATTCATTGTTCTAAAGGAAACAAATAGAGGATCTATAAGTTTTGGTGATAATGGATCAACTAGGATTGTTGGGAGAGGTACCCTAAGTCTAGACAATGAAAAACAAAAATAGATAATGTTTTGTATGTCAAAGGGTTAAAGCACAATCTTATAATTATAAGTCAACTTTGTGATCAAGGATATATGGTTGCCTTCCATCCAGATAGATGTGAGATAATTAAAACTAAAACAGGAAGAATTATTGCAAATGCAAGAAGGACTCCAAACAACTTATACATGCTCAATGAGATCAAAGGAGAAAAGTGTTTTCTATCACAAGAATATGAGAGCTGGTTATGGCATAGAATTTTAGGTCATTTTAAATTTAACAACATAGTTAGCATAAGCAACAAAAATGCAATTAGAGATTTACCCAAAATAATGAGAACTCAAAACACAATTTGTGCACCTTGTCAACATGGAAAGCAAACTAGGACAACTTACAAACCAAAAGGCTATATGTCTTCTGAGCCTTTAAGTTTAATACATACTAATTTGTGTGGTCCTACCAGAACACAAAGTATTCAGGGTGAGAGTTACTTCATGTTGTTTGTAGATGATTATTCCAGAATGTTTTGGGTAACTTTCCTAAAAGAGAAGTCATAAGCCTTCAAAAAATTTAAAGCATTCAAGGAATTGGTTGAAAATGAAACATGCAAAAGGATTAAGTGTCTAAGATATGATAGAGGAGGAGAGTTTACTTCATATGAGTTTGTAGAATTTTTTGACATGAAATCAAGAGAGAGTACTCAGCAGCAAGAACTCCCCAACAAAATGGAGTAGTTGAAAGGAAGAACATGACTGTTAAAAATATAGCTAGAGCTATGTTAAATGAATCTAAGTTATCAGATGGTTTTTGGAAAGAAGCAGTATTCACAGTTGTGTACATAATTACTAGGGCTCAATTAAGGGTAAATCATCACAAGGCTCCTTATGAGCTTTGGAAAGGAAGACCTGCTACTGTAAAACATTTCAAGATTTTTGGAAGCAAATGTTACATAAAACGGGAAGATCAAAATTTGGGTAAATTTGATCCAAGGTGTGATGAGGGAATTTTTCTTGGATACTCTACTAAAAGAAAAGCTTACAAATGTTACAACAAAAGAACATGCACTATGGTGGAAAGTATGAATGTGACAGTTGATGAAAAGATAGATTCCAGAGAGCCAATTCAACAAATAGTATACCAAGAAGATGGATGTTGTCAAGAAGATTTTTGTGAAGAATCAGATAATGATGAAGAAGAAACACAAAGGGTTCTTTCTAAAACTCCTTCCAGATATGTACGAAAACATCACCTAAAAGATTATATCATTGGGAATACATATGAAAGACAAACAAGGAGAAGAATAATAAAATCATATCAACAAGCAAATTTTTCTTTACTATCTAAGATTGAGCCAAAATATTTTTCTCAAGCTTGTGAAGATGAATTTTGGGTTAAAGCAATGAATGAGGAATTATATCATATTAAGAAGAGCAAAAGGTGGGAACTTGTTCCATGACCAAAGGACAAAAATGTGATTGGCACAAAATGGGTCTTCAGAAATAATTTGAATGAAGATGGACAAGTTGTCAAAAATAAAGCAAGGTTAGTTTGCAAAGGTTATGCACAAGTAGAAGGAATTGATTTTGATGAAACTTTTGCTCTAGTTGCACGACTTGAAGCTATAAGGATGTTTTTATATTTTTCAAGTTTCAAGAATTTCAAAGTATATCAAATGGATGTTAAGTCAACTTTTCTAAATGGGATTCTAGAAGAAGAGGTCTACATTGAACAACCAGAGGGATTTATACTATCGGGTACTCTAGATCATGTATGCAGATTGAAAAATGCATTGTATGGCTTAAAGCAGGATCCCAGAGCATGGTATTCAAGAGTGGATAGATATCTATAGGAACAAGTATTCAGGAAAGGAATAGCAGACAGTAATATGTATATCAAAAATGAAGTAAATGATCTTTTGATAGTGGTTGTTTATGTTGATGACATAATTTTTGGGGAAAATAATGACAAGATGTGCAAAGATTTTGCTAAGAATATGTAGAGTGAATTTGATATATCTATTCTTGGTGAATTATCCTTCTTTCTTGGTCTTCAGATTTCACAATCAAAAAAGGGAGTGTTTCTTTCTCAATCCAAATACATCAAGGAGATGTTAAAAAATTTTAGATTAGAAAATTGTAAACCAGTAAGTACTCCTATGGTCACAAGGTGCAAGTTAAGTAAGGATGATGAATCTCTAGAGGTAGATCAGAGAGTATATAGATCCATGATTGGCAACTTATTGTATGTCACAACTACAATATGAGACATCGTACAGTCAATAGGATTAGTGGCAATATTTCAAGTAGCACCTAAGGAAACACATGTGGCAGCAGTAAAAAAAATTTAGGTAGCTAAAAGGGACTATGGATTTTGGACTTTGGTATCCTAAAAGTGATAGTTTCACAATAACAGCATATACAAATGCATATTGGGTCGGCAACATTGATGATAGAAAAAAAACAAGTGTAGGAACTTTCTTTCTTGGAGAAATACTAGTCTCTTGGTTAAGTAAGAAGCAGGTTTCGGTATCTCTATCTACAACAGACACAAAATATATAGCAGCAGTAGCCAGTTGTACACAAGTGTTATGGATGAAGAGGACTTTAGAAGACTTTAGGATAAAGCATGATCAGCCTATTCCTATACTATGTGATAATATCAGTGCCATATGTATCTCAAAAAATCTAGTAATGCACTCTAGGATGAAGCACATTCCAATTAAGTATCATTTTCTGAAAGAACATGTGTTAGATAAACAGGTCAGATTAGTGTATGTCACTAAAAAGGAACAGATAGCAGATATTTTCACTAAGCCACTCTCAAAAGATACTTTTGAGTATCTTCAAGGAAAGTTAGGAGTGGTAATCCCACCCCAGAATTAACCATCTCATGTGTAGGTGAGGGAGGGGCTAAGCTAAGAGGCTCATTCTTAGCCCCGAGCCCCAAAGGTGGCCCCTTGGCATTGATGACAAAGGGGGGGAGATTTGTGTATATTGAGGAAAGTTTTGATATGGGGAGAGATTTGATATTTGAAAAAGCTTTGAGCCAAGGGGAGCAAAATCCAGGGGGAGCAAAAAAATAAGGTAAAATTTTAGTAAAAGGATATGGGTTGCCATCAATGACAAAGGGGGAGATTGTTGGACATTTTGAGTTCCTAAGCTAAGATTTGTCATTGATGTCAAAAGGATCTATGTAAGCTAACACTATGTTTGTGTAGAAGCAAAGGTTTTGATCAAAGGTTCAAGAAGGGATGCATGATATTTGGTTCTAAAAGGAGCTTCAAGGGAAGGTTAGCAAAAGGTTTTTATTTAAAACCATGGATGGCAGATTTGAAATGGGTTTTTCTTAAAACCCAAGTTGGCTTTTCGTTTCATCGAAAAAGGTGCCCCGATGATGAAATTTAATTTCAAAGGTTTTATTTAAAACTATGGATGGCAGATTTGAAATGGATTTTTCTTAAAACCCAAGTTGGCTTTTCGTTTCATCGAAAAATGTGCCCGATGATGGAGATATATAATTTCAAATATTTGGTTTAAATTTTAATTTATTTAAAATTTTAATTTAAATTTTAAAATTAAATTAACAAGAATATTCGTCGACGTCATAAAGGAAGGTTCAAAAGCACTAACATTTCCAAGATAAGGGAAGGCATATATATATGCCATTAAATATTTGAAGATTAATCATCCTTGCTCTTGTTGTTAATGTGATTGTTGGAAAGCGAATAGAGCTCGTGCAAAAAAAGGTTTTAGTGGTGGAAGCAACGAATAAATCGGACGGCGTGCAAAACCCAAGTCACCTTGGGCAGTGTGGCCTATTGGCAACTCGAGCAACACAAAGGCATTTGGTAGCACGAGGTCATGTGTTCAATTTTGGCAAGGTTTGTTCGTTGTGCTTTGTGGTGGAAGCACCAAGGGCACACAGTTTATTTGAGGCACATGGGCCTATAGCAAATAAAGGGAAGTAGTGCCCCTTTTGCATTGCGAATGAGTGGGTAGCTCATTTGGCTACCTTAGCCATGGCTAAGGCACTCGCAGTGAGTGCAGGTCAAGGGGTCGAAACCCATTAAGGAGGTATACGAATTTTTTATTAAAATTTAATTAGCTCTAAAGTTTGGAGTGATAAGAGTTAGGAAATATTTTATTTTTGTAAACCTTTGTTGTGTTTAAAAGGTTAAATAATTATTTTGTTGGTGAAAACCATAGATGATTATTTGAGCCTTATGATATTGATTTGAATTTTTGAGAGCATTGTTTTAGGAGAAATAAGGGTTTTGAATGAAGTAGAATTTGTGGAAATTGAATAATGGATTATTGATTATTATTTTTAGAGGTTTTTTCTCTAGAAGGATTTTGGTGGATGTGATTATTTAGTTGGAGTAAAAAGGTGTAAATTGAGTTATAATTTATCTTGTAATTATTATTTGAAGTCCACTAACCCTTATTAAGATTGGAAAGGAAAATTTTGTTGAGTGTGGCAGACTTTGTGAACAACTTCTTGGAATCAAAAAGGTATGGGCACATTCTCCTATTGATTTTTATGGTGATTGATTTCTAAAATATCATTGGAGTGAAAATGATTGATTGTGGTTTCCTATTCAAAAAATATTGGTTTAATGCTTCAAGGTTTTCTGGTTTGAGAGTTGTGATTAAAACCTTGTTTTATAAGCATTGTTGTTGAAGTGAGTTGTTGTGCAAAGAACTTGAACTTGAGCTGAAAATAACATGAGTATCATTGTTATGTAAGAGTTTTTTTTTAGTGTTGTTGAAGATATTTTGAGTTGGTTGATTCATGGTTGGATTAGGGTTTGTGAGAAGTCAAAAGCCTTCAAAAAATTCAAAGCATTCAAGGAATTGGTTGAAAATGAAAACAGACAAAAGGATTAAGTGTCTAAGATATGATAGAGGAGGAGAGTTTACTTTAGATGAGTTTATAGAATTTTGTGAGCAACATGGAATCAAGAGAGAGTACTTAGCAGCAAGAACTCCCCAAAAAAATGGAGTAGTTGAAAGGAAGAACAAGACTGTTGAAAACATAGCTAGAGCTATTTTAAATGAATCTAAGGTGTCAGATGGTTTTTGAAAAGAAGCAGTATCCACAGCTGTGTACATAATTACTAGGGCTCAATTAAGGGTAAATCATCACAAGACTCCTTATGATCTTTGGAAAGGAAGACCTGCTACTATAAAACATTTCAAGATTTTTGGAAGTAAATGTTACATAAGATGGGAAGATCAGAATTTGGGCAAATTTTATTCAAGGTGTGATGAGTGAATTTTTCTTGGATACTCTACTAAAAGCAAAGCTTACAAAGGTTACAACAAAATAACACGCACTATGGTGGAAAGTATGAATGTGACAGTTTATGAAAATATTGATTCTAGAGAGCCAATTCAACAAACAGTATACCAAGAAGATGGATGTTGTCAAGAATATTTTTGTGAAGAATCGGAGAATGATGAAGAAGAAACACAAAGGCTTCTTCCTAAAACTCCTTCCAGATATGTACGAAAACATCACCAAAAATATCAGATCATTGGGAATCCAGATGAAAGACAGACAAGGAGAAGAATAATAAAACCATCTCAACAAGCAAATTTTTCTTTACTATCTAAGATTGAGCTAAAATATTTTTCTCAGGCTTGTGAAGATGAATTTTGGGTTAAAGCAATGAATGAGGAATTAGATCAGATTGAGAAGAGAAAAACATGGGAACTTGTTCCATGACCAAAGGACAAAAATGTGATTGGCACAAAATGGGTCTTCAGAAATAAGTTGAATGAATATGGACAAATTGTCATAAATAAAGCAAGGTTAGTTTGCAAAGGTTATGCACAAGTAGAAGGAATTGATTTTTATGAAACCTTTGCTCAAGTTGCACGACTTAAAGATATAAGGATGTTTTTAGCTTTTTCAAGTTTTTTGAATTTTAAATTATAACAAATGGATGTTAAGTCAGCTTTTCTAAATGGGATTCTAGAAGAAGAGGTCTACATTGAACAACCAGAGTGATTTATACTATCAGATACTCCAGATCAAGTATGCATATTGAAAAAGGTATTGTATGGCTTAAAGCAGGCTCCTAGAGCATGGTATTCAAGATTGGATAGGTATATACAGGAATAGAGATTCAGGAAAGGAATAGCAAATAGTAATATGTATTTCAAAAATGAAGGAAATGATTTTCTGATAATGGTTGTTTATGTTGATGACATAATTTTTTGGGGAAATAATGACAAGATGTGCAAAGAGTTTGCTAAGAATATGCAGAGTGAATTTGAGATGTCTATGCTTGGTGAATTATCCTTCTTTCTTGGTCTTCCAATTTCATAATCAGAAAAGGGAGTGTTTCTTTCTCAAGCCAAATACATCAAGGAGATGTTAAAGAAATTCAGATTAGAAGATTGTAAACCAGTAAGTACTCCTATGGTCATAAGGTGCAAGTTAAGTAAGGATGATGAATCTCTAAATTCAAATCATAGACTATACATATCCATGATTGGTAGCTTATTGTATGTCACAGCTACAAGACCAAACATAGTACAGTTAGTAGGATTAGTGGCAATATTTCAAGCAGTACCTAAGGAAACACATGTGGCAGCAGTAAAAAGAATTTTTAGGTATCTAAAAGGGACTATGGATTTTGGACTTTGGTATCCTAAAAGTGATAGTTTCACACTTATAGCATATATAGATGCATATTGGACCGGAAACATTGATGATAGAAAAAGCACAAGTGGAGGAGCTTTCTTTCTTGGAGAAAGACTAGTTTCTTGGTTATGTATGAAGCAGGTTTTAGTATCTCTATCTATAGCAGAGGCAGAATAAATAGCAGTAGTAGCTAGTTGTACACAGGTGTTATGGATGAGGAGGAATTTATAAGACTTTAGGATAAAGCATGATCATCCTATTCCTATACTATGTGATAATACCAGTGCCATATGTATCTCAAAAAATTCGATAATGCATTCCAGGATGAAGCACATTCCAATTAAGTATCATTTTCTGAGAGAACAAGTGTCAGATAAACAGGTCATATTAGAGTATGTCACTACAAAGGAACATATATTAGATATTTTCACTAAGCCACTCTCAAAAGATAATTTTGAGTAGCTTCGAGGAAAGTTGGGAGTGATACTCCCACCCCAGAATTAACCATCTCATGTGTAGGTGGGGGAGGGGCTAAGCTAAGAGGCTCATTCTTAGCCCCAAGCCCCAAAGGTGACCCTTTGCAATTGATGACAAATGGGGAGAGATTTGTGTATATTGAGGAAAGTTTTGATATGGGAGAGAGATTTGATATTTGAGAAAGCTTTGAGCCAGGGGGAGCAAATTCCCAGGGGGAGAAAAAAAAGAAGGTCAGATTTCAGTAAAAGAATATGGGTTGCCATCAATGACAAAGGGGAAGATTTTTGGACATTTTGAGTTCCCAAGCTAAGAGTTGTCATTGATGTCAAAAGGATCTATGTAAGATAACACTATGTTTGTGTAGAAGAAAAGGTTTTGATCAAAGGTTCAATAAGGGATGCATGACATTTGGTTCTAAAAGGATATTCAAGGGAAGCTTAGCAAAAGGTTTTTATTTAAAACCATGAATAGCATATTTGAAATGGGTTTTTCTTAAAACCCAATTTGGCTTTTCGTTTCATCGAAAAAGGTGCCCCGGTGATGAAGCAATTTAATTTCAAAGGTTTTATTTAAAACCATGGATGGCAGATTTGAAATGGGTTTTTCTTAAAACCCAAGTTGGCTTTTCGTTTCATCAAAAAATGTGCCCTGGTGATGGAGATATTTAATTTCAAATATTTGGTTTAAATTTTAATTTATTTAAAATTTAAATTTTAATTTTAAAATTAAAATAAAAAGAATATTCGCCGACGTCATAAAGGAAGGTTCAAAAGTGTCGATGTTTCCAAGCTAAGGGAAGGCATATATATATACCATCAAATGTTTGAAGATTAATCATCCTTGCTCTTGTTGTTAATGTGATTGTTGGAAAGCAAATAGAGCTCGTGCAAAAAAATGTTTTAGTGGTGGAAGCAACAAATAAATCGGACGGCGTACAAAACCCAAGTCACCTTGGGTAGTGTGGTTTGTTGGCAACTTGTGCAGTGCAAAGGCATTTGGTAGCACGAGGTCGTGCATTCAATTTTTGCAAGGTTTATTCGTTGTGCTTTGTGGTGGAAGCGCCAAGGGCACACGATTTATTTGAGGCATGTGGGCCTATAGAAAATAAAGGGAAGTCGTGCCCCTTTTGCATTACGAACAAGCGGGTAGCTCATTTGCATACCTTAGCCACAGCTAAGGTATTCGTAGTGAGGGCAGGTCGAGGGGTCGAAACCCATAAAGGAGGTATGCAAATTTTTTATTAAAATATAATTAATTCTCTAAAGTTTGGAGTGATAAGGGTTAGGAAATATTTTATTTTTGTAAACCTTTGTTGTGTTTAAAAGGTTAAATAATTATTTTGTTGGTGAAAACCATAGATGATTATTTGAGCCTTATGATATTGATTTGAATTTTTGAGAGCATTGTTTTAGGAGAAATAAGGGTTTTGAATGAAGTAGAATTTGTGGAAATTGAATAATGGATTATTGATTATTATTTTTAGAGGGTTTTTCTCTAGAAGGGCATTGGTGGATGTGATTATTGAGTTGGAGTAAAAAGGTGTAAATTGAGTTATACTTTATCTTATGATTATTATTTGAAGTCCACTAACCCTTATTAATATTGTAAAGGAAATTTTTGTTGAGTGTGGTAGACTTTGTGAACAACTTCTTGGCATCAAAAAGGTATGGGCACATTTTCCTATTGATTGTTATGGTGGTTGATTTTTGAAATATCATTGGAGTTAAAAGGATTGATTGTGATTTCCTATTAGAAAATGGTTTGTTTAATGCTTCAAGGTTTTCTGGTTTGAGAGTTGTGATTAAAACCTTGTTTTATAAGCATTGTTGTTGAAGTGAGTTGTTGTGCAAAGAACTTGAACTTGAGTTGAAAAGAACATGAGTATCATTGTTATGTAAGAGTTGTTGTTGAGTGTTGTTGAAGATATTTTGAGTTGGTTGATTCATGATTGGACTAGGGTTTGTGATAAAGAGTTGTTCCTTGTGGTGATTGGTTGAGTAGAGTTGTTTGAGCCTAGTCAAGTGATTGTGTGAAGTGGTCGTTCAAGTTCCATAAAACAAACTATTATATATTATGATTTGAGTTGAGATTGATTTGAGTTGAGATTGGGATTTGCTTATAGAACATATTGAGTCTCTAGAAATTCTCTTTATGTTTCTATGAGATTGAGTTGAGATTTTGTTGAGTTGATTTAAGGCAAGTCTTTGAGAAGGCTTGTGGATTGATTTTGAGTAAGCTTTTGTGAAATATTGCTATGTAGATATGAGCAAGTCCTAGAGAGGACTTGTTGAGCATATTTGAGCAGGTTCTGAGTGAACCTATTGAGTAGATTTGAGTAGGTTCTGAGTGAGCCTATTGAGTAGATTTGAGCAGGTTCTGAGTGAGCCTATTGAGAAAATTTGAAGAGGTTCTGAGTGAACATATTGACAAATATTTGGAGGTGATAAAGTACAAAGTACAGAGTCTCAGTGGATAGAGATCCAGTAGCTAGGAATTGAAGACAAATCTAAGTGAGGAGTCTTCAAGTAGAGAGAGATCCACAAATCAGTGCAGCAGAGAGACAGAGCCTTCTAGAAGATCACTAGCCAGAGCAGAAAGGGAAAGAGTTCTCTTATGGAAGAGATGCATGAACTTGATATGTAGGGGATCAACATCTTATTTGTACAGAGGTCCATAAACATTGTAATTGGGAAGGATTCCCAAGAGATTATTTGAGAAATATTTAGAAGAAATATTTTCTATGGAGGTAGCCCACATTGGGTGAACCACGTTAAAAATTATGTCTCTCATGTGTGTGATGCTTTGTGATGTTTACTACTTTATTAATGTTTATGCTACTATTTGGGGAAATTTTTATATTATATTGTTCACCCTCCCCTTCTCAGTATAAGCACATGTTCTTCAGAAAGAAGAATCGATAGGTTTTAAAAGGATTTCTACAACTAGTAGTAATGTAAAAATAGATTCTTCAAAAAATCCTCTAATGAGATAGCAAAAGGAATTGGTGAAAACTATACTAATGAAGATATAAAAGATCATATTTAAAAATAAGAAAATAATATTGATCAAAAAGATATCATACAGATGTATGAAAGAAGTAAATATGGAATAGCCTCAATTGTT
Source organism: Wollemia nobilis (assembly GCA_028583015.1). Taxonomy (NCBI): domain Eukaryota; kingdom Viridiplantae; phylum Streptophyta; class Pinopsida; order Araucariales; family Araucariaceae; genus Wollemia; species Wollemia nobilis. Next base: position 1,686,414 of record JAQPPZ010003510.1, read on the forward strand.
TACATATGGTGTAAGTATCTCATCAAGGAGATAGATAAACATGATATTCCTAAAATAGACAACAAAGCAATTGGAATACCTTTACTATGCACTTATTGCAACCAATTTGGTCATGAGAAATTCAACTACTGGAGTTTCCATCCATGTAAATATTGTGGAGGAAAAAATCATTTATCTTTCTTCTACTACTATAAATATAAGTACTATAAAAGTTATGAAGAAATATTACTACACATAATAGATTGTTTCTTTTAGGATCTTATTTTAGAAACATCCACTAACAATAATTTCAAGCTTGACATTCGTGAAGATCAAAGAAATAGGTCATACAAAGAATCAAAGGAGAGAAAATGGATCAACTCTGATCCACTTGTGACATGCAAAATTATGAGATCACTAGCTCATCAAAGATGCTTGACAATAAAAATCAATGGATTGGAAAAGACAAGAAGATATAACATGAAGACTAAAGTAGAAGAAGAAGAAGGACCTAATCAAGCTGAAGACTATTCAAAAGAGGAAGATCCATATTGAAGACTAAAGTCTTCAATACCCAAATAATGTAATACAGGGGGTGTTAGAGTATATTAAATTATTTAGGTACATGTCAATGTACCACCTTGGGTACATTGTTAGATTATGAGTTTATCTTAGGTTACTTGAGGAAGAAGTAATAAATGCGCAAGTTTCAATATACAATGATGTAAATGTACAAGGCGTCCACTTGTACATGAGTCATAGGGAAGGTAGTTAGGAAGATCAAGGGCCAAGTAACTTATCTTCTTATATATAGGCTTCATAATGAATACATAGTGTATATGTGTATGAAGTAGGTGTTATCACTACAAGAGTAGTGAGTAGGTAAAATGTAGTTTCCATTAGAATTCTAGTGTTCATTTCCTCCATTACATTGTATTGTTCTATTTTTATAAATTTCCATTTATAGCATATTTTAGTCTTATTACAGAGTTCCATTATCTTAATTTTTTGCATATTTTACATCTTGTGATTTCTTTCCCCCATAGCATACATTATCAAAAGCTAAAAAACAAACCCATGTAAAGCAAGAGAAAACATCAAAGGTTAAGGTATATCTAGCCTTGTTAAAGGACAATATTGAAAATGGATCCATAAGATCACTATGTATCAACTGCAAAATGTGTGAAGCTCTCCATGTTGTAGCTTTGTCAAAATTTTCTTTAGGATGTTTCCAAGAATGCATCCATGACAAATTCCAACTAAAAAATTAACAAGATCCAATCCAGAAACTATAACCTTCATGTTGAGTTATCGAAGGTAGCAGTAGTTCAAGTGGTCAAACCACTCATGCCATAGCTTGCTCGCATTATTAGTGTGAGTTAAAAGTTCCAATGATGGAGAATCTAGTATAAATTGTATTAAAGTGTATAATATCCTTTGTTGATCTACTATCCCATGTTCAACTATGGCATCACTGTGTAATTCTTGAACAATCATTGAATTAGGATAAAACTTGAATCTCTTCCTTGTCCCTATATGTGTGATCTTATAGATAGATAAGAGATTAGTTGATAATGATGACACATGAAGGACATCCTTTAATGTTCCCTCACCCATGTCAATAGACCCTCTCCCTATAATATCAATGGAGGTGTTGTTATGCATCAAAATTTGAGGTACTGCACATGGCTTCAAAGAAGAAAAATCTTCAAAATATGAGGCCATGTGATGAGAAGCACCCAAATCTAAAATCCAAGTGTTGGATGTTGGAGTTTGTATCGCTACAAGTGCTTTACCCTTGGCTTTATCTTTATTTGATAATGATGATTCTTTCATGTTGTGTGAATGTGTGTTGATTTCGTTCTTATGAAGAAGCTCCTTCAATTGATCAATCTATTTATTCATACACTTAGACTCATCATGGTTATTCTTGCAATAATCACAAATCACCTTTGCTCTCCTTGGTCTTTCAAATTTGGAGGTAAAGGTGTCAAAACTTTTCTTAGGAGCACCTGAGTACTATTGTTTTTTCTGTGTGCTAAATTTTTTGGTGCCTTTTGATTTGTTGTTTCTATCTTTTCTACCATTCTTTATATCTTAGGTGCTTTGGTTAGCAACCAAGGCATGAAACTCTGAATATTTGATAACACCAATTTGGACAAGTTTATCTTGATCCTTATATAGCTCAAGTAAAAAATAAGTAGAATAAGTCATGGTGTAAGTTGTCCCCATGGCTGCCCTTGTAGCATGAAAAGTAGCCACAAAAAATGAAAATTAGGTCCAAGCTTTGAGAGTGCACTAAGAACCAATTGAGAGTCCTTCTCTATACCACAATACCTAAGCTAAGTTATGATATGGTTGAATTTTGTAATATATTCATGAATGTTACCAAAATCACTAGGATTTAGACTTATCAACTCATTTTCTAGCAAGTGATTTTAGATGTCATCTTATTTCCCAAATAAGCCTTCTATCATGTCCCATGCTTCTTTCAGAGTATCAAGTGTTACCACATGAAATTTTATTTCTAGAGACATGCAACTAAAAATAAATCCTAATGCCATGTCATATTTATTCAACCTTTTAGTCTTTAATGGTTCATCTTCTGGTTCAAAATCCAATCCTTGAATTATCCTTTGAAACCATTTTCCCTCAGTTTACCCAAAACATCCATTTTACACCGAAATAATTATAAGGGGTTAAAATGGGAAGTGTGGACTCCATGATTTAGAATAAATCAAGACAAACCATAATTGCAAACCTCCCTTTGATTACTAAATTTTGTACCCCCTTGATGAGTGTCATCATTTAAATTACAATATTTGTCAAATCCAAGACTATGTCCAAGGTTGTCTACAATAGAAGGTTTTGGAAAGTTATAGTTTAGTCATTAGTTAACAAGATTTATTTGGTGAAATAGAGATTCATTTGGTCTTTCAATGTCACACTAACTCCTAATTTGTAGAACTAAAACTTACTTAAATTGCAGGAATTGAAATTACTTCTAATTTGCTAAATTTAAACTAAATTGTAGAATTGAAAATTGTTGAAAAATAACTATTTTATGTTTTATAATTTAAATGAAATCAATTGAAAATTATAAATTTAAACTAACTTAATTCAACCATGCTAAATTGAAAATGTAGAAAGTTGTCAAGAAAATTGTTGTAAAAACTTGTCAGAAAATGCTGCTACAGGAAACTGTCAGAAAAATGATGCTGAAAACAAGGGAAATAAAAGCACACACAAAAATATAGGGGTCATACAGCTATAAAAAAATTCACATACTTCACTCTTGAAACATAATAAAAACCATGCTAAAAACAAAGGAAACTGTTGTTACAAGATTTGAACAAGAAAGTTGACAAAAATTGTTGAAATAGAAAAACTATCAAAAACCTATAAAAATGCTCCTTCCTCCAGCCCTAAGAGTGGACCCTTGCTCCCTGGTCTAGAAGAAGGTAATTTCACACCAAATCCTAAACTCTAAATACTCTCACACTCATAAATCCACACGTTTGAATAAAAATTGCACTTTATTGAACACTACACTTACAAAAAGTTGATTGTTACATTACTCACTTTCTGAATTCTAACTTATATTCTGACTAATCAACCAATGAGGTAGTATTCCTATTTATATTATTTCATGCATACATATTTAAAACTACCAATTCAATATTGTATGTTTTCCATGTGTGGTTTGCTTATTCTATTGTAGCAAACTTGGTCTATTTTAGGATAAAATATATTGTAGCAGTTATCCATTCATCTTCCAACTGGTGGGAATAAGTCAAAAATAGGTTAGAAATAGTTGTTACACCTATCCTCATTGTTAGAGTAACTATGTCATTACTTGGGTAATTACTATAATATCTCACCTTATTTAAATCTCACCTAGCATCTTTATTGTTAGGGTGTTGAGAGTATATGTTGATATGGTTAGGGATATTCATAGTTATCTTTGGCTATTCTTAGCCTTAGAAATTGTATATTATACTATGGTGTATAATTAATTAAGTGGTTGATTATTATTATTCTCCATACCATCATTGGTATCATAGCAGGCATTCTAGCCTCGCTCCAATTTGGGATATCAATTTTGAGCTTTCATTTTTGACTCAGCAAGAATCGATCATTTGGGGTTGGGGTTACACAGTGAACTAGCAATTGTAGATAGCTAGTAGTTGATGCATCATGGTAGAACCTAAAGTGGCAATTGAAGATCTGACTAGATTCTAGAGATGGATATAAAAATAGATCTAAACACATAATCAGATCTAACCCTTGTGAACCAAACTCTAGTAGCTACCGATCTAGACTACTCTTGATGTGTGGAAACCAACATAGATCCCTAGTTTGATTGACCTATGCAGACAACATGGACACCATTCTAACATAGGAGAACAAAAAATGATGGGATAGATAGATCTGAGCTGATCTGGACCTACGAAGATAGATGTTGATTTGACCAGCCTAAAAATCTATCAAACATAGACACAGACCTATATGGATGTGATATCAGGATGTGAGAGATGTAGGATTAGATCTCATGACTTAGCTCTGATAGAAGCATACGTGAACACGCTTATGCCTAACAGACTTGGAGATATAGATTTCTACCTAGATCGACTTTGGATTTGGTTGGCTGGCATAGAATGTGCACCTGATGTGGGCCGATGCAATCTAGACTCTGACCTAGATCTAATATTGATCCAATGATCGACATGGTGATTGAGACCTCCTATCGAACTTTGATGATGGTGAGATCGACCCCCAAAATGGTAGTAGCCTTGCGATCTAACATGACTAGATGACCTACGTGACAAACTTGGACAACATCCTATCAAACAACCTACGTGACAAACCTGGACAGCGTGGCTTAAAATCCTCTAACGTGGACCTAGATCTGAGGAGGACACACTGGACATGATCACGGATAGAAGATAGACTCAGATTGAGTCATATTTGATGTGGTGACATTGGATACATGTGGATGCTGATGAGGTGAAGATATTGATGTGGTAGAAAGTCATAATAGGGTATATGGCTAGATGATATGGGTCGCACAAGGGGGAAATATTTATGGGTTAGACTACCCAAAGGTAGTCACATGCATATGTGAGTGTTATTACTTTTAAAAACCTTCTTGTTCCCCACATCATGCATGTGGGATAAAATCCCATATGTTTCCACATTTAGTGTCTGAAACTCCGATTATTGATGATGATTTAACCTATGTAATTTGGAATTCTTCCACTATAATTTGGCCCTTGAAGATCTTTTTTGGAGGAGGTGCAAGGGGCTATCCGAGTAGATAGCAACTTGCAAATATTTTTGGAGCTCGCTCAGTTACAAAAAAGATGAAGTATATCATGGTTCGAGATGATCTACAGGTTTCATAGAGAGTTTCACTTGAGGTGGTATTCATAGGTATATTGTCGATGGAGTTCCCTGATAAGTGCTAAAAAACAAAGTAGTTATCAGATTCATTATCGTAGATTTGCAGGCTTCGCTGGTGAATAGTAGGATTCTTTTGTGTTTCATCAGATACCCTTGACGTCGTCACTCCACACTAATTCAATCGAGAATCATGCAACAGATTGAGTAGGCCATGTTTCAATCATGTGTAGAATATCAACACTTTCATTTTCTAAGAAAACCACTAGTGAAGTCTTGTTGATCGTAGTATTTCAATGAGAAAACATGGCTTGTGAGTTTGCAGGTGGGTAAGTTTAGATTTACAGGTAGAAAACCCTTGAATCATAGGAAAAGAGGAGGTGTGTTGCATCATATAAATCCATCATGGAAGATAAAATATCCAATCGAATAAAAGCTAATATGGATCTGTGTAGAGTGGACGTGTAGGCACTTCCCTTAACAACGAGTTTAAATAGCAGATTTCCTCGTCTACTTTCCATCGGTTGCACTAGCATAGTCGATAAGCATATCCATTGTTAAGACGTTATGCCAAAATATCCAACACAATCTAAAAGTACAACCAATTTAAAACCGACCTTTTGTGTCCTTCATTATAGCAAGGCCCATAGTGTAGTTGGCAGGAGGCAAGCTGCTAAGACTCACAGGAAGAGGTCACGTGTTCAATTCTCATTAAACCACTTGTAAGAAAAAAATTTGCACAAACTTTAACAATCAAATTATTTTAATTTGATTTATATTAATTAAATTTTTATTTTTGAAAATTTAATTAATACTTGTATTTAGCCCACGAGGCTTTACTATTTTACCAAATTTTGCAAAATTTTGTAAATCACTCCAAAGAGAAAAAGTGATTTTTGAAAATTGCCTAGGTGGTAATCTTTGTAAAAGCCTTAGAGGCTTCATAATTGCTATCTTTTGCACTAAGGGGGGATAAAAATTATTTCTTCCATAAACAGCATATTTTGGAAAAAAAGTGGAGGAAACTTGTAAGGGTGCATTTTCGACAGCGACCGACACCTTAGCCACCTTATCAATTTTTTTTTGCAAAATCACATTGTACAAAGGTACATTTTTGGCAAATATCGACACCTTAAGAAATATGGACAAAAAAAATAAAAAGAATACCCCAAAACAAACTGATAAAAATTCTCAATCAGTCAAAGATCCTTACTTTCCATTAGGGTGGGAAGGAATGGATTTTTTTGAGGATGGAAAATATCTCACACTACATAGTGGTGTAAAATCCATTCTCAAAGATTCTAAAGTTTTTGAAGACCTTCAAATAAATGGTGCTCAAATCCCTATAGGCATTGTAAGGGCAGTCTACATGACATTTGTTTCACTTGACATTACCCAATGTCAAAAGAAAAGGGACATCAGTGAGGAATCAGAGGTCATTATTCTAACAGTCGATGCTTGTTGTGACACATGTGATCTTCAACCCATGATAGCGAATGATTTTTGTAGCACAAGTGACCTAAAGCCCATTGTGGCCAATGCTTGTTGTGATACAAGTGACCTCTTACCTTCAATGGTAGATATCAGTTGTAGCATAGGTGATCTCATCACAAGAGCAAATTTTACTTGGGACACCAATGACTTAACAACTGAACCTCCTCAAAATGAGCTTCATAATCTCATTGATTGTAACAAATACCATATTGTTAAAAGCAGTGATAAAGATGAAGAACTTGGATGTTTTGAAAAACACACCAAAGGCATTGGATCCAAACTAATGAAAAAAATGGGATTCAATGGAAAAGGATTAGGTAAAAATGGGCAAGGCATTAACACTCCTATAATACCAAATTTTAGGGCAAAGAATGAAGGCATTGACTATTTTGGACAAGCAAGTACCAATAAAACCATATTTGTAAAACGTAAATCTACTTCAACTCCTACAAAACATTGTTGCAATCATTGTGGAAGAACATGACATGTAGCAGCTAGGTGTTGGAAACTACATCCTTGTGACTCATGTGGATGTATAAATCACTCTATAAATTGTTGGTACAAAGTGAAAATAGCCAACAAGGTTCATATTGATTGTGGATGGATAGATCTCACACAATGGACCAAGATGAAAGAAATGTTGTATGACTTCTATAAAAAAGGTAAAACCTATGGTAGACCCAGAGGCAGATCCAATGATAGACCGAGTGGCAGTCCCAGAGGCAATGACCCAGCGATAGACCTAAAGGTAGACCCAGTGACAATTATCCAGAGGTAGACCTATAGGCAGATCCAGATCTAATGATCCAGAGGTAGATCCACAGGTAGATCTAGAGGCAGACCCAGAGGTACCCATCCAAAGGTACACCTAGAGCGCCAGAGCTAGAGCCAAAGTCAGATCCAACACAAAAGAATATTTCATTATCTCTCCTTCACATTAAGGGGGAGTTATCTATGTTATCCCAACTAATGGAATAAGGGGGGATGTTAGAGTAACTATCCCATTACTTGGGTAATTACTATAATATCTCACCTTATTTAAATCTCACCTAGCATCTTTATTGTTAGGGTGTTGAGAGTATCTTTTGATATGATTAGGGGTATTTATTCATAGTTATCTTTGGCTATTTTAGAATTAGACATTGTATATTATACTATGTTGTATAATGAATAAATTGGTTGATTATTATTATTCTCCATACCATCACTCATGCTATCTCCTTTTGTTCCTCATGAAATGGATGCAAATTGTTCCCTTTTCTATTGAAACGGACTTTTTTTGTTCTTCATTTCGAAGAGCTCTAGAATATAAGATAGAATTTGTGGAATATCTTGTTGACGTCAATGTATACCATGTGGGGATACATCCAAGTGTATCAAAGGTCTTATTTATTCTCGGTGGACACGTTCCAACTAATTTTTCCTATTGCTTTTGACTGCTTTAATGTTCTCCTTTACTGTGATAGGTGATTGGTTTTTGTATGTTGTGTACAACCTATAAATACCATGTTTTACAGCAAAGTGAAATTTTTTGCACCATGCCACCTCCACAGTTTGATTTTAAGGTGGGATAGCATTCACATTGCTTTAATCACAAATCACAACATGCTTATTTTCTATTAATTTTGCTATATATCTCACCTTATTTAAATCTCACCTAGCATCTTTATTGTTAGGGTGTTGAGAGTATATTTCAATATGGTTAGGGATATTTATTCATAGTTATCTTTGGCTATTCTTAACCTTAGAAATTGTATATTATACTATTTTTTTTAATGAATTAAGTGGAAATGCTGAAAAACAGTCAAAATAGGGGTAAAATATTCCTAAACATCCAATCATGAAAACATCAACAACTAACATACTTTAATAAACTATTTGGCATAAAATGATATTAAATATTGGTAAATAGTAGTTTTAATGTGTCAAAAATGTAGCAAAAATGAGATATTTCTTGGCCTCATAATTCCCCCAACTTGACCTGATGCATGCCCTCATGCATTTTTTTGGGCTACATAGGCACTGAGATCTAACTCCTTATACCAACTCCCTCAAAATTTGTAGTTGTCAGGATAGTATCCCCTACTCTATTTTAACTCCAACCAATTCTAAAATTATTGATCAGGTTGAGGATCAGAATCAAAATAAAAGGGAATTGGGGTGATAATGGTGGGTGGCCTAAATCTTAAGCCTATCCATTGATGTATTAATGATAGAATAATTGGCATCATTGCCTCTACCCTCCTATGTGACCACAACAAGTTATTTGGTGATATGGGCTCTCTTTTCTATAGAGATATGGGTAATTTTGCCCACCTAATTTTTACATATTGCCATGGAACTTGACAAATTATCCCTATAGTACTACTGAAAGCAAGATAAACTATCTTGAATATTTTGAAGGTATGTGATATTTATATCTAGCCTATTCATCAAATTGAAATGTTGGCTTATCAATATTGAGGGATTGGGCTAAATATACCTTAACAATAGTCCAAGTTCTAATTTAGTTTCCTTATTCTGTCTTTTCTCCTTATCCTAATATAACTGATTTTTCAAAGTAGAGGTAAAGGATCAGAGTTGTAAATCACCTGTATATATTTGTGGTAGAAATTCTACATCTTATGCCATGATATATTTGTGTAAAAAGAATTCACATAGTAGATTTTTGTGCTCCCCAAGACTCTGTAAGTATGCTTCTAAAAAGTCTTGAGCAGTATTTAAATCATAGGTTAACCTAGAGCAGATACGCATTACCTACCATCTAATAAATTATTCTCTAAGACATAGGTTGTACAAGCTGGTAGGCTATCTGTATTGTACTAAGCATTCTACAATCTGACATAAACTCTGCACCTTAACCTACAAATTTGCAATTTTTGCAGCCTATCCCATTTTGCTTTTCCATGGTTTTTAGTGTTGCGAGACGTAATTCAAAATTTTGGTAGAATGCCATCCATCTTGCAATATCCTCATTGTTCTTTTCTAGTGGAATCATATCAAGCATACACACTACTGGTGGATTTTTATGCTTAGACAATAAATTAACCTGAATTCATATTTTTTTTGTTTGCACTTTTTGAACATAACTAACAAAAATTGGATTTGTATTTTCTTGAAGTGATGTACTTACTTGTAGTGGGATTGCTTAAGCTTCAAGGACTTCACTTTTTGATGTTCTTTACCTTTTTTTTTGTTCTAGAGTTGTGTCTAGGTATTCTAGCACAGTTTCTGCACATTCTGGAGCTACTCTTGAATATGCCTATTCAATTGCAGAATGTTTTGGCGTTGTCCTATAATGTTTCGAAGTTGCATCCGAAAGTGTTGAAATGACTTCTTTTAAACTCTTACTGCAAATTCGGTTTTTGTCCCATATCTAGAGTATGTGAGCTCCCTATGACATCTATAATCTCTTTACCATCCTTCTTTTTAGGTGTTATTTCATTTTTTGCATATTTTTGTGTTGATGTTATAGTAGTCAGAATAGGGACAAAAATTTAGGTGCATGGTCCAAGTTATCTTCCTCAAATCTATGAGGTAGTTGTAATATGTCTTCTTGCATTACCCCTTCTAGAACCTGCTTTGACAATTCAAGTAAAATTGTTGTTCTTCCTACCAGAATCAAGAATTATGGGCAGTGCCTCTAATGGGGCTAGTCCTTTTTTAATTCATGTATTTCTTGCAAAAACTAATTGATATATTCATCTTTTTCCTTGATTTTTGCTTTACCCTTATCAATATAGTTTTGTTAGGTTTTGATGATTACTCTGGTAGCCTTAACATGATCATCTGGATCATATTTCTCATATTATTTAGACTCTAAAGAATAATATGTAGGGAAACTCATTGTAGGTGGTGAATGTGACTCTTCAAGCTCTTTATCCTTTGCAAATGATTCCTCCCCCTGATCAAGTGTGTCTTCTACCAATAATTCTTCCTCTTGTTCAGGTGTATCCCCTGTAACCATATCTTCATCTTCATCTTCATCTTCCTATAGTATTAAGCTCCTCCTTTTCTTGATGCATATGGTGTAGAAGATGTTGTTTCAGTGGGTGTAGTTGTATTCTATACTTTACTCCTTGAACTCATTTGTAGAGGAGGGGGTGAAGGTGGCTAGATCTATGTTTTAAACTTTGTTTCTTCCACCTCAACTAGCTCCTCTGTAATAGACTTTATTTTTAATCTGGTGGATCTCCTTAACTGTTGTGTACCTATTTCTTCACCAGTTTATCTTGTATCTACCATTTGTCCTTTTGTGAACCAGTCTAAAATATCTGTAGAATCTATTCTTTCCTCCTATGATGAATCTAATGATTTTGATTGTGCAAGTACCTCTGTTTGAGTAGCAATTTTAGTAACCCTATCACTTAAAGTGACATTCTTAATATTTGGTTGTTCTTTAGGGGTATTTTTAGATTTCCTCTTTTGTTGTGCCCTAGTCCTGATAGTTGGTGGACCATGGGGAGAAGAAGAGGTTTCATAAGATTTAAAATTACCTCTTTTAGCAACATCTTCAAATATCCTTGCTTTGAAGCTTCAACTTCCTCCTATTTTGGTTCTACTGCATAAAGAACCTGCTCATCCCAAGGTGCAAATAATTTGCTGAAACTTTGAACATTACCCTTGAAATGATATTTGTAGATTAATTTAATGAGTCCATGGTGTCTAGGAGATCCCTAGCCTCGTTGGTATCATTTTTCCATGTTAATCAGTTCCTAATAAAAATATAAGGGAATACTTACCCTCATTTTAGTGTGTTGTCTACCATGTCTCAAATGGATGAGTAACTTAATGTGGTGGCCAGAGAGGACTACATATTGCCCTTCACAAGTTATATATTCATTAACCTAGAGTGCAACTTGATCCCATGGTGGTTGAAGACTATTCCTTTTTACACCTTTGCAAATATTATTGTTAATTTGCATGACAAGTTGCATATCTCCCTCTTCTAAAAATGCATTAACTAACTTAGGGAGTGTGTTTTTAGTAGTTATGATAATAATTATTTCTTGTAAAGGTAATTCAATGTTTTGACTTATAATTAAAGATTCTACCTCAATCTGCATGTCGTTGATGGTTGATCAATTATTTCTAAGGATGTAGACAAATTTAGCTGCTAAACCCTTAGAATGTCCATCAAACTTTTCCAAAAATGGTATTAGCCCTACCTGTTAAAGAAGTTACACCATCTCAGGCTACTGGTGAAATTCGTTCATGGTATCTGGTTTAGCCTTCCTTTTATTCCCCATGCTAGAAAAAATTGGTGCACTGGTGTTGCATTTGCTATAAATTTTTACAACTCCTTAGATTTGCTGGTAGTTTCTTTGTATGCCCAACGATTTTCTAAAAAGATATTCGTTAATGCAATGCCTATGTTAGTAGATTTCCAGTCTGTGTTTTAATTCAACAACCTCTATAATTTTGTGATTATTACAGAGCTCGAGAATTTGTTGCTTTGGAATATGAAATGACCTCCAAAATATGGTGTAAAATACATTGGTTTTGTATGCATTAACTGGACACGTGGTGCTTGGTGATTGGATTCTGTTTTAGAATTTTGATTTTTGACACATATTACAGGTGGTGTGCCAATCTAATTGTTGATTACTGTGCATATTGATTAAACCGTTCATTGAGCTGGATGGTTTAATTTGGTTGACTTAGTCCTTTCATATGATAAATATGGATGCCCACTTCCTCGATCCACACAATCTAGTGTGTTGAAATACCATGACCACATGGGATTAAAACATGGACTTGGAGATTCGTGCATGCTAGTCAAATTCAATTTTTTGCGTGCTACATAGTTTTAAAGTTTTAGACCTCATTCCAAAGCTCTTGGTCATTTCGGAGCTCTACAATGTTTTTGTTATTTTATAGCCAAATCTAAATTTGTCATGCAACCAAGGATAGAATAAGGTTCTTCTTGATATTTTGAGTGGGGCGTTCTATTTTTATTTGTCAATTTAAATATTTTATGCCAAATACTCAATTATCATATATTACTTGTTAAATACAAACTATGACTAGATGTAAGAAACACATGGCTTACTATCCTAAACATTTATCATACACCTTACAAATTATTGCTTTCGATGATAGTTTTATTTTTAGTTTACATGGTGGAATCGATGCTTCCGATGATAGTTAGAAAGCTATCTGAAAAAATAAAAAAGTGTATTTCATTATACCAAATTCATTTCTTGTTCTAAAGTTGTAGATCTAGGTGATTTGTCTGCATTTTTGAGTGCATATGAAACAGAAAAGCATCCTAGATTTTGCATTTTAGAGTTAAAGATTACTTTAATTTTGCATATCTAAATAGGAACAACATCTTGACGCATAAAGTAATCCTGCCCTAGGTTGGCCCCTTTGGCAGAGAGGTGGACGAACCCTCCGGTTGCTCTTGTGATTTTAATCACTTGTAGGCAGGGGATTTTAAGGGTGTACTCTACGCTCTTTAGGTGAAATTTGCATCTTTGTGTTGGCTTCTGATTTAGATTAGTAAAGTTAGTGATCTTTAATATTGTTTGCACACCATAGAGAACAAGAGATCTAATACAATTAATCACACACACTTGCACGATTCACATTTTTAATAGTAGTGGTTGGATTTCATCACCAACCATTGCTTGAGATTTGGTGATGGTGGCCGTGATTTCCATCCACCAATATCTGCCCTAGAAACCATAGGACTACCCCCGAGCAAACTTGTTGGAGGTCATTACCAACAAGAATCTCGTTGCCCCGACCAACCATAGTTTTTACCTTTGTTTTCTTTAAACAAGATTAAGTTACATCAAAACACACAAGCCAACAATTCTAAAAAGAATCTCACATTAACGAAAGAAAATAATTAATGAACGAGGTAAGCCACACACGGTGAAACCTAGGATTGATTGTTTTCTTTACTTTAAATTCTGAAAAAGTTTTTAGTTTGTGTGATTTAGATTAAACTTTGAATCTTTGGTTTAATTACTTTATGGTACTAACGAGACATCAAAAGAAAATAATAAATCAAAGTAGTTTAATGGAAAACATTTCCCATGCCTCCGCTACTTCGGTAGCCCCATCCAATATGGTTTAGACTACTTCGTCTAGATCATCATATCCATCCCTACCTCAAGTAGGAACCCTTCCACACAATGTGGAGACACCCACCACCTACATAGACATGGATAAAGTGAAGGCCATCTACAAGTCTTCTAACTATGTCTTAGAGCCCCTTAGCCAAGAGGGTTTTGAAGAACCCGAATTGGCTACCTCCTACCTTACCCAAGGATATCATAATTCGGGTTACGAATATGGTATGCCTTCTTCCACGAGCCAACCGCAACAAAGCCCAAGTGTTCCAAACACTTACTCCACATCCACCTATTCCAACCCATTGTATGAGGAGCATGTCAATGCTGCCTCACAAGTTCCTAACCCCCAAGTTGTCACATCAAATGCAACTTGCACCATGCCTCCATCAACCCATTCCATTCCTATGAGTCCACCCATCCATAGTCCTCATACATCATATCCTTTTCTTCATTCACAATCATTTCCTCACCAACCCCATCATCATCAAATTCATTCCATGACCCCCAATTCATCACACCTCCAACAACACATTCAATCTCATCCATTCATTAATCCATTCACCACATCTCAAATCACTCAACAAGCCAACCAAGGCTTACATTCAAATTGTCAACACACTAAAATTCTACAACAAATTTTAACTCGACTCACTAACATTGAGTTACAATTGAGCCATCTTCAATGTCAGCAATCACAACAGTTGAAACATCCAAGTTCACAACCCACATCTCAGGTTTTTACACCTGTACCACAAATTCAAAGTCCAACACAATTGGACACAAGCACCAAGCGCCCCAAAAAGCCTCATCGCAACTACACAAGACTTTTAGAATCTTATGCAACCATTTTTCAAAGGCTTTATGAAGCACAAGAGATTCTACTTCCAAAAATAAAATCAAGTGATCCTAACAAGCAATATGCAAAGAATTACAAGAAGCACTTGTATTGTCCTTATCATCAACAAGCGGGCCATGACATCAACAACTATAAAGTATTCAAAAATGTTGTCCAAGACCTTATTGATCTAAAATTCTTCACCCCAAATGGTCCAACTAACTCATCTGATCAGGACATCGGTATCAACTCAATCACCAAGGAAAGTGGGGACTCTAAGGATATCACATCCTCCTAGTCATCCACATCATTTCAATTTCAAAAAGCCCCAAAGGTCTTAACCCCTTTGGTCACATTCAATTTCAAAAACCCCAAAGGTCTTAACCCCTTTGGTCACATTCAATTTCAAAAGCCCCAAAGGTCTTAACCCCTTTGGTCACATTCAATTTCAAAAAGCCCCAAAGGTCTTAAGCCCTTTGGTCACATATCAATTTTCAAAAAGCCCCAAAGGTCTTAACCCCTTTGGTCACATATCAATTTTCAAAAAGCCCCAAAGGTCTTAACCCCTTTGGTCACATTCAATTTCAAAAAGCCCCAAAGGTCTTAACCCCTTTGGTCACATTCAAATTTCAAAAAGCCCCAAAGGTCTTAACCCCTTTGGTCACATTCAATTTCAAAAATCCCCAAAGGTCTTAACCCCTTTGGTCACATTCAATTTTCAAAAAGCCCCAAAGGTCTTAACCCCTTTGGTCACATATCAATTTTCAAAAAGCCCCAAAGGTCTTAACCCCTTTGGTCACATTCAATTTCAAAAAGCCCCAAAGGTCTTAACCCCTTTGGTCACATTCAAATTTCAAAAATCCCCAAAGGTCTTAACCCCTTTGGTCACATTCAATTTCAAAAAGCCCCAAAGGTCTTAACCCCTTTGGTCACATTCAATTTCAAAAATCCCCAAAGGTCTTAACCCCTTTGGTCACATTCAAATTTCAAAAAGCCCCAAAGGTCTTAACCCCTTTGGTCACATTCAATTTCAAAAAGCCCCAAAGGTCTTAACCCCTTTGGTCACATTCAAATTTCAAAAAGCCCCAAAGGTCTTAACCCCTTTGGTCACATTCAATTTCAAAAAGCCCCAAAGGTCTTAACCCCTTTGGTCACATTCAAATTTCAAAAAGCCCCAAAGGTCTTAACCCCTTTGGTCACATTCAATTTCAAAAAGCCCCAAAGGTCTTAACCCCTTTGGTCACATTCAATTTCAAAAAGCCCCAAAGGCACTTAAGCCCTTTGGTCACATTTCAAAAAGCCCCAAAGGTCTTAACCCCTTTGGTCACATTCAAATTTCAAAAAGCCCCAAAGGTCTTAACCCCTTTGGTCACATTCAATTTTCAAAAAGCCCCAAAGGTCTTAACCCCTTTGGTCACATTCAATTTTCAAAAATCCCCAAAGGCACTTAACCCCTTTGGTCACATTCAATTTCAAAAAGCCCCAAAGGTCTTAACCCCTTTGGTCACATTCAATTTCAAAAATCCCCAAAGGTCTTAACCCCTTTGGTCACATTCAAATTTCAAAAAGCCCCAAAGGTCTTAACCCCTTTGGTCACATTCAATTTCAAAAATCCCCAAAGGTCTTAACCCCTTTGGTCACATTCAATTTCAAAAAGCCCCAAAGGTCTTAACCCCTTTGGTCACATTCAAATTTCAAAAATCCCCAAAGGTCTTAACCCCTTTGGTCACATTCAATTTCAAAAAGCCCCAAAGGTCTTAACCCCTTTGGTCACATTCAAATTTCAAAAAGCCCCAAAGGTCTTAACCCCTTTGGTCACATTCAAATTTCAAAAAGCCCCAAAGGTCTTAACCCCTTTGGTCACATTCAATTTCAAAAAGCCCCAAAGGTCTTAACCCCTTTGGTCACATTCAAATTTCAAAAAGCCCCAAAGGTCTTAACCCCTTTGGTCACATTAAATTTCAAAAATCCCCAAAGGTCTTAACCCCTTTGGTCACATTCAATTTCAAAAAGCCCCAAAGGTACTTAACCCCTTTGGTCACATTCAAATTTCAAAAAGCCCCAAAGGTCTTAACCCCTTTGGTCACATTCAATTTCAAAAAGCCCCAAAGGTCTTAACCCCTTTGGTCACATTCAATTTTCAAAAATCCCCAAAGGTCTTAACCCCTTTGGTCACATTCAATTTCAAAAAGCCCCAAAGGTCTTAACCCCTTTGGTCACATTCAATTTCAAAAAGCCCCAAAGGTCTTAACCCCTTTGGTCACATTCAAATTTCAAAAAGCCCCAAAGGTCTTAACCCCTTTGGTCACATTCAAATTTCAAAAAGCCCCAAAGGTACTTAACCCCTTTGGTCACATTCAATTTCAAAAATCCCCAAAGGCTCTTAACCCCTTTGGTCACATTCAATTTCAAAAAGCCCCAAAGGTCTTAACCCCTTTGGTCACATTCAATTTTCAAAAAGCTCCAAAGGCACTTAAGCCCTTTGGTCATAAGCTTCCCAAGCTAGGGGGAGTAGAAACACCTGCACCAATGAACATCATACACTTGAAAGTGTTCCATGCTTACTGTGATTACTAAATATGTATATATACATGGCTTTTTTTACAAAAAAAAACAAATCATTCACATAGGCATGCCCACATTGCATACATTCCATTTGCATTTCCACTTAGGCATTTGACATACATTTTCATTTTTGCATTCATGCATTGCTTCATTCGCATACATTAAATCATACATATTCCATGGCATTTTACACTTTCCATTTGCATATAAATACTCCATTGCATTAGGCATATACATGTGCATTCATCCCATCCCATGTTCAATGATCTAGCATAGTAATGATG
The DNA here is from genome assembly GCA_028583015.1 of Wollemia nobilis. Lineage (NCBI taxonomy): Eukaryota > Viridiplantae > Streptophyta > Pinopsida > Araucariales > Araucariaceae > Wollemia > Wollemia nobilis. Next base: position 1,704,056 of record JAQPPZ010003510.1, read on the forward strand.
ATATGGTCATAAACAAAAAGTCAAGTTATAACAATTGGGGGTACCTAGTTTGAAGAAATCATGCAACCCTCGCAAAAGCCATATGTCAAACCACATCCCATGTCAAAAATCATAAGGCCTAGATTTTCAATCACTCAACCATTACTAGTGTAGCAAGCAACATCCAAATGAATGTCTAATTTTCTTTAGGACCAAAAACACAATTTATACACTAAGAAAGTCTTGAGCATGGCCAATCGATCACGAAACAGTCTTGAACCATTCACATTACATCACATCTTAAAAACATTATGAGATAGGGGGGCTAGTACCATCCTTGGGTAGTACCTCGAGGCGAAAAGGAGATATCCCTCGCTTGTCCCATTATGCAACATAGTCCAAAAATAGTGGTTTTCACCACTACCAACATTGCTCCAAACATAAACATAAAAACATAGAGTAGTAAGGATAGGGTCAAAATTCTCATCACACCTCGGTTGAGAATCCGATTCCCCAAAGCTCTATACAAAATTAACAAATAAAATCCCAAACACCCTTGATCCCTAAAGTCGTAAGGATTCATACTACACACCCCTGACAAGGATGGGTAGTCATCCCCAAGGCCTAAAATATCAATCCCATAGGACTATGGAGTGAATCTCCATCGGGGCTATAGACGCTTGACTGGCAATGGAGTAAGCTCATGCGAGGCGACATGTCTCTCCTCCAAAAAGGGAGACCTCTGAACGCACATAAGGACATGCTAGCCTCAGGTCATCTCCATAATAGGTCATGTCTAAATCCACTCATAATAGGTTAATGAACTTCACATGCACACACACTGGTACTTGATTGGATAGGGTCATTGTCATGCTCAAAACTTGGTAATTGAACCTCACTCGCACACACATTTGGTCCTAAAGAAAGTTAGACAACCTAGTGAGTTTGGTTGGTGACACTAGTATGTTTGAGTCTTTGAAAACCTTTCAGTCTTCCATATCAACATCCATGTCTTCTTCCATATCAACATCCATGTATTCATCCATATCTTCTTCCATGTCAACATCCATGCCTTCATTACAAGTTCAAGTTGCATAAAGCCACCAAACTGGGTACCCCCAACTGCCAAACAATGGACAAAGAAAAATGGCCATTAAAATTTCTGAACTATAAAAGATCATTCGAACACCATGCATTCCTCTCATATAGTTTAGATTCATTATAAATTTACTTACATTAATCATCCATAGCACATCATATAGCTTGCATGAATCATCCATATAAACATTATGCATATACATCATTATTAGCTTACATTAATTACCCATTAAGCATTCCATCAAAACATTTTCATAAAACATGCATAAAATATTCATAAGATAGGCATTGCATTCACACAAAAATACAATGCAAAAGTAAAAGCCATGTATGTATATATATTAAACTCGCATATGCAAAGAACACTAGAAAGTTCAAACATCATCACAACTAGGGGGTGCTCAAGGTTTCACACCTTTCCCCAATCAAACAAACATCAACACAACTTGGGGGTGCTCAAGGTTTCACACCTTTCCCCCAATCAAACAAACAAGATCACAAATGGAGGGTTCTCAAGGTTCCACACTTGCTCCACCAATTCAATAAACAATTCAATCATTCAATCACATCACATCATCAACAAGTCAATTACATATTCACATTTTCCTAGCCTTACCCATCGACTAAAAACACGGAGCTTCCTCGCCTTACCCGTCGACCAAAAACACGGAGATTCATTCAGCATTTTTCATCAACATTTTCATTCACAAATGAACCTTGTATTTAGTGATTTATCCTATAACCTAGTGGTTCAGAGTTATCCACAATATGATAGGATGGATAGATTACCATAAGACACTTACATCATCCCTTTATCTATTAGACAAAACAAATCATAATTTTCTCATAAAACTCCTTTATCCTTACAAAAAAAACATCAAAACCCTTCATCTATTAGAAAATAATACACTCATCATATTACAAATTCAAAAATCCCTTCACCTATTGGGACAAAAACATATCACACTCACATTTAACATCATCCATTCATTTATCATTATGCAACATTCATAAATGAACCTTGTATCTAGTGATTTATCTAACTTAACACAGCGGATACAATGATCAGTTATCCATGCAATCTGGTAGGATGGGTAGATTACCATAAGGACACTTACATCATCACAAACCCCTTTATCTATTAGGGCAAAAATAGATACATTCATAAAATTCCCATATTTCAAAAACTCCTTCATATATTGGGACAAAAATGGATCACACTTACATTTAACATCATCTATTCATTTATCATTATGCAACATTCACAAGTGAACCTTGTATTTAGTGGTTTATCCTAGAAACCTAGCGGTTGCAGCGATTGGTTATCCATGCAATCCGGTAGGATGGATAGATCACCATAAGGACACTTACATCATCAAAAACCCCTTTATCTATTAAGGGCAACGAACAGACACAATCATTTTATTGTTCATCATCAAAAATCCCTTTATCTATTAAGGGCAAAGAATAGACACAATCATTTTAGTTTACATCATCAAAAATCCCTTTTATCTATTAAGGGCAACGAACAGACACAATCATTTTTCATCATCAAAAATCCCTTTATCTGCTAAGGGCAATGAACAGACACAAATAATTTCATTTCAAAAACCCCTTCATCTGTTAGGGCAAAAATAGATACATTCATCACATGCTCACATTTCAAAATCCCCTTCATCTGTTAGGGCAAAAATAGATACATTAATCAAAAACCCCTTCATCTGTTAGGGCAAAAATAGATACATTTCATCACATTTCCAAATGGCAAAAATCCCTTCATCTGTTGGGGCAAAAATAGAATCAATCATTGAATCCACATACATTGCATCCATCAACACATTTCTCATCACCATGTCTTCATGTCACCACCCATAAAATACATCAATCATTTCATCCACAATTTTTCCAGTTCATTCAAGCGAACCTCGTATCTAGTGGTCTATTCTATCTCCTTGGCGATTGCAATGATTTGCATCCATGTAATTTGGTAAGATGAATAATCTACCATAAGGACACTTGACCATGATCATCATCATTATCACTTCATCAGAAATCACAATCACATTTGGCACCTCACATTTTGAGTGCAACCTTGCCAAGAACAATTTGCTCAAAAGTAGTCATTGATGTCCTTTTCTATGGGGCAAGAAAACATGGATAATTATAATCACAATCACTCATTCATTTGACCATAGTCACTGGAAAAGGCAAAGCCCGATAGGTTGATTGGTTCCATGTGGGAATTATCGAGACAGTAACTACCCGACCCCTTATGTTGCCTATGGCATCATGCATCTTTCATACCTTGCATACTCAATGATGCCTATAGGGCATTTTATTCAACAACATCGAATCATCCCAAAATATGGGGCAACCACATTAGATTATGATTCTCCCATGAGGGGATACATCTCACATGATCATGACATCTACACTGGACAAATCCCCCTCTCAACCATTGGGGCAAAAATGGTATCACATTTTACATCATTCATATCATCCACAATCACATGGTATTATGCACCAACCCCTTTTCCACCATTGGGGCATAAACGGTATCACATTTTACATCATTCATATCATCCACAATCACATGGTATTCACACCAACCCCTCCACCGGGCAAAAAGTTCACATTTACATCATTCATATCGTCTACAATCACATCGCATTTCAATCACATCACATTTCATCACATCACATTTCACCGCATCATTCATTATTTGCACAAAATTATTTTTCAATTGGCTTGTGAGATACATTCGTAACTCATTCGCCAATTGAGGGGGTAAGCTACAAAAATTCCAAAAATTCTTTATTCTTTGGTCTTCAACATCAATGCTCAAATCCAACAACAGAGAGAAGCTACTTCTGCACCCATAGCCCAAGCAGGTGTCTCGTATTTTTGCACCATATTGTGTTTCACGCAACATGGTACAAAAAGGGGCATCTGTAGACACCAAATTGCAGCCACTAATCCTCCATCCTAACCATCCCACCACCCACTTGTCCACCATACACCTTTCCCGCCAATTATTTGGCCCAATTCCACCTTCCTACCCCATCCTGCCATTATTTGACCCACATCCACCTTTCCCACCATTTCCTAACCCAATTGGGATTATTTTAATATTATTTTATATTTAATATAATATTTTATATTATATTATAATATATTTATTATAAAATATATATTTATAAACTCAATTAACCACAATCGTCCGATCCAATCTAATCTCCACCGTCCATCTTCATTAATCCATGCCACATCTAAAAAGTAATCTCAACCTTAGGATCTAATTTAATCTTAGCCACACGATTAAAAGTGTAAGGCTAAAACCCTAAGAAAACCCTAGGTTGGATTATAAATAAGGGCATTTGCAAATGCCCAAACCCTGAAACTTGGAGATTAGAAAATACACCCTGGAGGAGTCACTGTTGAAGCCCTAGCAAAGCAAAGAGAGATAGAGTTTGAAGATCTAAAGCCCTAGCTAGCCAATAAGACTTCTATTGTTCCAGCCGTCCCCCATTCATCCTCCATCCCCATCGCAACCCCCATCCATCCGCCGTATTCGTCGTCACCTCCCTGATCTGCTTTTGCAGATTCTGCCCTAACCCGCAGGTACCCTCCAAAGCTTGTGAGGCTCACTATAGAGCCTACAAAGCGCTCACCAAAGCCTACTGTATTCTGCAAGCACTCTCCAAAGCCTGTTGTATCCTGTAAGTGCACACTAGAGTTTGTGAAGCTCACGTCAAAGCCTACCAAGTGCGCATTTGAGCCTGCTGCAACCACAAAAATGTGCTCGAGCCTGCTGCATCATGCAATCTGTTGTCAAAACTACAACAACAAAATAAGGCATCATCATAAGCAAGGTATATCATTATTTGTTTTATTATGTTATATGATCTGTATATTTAGCATGCTATTTGATCTATTTTTTGTTAGGGTTTATTGATATCTGAGGGTCTCACACTATGGAGCCCTCATAGGTGTTATTAACCTCTTTTTTTGTTTGTGTTCATGCAGGTCTACAAATCTCATTTATTGTTGAATGGTTGTTGAAGCTGGAGTGGTCTGGCATCGGATACCTGAAGCCCACTCAACCTGTTGGAAGTAAGGATACACTATTTGAAGACACTTCATTGTTGTAGCTAGGGTTTCGGAGAACCCTAGCGTATTGTAAATCTTTGTATCAAAGGCTCTCTGAGCACGGATTGTATCAAAAGGAGTTTATTAGCTCCCCCTAGTTTATTGAATAAATCTATTCATTTTGTGCAATCTTGTGTTTGTTTGGGTCATTTGCATTCTTTCATTATTTAAGTGTCGTGTTCTTGTCTTCACATGTAGTAAGTGAGTTTTATACAATGATGGATAGTACCAAGAAAGCAAACATGTCAAAAACTAGTTTTCATGTAAGCCCTAATTTAATAACACCTCTAAAAATATTTTCACCACTGAATTATTCTATTTTTATTTATTTATTTTTCTTTCTCTTTTTTTTCATCTCTCTTTTTCTCTTTTGTTTTGATGGTTCCCATGAAGGATTTTTCACAATCTTCCTCGAAAATTGTGCCCATGAAGGAATTTCACAATCAAGATTATTCCTTTTTTTTTGTTTTCATGGTTTTTCTATGTTTTTTTCTTTTAAAAACTCTTTCATAACAATATGATTCTATTATGGGAGAGGAATATTCCCCCATCATGTGTAACTCCAACAATGTTCAAAAACTCTTCCTTAGTTAATGGTTCATGGTATACCTGAAGGTGATGTCCATTTACCACTAACTTTCTCCTTGAATCATCAATGGTAAAGAGTTGAACTACTCCATTTCCAAACACTTCTTCAATCAGGTATAGTCCAATCCACCTAGTCTAACGAGAATCGAACAATGAAGCCCAATCTCCTTTCTCAAATTTCCTTTGTTGAAGGTGACTATCATGCCACATATTTCATTGTTCTTGGATCACTTTTGTGTGATGTAGTTCTTACAAATGAAGTTCATCCAATGCATTGAGTTGCATAATCCTATTAATATGTACTTGCGATAATTCAATACCAACCTCCAAATATGTACGAAGTGTTAGTAACTCAAATTCAATAGGAAAAAAATATTTCTTACCATAAACTAGTTTGTAAGGTGTGAAACCCATGGTGGATTTCCATGTTGTATTGTATGCCCAAACTACTTCTGGTAGTTTATTTAAACAATCTCTCCTATGTAAAGCTACTATTTTGGTTAAAATTCTTTCCAATTCCCTATTGGTGACTTCAACCTGGCCATTTTCCTGAGGATAATAAGGTGATGATTTTCTGTGCTTGATTTCATAGAGTTCAATGAAAGCTTCAATGACTTGTGATGCAAATTAGGGTCCATGAACTGTGGTGATAGATCGTAGAGCTCCAAATCTTTGAAAATTTTGGGTGTAAAGGAAATCAGCAACCCTCTCTTCATGAGCATATTTAAAAGCACGTACCTCAACCCATTTAGTCACATAATCAGTACATACCAAGATATGTACCTTTCCTTGAGATGGTGGGTCAATGGGTCCCACAAAATCTAACCCCTATTTCTCAAATGGTTCTAAAACCACTTGAGGTTGTAAAGGCATTTCATTTGTGTGTGTGGGCTTTCCCATTTGTTGACATGCATCACAATGTTGTATGTATTTTTTTACATCTTTGTGAAGGGACAACCAATAATAACCAATTCCTAAGATTTTTGAACTGTACTCTTCATTGAATAATGTCCTCCTGAGGGTTCATCATGACAAGCATGAAGTATATCATACACTTCATATTTTTGAATGCACCTACGTAACACATGGTTAGGTCACATTTGAATAATAAACCTTTGATCCACTTGAAGGATGAGCTTTGCCTTACCAATTGTTTCTTTTGTTTTGAGGTGAAATAAGGAGGAAATTTTCTTGTAGCCAAATAGTCAGCTATATCAGGAAACCATGGTGACTATGCTGAGATGGCAAACAAGTTTTCATTCGGAAAAGTATCTTCAACTAACTCTAGTCTCTTCTTCTCATGTGTTAGTTAGTCTTGATAGGAAATCTACTACTACATTAGCTTTTTCTAGTTTGTTTACTATTGAGATGTTAAATTCTTGCAATATTAATAACCAACGAACTATTCTTGCACCAACCATAGGTTTGCTCATCAAGTATTTAATAGTTGAATGATCGGTATGGATAAATACTTGATAACCAGTGATGTAGTGATGGAATTTCTTAATGGCATATACTACTGGTAAAAATTCATTTTCAGTAATAGTATAATTCTTTTATGCTCCAGTAAGATTTTTGCTTATGTAGTCGATAACATAATGCTTCCCATTTTGTATCTACCCTAATGTTGCTCTAATTACAGTATTGGATGTATCATATTGGATATGAAATAGTAATTTCCAATTAGGATCTCGTAACACAGGTGGAGTGTTTAGTTTTTCTTTTAATGCATCAAAATATTATTGGTATTTTTTCAGTCCAATTAAATTCAAAATCCTTGGTTAACAATGCAAACATGGGATTTGCAATGGTGCTAAAATTTTGAATAAATCATCTATAAAATCCAATGTGTCCTAAGAAACTCCTAACATCAGTTTGGGTTTGTGGAGGAGGAAGGTTCTTGATAATTTCCACTTTCTTAGGATCAACCTTGATTCCATCAAAAGAAATGTGATGACCAAGAATAATTCCTTCTTCCATCATCATGAATCACTTGTTAGGGTTTAAGGACAAATGATAAGTTTCACAGTGGGTTAAGACCTTATCAAGATGTTCCAAGGTATTGTCAAAGGTTTCCCCACAAACTGTGAAGTCATCCATATAAATCTCAACACTCTCAATGGTCAAATCAAAAAAATAGCCATAATAGCCCACTGAAAAGTGGTTGGGCAGTACAAAGGCCAAAGGGTAACACCCTATAAGCAAAATTTATCCATGGGTAGGTAAATGTTGTTTTCTCTTGGTCTTCGAGTGCAACTTGTATCTGACTATAACCACTAAAACCATCAAGAAAGAAAAAATACCTCTTTCCTACAAGTGTGTCTAACACTTGATCAATAAATGGTAATGGAAAGTGGTCCTTATGTGTGGCTTTGTTTAGTTATCAATAATCTACACATACTCTCAGTTTTCCATTTTTCTTTGGGACAATATCCAACGGAGAGACCTATTGGCTATCTGAAATTGGATATATGAATCCAACCTCTAAGATCTTTTCAATTTTTTCTTTAACAATATCTCTTAGATCAAGATTTAGATACCTTTGTGGTTGTCGAATAGGTTTAACATCTTCAATATATATCATGTGGGTACATACTTCAGGGTGAATTCCTGTCATATCTTTGTATTCCCAAGCAAAGGCTTTGACATGTTTTAAAACAACAAATAATTTTGCTTCTTCTTCATTAGTTAACCAAATATTGATGTTCAAGAATTTTATTGGTTGTATAGACACCAAAATCTGGTCACTCACAACACCATATTTTCCACCCCACCTCAAATCCTACATAATAAATTTATATGCCTAAGTTTAGACTTAGGCATATAAATCCTGCACCATTATCCTATTTTCTAGATTTATTAAATCTGGAAAATTAGCCTAGGATACCCTGCCTACCCACTAGACATGTGTCCTAGCCACCTCACCCAACATCCTTGCCACATCTCATCCACCCTTGTCCCCTTTGTCCCTTCACATGGGGAAAAATCCCACACATCACTCCACTTGTAGCCACATCACCCCAATTAAGTGAGGTACATTGGGTGACTCACTGTAACTGCCCCCCTCCATTTGGCAACCAAAGATTACCACTTGGAAGTCTAGGCTTACCACCTCTCATTCCCTCCAAAATCCTAAGGAGGCTATAAAGGCACCTTCACCCAACCAAATTAAGGGAGCTAAATATTGACATCACCAAGCTTCTGAAATAGATCCAAATCTCTACATGTATGCCAAGATACATCCATCACTAGAGCCTGAAGGCCCATTTTTTTAGGTGATCTATTATTTTAAGCAAACCGGTGGTCCGTGGTTTCACAATCAAAACCACAACCGAGCGTTTTCACTACCACAGGCACATGGTTCACCGGCCCTCACCACACACCCGTAGTTTGCTAGATTTGAGTGCAACATAGTAACCCGATATGTAACTTTGTAATGTGGCAAGGCATTCGATTTTTACTTGTTTGATATATTTTATATTATATGATTTTCCATATGCAGGGTCTCCTTTTGATAGCATCATCCTTTCATTTGAATCTACAGGTGCTACTAACCCTCTTTAGAATTTTATGTGCATAGGAGACAGGTATATTACAGGAGCTACTGGAGCTAGAGTGGTCCTGTGTTGGATACCAAAGCCCACTCACCTTTTTGAAGTTATAGTGAAATATTGAAGAGCATCGTACCTTTTTTGAAGATCTGGAAGACCCCATTCCTTTATCAAAAAATATTGTATCATATAGAGAGAGATATTGTAACATTGCTCCCAAAGCACTTGGGGCAATTCAAAATTTGTAAACATTGTATCAAAAGAAATTAATAGAAAAACAATTTTTGTCAATTCTTCTATCTCTGTGTGCTTCTATTTTGTGTGTTTATATATTTTTGCTATAAAAATTAGTGATCATGATGGGAACCCCTAAGGGTTCCATTTTGTTTTGCCTTACCTTTATTTAGTTGTTGATTTGTGTTTTCTACATGTACAGGTTTTGAGAGTTTGAAGAGTGTGAGGGTTCGATATCAGGTTGACAAATCTAAGACCTGCTATATTCGATCGTGTCACTACAAAATCACACACCCATGATTACAGATCTGAGGAACTATGCATTCACGATGAATTATTTAGAGGAACATGTTCCTGTGGTTTAAGATCAGAGGAAACACACTTGTGTGGTTGTAGATCAGAGGAAACATGCACACATGGTTTCTACACTATGGAATAGTGGATTTGCAATTGATAGCTAGAGGGAGAAGTGAAAGGATAAGAGGTCTGTACCCCTGTCCTTTGTTTCTATTTCTAATTTTCTAGTTTTAGTATGCATCTAGGATAAGTTAGAGGTATGTCCTGTATGCCATTGTTGACATCTAGGTCCTAGGATAGAAGTTTTTATTTGTGCATTCATCCACAAAAAAAAAGAGGATCTACATTTATCATCCTAGGGAACAATCATATTACATAGCCAGGTTAGAAATAACTCAGGCATCCTTTTCAGGGTTTGGGTCTGTGTTGCCCTTGTTCTATTTATAGAAAGAAACTGTGCATCCGCGATTGGGATTTCCCAAACACAGGTGCACGGTTGGTGAATCGTGCATTTGTCGTTTACCAGAATCAACTACACATTTGCGGTTGGCCCTATTAAATAAAACTTGGTTAAATATCACCTAAAGTTTACATTTTGCCCCTGATTTGATTCTATTTGCTATTTTTGTTTCCTATTTTCCTGCATATAGGCATAAAGAAAAATTGCATCTTAGCTGCATTGCACAATAAATTGAACAAACCTCACACACACTCACTTAAATGTTGGAAAATGACTAGATTTTATCACCACCAGGTTGAATTTCATCACCAACCACTAACATTTTGGCCAAGGCTAGCTCCAAGATCCGACATAGCTTGGACAATTTGCATGTATATCTCTTCAAAGAGTATAACGTTGAAAAATTGAGTACTGGGTGAGGACTGGTAGGACATGTGCTCCTTGATCAGGTATGGGCTTCATCTCCATGATTTGGTGGGTTTACATGATTGTACTTCATCACTGGTTGTTGAGCTACGAGTATACAGGTGAAATCCTAGAATCATCTTAGGGAAAAACATTTTGCACACAAACTTTTCTTTTTCAAAACTTCAAAACTCCAAAAAAAAAAACAAAAACCTTCAAAACTCAAAAAAAAAACATCAAAATCAAAACTTGTGAGAACTTAGGAAAAATTGCTTGTTTGTTTGCTTTGAGTGTTGTTTTGCATTGTGCTATCTCACGCATTCACACACTATCACTTGCATTTCATACATCATCACACCCTAGCATATGGTAATGATCCGTGGTCTAAAAGAGGAATGGGATAGGTTCATTAAAATTGAAAAATAAGATCAAAACAAACAATACATCTGGATAAAGATCCTAGAAAATAAGTCAGTTATTAGCATAGCAGTATGTTATTTTGCTCCCAAGAATTCTAAATTCTATAAGAAACATGACCTTAACAGAGAAGACCCATACTCCTCCCTAAAAAGAGACATTTCAATATACAAGAAGTTGGGGGAGATTATATTAATTGGAGATTTCAATGCAAGGACGAAAAATAAGCAAGCTAACATTCTAGAAGGTAACGAAGATATTGAGATTAATCCTCTTTGGATGCCAGAAGAGGAAAATCAGCAGTGGACTAGGACTTCAGAAGATGAGCATGGGGCTATCACGCAATATGGAGAAGAGTTGTTAGGTCTTTGCAGCATATACAACTTGATTATTTGCAATGAGATGAACAAATGAAAAAATTTCGGAAAGTATACATGCAAAACATATAAGGGACAAAGTGTAATAGACTATGTAATATGCTCACAAAATTACATACCAAAAATAGAGGAGCTAGAAGTGGAAGATTCTCCAGTGGAACTTAAGTTAGATCACAACCCAATTGTTATGAAACTTCGAATGCATGGAGACAAACCAAGGGAAAAACACTTGCAAGGCAATCAAAATAAATATCCTCACAAGGGAAACATTCTCTTAACAAATGAAAATCGATAAAATTTTAGAGTAGTATTAAATAACAAGTTACAGGAAAGGGAAGATCTACATCACAGTAGTAGAGATTACAGTAAGAGTGAATGGTTAATGCACGTTATTCAAGAAGCTCTAAACAAATGCAAGAGAGATAAACCTACAAAGAAAGAAAGGAATAGCTTCCCAACCAACCCATGGTTCGATGAAGATTGCAAAAAAATGCGAAGACTATTAAAGGAACCAACGGGTAAAACAAGAGCAAACAAAAAAGCATATGAGAAACTGGTCAGGGCAAAAAAAGAAGAATACACTAGAACAAGGAGGAAAGAATTGATTTACTTAGGGAAGCATGAACCAAAGAAATTTTGGAAGGAACTAAGCGTGAAAAGGATGCAAACTGAAAATAACATAACAGTTAATCAGTGGTTGGAGTATTCAAAACAACTATATCGACGTAGTAACCAGCAGGAGACACCCCCTACTATCATTGTCAAGAAAGAACTTTTCACAATTGAAGACATTATTCTAGGGATAAAAAAGTTAGCAACTGGTAAAGCTCGTGACATAGACAATCTTCAAGTAGAGCATATAAAATGGGGGTAGATATCTTGGCACCGCAAATCAAAGAAATTTTCAATGAGGTCATATAAAATGGCTTCCCTATTGGGTGGACAACTAGCTTGACCATTCATTTGTTTAAAAATGGAGATGTAAATAATCCCTCAAACTATTGAACTATCATGATCAACCTTCTCTTTGCAAAGTTGTTTGGGAGTATGATAGAGCGTAGGATCAGCATATGGGCAGAAGAAAAGGGAAAAAGAACAAAGAGGCAAGGTGTTTTAGGCCCAAGCACTCAACTATTGATCACTGTATCACACTCAGACACATAGTGGAAAAAATATGGGACAAAAAAGAGGAGGCTTTTTGTTGTTTTGTAGACTTCAAAAAGGCATTTGACACAATGCCAAGGAAAAAATTATGGAGCAGAATGGAAGAGCTAGAGGTTCCAATTCACTACAGGGCAGCATTTCACAGACTATGAGCATGTAAAAGCTAGAAATAGAACACAGGAAGGGTTATCTGAATGTTTTCGTAGTGACATAGGTGTCAAACAAGGTTGCCCTCTATCTCCGACCTTATTTGGGCTGTACATTGACAAGTTAGAAGAATGGATAAACAAATTTGGGGGAGAGGGTGTGCATTTAGCCAAATACGTGGTAAAACTCCTCATGTATGCAGATGATGTAATTCTTGTGGCCAAAACAACCAAAGATCTAGAAGATCACCTTCAAGCTCTAGAACTCTTTTGTAAAGAAGTCGGGATGCAAGTGAACACGAGCAAAACAAAAATTATGATTTTTTCAAGCAAAAAGAAGAAGCAACAACTCAAATTTCAGTTTGTAGGAGAACCACTTGATGTAGTAGTAGAATACAAATACCTGGGCATAGACTTTCATGACAAACTTAATTGGAATACATGTAGGATGAAAAGAACTCAAAGTGGTTGGATAGCACTATATGCACTTCAAAACAGGTGTAGGAATGCTCGAGTTGTGGGACTGGAAGACCACCAAGGTCTTATTTGGCCTACTTGTTACACCGGTTTTGTTGTATGGTTGCGAGGTGTGGGCTAGTGGCACAACAAATGCAAAATGGAGGCAAATAAAAAGGATTCAAAAATATCTAATCACAAACTTTCTCAAAATTAAGGCCACAACCCCTTATGAAATTATTCTAGCTGAAACTGGAATGTTCCCTTTAGAAGCAATTGCTATGACCAAGCTGTTATGTTACTTGAAAAAAACAGAAAACATGACAGATGATAGATGGCCTAGGGCAACTAGGGACGAAGAGTTGCATAGGCGAAAGAATACATGGATGAAACAAAATCAGAAATGGATGAAACGTTGGGAAATCAACATAAATGAATGCCCAAATGTCAACAAAGACAAAAAATTATGTGAATGAAAAGTTCAGAAGTGGAATATGGAAAAATGCAAGCAGGAAAAGACAATATTATATTGGAAATTTTAACCCAACGTATGACCATAAGGAAAATGCGTATATAGGCGCTGAAATCAAGTGGAAGGAAAAAATACTTATTGCTCAGATAAGGACTAGCTCTCATAGGCTTAGATGTGAAACAGGGAGATGGACCACGCCCAAAGAACAATGGGAAGAAAGGATATGTACTCTATGCAGCACAGGGGCAATAGAGACAGAGGAACACTTCATCTATAAATGCCCAAGTTTTTCAGATATCCGTGACAAATACAAAGAAACACTTGGGAACGAGTTTATGGCAGATTTATTTGAAGATAGTAAAATAAAAAAAGTTGAGGAATTGCTAACACAAATCAGCAGGAGAAAGAACAACCTTCTCAAAGATATTAAAGATCATATGATATGATTTGAGTAATTGTACTTCCATATTTGAGGTCCCATAGACCATATTTGGGTCTTGCGGACGTAATTAAAATCTTTCATTTCATTTCAATGCTTGACCTCTCTTTATATATATTTTATCTTCATTAAAATTAACAAGATAATGTCCTGTGCAATCGTTGGGGGTTTGGCTCTTCTTTAGAAGGTTCAGGGTTGGGCTCTTCTTTAGGAGATCCAAGATCCAAACCACGATATATGTGTGGTTGTATGTTAATTCCCTTATTAATAAGTGTAGCTCTTGCCCTTAGGAGGGGTCATGGCTAAGAGACTACTCAACCCTTATGCGTTGGTCGTAGGGGTTTATCACATTACCCGAATCCAAACAAAAACTCAACAAAATAATATTAAATCAAATTTAAAAAACTATAACTTTAATTTTTTTTTATATTGAACATCGTTTACAAATATTTACAAATATCAACGCTCGTTCGAGCAAACACAAGAGGAATTGACCTCACAACCACATGGATGATAATAACTAGGCAACCACCATTACACCAAATGCCATTTGGCAAACTATAACTTTAATTGTTAAAAACCTTCTATTTTCTCAATTTGGCCTAAAACAAACCTACTTTTATATATATATATATGCATAGATACATAACAAAGTTGGTTACAATCAAACTATTTTTTAAAACAAACCTCTATATATATTTTGAGGAGTTGGTTACAATCACACTATTTTTTTTTTGGTAACTACAAATGTAAGGTTCAAACTGCAGGTTCAAACCACATGGACTTCTATCAAACATATTTCTATTACACATTACCTGTGCAAATTGACACCTCAAAGTTTAAACCCAGATCTCTTTTTGGTAAATCCCTATACACAACTACCAAACCACTTAACCCTTGAAGACAAACCTACTCTTATACTAAATTATGTAAACCTTAAACCTACTTATTTATATTGCCATAAATAATATCAACAGCCATAAAAGAAATTTACAAGTGACTTGTAAATTATGTTGTTCTAATTCTAACCAGGCCTCAGATATCACGCCTTGAACCTACCTATTTATATTGGCATAAATAATATCAACAGCCATAAAAGAAATTACAAGTGACTTATAAATTATGCAGCTCTATTTCTAACCAGGCTTCAGATATCACGCCAAGAGCGCCACGCCAAGAGCGTGGCTCTTCTCCGAACCAGGTTAAGTTCAATACTCCGGGAACTCCCAAAGAGAAAAATTCCAATTTCAATATTTCTCCTTTGCTTTTTGGGTCCGGGAGACGTCGCGAAGATAGGCATTGCCATGGACGCAACCCCGTCTGCTATCTCAGTGGGAAAAACTTCTAGACTCAGACTCGCTTTCCCTTTTTCATCTTCTTTCGGGCATGACATTAATCAAAATCAAATTCCTTTTAAAAGACATATGAGTCTACCTGCATGTATGTCTCCAACTCCTCTTTCTAAGTCCTTTAATTCCATTAGTCCGAGGATGACAAGGAGGAGATTGCCTCCTGTTGCCAGCCTAAATAATATGAATCTCTTTGGAGCCGCAAGGTATGTTTGTTTTCCTCAGGAGTTCTTTTTTATTTTTATTTTTGTGTTTTTGAGTTTGAATTTGAATGTCATATGTTTGAGATGCAACTAATTCAAATTAAGGAGTTTTTATTTATTTTTAAGGGATTTATTTGTATTAGATCATGTTTATATTATTATTTTTATTTTAACTAAAATGGTTTTTTTTGGTTAACACACAAGACACACTATCATGCCAGAATGAGTAATTCTTCATGATGTACATGAAATCCAAAGCTCAAACCACAGAGAATTGCACACACACGCCCCTGTTTAAATAAAACGATTTTAATTACATCTACAAAACTGAAACAGTGTATGACACCAAGAGCTTTATACAAGATGGGGTATGGTGTATAATCCTACTTCCTTCCGGTCCCAAACTTTGGATCTCCTATTCAGAGTTCCAAAGTTTAACAACATCAAAGAAAAAAATGTTCAACAAAGTCAAAAAGCTGAGCATCTTCTTATATTTTTTTGGAGTATGTTTCTTCTGTTGTTGATTTTGAGGAAAAGTTTCCCTGTTTTTTCTATTATCAATTCTTCAAAAAGTTCTATTAGTCTACTTTTAGAGTGTCCTCAAATGCAACCTGATGTCTTTGTAGGCTTCATATTCCATGGCAAAATGTTTTTCAGTCTCTACTACTTTTGCTATGCAAAAGACACATTCATTTTGACCATGCCTCTTGACGAATTGTCCATCTCCTATGTTCATAGTTTTGGTTGAACTAATTGATGTATAACTGCTTTTTCTTTCCTAAATTTTCAATCCACATGACAAGTCTGATTTTTAACTTACATATTGTATAATGTTTTTGGAGTTTGGGATCTCATGAAATTTAATGCTCCAGATTTTCATCCATTTATTGTTTTGTTTCATCCATGTGTCTTTTCTTCTATTTAATGTTTCTTTGATTACCTATTTTGACAACTTGCTATCTTCCATTCTTTGTATTTTCTTTAGGTACCCCAATAGTCTTATCATAGCTTCTACTTCTAGTGGAAAAGTCCCTATTTTAGCAAGTAAAATCTCATATGGGATTGATGCTTTAATTATGAAATTATTTGTAATTAGTTGTTTTTAAATTCTTTTTATTTGTCTCCATTTAAAATTTGATGTATTGCTAGCCCATACCTCACACCCATATAACATGACTGAAATAACTAATAACTCAAAAAGGACCCCAATGGTTTTCCAATCCACAACTCAGCTTTTCTGCCCATATTTAGCAATAATTAGAGTGCCCTTCATCCTACTTGTATTTGTTTCATCTTGCATATTCCCCAATTGAGTTTGCTTTGAAAATCTAACCCAAGGTATTTGTATTCTATTACTACCTCTAAAGGATTTCCTTCAAATAAAATATATGGTATTTTTTTCTCTCTCCGAGTAGAGAAGATCATAATTTTAGTCTTGCTAGTGTTTACCTGCATTCCAACTTCTTTACAAAAAGGTTGTAAAGCTTTTTAATGTTCTTTTAAACTTTCAAATTTCTTGCCAATCAAGATGAGGTCATTGGCATAGAAAAGAAGTTTCACTACATAATTAGCTAGTTGTATTCCCTTTCCTCCCATCCTTTCTTCCCATTTCTCCAATATGTCAATGTAAAGGCCAAATAAAGTAGGCAACAATGGACAATCCTGTTTCACCCCACAATCACTCCCAAAACACTCTAATACTCCTTTTGGTTTTTCGATTTTTGCTACCACCTACTCATAAAGTCTATGTATAGCTGCTTTGTAGTTCGTTGGTACACCAATTTCTTCCATTCTTTTCTATAGTTTACCTTTACGTATTCTATCAAAATCTTTTTGAAAGTCCACAAAACAACAATAAACTTCTCCTTTTTCATTCCATACCCTCTCTATTAGGTGCTATAAAGTAATGCAATGATCTATTGTTGAGTACTTGTTAGGTAGCTATTACATTATTTTATATTGCTTGATATTACACCTCACAGGGGGTTAGATTAGTTGTAACCAATCAGACAGATTATTGGATGTAACAATTTAGTATGTATTTAACATTGGATATTGCATCAATGAAAATTTGTTAATTCCCATCATTGGTATCAAAGCGTTCTAGCCTTGAGCGTGTGGTGCAGAATAGACTTTTTTGGGGCCAGTGGAGGACAAGCTGAGAAGAAAATCTGCAATAATGCACAGGGGACATATTGCGAGGTATCTTTGAAATTTTTGGAAACAAATCAAGGGATTTCTTGCTTTTAAATGTAGCAATCTGTGCATCCTGTAAAGAGGAATTAAGCCAAGCAAGGTAAACTGTTCATTGCTATAATTATTTATTGGTACCCACTATAATGCTATGTTGTGAGTCTGTAATGGTTACCATCCAGGAATTCTTTGATATGGTGGGTTCTTGGAGGATTCCAGTATAGTGTTTTTACAGATCTGGAGAAATTTTATATATTGCACAAGGTGGGGTAGAGGAAACCCACTTCCTGTGCAAGTCCAAGGGTGAACTGTTTTTCCTTTGGCTATGCTTGCATAAAAATGGCATTGTTCTATCTCCAAACCCTTGTTGGATCCATCCAGGCCTATGCCGACATCGTAATCATTTGTGTTAGATCCATTTTTAGGAAATATAAGTTTCGGACCTCAAACATGAGAGATTTGGCAACGTGAACGTGCCTAGCTTGAGCCGGCCAGATCTGTGCGACACTGTGCACTCCCTTTGAGTCCACCTCTTTGGACTAGACTTGCCAAGAGCCATGTGTTACACCTTCCAGTGTTCTCTTGCACAAGACAACACACACGCAACAGAATGTTTGTACTCTTTAGTGGGTTAGCGGAAGCAAAACACAACACTTGCAATGAAAGAAAACCTACTCTAACTGCAAGAGCTTCCACACATCATTACAAGATACATTTGGGAGTAAACAGTGTATTCTCATTATATAACATAGGGCCCACGACCCAAAATATGACAAGAATGACCCACTTGAACACCATAGACTTCACACCACCAAGTACAGTGTATTAACGACAACGTTGACACACGACCACAACACACTCATGCCAAGTCGGGCACCACTGACAATTTCAGTGAGCACTCAATGATTACATGGACAATCCCTCCCTAGGACTTAGCTCACCATCCCAACCTGTGACTCAACTAGGCACGTAGGCCCCGAGCCCAACAAAATGCCCAAACACAATGTCCTCTACCCCTCTACCACAACTCCCTGTCGCACAAGAGCAAAGAACATTCATACAACACTCCTTGCCCTTCTTACGACTCCTAGTCACCTAAGGAAAGAAAGTACTCACACTTGGCTTGCCGCCTTCTCCATGCACTCCCCGTACACGAGAGCAAACACAACTCAGACTATCCTCTTCATGCTTTCCTTGTGCCCCAGAGAAATCCGAATGCCAACCGCCTTGTCCAAGCACTCCCCACACTACTGAACATAAGACATTCAATTTTGGCCTGCTGTCGTCTTCATGCACAACTTATACACTAGAGTGACTCTTGTCTCAATTCACATGCCTTGCCAGTCTTGTTGTATGCCCACTCACAGTAACTAGAACCTCAAGGCCAACCACTTGTTAGCAATTACCATATTGCAAGCCATGGACACAAGTACAGACGTTGAGACACAAACATTTGTCATAAACTCCCCCACTCAACATTGACGATGCCCTCAACACTGGTGAAGACTTTGCTGCTTTTCTCTGGAGGATGTCCCTGCCAATCCAACATTGAACCAAGGGACACTTTGCGCTTTCCATCCAATTGTCCGCACCTCCAACACATCCTCCGCCTCCCACTTTGGCTTATCCATCGCATTTGCAGGAGGCCGATGAGGCTGACTCTTCTCAGGTTCAATTCCATTAGCATTGTACAACCTTAGTTGACTTGGATGCACTCCCTTGTGTCTTAGCAACTTCAACTCGTAGGCAACCTTGCCCACCTCATCCACAATTCCATGCAACCCATCAACTTTGCGGCTCAAGGACTATGCTTTTCCATGAGATAGTCTTGTGGAAGCTCCCCATCCATCATTGAACACACTTGCAACTGACTATTGTGATTTTATCCTTTTAGATAACTCTTGACCAAGCACAAATTTGAATCATCCATTTGAACCACCGACAAATCAAGACACCCTTCCATTGATCGACTGCATATCCACATCTTGTGCAGTCCTGACAATCTTCGCAATGGGTGAATTGACTGCTTCGAACCTCTTGGCACCCACGAAAGACTGGAGGTCCAAATCCTTGGCTTGTTGAATGCTTACACAATGTGGAACATGTTGATGTCCATGAGCATTGTGGTTCTCGTTCCCTTGATCACCATCTCCACATAATCCAACCCAAACAACCCTTCACTCCCACTTGACTCAATCCTTTCCGTGGCATTGAGTCCATGGATGACACCCATCTACTAGTCACACATATCGTCCAACTTTTCCTGTTGGACCTTCGATACCCACAGTCATTGTGGATACTCTTTTTGAGCTGACTGTTGAGTAGCCTTCACACCTTGGTTCCCACCCTATGATGTTCCAGAAGATTGACTCACCCCACTCCGCAACTATCCCATCGAGATGCCAAGGTTCTAGGTATCCTTCGATGACCTCACTTCCCTGAAGCTGAAGGACTATCCGTAACAACAATAGCTCTATTGACATCCTTGCCAACTGGGTTTCTCCACCAAACCCGAGCCATACCCTCCAAGTACCTTGCTGCTACATGCACTTCTTGTTCCTTTGACAATCCTCTTGTACCTGCCAGATAATCTCCCACACCTTGGAGACTTTCATTTTAGAAGAGCTAGACCCTGATGCTCGTACTTGACTCAGTGCCTGCATTGTCGCCACCTGACACAAGGTTACCTCTTCTTGCAACCTAGCCTGAGACACCAATCTCTCCTTCAATTTGTTACACAATTTTGCCAAGACCTTGTCTATGGACAGGATCTGCCCTTTAAGCTCTCCAACTCTAACAACCAATGCTATCTACCCCTCTAACACAACGCTTCGTTGCACAAGAGCCACCCCCTACCCCTCCAACACAACACACTTGTTGCACAAAAGCAAATGATATCTCCAGGTTATTTGTACATAATGCCCTCTGCCCCTCCAACACAACACACCTGCCGCACAAGAGCAAAGAACACTTGCTTGTCCCAAGCTCGTCCACCGAACGTGACCTTCTACCATGGAGAATGACACCTCTGCCTTGACCTGCATGCTCCTCGCACTGTTCCCTGCGACTTTTGGGGGGGTCATCAAGATAGGGAACTAGATCTAGACTCTATCATATTGACATCGACTGACTAGGCAGACTCTCAAGGTGGACACTTGTGTACTAGACTTCCAAGGCAATCACACTCCTAATCTAGGACACAACACTTCGTGCAACCCACAATATACCATGCATTGATACCGACTGTTATTGAGGTATCAACCACCAGTTGGACACACACACACAACACACACCCTGTGCTCTAATACCAAGTGTCATGTGCCTAGCCTGAGTAGTCTAGATCCGTGTGGCGCTATGCACTACCTTTGAGTCCACCTCTTCGGACTAGAACCACCAAGAGCCATGGGTTACTGTTGACGATTTTCTCACATTGCTTGGAGGGGTACTAAAATCCAAAATTCTGTGATGATTTCTTGGTTTGTTTTCTTTCTTTTTGTTGTAAACAACACTCTAGCAATTTTGGCTATCATTTTTGCTCCCTTTTTGTAAATAAACTATATGTATAGAAGCTTCGCCCATAGCTTCACAAGAAAAAAAAAACAGGAAAATGAAATACATGCCCAAAAATTTCTAAGGCATGAAAAGAGCTTCGCAAGCGAAGCTTCTATGAGACTAGCTTCGGGCCCCGTTTTTGCGAAGCAGAGAGAGTAGCGAAGGAGAAAATTACAAGTATGAAAACCGCTCGCCGAAATCTCGTCAAGCACTCGCTCGCCCCTTTCCTTGGCGAACGTTTTTCCAGCAAAATCTTGCTTCGCCTGGAAATGCTGCGAAGCACCCGCTTCGGCCAATTGTCTTGCGAAGCCCCCTCACTAGGAGCCTAGCTGCCTTGGAGAAGTCAGAGAAATATCCCAAGGCAAAATTCTACTTCGGCCGAAAAACCCCCGAATGGCCATTTTGAAAAAGCTTCGCAGTGAAGCATTCTTTTAGTCCATCAGCGAAGCATCCATTTGCGAAGCAATTTTCCCGGCGAAGCAATGAGAGATTGGGAGCCATGTTTTGAAGAAGTAAATCTGCTTCGGCACTAAGTCCTTGCGAAGCTGTTTTTGAAGGTCCCTTCGCGCGAAGCACCCATGCAGAGAGGTCATTCCCGCTTCGGCTCACATCCATTGCGAAGAAGGTCCCCGAAGTGGAATTTGGCGAAGCTCTCCAGGGCACACACACCAAGGCCGAGTATCTTTTCGAGGCAATCGAGTATTTCATAAATGCATTTTTACTTGCCCGAAAGACCCGGGACTTAGTTTTGGCAATGGAAAAGGAAATATCAGTCGTAGGAGGAGAACCCGATGGACCTGGCAGCCACTCGAGCACCGCACCCGGAGATTCAGGACGAGTCAGGCAGCCCATTAATGCAGATTTCTCCGGCTAATGCGGTCGTAACTGCTAAATATAGAAACAGATGTGAGAGCTCGGTCATGGGAGGAGCAAAGGCAGATTTCTTAGATTTTCGAGAGCGTACTTCTGGATTTTGTGCATTGATGGCTCAAAGGGTCGGGTCCTCTATAAAAACCCATGAATTGTAATGGGAAAAGGGGGGGAACTTTTGCTAGAAAATTGCTGTAACTTGATTCCTGCAATTGATATTAAAGACTTTCGGCTCATTTCTCTCTTGTATGCTGCCTTTTGTGATTATTTCTGCTATTCTGTCTTCATTTGTATACCGTTATTCTGAATCCTGAATTTAGGTGTGTAATTGGGGACAGAACCTTGGAATTCTCCTGAAGGATACATAGGGGAGATAATATTGCGTTAAACTCCTTTTATGCCGCCTGTGGTTAGTGGTTTCGTTACGTTCATTTATTTTCTCAATCGCTGTAATTCTGAAATCTGGATTTAGGCGTGGGAGAATAGTTGAACTCTGGAACTCTTCTAGAGGATACATAGGGAACTTTGCGTGATGTTCATTTATGCATTATTCTTGGTATTTATTGCTGCTGTTCCAAGTTATTAGTTGATAATCGTGTTGTTGGTTCTTTCCCACAAAATTGTTCACACTTCTTACCCTATCCTTTATTTCTTTCCTGCACTCTTGTCTTAAAAACACCAAGTAGTTTAGTTCAGGAGCCGGCCTTTCTCCGGAGATTGGCATGGAGGGCATCTCTTCCCTCCGGCCTTTCAATGTTGGTCCAGGTCTAGGGCGCGTATACGTACAAAATCCTTTCCTGTGGCAGATTTGTGACCAACAGCTTCTGGCACGCCCGGTGGGACCTAGTCAGTCTCACCTTGTGAGTGGTAGTGAGAGCAGATGCTCATCTCATTACCAAAAATACTCTAGCATCTGGCGACTCTTTTCAACCTGGAAATCTCAAAGTCATTGAGACTGATACTAAAAAATGAGCCGAAAGTCTTTCATATCAATGAGTCGAAAGTCTTTAATATCAATTGCAGGTTTCAAGTTACAACAATTTTCTAGCAAAAGTTCCCCCCCTTTTCCCCTTACAATTCATGGGTTTTTATAGAGGACCCGACCCTCTGAGCCATCAATGCACAAAATCCAGAAGTACGCTCCTGAAAATCTAAGAAATCTGCCTTCGCTCCTCCCGTGACTGAGCTCTCACATCTGTTTCTATATTTAGCAGTTACGACCGCATTAGCCGGGGAAATCTGCATTAATGGGCTGCCTGACTTGTCCTGAATCTCTGGGTGCGGTGCTCGAGTGGCTGTCGGGTTCATCAGGTTTTCCTCCTACGACTGATATTTCCTTTTCCATTGCCAAAAATGAGTCCCGGGTCTTTCGGGCAAGTAAAAATGCATTTATAAAATACTCGATTGCCTCGAAAAGATACCCGGCCTTGGTGTGTGTGCCCTGGAGAGCTTCGCCAAATTCCACTTCGGAGACCTACTTCACGATGGATGTGAGCCGAAGCCGGACTGACCTCTCTGCATGGGTGCTTCACGCGAAGGGACCTTCAAAAACAGCTTCGCAAGGACTTAGTGCCGAAGCAGATCTACTTCTTCAAAACATGGCTCCCAATCTCTCATTGCTTCGCCGGGAAAATTGCTTCGCAAATGGATGCTTCGCTGATGGACTAAAAGAATGCTTCGCTGCGAAGCTTTTTCAAAATGGCCATTCGGGGGTTTTTCGGCCGAAGTAGAATTTTGCCTTAGGATATTTCTCCGACTTCTCCAAGGCAGCTAGGCTCCTAGTGAGGGGGCTTCGCATGACAATTGGCCAAAGCGGGTGCTTCGCAGAGATTTCCGTGCGAAGCAAGATTTTGCCGGAAAACGGTTCGCCTCGGAAATGCCGCGAAGCGGGTGCTTTGCTGAGATTTCGGCGGCGCTTTCATACTTGTAATTTTCTCCTTCGTTGCTCTACTGCTTCGCAAAAAACGGGGCCCGAAGCTAGTCTCATAGAAGCTTCGCTTGCGAAGCTCTTTTCATGCCTTAGAAAATTTTGGGCATGTATTTCATTTTCCAGTTTTTTTTTTCTTTGCGAATCTATGGGCGAAGCTTCTATACATATAGTTTATTTACAAAAAGGGGGCAAAAATGATAGCCAAAATTGCTAGTGTTGTTTACAACAAAAAGAAAGAAAACAAACTAAGAAATCATCACAGAATTTTGGATTTTAGTACCCCTCCAAGCAATGTGACAAAATCGTCAACATTCCTGGCGGCTCGCGGGGCAACGAGCTCTCCTCGGTGTGAGGACCCTTTAGCCTTCATCCATTGGGCCAGAGTTACCTCTAGACCCTTCTCCTTTCTGCTTTTCTTGTTCTAAGGGTGCCTCATCAGTTATCTTTTTTCCTCTTTCATCTTCATCGGGTGCTTGTTCCAATGGCGGAAGTGGAAGGCGGTCACGGATTCTTTCCATTGTTCGGCGAATATGGGCCCATGCTCCCTTTTGAAAAGGTTCCCGATCTTGCAGTGCCTTAATCAGGACATGGAACCTGTCGATCTGCCCGATATTAGCATATTTGGACCTCGCGCTCAAGTCGTTTAGACACGCCGCGATCCTACAATATCTTAAAATAAAATCCGTAACTTGGCCCTCCGTAATTGGCTCCTTCCATCCATCAATCTCAGAAACATTGCTCTCAAAGCTGAGCCAGGCTGGTTTTAATTCTTCTTTTGTCAAAAGGTTCCCGTCATCGTCGGTGAAACTCAGGAAACCCAATTCTGAAAGGTTCTGGAAATATCCCAGAGAGGTACGCTGCTCCTGTTAAAATATGTCCATGAGGTTCTTGGCCTTCTGAGCTTTCCTCACTTTGGAGAAGAAGGCGCGAACCGTGGCCTGAGCGGTGGACCAATCCCTTGTTGTCCGACTCATGGCAGCGACCTGCAAGTCTTGATATTTGATGCTTTGTACTTCAAAGGCCAAATTGAGTTGGCTTCTTATCTCCTGGATGATTTCGTCCACTATCGGCCCTTTCTGGGTAACAACGTTCTGGGCTTCGGTAATGTATGACAATATTGAAAGGGCACTGGAGGCCCGAGATCTGAAATTCCTAAGCAAATGCGAGCGAATGTCCTTGATTCTGTTCCTGTCGAACAACTCTAAACTCTCTTTTTCATACAACTGCTGTTGCATCTGGAAGATCCTATATTCAAACTCCTTGGCCTTTACTTCAGCTTCGGCCTGGGTCTTGCTATGATCTTCTGCTTCATTCCGCAGTTGTTCTATCTGTTGTTTCAAGGCATCCCTCTCCTCCTTCATATGCTCGCATTGCTTCAGAACATCCTCCAACTGAGAGCGGATTCTAGCCAAATCTTCCTCTAACTTGACATTGGCATTTTCTGCCTCACAGCAGCGCTGGTTGGCAATCCTGGCGTGTGTGCGGAAAGTCTCTATTCTCACATGCATAGATTCTGATTCATTGTCGATGTCCATGTGTTCTAGGTCCTTGACCTTCTCCTGATACTCATAATCTGCAGAGGTCATTTCATCCAAGGGTTTCTGGACCTTGGGAATCTTCTTGACCTTATACAATTTTCCATTTTTCAAATCAATCACCGCGCACTTTTCCGGTTTCGCCAGGGAACGCCCTCTCCTCCTCCTCGCCTCCTTGAGTACTTTGTCAGTGTTTTGACGGGCTCGGATCAATTTCTCTGCTAGAGGGCTCTCCTTGATCATGGCTAATTCATTTTCTAATGAGGCTGGGTTAACAGCCGAAGGGGTAAACAAGTATAAGGACTATACCGGTGACGTGTCGCCGGTGGGTTCGGTGGCGGGCGTGGTAGGGGGTTTGGCTAGTGAAGCGATAGTATGCGTGGGTGTGGGGTGGGAGTCGGGGTTTGGAGATGAAGTATCACCTTCGGTTTGACCAAGTACCAACGAAATGGTGGCATGGGTGAGTGAAGTGGCGGCTGCGGACATGTCTCGGCCGGACGACTCAAATGGGGTGGAAACACCTATGGGACTGGTGGAATCGTGAGACACATCTGCTACGGCAAAAGAAACTTCGCGTGGGGTGACTGTACAACTGGACAAGTAAATTTTTTATAAGGCTCCAAGAGACCTTCGGCCGGGACCACTGTTGACACAACTTGGGAAACCAGAGTAGAAAAAGAGGGATGCGTACCTGCGTGCCCTACTGGCAGAGCAGAAGTGGCAAAATCCTGCGTGTTGGGTTCGTTACTTCCAGCTTCTACATCCTCAACATTTTCAACTTTTTCACTATCGTTTTCTAAATCTTGGAGGAATTCCTCGACATTAACGACGTCTACCTCAACACTTTCCCCCGTCTTTTGAGGCACTGTTTTCTGAACATCAATCTTCACCGAGCCTGCTGTAGACTATTCATTGGAAGCACTGGAGGTTCTGGTGCGAGGCCGCTTCAGATGAGGAGGGGGCAGTTGGACCTGTTCGGGTCTTTTTCTTTTCCTCATATCGTCCTTTTCTTGCTGCTACGACGACCTCCCGACATCAACTTCGGAACCTTCAACAGGCTCCTTAAGTGGCTCCTGATGTGTCACTACAGCTTCGCCTTCCTCTTCCTGTTCAAAATCATCAACAATTCTTCTAGGGCTATCGCCCGAACCTGGGGGACTAGGAGGGATGAAATCACCAAAGAAGAGGGGTTGCCAAGATCCGGCATACGCTTCATAGTAGATAGCGAAGTCCTTATCTGTTTCCAAGAGTGTATGAATTCTGCTTTCGACGATGAACTCTCATAATCCACCATTCTTTCAATTGTGGTTCGCGCCAATTCCTTATTTCTCCCTTCAAATCGTCTTTCATTTTTCTCCAGAATGCAGAGTCCGGGCTCGGGAAGGGGTGCTTAATGGGATCATACTCAACTTCCATAGTGTAAAATTCGTGCCACGGGAGCAACGTCTTCATCCTTTCCAAGTGCCACTCTAAATCTTTGCCGGTGGGATTATTCCTCTGTTCTACTATCCCCGGTCAAGGGCAAACATGAAATTTTTTAAATCTTAGATGGTCCCTCATTACCCCCAAGGGGTCATAGCACCACCGCTGCGGAAGCTACAGCAAACCGAAGTCAGCAAATTTATTCTCTAAATATACATGTTGTTTTAGGGCAAAGAATTCTACGACTCCCATTTTGAAAGGGAAATCGCAAGTCGGAGCCCACTTTCGGCCATGGCCGTAGATAACATTTGTCGCTTCGCTCTGACGAGTGACCTCTAAAGCGAATTGGTATTCAGAAGGATACACAGGCAAGAGGAAGGGTTTCCCCACGAATCCAAACAGGCGGACGACAAGGCCCTGGGTCAACTGAAAAACATCTCCTTTCCGGTCAGTAACCACTTTGTCTCTGAGGTCCACGGGCACTCGAGGGCAAGAACCCTGCAATAACTGAAGAGCCGATCCTAA
The DNA here is from genome assembly GCA_028583015.1 of Wollemia nobilis. Lineage (NCBI taxonomy): Eukaryota > Viridiplantae > Streptophyta > Pinopsida > Araucariales > Araucariaceae > Wollemia > Wollemia nobilis. Next base: position 1,731,867 of record JAQPPZ010003510.1, read on the forward strand.
AAATTGTTGGTTAAACACATAATATGACCCCGTCTTTGCTAGGAGGGGAGTCCACTGATATACCGGCAACGGGGCTCCATCCTTGCCGCTTGGGGTAATGGCAATATGAGGAAAATGCTTGTGGGTATGATGGAAAAAGAGCCAAACCAGAAAAGAGCAAGGCCCAAAATATTGGCCAATAGCAACATTCTTTATACTAGCTAGCCGCGTATGCAGAGTTCGGGCCACCCATTCTGCCCAATCAAAGAAATCGGGTTCGTGTTTGGCTTGGACGGATCTGGAGCATAAAACTCCCCTCACGAAATACATTCGGCCAGTGACACTTGCCAGGGATACACATCAGCGTCTGTGGACAGGCCCGCGACCCACGCAATGATGGAAAAAATATCAATGTTCTTAAAATCCTTTAATCGGCGAGGCAACTGTGGGAGCTTACCCGAAGGGACCCCATCCTTTTGATTTTCACTCAGGAATTTTACCATGTGGCTGGAAGTGTTGAATTTTACCATGATAGGTCTTCAAGTGAAGACCGTTTACAGGAATTGACAGAGTCTGACCAGTCGCGTCCTTGAGGATAAAGGAGTTAGCTGAATTTACTTTGGCAATCTTGAACGACCCTTCCCAAAACGCATCCAGTTTATCATGATTACCTGGCTTAACCTTCCATGAATCCCATTTCCAGACCAAGTCTCCCACTTTAAATGTCCGGACGGAGGACTTTTTCTTGAACTAGTTTCGGGTGATCTGGACATGCTTTGCGAAGTTCTGATATGCCTTATCCCGGTCTTCCTCTAATTGCAATAATTGGGCTAGCCTAACTTCCATAGGACCAGATTCTGCTTCTTCATCACTTAACATCTTCAACGCAGGAATTTCTATATGGGTTGGCAGGACAGCCTCTTTACCATACACCAAAGCATATGGTGAGGTTTTGATCGACTTCTTAATAGATATTCGATCAGCCCATAAGGCTTGGTCTAAGAGAAGGTGCCAAGTCCTTTTGGTCTTGTCTATGAGCTTTCTCAGCAACCTCAACAGGGTCTTATTTGTCGATTCTGCTAATCCATTACCCTGGGGATAGTAGTTGGAGGTGACCTTGCGGTATATCCCATATTTGCAAGTGAACTCATTAATTTTAGTGCCTGTGAACCCGGGACCGTTATCCGTGACCATTGCTTCGGGGATGCCAAACCGGGTGATCAAGCTTTCAAGGAAAGTGATCATCGCTTCTTGATCAGCGTGCTTTGTGGGCACTGCTTCAGCCCATCTGGTGAAGTAATCAGTTGCGGTCAGGATGAATTTTTGCCCTGCGGAAGAGTTCGGAGAGATGACCCCCACGAAGTCCAATCCCCACTGTTGAAATGGTGCTTCCACTTATATCGATTGGAGGGGCATGGGAGCGTTTTTGCTTCGCCCAGCGAACTTCTGACATTGTTCGCATTTTCGGCAAACCGCAAAGGCATCGGCGAAGAGTGTGGGCCAGTAATAGCCTGCCCTAATTATTTTTAAAGCAGTTGTTCTCCCTGCGAAGTGGCCTCCTGATAACCCTTAGTGGAATTCACAAAGGACCCTTTTCTTATCGTCCTCCCTTATACATCTTAGAAGGACACCATCAATGTTTCGGTAGAACGGGTCTTCGGGGCATAAAACATAGCGAAGGGTCCGCAGCCTGAAGTGTCTTCGCTGCGAAGCATTCAAATGTGAAGGACACCTCCCAGTGTTGAAATATTCAACTATTTCACTGACCCAATCTCTTTCATCCATTTCTTGGTTTACAAAGCTTTCTCCTGTTATCAAATCATCCCACTGGCAGGCTGTTACTTCGGCCGCTACACTCTTCGCAAGCTCTTGGCACAGCGCGCGACCGCGAACCAACTTTGTGGGTCGGATTTCAATATCAAATTCTTGTATTTTGTTGACCCAACCAGCCCTTTTGCTGCCCAACTCTCCTTGGATAATGAAGTTCCGTACGTCTGGGTGGATAAAAAACACTGTAACCTGACTTTGGGAGACAAAATGTTTGAATTTTCTCAGGGATTTCATGACGACGTGCACTTGTCATTCTATGAAGTTGTATTTCTCCTCGTGGGGGTGTATCACTTGACTTAAAAACGCAATAGGGCGCTCTTCGCCATCTTCTCCCTTTTGTGTCAAGATTGCGGCGTAACTTTCAGGTTCCCCTACAGCATACAGGATGAAATCCTTACTATAGTCAGGGTTAGTCAGAACGGGTGCCTGGGCGATTCGGGCCTTGATTTCTTCAAATGCCGCTCTTCTGTTGTCAGTCCAGATGAACTCAACATCCTTTTTCAAAAGTTCGGACATTTGCTTGATGATTTGAGCGAAGTCCGGGACAAACTTCCTCACGAAGTTTATTTGGCCGAAGAAGGACTGCAGCCCTTTCTTATTCATCGGGAGTGGGAGTCTTATGAGAGCCTCAACCCTGTCGGGATCTATTGCAAGACCTTTCTCTGATATAAGATGTCCCAGTAATTTCCCTTCATTTACTGCAAAGATGGACTTCTTCGGATTTATTGAAATGCCAAATTCTCGGCATTTTTCAAATATTTGCTACAAGTGCGAAGGATGATCCTCTCTTTTTCGGGAAAAGACAGTCATGTCATCTAAATAGATGACGATAACCTTATTCAGCAATTCACCAAATGCTAGGTCCATAGCCCTCTATAAAGTAGCTCCTGCATTTGAAAGGCCAAATGGCATCCGTTGGTAAGCGAACGTCCCCCACTTAGTAGTAAATGCCGTTTTGTGTTGGTCTTCATTTCTAACCCAAATCTGGTTATATCCTCGGAAAACCATCCAAGTAGGGAGAAACGCCGGGCTCCAGCCTACCGAGTGCAAGATTTGATCAATCTGCGGGAGAGGGTAGTGGTCTTTCAACGAAGCCTCGATTTAGATTGCGAAAGTCTACACATAGCCAAATGTCCCCATTTTTCTTCCTGACGGGAACTAAGTTCGCTACCCAAGAAGAGTGCTTTATGGGATAAATGATCTTGGCTTCAAGCATTTTCAGAAGTTCGGCTTTCATCATGGTTTCGATCTTCGGGTTGACCGGTCTTTGCCTCTGTCTAAAAGGTTTGACCCCTTCTTGCAACTCGATTGTATGTTGAACCAGTCTTCGGTCATAACCCTTTAGGTCTTGGTAAGACCATGCCACTATATCTGGATACCTCCTGCACAAAGATCGGATTTGTTCTAACTCGGCTGTAGTACAGTCTATTCCAACTTTTATCACCTTCCCGAATTCAAGCTCTAGATCTTGATATTGCCTAGCATCAACTTTGATTCTGTGGGAGACTGCTCTGTCATTCTGATCGAACAGGCTCTCCAAAGTGATCAATCCTCTTGGAACATGGTTATTTTTTAACTGGACTAGTCCTTCATACTCCTCGTCTTTCGGGTTTCTTCCCTCGACAGTGGCTACTTCTTGGACCAGGAAGTTAACAATTTGTTCATCATTGTCGAAAACTTGCCAATGCATGTCCCTATCCGGCACAGAGGGCCTATAAATCATCCTTACGGCCTTCGACTTGTGCACCATGTCGTCGGCTGGAGAATATCTAGCCGCGATGGAGGCCAAGACATCAGCGTGCCTATTTTTCTCTCGTGGGATGGACTGCAGATTGAGTGATTCGAACTGTTCAAGCAGGTCCCATACTCTGTTGCGGTAGGCTTTAAGATAGTGCTTCTTGGAGATGCACTTGTTGGTGACTTGATTGCATACCAATTCTGAATCTCCGAAAATCTTGAGATGTTTTATGCCTAACTTTCCTGCTTTCTTCAATCCTAGGCATAGAGCTTCATACTCGCTTGCATTGTTGGTGCAGCTCCAAACCAGCCTGTAGCAATATTCCTTCTGCTCTCCAGACGGTGATACTAAAAGTATCCCTGCCCCGGATCCGTTTTTGCATCGGGCTCCGTCAAAGAATAATTGCCATAATTCTTCTTGGGCAGGTATCTTATCTTTTGGCTTTATGTGTTTCTCTGGCTCGGTGATGGTGTAACATCCTATTTCTATCTCTATCATGGCATTGAAATCTGTCAATGAAAATTCATCTTCAGAATTTAGCCGTGCAAGGGATTCCTCTACTAAGTCCACTTGTTCTACTCCTGCTATCGCATGGACGGGATCATTGCATTCTTCTTCGGTCATCTTCTATATGAGAAACGTAGAAGGTTTCTCGTTGTAAATTTTGACTTTCCTTCCCTTGAACGGAATCTCTAAATGCGAATAGTCCATGGACAGGTATCCCCCCAGCTTTGCTATGAATTCCCTTGAAAGGCACATGCTAAAATAGGGCTCCAGATCTACGACTACCACCTCCTGTATTACCACAATTTGGGGTACCTTGTGCAGCCGAATAGGTATATCCTTGATTACACCGACCGTTTTCACGGGAGTACCATCCAGCTTGGAGCACACCGTGGCTACTTCGCGTGTACTCCATTCCTATTTCTTCGCAGACCGCCTTAGGCATGACTGTCGTTGCTGCCCCTGAATCAATCATACAATTGTGGACGATGTGCCCTTCCATTTGTAAGGACAGGTAGAATGGAGGAGGCCTGTTCTTTCCCGTTATGGACGTGGACAGGGTTTGCACTATGGCGGGCGGCGCTGACTTCGCAGCTTTTGCGGACTTCAAGGACTCCTGCAACAGGTCCACTTGTCCTGGCAGCTGCAAAGCGTCATATAAGCTAATCTTGGCGGGGGTCCTTTTTAATTCATCCACGATGTTATACCCTATGAGGGCATGCGCTTCGGGCTCCCTTTTGGCTTCGTACTTTGTGCGATATTGCTCCGTGGCTTCGACTCTTTGCCGCTTAGTCAATGAAGGGAACTTAAGCTTTTCCCTAGCCTGTTCTTTGGTTTCGGCCTGAGGCGGGGCTGCGGAGGCTTGTTGGTTCTTTTCTTTTGTTGGCGTGGGAAGCGAAACTTTGTCTGGGGCCTTAACAGGTTGCTGCTCTTTTGGGCGGCGAGTATACACCTTCAAGGGAGCCATTTGAGCTGCATCCACCTCCATTGGCCTTTTTCCTTCCTTAGTAAGAACTGAAATTTGTTCTTCTTCATCCACCACCAGGTTCTGATCTGCTTGCCTTATCATATTGACTTGGCCACTAGGGTTGCTCCCCGACAGTGTCTGCACATAATGCTGATGCAGCATACAGGTATTCTCCTCATGTGGGTCGTTGCATGTGGAGCACCAGTGCACAGTGTCAGAAGTGCTTGTTCCTTCGTCGATCACAACATTTCTTGCCAAAGACTTCCCTGGTTGAACCACTTGATCTTTGGTGAGCGCTGGTGGGGGGTAAGACCTTCTTGGAAGGAATTCTTGTTGCGCTTGTTTCTTTTTCATGATAATCATATCATTGGACAAAGTCCTGCACCGTGGAGTTCAAAGATTGAACTTCCTGCAGTATTTTCGCTTGCATATCTTCAGCTTTGGGGGCCGGTGGCAATGGAGCCATCGTCGGTATCGGAGGCAAGGCAGGGTGTTGGGGTGGTGCCGGTAACGCGGGAAATGCCGAAGGGATAGTAGGCTGTGGTGCTGAAAATGCAGGGAAATGCACTTGTGGAGTAACGATCTGGGTTACAACGGGGTTGGGGTTCCATGATGAGATGGGATATACAGGGGTTGTGGAGGTTTGCGAAGTAGTGGCGCTCAGGTACTGTGTCTGCGGAAATTCCGGGAATATAGGCATCGACATCCTTTGGGGAAGCTTCCCTACGGCTATCAAATCCATTTCCGCTTTCTGGGCCAGCTCATATAGTTCGGGGAAAGTATTCACATTCGAATACCTTACCATTACACTGATATCTGGATTAAAGGCCCTAAGGTAGTAGTATGCTGCAGCTTCGTTGGTTGGCCGAAGTCCAACGGGTACTCTTTGCCAAGTCCGAGCGAACCTCACATTGAAATCTGCAATCTCCTCCTGTGGGTGCCTCTGAATTGTTGTGAACTGATGCAAGAGGGAGGAGGGATCGACAGACTCATTAAAACCTCTCATCAGTTGTCCAGCTAACTGGTCCCAACTCGTTATAGTGCCAGGCGGTAGCGATCTATACCAATAGAGGAGTTTTCCTCGGAGAGACAAAACCAGGAGCTTCACCATGACTCTTTCTTCCGTAATGTCATGAATCGCTGCCAGAGAAACTATATCTTGAATGTGTTCCAAATCTCTCTTCCCCGTGCCGTCAAAGGTAGGGATCTTCTTCATTGCAGCAGGCGGAACCTGCCCTTGTCCCGCTAAGTTTAATGGTCCGGAGGAGTTCCATGCTGGGAACAATCTGGGCGGTTGTTGCTGTGGCGACAACTGTTGCTGCTGCTGCTGTTGTTGTTGTTGTGCCATGTTGGTGCCTGGGTTCGGAAAAACAGGAGCTCCCAAAGTTCCTTGTTGATGGCTGACCGAAACGGAGACACTAGGATGATCAGGGGAGTTAGGAGGATTGGGAGGAAGACTAGCTGTTGTGCTGTCCGAAGTTAGGCCTTCTTCGTCAAAAGCAGCCTCTTGCGAAGACGCTCCACGTAACAACAGTTCGGGTGTTACTAACCTAGGGCGTTCCCCGAAGGCGTCAATATCAAGTTCAAAAAACTCAGTTTCTTCCCCACTATTCCTAACTCTATATCTTGTTTGCATGAAGGCACAAATTTTTTAGTATCGGTCTCAACGACTTTGAGATTTCCAAGTTGAACAGAGTCGCCAGATGCTAGAGTCTTTTTGGTAATGAGATGAGCATCTGCTCTCACTACCACTCACAAGGTGAGACTGACCGGGTCCCACCGGGCGTGCCAGAAACTGTTGGTCACAAATCTGCCACAGGAAAGGATTTTGTACGTATACGCGCCCTAGACCTGGACCAACATTGAAAGGCCGGAGGGAAGAGATGCCCTCCGTGCCAATCTCCGGAGAAAGGCCGGCTCCTGAACTAAACTACTTGGTGTTTTTAAGACAAGAGTGCAGGAAAGAAATAAAAGGATAGGGTAAGAAGTGTGAACAATTTTGTGGGAAAGAACCAACAACACGATTATCAACTAATAACTTGGAACAACAACAATAAATACCAAGAATAATGCATAAATGAACATCACGCAAAGTTCCCTATGTATCCTCTGGAAGAGTTCCAGAGTTCAACTATTCTCCCACGCCTAAATCCAGATTTCAGAATTACAGCGATTGAGAAAATAAATGAACGTAACAAAAACCACTAACCACAGGCGGCATAAAAGGAGTTTAACGCAATATTATCTCCCCTATGTATCCTTCAAGAGAATTCCAGGGTTCTGTCCCCAATTACACACCTAAATTCAGGATTCAGAATAACGGTATACAAACGAAGACAGAATAGCAGAAATAATCACAGAAGGCAGCATACAAGAGAGAAATGAGCCGAAAGTCTTTAATATCAATTGCAGGAATCAAGTTACAACAATTTTCTAGCAAAAGTTCCCCCCCCTTTTCCCATTACAATTCATGGGTTTTTATAGAGGACCCGACCCTCTGAGCCATCAATGCACAAAATCCAGAAGTACGCTCTCGAAAATCTGAGAAATCTGCCTTCGCTCCTCCCGTGACCGAGCTCTCACATCTGTTTCTATATTTAGCAGTTACGGCCGCATTAGCCGGGAAATATGCATTAATGGGCAGCCTGACTCGTCCTGACTCTTCGGGTGCGGTGCTCGAGTGGCTGCCAGGTCCATCGGGTTCTCCTGCGACTGATATTTCCTTTTCCATTGCCAAAAATGAGTCCCGGGTCTTTCGGGCAAGTAAAAATGCATTTATGAAATACTCGATTGCCTCGAAAAGATACCCGGCCTTGGTGTGTGTGCCCTGGAGAGCTTCGCCAAATTCCAGTTCGGGGACCTACTTCGCGATGGATGTGAGCCAAAGCGGGACTGACCTCTCTGCATGGGTGCTTCACGCGAAGGGACCTTCAAAAACAGCTTCGCAAGGACTTAGTGCCGAAGCAGATCTACTTCTTCAAAACATGGCTCCCAATCTCTCATTGCTTCGCCGGGAAAATTGCTTCGCAAATGGATGCTTCGCTGATGGACTAAAAGAATGCTTCGCTGCGAAGTTTTTCAAAATGGCCATTTGGGGGTTTTTCGGCCGAAGTAGAATTTTGCCTTAGGATATTTCTCCGACTTCTCCAAGGCAGCTAGGCTCCTAGTGAGGGGGCTTCGCACGACAATTGGCCGAAGCGGGTGCTTCGCAGCATTTCCAGGCGAAGCAAGATCTTGTTGGAAAAACGGTTCGCCAAGGAAAGGGGCCGAAGCGGGTGCTTCGCTGAGATTTCGGCGAAGCAGTTTTCATACTTGTAATTTTCTCCTTCGCTGCTCTACTGCTTCGCAAAAACGGGGCCCGAAGCTAGTCTCATAGAAGCTTCGCTTGCGAAGCTCTTTTCATGCCTTAGAAAATTTTGGGCATGTATTTCATTTTCCTGTTTTTTTTTCTTTGCGAAGCTATGGGTGAAGCTTCTATACATATAGTTTATTTACAAAAAGGGGGCAAAAATGATAGCCAAAATTGCTAGAGTGTTGTTTACAACAAAAAGAAAGAAAACAAACTAAGAAATCATCACAAAATTTTGGATTTTACTACCCCTCCAAGCAATGTGACAAAATCATCAACAGTTCCTGGCCTGGCTCTTCCTCTTCCATATGCACAGTAAACTCAAGTTCATCCCCATCAGACGCATTGACGAGAAGGGCAGGCCACTGCCAGTATATCAATGGACTCGGAAACTGTTGAAAAAGTAGTCCTACTACATGTTCAATTAAGCGTTCCTTGGCCTTGCCTTGGAGCTCATTCATGGCTCTTGCCCTCGCGTCCCCCGTGAAATGAGAGATAATATGCTGCGGCGCAACCTGGGTGACACTTTCCAGCTCACACAGGGCTTCGTCATCCGAGTTTTTGGGTTTACTGGTAAACCCTTTCTGCTGCCCTACTATACCACGGAGTACCTGTTCGCCTTGGAGATCGCGTGGCAGACTGATTACACGGACCAAGCCTATAGCCAAGAAAGGAAGTGGGGACATATCTATGATTTTCCGTTCAAGTGGGGTGAAATTGAGGTAAACACCACTGGGTAGAACGAATTCCTTGCAGCGACGCTCTAGAACTTTGGCCTGATCAAGCTCCCCCAACGGTGGAGATACGACCCTCTCGACGTATTGAAAAATTTCCTTGAAATGAAAAGCTTCCACGTCTGCCCCCGCCCGGAAATCATGGAGGAGTGCAACAATCCGTTGGGGCGCGACCTCGAATGGTACATAGAAAGAATGCGGTCCTTCCCGCCATGGCATGATTTTTATCACATAGAGGCGGAGTACGACCTGGCGCAGAACCCTGCTCACGATCCCAACTCCAAGGTCTTCAAAAAGATGGACAGCAAATTGAAAGGGTTAGGTTGGACCCCAAAAAAGATTTTGGACTGGTGGATCATGAGGGCCCATACAAAAAAGGAAGCATCAGAGAAAATCCTCGTGGGCGACAACTTGTTCTCCACGCTCTACGATGAACATTATGACACATGGCGACCAATCATATTTGGAAATATCGTGCCTCGAGGCGCTCAAAGCCCAGGAAGGGTACAAAGCCCACCAAAGCAGTCAAAGCAGCCGCTCGAGCAGAGTGTGGGATCGGGCAGCGTAGCGAAGGAGGGCCATGCAGTTGGGTAGAAAGTGCAGCAGCCAGCCGAAAAACAGGATAAACCATTAAAGAGGCCAGCTGAAGCAGCACAAGCAACACCTCCTAAGAAGAAAAAGCTGCGGGTCGTGATTAAATCTGCCAAGTCTCCCTCGGAGAAGTTTACCGGCCCAAGTCCAAGCGCGTCTATCTCGGCCACTGTGCCGTCGAAGGAGGTGGTGCCGCAGGAGAAGGCGATACAACAAAGGGAGGTTGTGCCATAGAAGGAGGTCGCACCAAAAGTTCTAAAAGAAATCGTCAACTTGTAAGAGGAAACTCCGTCGAAGGAAGAAGAGTGGGCGGCCCAAAGCCCCATAACGCAACTTTTTACCATGTCGGCTCTCACAAAGCACGTAGGTACGCACTCTTTTCTCTCCCTCCCCTCTTCAGAATCTCCTCCTGCAGTTCGTCTACTGTTGAATCCTTAGTAGCTGCATTGCCTTTAGGCAACGAACCAACGTCCACCCTCCCCCTCGCAGTATCCCATCCTTTCATTGAAGAAGTTCAACCTTCTACTTCTGCCCGTCTTGATCAGCAAGCATTTGGCTTATACGCCTCTGCCCCCAATGCATTTGAAACTATAGCCCCCCTCCAGCTAGGCGTTGCTAGTCAAGGTTCAGCACCTCCACCCAATCCCTCATCTTCAGCAGCGAATCCGCCTTTGAGCCTTGATAATCCTCCCGTTGCCATCCAGACCACAACTTCCCCAATAGTTATAGAGGCCCCAATCTCCACCATCCCTCACCTGTCCGCAGAATCTATGCCTCAGCAGGATCTGCCTCTGCTCACGCCCATGTTCGGTGGAATGGAACTCATGGAGCAAGAGTTGGAAATGATAGAGGAACGCCCCATGGCGGATAGCTTAGTCCAGGCGCAGCAGAGCTCGTACAGATGGATTAAGGACCTCAAAAAGAGGAAAGCGCGAGAGCCTGCGGGGGTTGAGAAGCGCGTCATGATTGATCCTCAGAGGATGGAGCTGCACAAGGTGAAGAAGATCCCAAAGGTTCAGAAACCCTTGGAGGACATGGCGCCGAGGACTACACTTATCAGCGGGTAATCAAAGACTTGAAAATAGTCAATGTGGAGAACGAGGTGGGGGCCATTCAGCTCAAAGCAAGCACAGTCTACCTGCACCATGAAATCATGAAAGAGCGTTGCTTCGCAGCAAAAAATGAAAACCTAAAGATGCAAGAAACCCTGGCAAAAATGCAGGCCCAGCTGGATGAATCCAAGAACGAATCCGAGCAGCTAAAGCAGCGAGTGGCAGCTTTGGAGCGGGAAGTGGCTGAGCATAAAATTACTGCCGAGCGCCATCTCAAGGAGGGCGAAGAAGTGCAGGCCAAGATAAGTAGGTTGGAAGCACAGGTCCAGGAAGCGCAGCAGCAACTCGAACAGAGAGAGGCGCAGATAGAAGTCTTCTCCAGGGACCAAGTGAAGGAGGTTCGTGCCAGTTTACTGAAGAATTTCCAAACCAGAGCCTCAAGGTCCTTGTCCATCCTCATGTTTATTTGGGAAGCCCAGCGAGCGTCCGCTCAGGGCAGGTCTGTTGTAGAGGAGGTCGAGCGCGAAGCAGAGCGCTGGCTCAGCTTGGCCATTGAAGTTGAAATTTACGAGCGCAAGGACCTCCAAGTCCCCCCCATGACCCAGACTGCCCGAGAGTGGGCCACCGCAAGGGCTACTCTGCATGCTTTCTTCGACAAGTTAGAGAAGGTCAGAAGGGCCAGGAGATTGCTAGATGCATTTGAGAAGGAGAAGAGCATCTGCCTGGCACATTTCCAAACCCTCACGCGGCTCGGTTTTCCCAGCTTCACAGATAATGAGGGAAATTGCCTGCCCAGGGATGAACTGAAGCCAACATGGGACACTTTCAAGGAGGATACTTCTGAAATTGACGGTTGGGCAGACCCTATCCTGGAGGCGCAGGTGACCCAATTAATATCCAGGTTCTGCCAAATTAACGCCTGCCTAGCCGATCTGAGCTAGAGGGTTGACCAGGCTGATATGCTCCAGATCGAGACCTTCAAGCGCCTGCTGAAAGAGCTTCATGATCGCGAGCCATTCCAAGAAGAGGCCTGGACTCAGGTTAAGGCCACCTACGAGCACATTCGTGACCGCCTCGCCCCTCCCGAGTTCAACCAGGAACCATAAGAAGAGGAATAAGGTGAAGAGCACAGTGAAGAGGAGGAAGAAGGAGAAGAGAAACAAGAGGAGTCCGCATATGGTAGCAGTGAATCGAAAGAGGAAGCAGAAGGTGACTCCGAGCCCAAAGGATAAAGGCCTGGGGTCCTTGCATTGAGGCGAGCTCAATACCCCGCGAGCCGCCAGGAATGTTGCCACATTTTGACTAAGGGGTAAAATTTTGAAAAAGCTGCTGCACTATTTCCATGTTCGGATCCTCTCCTTTCTTCCTTTCCCCCGAGACTATCTTCATCCCAAAATCGGCTAAGGCACAGAAGTTCTCTGGTTCACCCCCAGGAGTAGCGAACCTCGAGTTTGCCCAAATTGACAACGATGCCCAGCTTCGGGCAGAAGGTGCAACGAACTTCAGCATCATTCTGGAGCGAAGGGCAGAAGGGTGTTAAAAAATTTCTAAGGCAGGGTCACCTCAAGTTCGCTCCAATTTCGAGCGATTCTCGAACTCGCTCCCCTTCGTCAGCGAACCCCAGCCTCGCCAGGCCCCGGAGCGATCTGCAGCCCAATACATGAAAAATAACCGAGTAAGGAGAGTCCCCCAATCATAGTTGAGAAAATTTGCAAAAAATCCTGATTTTGCCGATTTTTTCCCGATTCACAGGCTAGCCGGTTTTCTCCTGATCTTGCCGACTTTTTCCCGAGAAATTCTGATATGCATGAAAAAAGCTTTTTTCAATGAAAAATTGCATTTTCTTCGGTTTTTTCAATAAAAAATGCCGATTTTTTGCCGAATTTTTCCCAATTTTTTGCCGATTCCGATTTTCTCAACTATGCCCCCAATAACGCTTCAAAATGCAGCGAGTCTCGGAATCGTTGAGGTGCTCGGGCGAACTGCAGCTCGGAAGGTAAAAAAAGGCTAAGGAGTGACCCAGCCCGAGTTCGCTCCCGGGTTGGGCGAATCTCGGTCTCGCTCCGGTCCCCGGGCGAATTGCAGCATAAGAGCCATAGGTTCGCTCCGAGAATGAGCGAACCTCAACTTCGCTCCGGCTCTAGAGCGAGACGCAGCCAAACGAAGGAAAAACCTTAGGCACAAAGACCCCAGCTTCGCTCCATTTCTGAGCGATTCCTAGCATCGCCCCCATCCTGCAGCGAGCCTCAGCCTCGCCAGGATTCCGAGCGAAATGCAGCTCGAGCAATGGGAAAATCAGGACAAGCGAACCCTAGGTTCAGCACGAAGGCGCAGCGAGCCCGTCTTCGGGGCGATTTCCAGGGATCAGCAGTAGGTCTCGGGGGTATCAAAAATTGGCTAAGGCACGAAAGTTCTCCCATTATCGCTCCAGCGCCCAACAAACCTTAGCATCGCTCCCCTTCTCCTGCGAACCTCGGATTCAGATTAGCTAGCCCTCGAGTTCGCTCAAAGCAAAGTTTTCAGAGTTCACTCGGATATCCAGCGAACCTTGGCATCGCTCTCCTTTTCGGGCAAATCTCAGTCCACAGTCTAAAAAGTGGGGTAGGTGGGCATCTAAGGCCCATCAATGGCACACGAATTCAAGTCTATGCCCATCCCTTCAGGATGCCCTATCAGGTCCCAGAAAAACTTCAAAGGGCAATATGCACCTGCCGCATTAATGAAACATGCTATCCCGACTGCAGGAGTCGTCCGGAGCCGCTCTAAACACGGGTGAGCCGTATTCCAGGTACGCTATCAGCTGACAGGGGTCAAATCTCAACTGCCCCGGCAGTTTTGGGGGTTGAACATTAATGTAATCAGGGGGAATTTTCTTCTATAAAAGGTCACTCATTGCAATGTAATCAGGGGGAACATTTTTCTAAAGAACTGCTGTATTTGGACTTCTTGCTTCAATATTAAGAATCCTGGTTCTGACTCTGTACTTTTCGCACTGTGTATGATGCCTTCTATGCTTATTTCTGTTAATTCTGTTTCTTCATTTGCATACAGTAAATTCTGAAATCTGGATTTAAGTGTGTGAATTAAGAACGAAGTCTGGAATTGCTAAAGGATACATATCAGTGTGTGTTCAGTTTTAGTTTCTGCTATGTTTATAATATTGATTGCTGCTGGTTCAAGTAGGAGTTAGTAATTGTGCTGCCTGTTCTTCCCCTTGAAACAATCTACATTTCCCATTTCTTTCAGTTATTTATTTCTTTCAGCAATTTCCCGATCCCTTTCCAGTTCCCTAATCTAAAAACCAAGCGTAGTGTAGTATAGGAGCCAGCCTTCTCCGGAGATTGGCACGGAAGGCATCCCTTCCTTCCGGCCTTTCAATCTGTTGGGCGGGTCTAGGGTGCATAGATAGACCAAACCCTTTCCTAGTGGCAGATTCGTAACCAACAGGAGGAAGCTTTCAATTGCGCATCTCAGAGTCTTCGGAAGTAAGTGTAGCATGGTGGTAAGCATTCTAGAGATGGAGGAATAGAATGACAAGTTTGGGGCCAAACAAGACTATCGTCAATGCAGTTCTGCTCAACATTCTGTACTAGGACAACATCAACACTTGATTAGTACAACTGTATGACTTGAACGACACTTCACTAGAAGGACACTTGTTGGAACGACAAGGATTGGAATAGCATGCACTGGAACGATAATGTGCTGGAACAACATAGTGAGAATGGCAAGATCGATTCTCACTAGCACGGCAAGTGCTTCACACCACTAGAATGAGAACTTACACTGGAACGACCACAACCAATCTACTAGGACAACGTAATCATTACCCCTAGAATGATAACCTTGTTAGTTCCACTTGTATGGCATTCTAGACTGCAACTCCCCTATTTCATGCTCAAATTGCAACAATGATCCCTTTACATAGAGAATTCAACACACAACTACAAACCACCAATGGCAATCATACTTGTACACAGATTACACACAACATGGATAGAAGATGAGTCATTTGCATTACTCAATAGTACGTTGTTACAGAATCTCCATACAATGCATACACAATATGCATACATGCTACATTGTCTGCACATATGGTTTGCCAATACACGGCTCTAGTCTCTCCCTAGACACAAACATATATCTTCGATACATAACATAACATTGGTAGATTACCCTTGAGATAGATACTGGGATAGTCTCAAATGGAGGGTGGCCTATTTAAGCTTGTGTCCTAAACGTTGCCAATAACAACTTCCAAGATAGAGCACCACCCAACCGTCTCCCCATTTGGATGTTCACATTGCATCCTTAATTCAACTATAGTCTATTGCAATTTATCAAATCACATGATTAAATTGCATTACATTGCCATTTTGTCTACATTTGCATTTGCATTTGCATTTCACGTGCATTTAACTCTCATTTACATTGCATTTCACATGCATTTAACTCTCATTTACATTGCATTTCATTACAATTATTTACACTTAGTGCATTTTGTACGTATTCCTACTGTATTCACTATTTCTCGTGAGGTCCAGAACCAATGCCTACATCTGCCCTCCCCTTTACTTTGGTCGACGTCCTTGTCTAGGCCTGTTTCAGTTCTTGGGGACTCGGCTTCTGCTGTTGAGGTGTCGGAATAGGTACTCCTCCCATCTCCATGATCTGTAGCTTCAATGCCTCTCTCTCATCCTTCAGTCTCTTGGCATAATTATGGTATTTCTTGTCATCCTTCAGTCTCTTGGCTGATATTTCTTGTCATTTACTCTTCTATGTTCCTTCAATCGTGGAATACCATTGCTGTGCTACAATCAAGTCTATATATTGTTGGTATTTATATTCCTTTTGCATTCCATATAGTTAAGAGGAGTCAATTGGTTATGCCTGTGTGATGCAGCCAAGGTCTTCTGGACATGAATTAAGGCTGATTTCAACATTCTATTTATTGCCTCTCTCTTGGAATGTTTTTTTTTTAGGAGACTATTGGATTTGAGTTAGGTAGATTTGTAAAATTTTTGGAGTGTAATATGTTGTCCACTGTTAGTTTCTTGTGGAAGACAAGATGTAACACAATGCTTCAAGAAGACACTTCCTCACTTAGCTTGCAGGGCGTTGAAGCTTTTTTTAAAGCAGTATTTGGATTTACTTGTTAAAGTTCAGTTTGTGTGGTACTATAAGATTCTGACTCTTTCATTGGGAATCAAAACGAGGTGCTTGCTTCCTTGCTTATAGGGAAAGAGTTTTCTTATAATCCTGTTATTCAGCTGATGTAAACGTCTTGTTATTTTATCTGATATAGGATGCTTTGTTTCTGGGTTGGGGGATTAGCAGGGTAAGGGAAAGGTGGTGGAATGTTATTGCCATGTTCCAATCCACACTGATATTTGTCTAATGGTTTTATTCAAGAAAATCAAAGGATTATTTTTCATAAAATTGAAAAATGCTGCCTTTTTTTTTTCAGTGTGTTTACACAGGTTTTTATGAGGGGTCCTGGTCCCCTCATACTGAGTGGGGTTTGAAACTTGGACCTCCCAAAGAGATTGAAAAATTCTGCCTTTTAAATTCTCTCCTTTTAAAGATATCTAGTATTTGTAAGTGATTGAATTTTATTCTTTTTTTGGTGTAGTGTCCTTTGATCCTTTCTCTTTTTTTTGCACAGAATAAGCTTTCCCCCAGATGAGCATAGACATTTTACCATGGACAGATACATGACATAATTTTGGAGTAGTTTGAACATCTCCCATCAATACTTCGGAACTGTTGCCACATTTTGCAAAGGGGTACAAATTCTGAAAAATTTAAAAATTTGCTGCTGCCTCCCTCCCTCCTTCCTTCCTTTTCAGTTTTCTTCATGCAGTTTCCACTTTCCAGTTTTCAGCTTTCTGTTTCCAGCTTTGTTTTTCCAGATTTCCAGCAGTTTGGGCAAGCTTGGTGAAAAGCCCAAAATATTCTAAGTGTTGGGCACTCCCGTGGTCGCTCCATTTTGGAGCGATTCCGGGAGTCGCTCCCTCTTCCGGGCGATTCCCAGCTTCGCCTTTTCCTCCAGCGACCGACGACATTTCAAGCAATAAGATAGACGGGGAGCAGATTGAAAAATATTCTAAGTGTTAAAACTCGAGCGACTCCCGTCGTCGCTCGTTTCTTCAAGCGCTGCCCATCGTCGCTCACTTTCTGAGCGAAACTCGGCGGAGGAATAAAAAAATGCAAAATTTTCTAAGTGTCCACTTGGGAGCGACTCCCGCCGTCGCTCCATTTTGGAGCGACTCCCGTCATCGCTCCCCTTTTCGAGCGACCACGGGCGGAGGAAGAAAAGAAGATGAAAATTATTCTAAGTGTGGAGCCTCCCACCGTCGCTCAAGGTCGCCAGCCTCCCACCGTCGCCCAGTTTCTCCAGCGCCGTCCGTCGTCGCTCCGTTTTGGAGCGACGTCGGGCGTCGCTGCCCTTTTTCAGCGACAGCAAGCAAGGAACGTCAAAATTTGGCTAAGGCATTGAAGGAGCGACCGGCGTCGGTCGCTCATTTTTCGAGCGCCGCCCGTCGTCGCTGCCTTTTTCCAGCGACAGCCGTCGCCTCTCCCCCAGTCAGCGAATGCAAGCAAAGAAGACCAAGTTGCCAAAGTTTCTAAGTCTGGGTGTCTCTCGAGTTCGCTCCATCCTGGAGCGACTCTCGGGGACGCTCCCTTCAGCAAGCGACTTTGGTTAGCCCCCCTTGCATTAGTGAACTCCAGACCTGGGCCAAACTGTGCAGATTTCGGGATTGGCGCCTGACAGGACGAGACAGAAGGTGTGCTGCCAGAGTACAGGGTAGATAGACATTGAAGGACAAACTGTACCACATCTACCGCATTCATCAGACTTGACTTTCCAGCCCACCATATCTGACCGGACCCGTACGGATTTCAGAAGAGCCATATTGCAAGTACACCTACGGCCGACAGAGGTCTAATCCTGGCAGCTTTTACAGCTTTTAGCAGCTTTTGCCGGTTCTTGGATTCCGTGCACAATTGTAATTTGGGGGGAAATTCTGCTATATATAGCAGTTGATTATCATTGTAAAAGGGTGGAGGGGGAACATATTGCTAGAGAGCTGCTGTAATCAGACGTTTGCATCAATACAAAAGCATCCTTGGCTCTGTTGCTTGTCTCTTTCTTTTATGCTGCCTTTTGTTAGTATTTCTGCCTCATGTTCATTTATTTTTCTGATTGCTGTCATTCTGAATCCTGGATCACAGCATTGGCATTTAATTGAATCTGGAATACGAAACTAAAGGATACATAGGAAAGAATTGCAGTAACAGTTTCTGTTACATGCCTTGTTTTGATTGCTGTTAGTTTGGGTATTAGTTAGTGATCGTGCTGCTTGTTCTTTCCCACCCGAAACACATGATATTTACATTTCTTTCAGTTATTTACAATCTCTTTCCTGTTCCCTTATCTAAAAATCAAAGTAGTGTAGTATAGGAGCCGGCCTTCTCCGGAGATTGGCACGGAAGGCATCCCTTCCTTCCGGCCTTTCAATCTGTTGGGCGAATCTAGGGCGCAAAAGATTAAAACCCTTTCCTAATGGCGGATTCGTAACCAACAGGAACTGCTGGCACATGAGGTTTATTGTAGTAAAACACATACCAGTCTACACCTGCAAGCGGACTTCGATCATCACCCTTTGCAAAAGGTAGCCATGCTTAATATACTAGCTATAGGAGCCATCAAAGTTTCAGACAAGGACCATATCAAGTAGGAAAAGATAAATTTTTAAATGTCCTAAAGAAAAATGGATATAAAGAATGACAAATTGTGAAGGCTTTCTCAAATACCAAACATTGCCGAAATAGAGAACATGAAGGAATAGAATTCATGGTAAAGCCCCCTCATGCAAAAGGTTAAATGAAAAATCTAGCCAGAGTCCTAGGGAGAAATAACATAAAAGTCTTGTTAACACCTGAACACTTTCATCTACCTGTTAACCGAACCCAACTCTTATTGTTGATTATATTTTGGATGCTTTTACTATCTGTAGTTTCAAAGATTCACCCTTATTTATTGGATCTGTCTATAGTTTCTTGCAATATTTGATAAGGCTTTGTTTCAAAGTATCTATGCAAGATCATATCTCTTGAGAAAAACTAAATTAGTCTTCATATGCAGGCAAGGAGTACGTTTAAATAAGATAGATTTACTAGTCTTCAGTTTTTTCTTTTTGGGTGGGTGGGGATAGCAATTTCTGTAGTTGTAAGCAAAACACAAGAAATTCTCCAATAATTATTTTGTTTTTGTCTGATATGCAGTATGGCTGGAACCTTTGAGCTTGAGTTGAAGGTGCGTGACTATGAACTGGATCAGTATGGGGTTGTCAACAACTCAGTTTATGCAAGTTATTGTCAACATTGTAAGAATCTAACTATGCTATTAAGATATGTAAAGCCATTTTGTCCAAGATAACAGTGCCTGAGGTTATGCTGGTCAGAGTTCCTAATAACTGTATCTTAAGCTTTTTGTCCCTAGTTGTAAAGGTGGTTTATATGATTGTGTAATGTTTTATTATAGAAGTTGTCAATTTAAATCCTTTTAATAGACAGGTTGCTTTAAATTATGTAAATTGTATAATTCATGTTTTCATCCAAAACAAAAGAGAAATCAGTGACAATGGAAGTTATCATTGGTGCATGAATGGTATCGAGATGGTTTCTATCCTAGACCCTTGATTGGATTTGAATAAAACAAAAATTATGGTTAGAAGCCATAATCAAAACCCAAGGGGCCTACATGAGCTCTAAAGGGGCCCATTTGTTGCACTAAGCATTGTGAAGAGGGATTTGGAGAGGGCAGGAGTTGGGAATTTGGAAGTTGAAACGAGGAAAAGGAACTTCTGGCAGAAAATGAAACAAGGGGATGTTAATTGGAAAAATCAAGAAAATACAAGTGACAATTTTGCAGACTAAGTGATAACATAAGAGTTAGAACTCTATGTTCTCATTGTCAGATTTCAAATATGTTGGATACATCATAAAAATGATGGAGACTAGATGATAAAAAACAGTTAAGCATGGTGTACTTGTACAGTAATCTGTAGATACATTTTATTCTGATTATGAGAATCTTGAATTAAACAATGCTAAATTGCAAAATGAGTAATTGTTCATAGATCATGTCACATAATAGATTCAAACAATTTTTAAATCGCAAAATGGTACAAAATGAAAGAACCAAGTGTTAGATGCTTAATCATCTCCTCTATAACCATTGCCTGCTGTGCAGGTAATGGGGAAATCAATGTTATTATTATTATTGCCATGATCTAGTATAAACCTCTTTCCCGTCTGCTCTACTAGTAAATCAACAATATTGGGCAGTTCTTCTATGCCAGAACTCTGACTATCATCAATGATTTGCCTTGGATATTCTGGATCCACATCCTAGTGGAGTGCAAGTCTGTCCAAATAGGCAGGTGTCTTCTGTTGCAGAGGTCATAAGCTACCATGTTTTCTGCCAATTTTTTAGCTAGGCTGTTCCTCTATTGAGTGAATAAAAATAATGTTTGATCTAGTTCCCCCCCAAAGCAGAGGAGGTCAATTTGGAACAATAGTTGAATAAGTTATAACTAAATCTTTGAGGCTTAATCATCATGTATCACCCACATCCAAATTAGATGATCTTGAGCAAGCCTTGCTCTATCATTTTTCTCCAGTGACGTTCCTCAATAAAGCAAAAGATAAAATGTGGTCTAATATAGCTGGTCTCATTTTATAGTACATTTTGCCGCAGTTCTCACTAATCCTTCCTCCTCTGCATCATCTGTATGAGAGAATCTTACAAGCCCATAGTTTCACAGTTTCGCAATATTTTGACATGGGATCAGCTGCCATATGCAAGGGAGAATTTAATTTGTATAATTTCTGTGGAAATTATCCGTAATCATATGTCAACATGCTTGCCCAGAATCTCTATATCCTTCAGTTGCTTTCATAACAACTTCTATTATATTGTGAAATTTAGTGATGTATATCAATTTCAAATGTAAATCTACACAAACTTGACCTCTATTTATGGTTCAGATGTCCAGTGAATAGACCCCATCTTTTATGGATTAGTCAATAAATGCGGGGTGCCTAGTGTCCAGAACAAACATTAAAATGATTTTATTCTCTACCTTGCAAAATGACAAATATATGCTGTCTATGATTATTTGAACCACATTTGAGGGTTCTAACATCCTTACTAGCATTGTGAAGAATGTGATATATTTTTTTTTTGTGCTGGAGAACAAGGGGTTGTACTCGGGTTCTCCACCCTTGACAAATTACAACTCTCTCCTTTAGAGCTTGAGAGTTTACAAACAGATTCAAATCTCATCTCAATTGAGTTGCTATAGCTAAATACCTACATCATTTTTCATAAAAAGTCTGAATTCTTGATTTTCATTTTCTGGATCTTCTTCAATTTTTTGTGTGAATATAAATATTCAAAAATTCAGCATCTATTTTCTTGACATTTTCCTGCAACAACCTTCACAATACCAAAAGTACACCTCTAATGTCTATGCATTGAATCTTACTAGAGTAATATTTCCAAAACTTCGCACTATCATAGTCCGCTTTACCAGATCTGAATTGGTAGTTTCCTTCTTGAAGCATAAGTGCAACCACAATAATTGTAATAAATAGTTTATATGAAAGCACATTAATGTTATAAAATAAAACAAATATTACTAATGGAAAGCATTAAAGTAAATTTTAATTATTATTTGATTTAGGCAGTCAACATTTTCTTGTCAACTTCAGCTAAACTTACTACTTCCTCTAATCATGGAAAAAAGAATTTAACTTCACGATCCTCAATTAAAACCCCTTTATTGGCTAGCCTATCTACACATTTGTTTCCTTCCCTTAACGTATGTGTAAACCTGATTTTTTCAAACTCTGTAGCAAGGTCTTGTATTTCCACAATTATCTCTTGTATGTTCCATGGAGCCTTTGCTTTCATCAAAATTGCATTTATTACTATTGCTGAATCACCTTTCATCCACACTCAATTCCATTTCATTTGTTTGCATATTTTTAACCATTCCAAAGCTGCCTAGGCTTCAGCTTCATTATTTGTTTTAAAACCACTATTGAAAGTGTAATGAGACAAGACCTCTCCCTTGTTATTTCTTATTTCCTCCTCCTCTTCCTGGTCCTGGATTTCCTTTAGATGCTCTATCAAAATTCAATTTGACCAACTTCACTTCTAGTGGTTTCCACTTTATATTCTTTGCCTTTATTTTGTTTCTCTTGTACCCAACATCATAATTCCATTTGATGACTTGAATCTATCTATCAAGGCTCTTTGCTTCAAGATTAGGAATTGGGTGAGTTGATAGGTTGGGTTTAGACTCCTCTATGGCTAAACAAATCTTCCTTTTCATTACCTCTAAACTGTTTTCCTTTCCATAAAATATTCTTTTATTCCTTTCCAACCATACAATCCAAAGAATTGTATCTTTTGATATATCCTAGATTGTCTGTAAAGCCTCACTTTTCAAAGTGCTCTACCATTGCTTTAACCATTCTTCAATTCTACCATTCATCACCATGCATTTACCAAACATATTAAGAATTCATTGCCATAGCTTCAAGACTATTGAGCAGTGTCCCAAGAGATGGTCTATACTCTCCTCCTTTTTACTTAGAAGACATTGTGAGGGGCAATGAAAACCCCGTTTCATAAGGTTACCCTAGGATAAAATGCTTCTATGACCTACTAGCCAAACACACATTTTGACTTTAGGAATGTTCAGGCTATCCCAAATATCTCTCCATATTCTTGCGGTATTTATTTTTTGTTGATGATTTACATTATTTTTGCTTCTTGTCGTGTATTCTCTTGAGCTATTCTATTCCCAAATCAGCTTATCCTCGGCTTTCCTCGGAATAATAACTATTGTTCTCTTTCTGCTCAACTACCTCCTAGCATCAATGTGTTGTATACTTGTAAAAAAATATTCTTTTCATTTTTATCATCCTTCCTAATCCTTGTACATAATGTTTGAAACTCTATCACCTTGTTTGTCTTGAACTAATCTCATCTATGGTTTCAAAATTGGATCTAGATTGAGTGGTTTTTTATCACACCAAGTATCCATCCAAATAGAAATATTTTCTCTAGTTCCCACCACCCATTTTAGACCTTTAATCACTAGATCAATTGATTTTTTTAAACCGTTCCATAGTGCAGAACCATCTAGTAGTGAGAATGTAGTAAATATTAAGCTTGGGTCATTGGGCTCAACGTACTTAGAAGAATTCTTGCCCATTGTCTTTGACTCTCTTTGTACAATCTCCAAATTACTTTTCCTCTAAGAGCTAAGTTTGCATCCTTAAGAACTCTTAAACCAAGACCTCCCCTAGTTTTATCATCACACACCTTGCTCCATTTCACCAAAGGAAATTTCCTTTTATCATGTAATCTTGACCACAAAAATGATGACATAATATAGATTAAACTTTTTTCTATTGATTTTGGCATAGTATACAAGAACATATAATATGTTGGAATGGCCTGTAAGACTGATTTAATTAGCTGCACTCTTCTTGCTAATGATAACCATCTACCTTTCCATGGCGGTAGTTTATTCTGAACTTTGCTTATAATTGGATTCCAGAATTCTATCCTCATTCGTCCCTCAAATAAGGGCATCCCTAGATAAGTTGTTGGCAAATTTGCCCTTTCCATTTGAAGGGACTTGCATATCTCTGCTTTGATTCTAGCTGGAGTGTTTAGGAAGTAAATTTTGGATTTTGTCCTATTAACTTTTTGCCCTGATGCTCTTTCATATTCCTTTAATAAGTTATTCAAAGCTCTAGCCTCGTTTATCCCTGCCCTCTCAAAAAGGGTTGTATCATCTACAAACTGTTGATGGGTGATGTTATTGATGTTATTACTAGCCTTAAGTTCACTTATAGCTCATCTTTGTTAGCCTTCTTCAAGTTCCTACCCAATACCTCTGCCATAATAATGAATAGATATGGTCATAGAGGATCTCTTTGTCTAAGACCTCTCGTCTTTAAATGATTTTGTTACTAACCCATTGACCAGCATTGAATATGATACAATAGAGACATAAGCTTTAATCCATCTAACCCATTGACCAGCATTGAATATGATACAATAGAGACATAAGCTTTAATCCATCTAACCCATTTCTTCCCAAATCCAAACTTTTTTAATACTGCAAAAAGAAAATCCCATTTAACCCTATCATAGGCTTTACTCATATCAAGTTTTAAGATCATTGTTCTCTTTTCTTGAAGCTGTTGAATGCATAACTTCATGAGCTACTATGATCTTGTCCAAAATTTGTCTCCCTTTCACAAATCCTCTTTGCTCTTTTGAAATAATTTTGTCTAATAGTGGTCTTAACCGATTTGCCATCACTTTGGAGATTATCTTATATGCCATATTACATAGGCTTATGGGCCTAAATGAATCAAACAATTTTGCATCCTTTTTTGGAATCAGGGTAAGATATGTTGCATTTATTTTATAAGGTATGTACTGTTTTACCCTAGACTGTTCCATTGCCACCAATAAAAAATTCTTCACTATATCCCAATTATGTTGATAGAATGCTGTAGAGAGCCCATCCAAACTTGGGGATTTATCCTTATCAAATGAGAAAAGAGCTAAATGAACTTCTTCCAGAGTAATAGGCTCCATTAGTTTCCTATTGTCTTCATTTGTTATAACTGAAGGTACTTCTTGTAGTAGTTTATAATAAAGAACTTCAAACTGTTAGGAAAATTTCAAGATTTATCACCTGCAAGAGGAAGCACAATAACAAAAATAGAAACACGGAAACAGTAACACAAGTGACACAGAGATTTACGTGGAAACCTGCAATGTGCAGGAAAAACCACGGGGCAATGGCAACTTCTCTTTTATTATTTTCAGCAAAATTTACATCCACGTCTTTCAACGTTTTCAACCACCTCACATATGCAAGGGATCAAGTCCCTTTTATAGAGCAGACAAGGAAGGTCCCAACCGTTCTTTTCCTCTCCCCAAGGAGACCTTCGCAAAACTGTTCGTCTTCTGCAACCTGTCGTCTACCTAGACGTCCACCGCTTTGACGTCTACTTGGCTTGACGTCTACTTGGTTAGACGTCAGGCCTGGAAGTCTACCAGCCTAGACGTCTGGCAGCCCAGACGTCTACCAGCCTAGACGTCTGGCCTGCTTTAACCTGCTGCAATCCTTTTTCTGGCTGCTTGTACTGCATAGTGACTTCACTTCCTAACACAAACTTCTTCAATCCTAGAATATTTTGGTAAAAAAACCTTACCTCCTTTCTGATTTCACTCTGGTCTTCAATCCAAACTCCTATTGGTTTAATTTTAATTATTTTGGATGCTGATCTCTGTATTATTGCCAACCTATGAAAAAACTGTGTTTTTATCTACTTCTTTTAACCAAATATTTCTTGATTTTAATCTCCAAAATTTCTCTTCCTTACTCAAAATATTATGATATTCACTAAGCAAATCCCTTTCCTTCGAGCTTGGATTATTATGCTCACCTTTTTGAAATTTTGAAATTTTCTCTTTTAGTTCTTCTTTCTTCTAAAAAATGTTGCCAAAAGTGTTCTTGTTCCATTCTTTTAATCTAGATGTCATTGATTTAATTTGTTTTGGAAGTGTATACATATTACAACCCATTTTTTTCTGAAGAATTCCACGTTTGCGCTATCATATCAACAAATTGAGGATGGTCTTCTCACATCTGCTCATATTTAAAATAAAATATTTTTTTGAATTCACTTATCACCATTTTAACTCTTATTGGCTAGTGATCTAAACCAATCCTTGTCAAGGTATTAATTTTAGCACAAGTCCCTTCATCTACCCAATGATTTGAGAGTATGCATCTATCTAATTTTTCTTCTATTTGGCTCTGGTCTCTCCTGTTGTTGGTTCATGTATAGTTGTCCTCTTCAAACTCAACCTCCCATAGATTATTGTTTTGAATAAAAGCTGAGAAATCTCTCATACTTTGGGTTATTTTTCTAATTCCTCCAAAATTTTCATCCAACTTGGTTATGGCATTAAAATATCCTATGATCATGAATTGGGTTTCTTGGTCTTTACTTCTCATAAAGGCTTCAATCCCACTCCATACTTCTAATCTACCTGACTGAGTTGTAGGTCCATAGACATTGATAATGATGAAACGAATATCCACAAAGTAGCATGTGACTAACGAGGCTATCTAATGCCTAGTTTTATGAAAGGTTACACAGGAGATTCTAATAGGATTCCAACATTTTGGAATTCCCCCTGCCGCTCCTTCAAAATACACAACATCCCATTCACATCTTGGAAACTTATTCCTTTGTCATTTTTGTTTCCTAGATACAAAGAATATTAGGCTTATTACTTAAACAGAGGTCCCTGATACACCTCTGCTTTGAGGGTGCATTAGTACCGTTTATATTCCTTAAGATGGTAATCATGTCTCATTAGGGGCTATTGGCCTCGCTTGTGAATTACAAATATCATTTTGTTGTTTGGTAAAAAGAAGTTCAACCAATTTAGATTGTGTTCCTTTCTCTATGTTTCCTCTTGCTTCCCTGGCTCCGCTTGAAGAATAGAAGCTTCATTATATTTATCCTCTCTTGGCTCTGCCACCAAAGCTTTTGACTTGTCTTGCTCATTTTCTGGTATTTCCTTATTAATGGTAGAGGTATTAACATCTAACACTGCATTTTCTCTACCACTTTTCTTCTCCTAAATGGTGCATGGTACTTCAAGAGAGCCTTCAAAATTTGATGAGGTACATTCCTTAGGTCCATCGGGAATGCTCATCCCTAAATTAGGATCATATCGAATAGACGATTCCTTGTTAATATTCTGATCCTGTTGTACCATGTCCTCTAAGATTTGATATGCTTTTTCTTTATAGGCTAAAGCTTGAAAAGAATTGGTATTTCTTCCAAATTACTTCCTTACTAGTCTTTATTGTTTATTTACTTTCATCTGTTTGGACCTATATTTTGGAAGTTGAAAACCATCTTCGTCCATGTCCATTTGTAAGGGTTTTCTACATATGTTTCTGCTAGACTCTTCTTAGGGCCTGATCTCTCAATATGCCCCACCTCATGACATCTTCTACATCTAAAAGATATGTTTTCATAATCTATGGTTTGGGTCCACAACTTACCCTCATACTTAAGAATGATTGATTTTGGTATAGGTTTACTTATATCAATCATGACCAATATCCGAGCATAAATAGCCAAGAATCCATCTTTTGTAGTTTTTGAAATCTCAAGGAATTCTTCCATAGTGTTGCCTATTGCCTTGAAGGTATCCATTTCCTAGAATTTAATGGGCAACCCATACATCTTAACCCAGACTGGTATTAGGGATAGATTTACATTTTCAGGTGCAAAGCCTTCATATCAGTGGGTAAGGAAGAGTCTTGTTCTTCCCATAAACCAAGGACCCCCTTTTAGGATTTTATCTCTTTCCTCCTTGGAACAAAAAATGGCTAGGAAGAAACCTTTGGGAAGAAAGGATAGACTTACTCTTGGAGACTTCCAACTCTTATCAATCCATTTTCTCAAGTCCGAAG
Organism: Wollemia nobilis; assembly: GCA_028583015.1. Classification (NCBI taxonomy): domain Eukaryota; kingdom Viridiplantae; phylum Streptophyta; class Pinopsida; order Araucariales; family Araucariaceae; genus Wollemia; species Wollemia nobilis. The sequence goes on from JAQPPZ010003510.1 coordinate 1,759,221, forward strand.
TCCCTGGCCAAGACCGATTAAATTTACCAATAAAAACCCTATCTTTGAGCAACAAGGAACGCTTCTCTTTGAGGTTCTCACTAATTACTACAAATAAGGATGATTCGAAGGATTTAGCTATAAATCGTTCTATGGGAAAGAAACTATAACTCAAAATCTACTAAAATTTACCAGTATATCCTATAGCTATTATATTATTTGAAAATAAACCTGTAATAATTTGCATGCAAAACTTCTAAGATAATGAAGGGGAAAAATAAACTTAGTTGAAATTTTTACGCCTATTATGTCGAGCAATCTATGGCTTTCAGGAAGTAAGGATGCTTTTCAGAGGTAACAATAGCGTTTAACAATGGACAATAGCTCATATCTGTCGAACTATCCATCACAGTTGTGGAATTAAACTTCATCCAACTTTGCTTATGGTTATGCATTTGGGTTTTGGCCCCTACTCATAGCTGTATCAATTAAGGTTAATCTTAGTTTGTTGTGGCTAGATGCTACAAAGCTTTGCAGAGAAAGGAAGAAACCTTTGGGAAGAAAGGATAGACTTACTCTTGAAGACTTACAACTCTTATCGATCCATTTTCTCAAGGCCGAAGTCCTTGGCCAAGACCGATTAAATTTACCAATAACAACCCTATCTTTGGGCAACAAGGATCGCTTCTCTATGAGGTTTTCACTAATCTCCACTACTAAGGATGATTCGAAGGATTTAGCTATAAATCGTTCTATGGGAAAGAAACTATAACTCAAAATATACTAAACTTTACCAGTATATCCTATAGCGACTATATTATTTGAAAATAAACCTGTAATAATTTGCATGCAAAACTTCTAAGATAATGAAGGGGAAAAATAAACTTAGTTGAAAATTTTTACGCCTATTATGTCGAGCAATCTATGGCTTTCAGGAAGTAAGGATGCTTTTCAGAGGTAACAATAACGTTTAACAATGGACAATAGCTCATATCGGTCCAACCATCCATCACAGTTGTGGAATTAAACTTCATCCAACTTTGCTTATGGTTATGCATTTGGGTTTCGGCCCTACTCATAGCTGTATCAATTAAGGTTAATCTTAGTTTGTTGTGGCTAGATGCTACAAAGCTTTGCAAAGAAAGGAAGAAACCTTTGGGAAGAAAGGATAGACTTACTCTTGGAGACTTCCAACTCTTATCAATCCATTTTCTCAAGGCCGAAGTCCTTGGCCAAGACTGATTAAATTTACCAATAACACCCCTATCTTTGAGCAACAAGGATCGCTTCTCTCTGAGGTTCTCACTAATCTCTACTACTAAGGATAATTCAAAGGATTTAGCTATAAATCGTTCTATGGGAAAGAAACTATAACTCAAAATCTACTAAACTTTACCAGTATATCCTATAGCGATTATATTATTTGAAAATAAACTTGTAATAATTTGCATGCAAAACTTCTAAGATAATGAAGGGGAAAATAAACTTAGTTGAAAATTTTTATGCCTATTATGTCGAGCAATCTATGGCTTTGAGGAAGTAAGGATGCTTTTCAGAGGTAACAATAACGTTTAACAATGGACAATAGCTCATATCTGTCCAACCATCCATCACAGTTGTGGAATTAAACTTCATCCAACTTTGCTTATGGTTATGCATTTGGGTTTCACGCCTACTCATAGCTGTATCAATTAAGGTTAATCCTAGTTTGTTGTGGCTAGATGCTACAAAGCTTTGCAGAGCCCTTGTGGCGGTGTTACCTATTATATCATAATAAGGAAGTTCTATTAAAAATATCAGCTATATCATCTTTTACCTTCTTTTTGGCATGTAGAATATGTCCACCATGGAGTGACCTAGTTTTATTTTGTTGGGGGTCACCTTGTTTAAGACTGCTAAAGCCAATTGTTGGCACTTTGTAAGATTGGACAGTTTTGCCTTTTTATTTTTCATTGATGTAACTATTTCTTTCAATTTCTGAAAGAGGTAAAATTTCTATGTGCCATGGGAATGGTTCTTGGGCTTTTGGGGCCATCCTAGAGACATGTCCCCCTGTCCCAAAAACATGTCTTGCCATCTCGGGAACTGTTGGCAATTTTGCCACATTAAATTTTTTGATAAACTTTGGCCTAAGTATGGAGCTTTAAAGCAACAAAGAGCATGCAGAGGTGTTCGTGTTTTCGCGGGCCATAAACGGGGGCGATAAAAGGGATGAAATAAGCTTTGGATATTTTATCATTGCAGATCTTCTCGCTAGCTTTTCGACGATATATTATAATAGGCGATTGGGTCAGTGGATCAAAAGTTATGGCCCCGGGAAGCAAGACCAAGAAGCTCAATTTCGGGCCAAAAAATTGACTAAGTGTCGGGCCCCGCCCGACTGCGCTCATCCTCCCGACCTCCCGACTGCGCTCAGCCTCCCAACTGCGCTCATACAAAGGCCCAAAAATTTTCTAAGTGTTGGGTGCGCAACCCGACTTCGCAGCGAAGTCGGGTTGCGCCCTTAATTTTGTGCGCACTTGGGGAGCCGAAGTGCGGAGAGCTGAACAAAAATTTCGCTAAGTATGAGAGCGCAACCCGACTTCGCTGCGAAGTCGGGGTGCGCTCTCTTTCCTGCGCGCACCTGGGAAGTAGTGGATCATGAAAATTGACTAAGTGCCAGGGCGCAACCCGACTTCGCAGCGAAGTCGGGTTGCGCCTTGATTCCTGTGCGCAGTCTGAACAGTTGCCAAATTGGCTAAGTGTTGGAGTGTGCAACCCGACTTCGTAGCGAAGTCGGGGTGTGCCCTCTAGCTTACGCGCAGTTGGGCAATATCTTCCAAGCAGCCCAAAAATAGACTAAGGCACGGAGGCCTCCCCAACTTCGTTGTTCCCCGGTTGCGCTCCTTTTCCAGGCAAAGTAGGACACAAGAGAGAGACTGCCTTTCAAGGCAGATGTGCCCCCCGTCAGAAGTTGACAAGTGTCCAGCCTCGGGATCCGAGCCGAGATGTGACGGGAAAAAGGACAAGCATGGGCCAAAACCACCTCTTCCAGCTGCCCTCATTTAAGCTGACGCCAAGTTCCATCTACCATAGCTACCCGCATTCATGCTGACTTGAAGTTTCATCAACCGCACTGCCACGTAGCTGCCAAGTCTTCAGGGGGACCTTGTTGCCAGTACAACCCCTGTCTACAGGAGTCAACATCAGCAGCTCTTTCGCCGCTTTTGTAAGCTTTTGTCAGCTCTGGCATTTCATGCCCAGGATTGTAATTGGGGGGAAATTGCGCTATAAATAGCCGCACCACATCATTGTAAAAGGGGGGGGACATATTGCTAGAGGACTCTGCTGTGACGGACCACCTTCTAATTAATTCAAAGCATCCTTGGCTCTGCTTCTTGTCTCTGTCTTTTATGCTGCCTTTCCTTGTCATTTCTGCCTCATGTTTCTTATTTCATTGCTTACTGTTATACTGAACTCTGGATTCCAGTATTTGATGATTAAGTATTCCTGGAATGCATAGATAGAGGATACATAGGATAGAATTGCAGTCACCTTTTATGCTGCCTTCCGCTAGTATATCTGCTTCATGTCCATTTATATTTCTGTCTGTCTGAATTTTGAATTCTGGATTTGGGCATTGGTGATTATTTGGATTTGGAATACTAAACAGAAGGATACATAGGGTAGAATAGCAGCTGCAGATTTTGTTACATGCTTTGTTTTAATTGTTGTTGGTTCGGATGCAAATTTGCGATCGTGTTGCTTGTTCTCCCCCCACCCGAAACGCATGATATTTACATCTCTTTCCTGTTCCCTTATCTTTTTCAATCTCTTTCCAGCTCCCTTTACCACCTTTTTAAATCTCTTTCCTGCACCCTTATCTAAAACCCCCAAGTAGGTTAGGAAAGGAGCCGGCCTTCTCCGGAGATCGGCACGGGGGGCATCCTTTCCTCCCGGCCTTTCAATGTTGGTCTGCGGGTCTAGGGCGCATTGACACACCAAGTCCTTCCCAGGTGGCGGATTCGTGGCCAACAGAACCTGTCCCCTCATCTTGGAAATGCGTCCCGTTGTCCTGGAAATGTGTCCCACCAGGATGGAATAGAGTAAACTTTCAATATGTAATCTACAGATTTCCTCCCCATAGTCATTTGGAATTGCTTAGCAAGATTTGTCTTCCTTCTTTTATATTTGAAAATGACTTTGCAATTTTATATAATTTTTAAGTTTTTAAGCTGAAAATAACTGCTATTATAAATTTGCTGTGGGGTTATTGTTGGTTACGAATCTGCCATGAGGAAAGGATTTTGTGTTAACGCGCCCAGATTCGCCCACCAGATTGAAAGGCCGGAAGGAAGGAATGCCTTCCGTGCCAATCTCCGGAGAAGGCCGGCTCCTTGGGGTTTTATGGTTTGAGATGAGAGTGCAGGAAAGAGATAAAAATACGGAAAGAATTTACAAATGTGATTGGAGTTGGGTGGGGGGAACTAACAGTACAACAACACATCAATCACCACTACTTACTGCATCATAAATACAAAACATAACCAGAAACTGCAAAGTTCAAGTATACTTTCTATATAAAGAAATGTACGCACAGCTACAATGGCTCCCTAACAGACATTCCCTACAAGGAACTAACAGTACGGCAGCGCATCAATCACCACTACGGACAGTAACATGAATACAAAAAGCAACCAAGAAATGTCAGATCCAAGTATGTGTGTTATGCAGAGAATTTGTACGCACAGCTACAATGACTCCCTAACAGACATTCCCTACAAGGAACTAACAGTACGACAGTGCATCAATCACCACTACGGACAACAACATAAACATAACACACAAACTGAAGGAACTGCTACCAAGTTTATTCTATGTATCCTCTAATCAATGAAGTCCAAGAGTACTTGGCCACCAAATGCTGAAGTGAATCAACAAGCCATGACACAAGCAATGCCTCAGGAATACCTGACCACCAAATGCTGAAGCAAATCAACAAGACATGACACAGGAAAACGTAAAGCATAAATGTAAAGGAGAAGCAACATAAAAAATAAAAGCAGTAGAACAGATCCAGGCATATACTTTATATTGATAAGCAGAAGCACGACTACAATGGTTCCCTAACAGACATTCCCCTTCCACCACTTTACAATGAGAATGTGGTGGGTATTTATAGCCCGAGTCCCTCCCGTTACATTAATGGGCACAAAGTCCCAGTCAAACATTAGCTGACAAAAGCGGCGATGGAGCTGCTAATGCTGACCTTCGTCGGACAGGACTGTACCTGCAGCATGGTCTCCCTGGAGGCTGTACAGATATGTGGCAGTGCGCTAGGTTGAACTTTTCATCGGCAGGAACGCGGGTAGCTGAGGCAGGTGGAAACTCACATCAACCTTAAATAAGGCAGCTGGCATAAGTAGTGCAGCCCATGCTTGTCCTTTTGCTCGGCACGTCTTGGCTCAGATCCCAAAGCTGGACACTTGTCGGATGATGCTGTTTGACACGTGCTTGCCTTGAAAGGCAGTTTATCCAACTTCTCCCAGGATCTGAGCGCCATCGGGTTGCGCAGGCAGAAAACAGCGCAGTCGGGAAGGCCTTCATGCCTTGGGTGCATTTCTGAGTTTATTTCCCTACTGCGCACCTGTCAAAGGGCGCACTCCGACTTCGCTGCGAAGTCGGGTTGCGCACAGGTGAAAGCTGATTTCTGCCGCCGTACGGACTTCGCCCTGGAAAGGGGGAGCAGTCCGACTTCGCTGCGAAGTCGGACTTCGCCCAAACACTTAGTCATTTTTCCCCGCCACCGCCGACCTGCTACAAGGTGCGCCCGAAAGCGAGGCGCAGTCCGACTTCGCTGCGAAGTTGGACTTCGCCCAGAACACTTGTTCTTCTGGCTGATCGCACTGCGCACTTTGTATTCCTGCTGCGCTCCAACTGGAGGGCGCACTCCGACTTCGCTGTGAAGTCGGATTGCGCCCTGACACTTAGCCATTTTTCAGGGCAACTGTCGTCAAATTTGAGATCTGACTGAGGGGCTCAAAAGAAAGAGGGAAGAATGAGAATGTAGGGAAGAGAGAGAAAGGGAGAGAAGAAGAAAGGGAGAAAGAGAGGAGGGAAAAGGAAGAGCAGCACTCTTACAAAACTGAAAACATTTCACCCCGTGCAAAATGTGGCAACATTTCTAGCGGCTCGCGGGGTGTCGAGCTCGCCTCGGTGCAAAGAATCCATGCCTTCATCCATTGGGTGCAGAGGAACTTGCTTCCCCTGCTTTCTGCCGCTCTAGCTGTTCTCCTCGCGGCAACTGTTCTTCAGATTCACTTTCGGCAATCGCCTCCTCAGAATCATCTTCCGAATGCTCTCCAGCACTGGCTTCCGCCTCGCAGATGCGGTTGTATGCGGCCTGGGCTTGGCCCCAGGCTTTTGCTTCGAATGGTCGGCGGTCGGCAACTTCTTCTAATGCTGCGTGGAATGCAGCGACCGCGTGCAGGTCGATGGTGAGGTATCTTTTTCCCAGCTCTTGGAAGTAGGAGCTGATCCTGCAGCACTTGGACACCATCTGGGTGACCTGACTTTCTTGAATTGGCTCAGTCGAGCTATCAATTTCAGCTGTATCTGCTTCAAAGGACAGCCAATTCTTTTTCACCTGCTCATGGGTGAGAAATTCACCATTCTCAACATAGCCCGGGCACCCTAGTTCAGTGAGAGCGTGAAAGGGAGCCAGACAAATGTCTTTTTCATGTTTGAATGCATCCAGCATTCGTCTGGCAACTCTCACCTCTTCTGCTTTCTTAAAATATTTATGCAAGGTTACCCTTGCATCTGCCCATTCTGCAGCGAATGAGGACATGGGGGAGAATTGGAGGCCCTCGCGCTCGCGCTCTTGAAGTTTTATTGCCAGGTCCAGCCATTGCTTCGCCTGGCGTTCGACCTCCTCTACCACAGGCTTTCCCTGGGCAGAAACTTCTTGGATCCTGAGTGTGAAATCCAGGACCGACATAGCCTTATATGTGTGGGGCTTGCATCCCCGCAGCAGATCAGCCCGCATCTCCTTAACTTTGCTCTTTGAAAAGACCGTCGCTTCAGATGCTTTCTCTGCAGATTGCGACTGCGCCTGTTTCAAAGACTCCCGGAGCCGAGAAATCTGCTCCAGGGCTGCCTCGCTTTTCCGTTGCGGCTTCTTGCCGAGAAGCGGCCAGCTGGGCTTTTAATTCATCTATTTCTCGTTGCGCCGATTCCAGTCGCTCGGTGGACTCGGACGAGTCCTCTTCAAGCTGTCTTGTCTTGTCCTCGCAACCGGAAAAGCTCTTCCCTGTTCCTCCGCATTTTTGACAAGGAGATTATCCGCTTTACGGAGGATTCCTTGAATCTCGTATTGCGGGTGAATATCGTCAAAGCTCTTCTCCTTTGTCTGGAGCTCGTAGTCCGCCCTGGTCATTTCTCGGAGAGGCTTCTTTACTTTCAGAGTTATCTTTTCTGTCGTAAGCACTCTCCTCTCGAAGTTAAACTTGGTGCGCTTTATCGGGGCGGCTATCTCTTCAGGTCTCCTCCGCTTCAGGTTTTGGAGGAAAGAGATAGGGTATTCTACGGCTCTCGTTGCCAGAGGCAAATCATCCGTGTTCTGGAGGTCGTCCATGAAATCCGGTTCCCCTAGCCTAAGGTTCTGCTGAGACGTCTCTCCTGCGAAAAGGGAAATAGGAGAAACCGGACGGACTTTGGAAGGAGCGGCCGCTTTTGAGGGCGACCGGGAAGTGGAGATCGGAGCGGTTGATGCTGGAAGGGTTTCAAGCGGCTGGGGTAATGGATGCATCGGTGAACGCGCGGCTTCAGCACTAACCACAGGTGAAGGGTTTGGGGTTTGACTCAGGGATAGGGAGGCGTTGGGGTCCTGAGCAAACTGGTTGAAAGAATGGGGGCCGTTAGAAGGGTGTGGAGATGGGGAGGAAGATGCGGCCATGACTTGCTCGGATTGAGCGGGAGATGGAGTAGGAGTAGGGCTAGATGAGATCAGTGGGAGCGGGGCAGCAAACATTCCTGCGGGCTCTGCCTGAGCCGATGCTAGATGAATATCTGCGGTTCTGGTTCCGGCGGCTGGCTCAGGACTGTCCAGAGAAACAATCTCTGGAGTGGCTGGACGCGGTTGCGGCTTTGCGACTGGCTGCTGCACTGTCAGACTAGGTCGCCTGACTTTCTCAACTCTCTTCCTCTTTTTCTTTCTCGGAGCGATGGCTGGTTCAGAAGGAGATGAAGCAGGTGCAGCGGGCGCTGATGTTCCCACGGTAAACTTGTATTGGGGTTTGACTTGTAGAAGGTCTGCCGCGGCCGGTCCGCTCGCTGGCGGCACTGGCGTATTTTGTGCCTGAGGAATCACCTCGGGCGTTGACTTGACTGATTTTTTCGCCTTTTCAGGCGCCACCTTGGAAGCCACAGGCTGCATTGGGTCCACTTGGATGTCTGCTGGGCCCGCGCTGGCAGTTGTAAAAGTGTACAACTGTTGGGAGGAAGACCCCCCTTTATAACCCTCGAAGGGACCTCGGGGAATGTAATCTCGAAATGCGAAAGGCCGCCAGCTGGCAATGTGCTGGTCATATAGAGCTGAAAAGTCATCATCAACGGCCAGATTTCTCCTGATGGCTCGAAGGCGGCGGAGGAGGTTGGGGCGGCCGGCAGCGGTGTTCCCACAGTAAACTTGTACCTGTGTTTTGACGGAAGAATGCTTGCTGCGGCCGCTTCACCGGTTGACTCTTCTGGCGCATTTTCCTCATAGGGGGCCGCCTCACTAGTTGACTTTTCTAGCTCTTGTACCTTTTGAGGTAACGCTTCAGGAGCTGGAGGCAACATTGGGCCCACCTGACTGCTTGTTGGTGTCGCGCTGGAAGTCCCTGTTGGTCACGAATCTGCCATGAGGAAAGGATTTTGTTGCTATTGCGCCCTGGACCCGCAAACCAACATTGAAAGGCCGGAAGGAAGGGATGCCTTCCGTGCCAATCTCCGGAGAAGGCCGGCTCCTTGCGGGGGTTAGTAAGATGAGAGTGCAGGAAAGAGATAAAAATGCGGAAAGAATTTACAAATGAGAGTGGAGTTGGGTGGGGGGAACTAACATTACAGCAACACACCAATCACTACTACTTACTGCATTATAAGTACAAAGCATAGCCAGGAACTGCAAAGTCTAGTATACTTTCTGTATAGAGCGGTGTACGCACAGCTACAATGGTCCCCTAGCAAACATTCTCCCTACAAGGAGAACTAACAGCACGACAATGCATCAATCACCACTACGTACGGTAACTCAAACAGAAGGCAACCGAGAGATGTCAGATCCAGGTATATGTGTTATGCAGAGAATTTATACGCACAGCTACAATGGTCCCCTAGCAAACATTCTCCCTACAAGGAGAACTAACAGCACGACAACGCATCAATCACCACTACGGACAGCAACGTAACACACAACTGAAGGAACTGCTACCACATTTATTCTATGTATCCTCTAATCTATTAAGTTCAGGAGTGCTTGGCCACCAAATGCCGAAATGAATCAACAAGCCATGACACTAGCAATGCTTTAGGTATATCTGACCACCAAATGCTGAAACGAATCAACGAGCAGTGACACAGGGAAACGTAAAACATACATGTAAAGGAGAGGCAGCATAAAAAATAAAAGCAGTAGAACAGAGCCAGGCATATACTTTATATTTATAAGCAGAAGCACGGTTACAGTGGTTCCCTAACAAACATTCCCCTTCCACCCTTTTACAATGAAAACGTGGTGGGTATTTATAGCCCGAGTCCCTCCCGTTACATTAATGGGCACAAAGTCCCAGTCAAACATTAGCTGACAAAAGCAACTGCGGAACTGCCGATGCTGACTTCTGTCGGGCTGGATCGTACTCTCGGCATGGTCTCCCTGAAGGTTGAACAGCCACGTGGCAGCGCGTTGGGTAGAACTTTATATTGACAGGAATGCGGGTAGCTGAGGTAGGTGGAAACTCACATCAGCATTAAATGAGGCAGCTGGCATAGGTAGTGCAGCCCATGCTTGTCCTTTTTCTCGGCATGTCTTGGCTCAGATCCCGAAGCTGGACACTTGTTAGATGATGGATGATGCTGTTTGACACGTGTCTGCCTTGAAAGGCAGTTTATCCAACTTCGCTCGGGATCAGAGCGCCATCGGGTTGCGCAGGGCGAAAACAGCGCGATCGGGAAGGCCTTCATGCCTTGGGTGTATTTCCAAGTTTGTTTCCCATCGCGCACCTGTCAAAGGGCGCACTCCGACTTCGCTGCGAAATCGGGTTGCGCACAGGTGAAAGCTGATTTCTGCCGCCGTACGGACTTTGCTCCAGCACTTAGTCATTTTTCTGCCAGCCTGCCAGCCTGCTACAAGGTGCGCCCAGAAAGAGGAACGAAGTCGGACTTCGCACCAAAACTGGGCGAAGTGCGAACTTCGCACTAAAACTGGGCGAAGTCGGACTTCGCACCAAAACTGGGCGAAGTCGGACCGACTTCGCACAAAAAACTGGGTTTCCTGGTTCTGCTTCCTGGGGCCATAACTTTTTTTTGATAATTATGTGTTTGTATTTATAGCGGGTTTTAACAAGGATCCCAAAACCTGATTACATAAGCAATGGGCCTAGGGCATCAATCCCTTGAAACCGAACACCAAAACGGAAATCCCGCCAGCGGTAACAGTAAGCATGAAACAAACCCTCTCGGCGGGAAACAAACAAATAAGAAAAAAAGTAGTTTTGGAGATCCCGCTCAGCGGGGAGTAGCCAAAAACCACCATCGAGAAGATCCCGCCCAGTAGGAAGCAAAGAAAAACCGTTACAATAAAATCCTGCCTCGCGGGAAGCAGTCAAAACCACCACAAACAGTCCCGCCTAGCGGGAAGCAACAGGGAAATCCCGCCATTCGAGAAACCGACAGAAAAGAAAGGATACCGCCTCGCGGGAAAACCGGCGGATTTGGCGGATCCCGCCCTATGGAGAAACCATCCCGCCCACCGGGAAAACATTCATTTCAGCGAGAGACATCCTGTAGGAAGCCGACAGCCAGCACAGAGAGGATCCAGTCCATCAGGAAGTGACCAGAGAGTTGCACCACAAGGAACCCGCCCCGGGAAAACAGAAGAGGATCCCAGCAGCAGGGACCAAGAATCCCGTCCAAGCACAGAGCCTGTCGAGGATTCACAAGAAAAGGGGAAAGTTGTCCAAACCCTAAACCGTCACCTCCACCGCACCGAGAAACGCAGGGGACCAGATCCACGCGAATCACCTGCAAAAAACCCCAGGGGGAAGCCTGAGGGAAAAATGGAAGGGATCCCCAACCAAACGAGGGATCCCCGGGAAGCACCGATCCGAAAAAACAACCAAGGAAACCCTAGCCGGCCGGGAGGGGCGCAGATAGTGGAGAAGGATCTCCCCCCAGGAGATCATCTGCAAACAACCACTCCCTAGGAGGGATGACCTGGGTTGAGCCAGGGACTGGGCAGAAACCAAAAGCCATGGGAGGGGGAGCAGGGGAGGGACCAGAGCCCTCCCCTCTCAACCCTATCAACGATCCAGCTTTCTCAATAATTCCGGGGCCATAACTTTTGATCCGCTAACCCGATCGCCTATTATAATATATCGTTGGAAAGCTGGCGAGAAGATCTGCAATATTAATATATCTAGGGCTCATTTTGTCCATTTTATCGCCCCCGTTTATGGCCCGCGAAAACCCGAACACCTCAGCATGCTCTTTGCTGCTTGAAAGCTCCATACTTAGGCCAAAATTTATCAAAAGTTTTAATGTGGCAAAATTGCCAACAGTCCCTTGAGTAGGCAATTGCTGGGATGGGGGCTTCCTTTTATATCTCTTTCTGGCGCCTAGGGGAACGCAATCTCGAAACGCGAACGACTCCCATTTGTCGGTGTATTTATCATATAAGGCCGAAAATTCATCATCTACGGCCAATGTCTTCCGGTTAGACTTATCGTGTTGTGTGCGGCATCTCATTTTCCAGCAATCAATAATTTTGTCCTTTTGCCAGCTGAGGGGCGCCACCTTTGAGAGGAATTTCTTGAAGCCTGCTGAGTCTAACCGGTGGTTTGGATTGCGCTCCGGATCATACTCCACTTCCTCACAGTAAAAATCATGCCATGGCGGCCATGATTGCATCCGTTCAATGCCATTCCAGGTCTGCACCTGTTTTATTGCACCTTTCCTCCATGATTTCCGCTCGAGGGCAGATATGTACAAACTTTCCCCTGACCCCAATCGGGTCATATTTCCAGCGCTGAGGTAGCTGTATCAGGCCCATGCTAAGGAGGTCTTGTTCGAGGTAGACATGCTGCCCAATCTCGTGCACTTGAATGTTCGCCCAAGTAATAGGATACTGGAAAAGATGGCCCCTCTTCTTTCCCTGGCAAAATTCTTCCTCGACATAGTCCATCTGGCGCGATATCTCCATACCGAATTGATGCTCAGTGCAAAAATAGGGCAGTAGGAACGACTTCCCCTTGAATCCGTAGATTCTGATCACAATGCCCTGAGTCAACCGAAAGGTATCCCCGCACTTGTACTTCCTCAGATAGTTCGTCATGGGCAGTGGTGGGCGAGATGCCTTGCCGTTGAACAGCGCCAGGGTCATACCTAGAAATTTGAAGTTGAAATCGTAGTACGATCCTCTCCTGTACAGGGCTTCTGTCCACTCGTACACAGGTAGCGGTTCTCCCTTCTGATTTACCTTTTTTAGGTCAGGTACCTTAATCCGGTAGTGCGTGTGATACAGGCACAACCATGTGAGGAACGAGCAGAGCCGGAACTCTGTTGTCTGCTTTTGCTGCAATCTGACTAGGTTCGAATGTATGGCGTACGCCACCCAATCTGCCCAGTCAAATAAAATAGGGCGCCTTCCGCTCCTTTGCGCAATGGAGTCATAAAACTCCCCATGCAAGATGCATTCTGCGAGCGCCAGCTGGTACGGGCGCACCATTCTATCCGTGTCGCAGCCGAGTACCCATGCCAGGATAATATATATGTATTTATTATCAAACCTGTCCAGGGGTATAGGGCCTGTCGGCCACTGCCCGGCTGGTGGCGGGGTCTTCAGTTCTGAGTCAAGAAACTCCCTCATTCTTCTGCTCTGAGCGAATCTGCCCGCCTGCTCGTCCAGGTTAATTCTTCTGACAATAGCGTTGGGGTCGTATTGGAGCCCCGGGGCGAAGGCTGGCTAGACGCTCTCTTTGAAGAGTGTGAACAACACTCTTCCTTGGTTGTCGCAGACTTGCCGGGTAGCTGGTTTGTAATATGTTACAATAGACTCAACCAGCTCCGGGCAATGGTGGACGGGAGGGCACAAGAACCGGTACAGGTTCGACTTGTATGCAGCCTCGACATGGTGCGAGGATGAAACTTTGGCAGCCCGCTATATTTGGCCGCAGCTTGGTGAGGCTAATGGAGTACTCGCCGTCCCTATACCCGACCAGGCGGTTGATGGGCGGTGGTGGAGCTTGCCCTTGGCTTCTCTTCGACCTGGATCTCCTTGTTCGCTCCCGTGGCGCTTCGCTCTCATGAGCACTGGATTTTGTGTGCTCTTCTGCCTCGCGCTCTGTATCGCTGGACTCCGTTTGCATTGGCGCTTTTCCCTTGTCCATTTTCTGTTTTCTGCTCGAGGTGGCAGAGACGGGGACTCTGGTTACTAATTCTCTAGTTCTGTGCCTTGCAGCTCAGAATTGGCTTTATAATTAGAATGTTCTGAGTATGCCAGGGCCCCTTTTCTAGGAAGAAAAACAACATTAATGGTGCAAGGGAGGGGGTTAAGGTGATTTGCCCGAAGTAGGTGGGAAACGCTATTATTCTTTGGCGGCTGTGCGTGGGATTTTTCTTTGGAAGGCATACCTTGGTTGCGGTTGGTCCTAATGCGCATACATTTTTAATGACATCTGCTTTGAAAGACGCGCAATCATTATTTTTAAAATTTTTTCGGACCTCGTGCTTCAAATGACGTCACGGCCACCGCCTGGGCACACACTTCGAGGGAGATTTTTAGCCCAGGGTTTTAAGGAGGGATGCAACCCAACTTCGCGTTATGCCTTACTGCGCAACTTGGGCCCATACTTAGAAATTTTTTGCCATTATGTCCCTCGTTTCCCGTGACAAGTCATTCAAGGTGCGCTCGAAATTGAGGGCGCACCCAGGCTTCGCCCAGAAAATGTGCGCACTCCGACTTCGCCCAGAATTTGTTGCGCAGTCCGTCTTCAACACTTAGCCAATTTTCGCCTTGCGTTGCCCAACTGCGCTCCCAAGACGGTGCGCAGTTCGACTTCGCTGCGAAGTCCGGTTGCGCACCCAACACTTAGTCATTTTTTTAGGCTTTTTGTCAGCTGTTTTCTCTCAAACTCCCGATGTCGCACTATTCAAGGAGCGATGCCCGACTTCGCTGCGAAGTCGGGGTTTGCCCTATGCTTCACTTAGGCTCTAAAAACTAAAAGCTGAATACTGAAATAAATATATACATTCTGTCATAAACTAAAATGCAGAAAAGGAATATGTACAAGGAAGGACCCCTTGGGTGCCTTCAATGGTGGTAAATTTTCAGGTGGAAACCGTTGACAGGAATGGGGAGAAGCTGTCCCGCCATGTCCCGAAGCACGAATGAATTGAATTGGTTTACCCGAGCAATCTGATAGGGACCTTCCCAGAGGGCATCAAATTTATCATGGTTGCCCGAATTTGCTTTAAGTGAGTCCCACTTTAACACTAGGTCCCCGATTTTGAAAACTCGGGTGGTGGTGCCTTTCGCAAACCAGCCCTGGGTTGCCTCGGCATGTTTAGTAAAGGCCTGGTATGCGTTTTCCCTTTCTTCTTCTAACCACAATAGTTGGCAAAGTCTGGCGTCCACTGGATCCCCGTTGCCCTTTTCTTCATCTAGCATCCAAAGTGCGGGCATCTCTATGTGGGTAGGCAGAACTGCCTCCTTGCCATACACGAGCGCGTAGGGGGATGTCTTGATAGACTTCTTGAACGATATGCGATCCGCCCACAACGCCCGATTCAGGAGTAGGTGCCATGTCCTCTTGTTTTTCTCTACTGTTTTTTTAACAATTTTCAGTAGATTCTTGTTGGTGGACTCGGCCAGGCCATTCACCTGCGGGTAGTAGTTCGAGGACATCTTGTGATAGATGCCGTATTTTCTGGTGAACTCCGTGAGTACAGCACCTGCGAACCCCGGACCATTGTCTGTAACTATTGCCTCCGGGACCCCGAAACGGGTGATGAGGCTCTCGAGGAACCCAATGACCGTTTCTTGGTCCGTGTGCTTAGTGGGGATCACCTCTGCCCACCGGGTCAAATAATCGGTGGCTGTAAGGATGAACTTATGTCTCGCTGCAGAGTTAGGCGTGATGGCCCCGATGAAGTCTAGACCCCACTACTGAAACGGAGTCTCGGCTTGAATTGGCTGGAGGGGCAAGGGTGCCTTTCTGTTCCTGCCAGCGAACCTCTGGCATTTTTCACATTTAATACAGACCGCATGTGTGTCTGTGAAGAGAGTGGGCCAATAATACCCATCTCTAATAATTTTTAAGGTCGTAGGCCTCCTCCCAGAATGGTCCCCCAGGCATCCCGGAGTGGAATTCTCCGACGACCCTCGGTTTATCTGTTTCTCTGACGCATCGCAATAGGATGCCGTCAATGTTTTTGAAATACAGCCCCTCGGGGCGCAGTACATATCTCAAAACGTTTAGCCTAAACCTCCTTCTTTGTGAGGCATTGAGATGATCCGGACATCTCCCTGTGCTGAAATACCGCACCGGGTCATTTGTCCAATCACTTTCCTCTAATAAGGAGTTGGCAAGGTTAGTTTCTGCTATCGGATCTTCCCACTTGCAGGCAGAGATTTTAGCTGCAGCGCTTCGGGCCAGCTCTTGGCACAAGGCTCGACCTCTAATCAGCTTCGTTGGCCGTACCTCGATGTCAAATTCTTGGATTTTGGCTATCCATCCTGCCCTCTTGTGACCTGGCTCCCCTTGTACGATGAAATTCCTGACGTCCGGATGTATCACGAAGACAATTATCCGGCTCTGGGAGACGAAGTGCCTGAACTTCCTGAGGGATTTCATGACTGCGTGCACCTGCCGCTCAATAAAATTGTACTTTTCTTCATGCGGTTGAATGACCTGGCTTAAGAACGCTATGGGGCGCTCTTTGCCATCATCTCCTTGCTGAGTCAAGACTGCGGCGTAACTCTCGGGTTCTCCCACCGCGTACAGGATGAAATCCTTGGAATAATCTGGATTTATCAACACCGGAGCTTGCGCGATTCTGGCCTTGATCTCTTCGAAGGCCTGCTTTCTTTCGTCAGTCCATAAGAATTCGGCATTCTTTTTTAGGAGTTTGGCCATGGGCTTAATTACTTGTGCGAAGTCCGGTATGAACTTCCTCACGAAGTTGATTTGGCCGAAGAATGACTGTAACCCCTTCTTGTCGACTGGGACGGGTAAGCGGAGAAGGGCTTCTGCTCTGTCAGGATCCACTGCAAGGCCTTTCTTAGAAATGACATGTCCTAGCAGCTTACCTTCCTTTACCGCGAAGACTGACTTCTTCGGGTTGATGGAAATGCCGAATTCACGACATCTCTCAAATATTTGCCGCAAGTGGGAAGCATGGTCCTCCCTCCTGTGAGAAAATACTGTCATATCATCTAAGTAGATGACAATGACCTTGCTGAGCAGCTCCCCGAACGCCAAGTCCATGGCTCTTTGAAACGTAGCACTGGCATTAGACAGGCCGAAGGGCATGCGCTGATATGCAAACATTCCCCATTTGGTGGTGAACGCTGTCTTGTGCTGATCTTCGTCCTTTACCCATATTTGGTTGTATCCAGAGAATCCGTCCAAGAGAGAGAACCTTTGTGCTCCAGCAACGATGTGGAGGATCTGATCAATTTGGGGAAGCGGATAATGGTCCTTTAGCGAGGCTTGATTAAGGTTTCTGAAATCCACGCAGAGGCGGATGTCTCCATTCTTTTTCCTCACAGGAACCAAATTCGCGACCCAAGATGAGTGCTTGATGGGGTAGATGATTTTGGCCTCTAGCATCTTCAAGAGCTCTGCTTTCATCATTGCTTCAATTTTCGGGTTTACTGCCCTTTGCTTCTGCCAGAAAGGTTTTGCATTATCTTCCAGCTCTATGGTATGCTGGATCATCTCTCTATCATACCCCTTCAAGTCCTAGTAGCACCAGGCCACGATATCAGAGAACTCTCTGCATAAAGATCTGATCTACTCCAGTTCCTCTTCAGTGCAGTCCGTCCCGACCTTGATTGTTTTTCCAGGTTCAAGTTCGAGGTCTACGTACTGCTTGGAGTCTACTTTGATCCTGTGGGATATTGCCCTATCGTTCTGATCAAAGAGACTCTCTAGGGTAATCAGTCCTTTCGAGACATGATTGTTTTTTAACTGTATCAACCCCTCGTACTGCTCGTCATCAGGGTCTCTACCTTCTATAGTACTTGCTTCATTAATAAAAAAAGTGACGATATCCTCGTCACAGTCAAACACCTGCCAGTGGGTGTCTTTATCAGGCACTGAAGGCCTGTAGATGGTACGAACCGGCTTAAGCTTCTGGACAGTGTCATTAGCTGGAACGTACCTGGCTCCAACAGACGCCAGAATGTTAGCGTGTTTATTCTTCTCACGTGATATGGTTTTGACATTCAACGAGTCGAATGACTCCATCAGGTCCCAGTCACAGTTACGATACGACTTGAGGTAATGCTTCTTGGAGGCGCACTTATTCGTAATCTGGTTGCACACCAGCTCTGAGTCGCCAAAGATCTGCAAATGTTTCACCCCTAGTCTCTCTGCCTTTCTCAAACCCAAGCACAAAGCCTCATACTCTACAGCGTTATTAGTACAGCTCCAAGCCAGCCTGTAAGTGTAGTCCTTCTGGATTCCGGACGGGGAAACCAGAAGTACACCCGCACCGGCGCCATTTTTGCATTGGGCGCCGTCAAAGAACAGCTTCCATAGCTTTTCTGGTGCGGGTCCAACCTCTTTCCTTGATGACTGGTCAAGTCTTTCAGGCTGGGTGACGGAGTAACAGCCTTGCTCGGTCTCAATCATGGCGTTGAAGTCCAGCAAGGAGAACTCATCCTCTACTTGTAACAGCTTGTTGGTCACGAATCTGCCACAGGAAAGGATTTTAAAATAAATACGCCCTAGACTCGGCCAACATTGAAAGGCCGAGAGAAAGAAATGTCTCCCGGACCAATCTCCAGAGAGGGCTGGTCCCCTTGCTAAATCTTAACTTTTGAAGACTAAAGTTGCAGGAAAGAGATAGGAAATGTGTAGAAAGAAATGGGAAATATAGCCACAGGCTGAATTTGTCAGATCTAGGAAAGCTTAGCAGCAGAAAAACACCTCAAGCACATGAACAACATATAGTAAAGACAATAACATGATCTACTTACAACCTTGCACAGATTGCCTTCAAGATTGCATTCCAACACACTCTTCTTCACCAGCAATATTCAAATTCAGATACAGAATTTAAATCCCCACAACAGATAAAAATATGAGCATAAACGAGAAATGCAGTAGACAGAAGGAAACCACACAGAAAATTGCTCGTAGAATCAGAGGCCAAATATCTTTTATTTATGCAAAAGTTTGACAAGTTTTTTAGCAAAAGTCCTTCTTTCGATCCCTCTTTCTGAGATATACATTGATATTTATAGAGGTCTCGCCTCTCTGCAGCATTCAAAGTATGAAACAGACTTTCTCGAGATCCACAAAATATGTAACGAAAAAGAGAAATGATCCCCTTAATCCTACCTCGGAGAAGTCACAATCCAAACAGAAACAAGGAACCAACTGTCTTTCATTAAATGACCGTTCTCGGACCAAGCTTGAACCCTTAGAAAATCGTGAACAGGAGCTTTTAATAATGGAGGCATCTTAAATTCTGGTAGCTTCAACAACTACACGCCTGAGCACGTTCTTTCATCTTGCATGCATTGGAAAGCAGCAAAACATTAAATTTTGGAGAGCTTTTAATTCTGGGAAATCGCAATACTTCATCGGGCCGCTGAACTGCTTCCTGGCGTGAAACCGTGATGGGTCGCGAAACCGCGACATGTCGCGAAATCATGACATTTTCCCTCTCCGTACGCTTTTGCCACTTTCGGTCGCGAAAACCAAACATGTCGCGAAATCGCGACGTATTTGGCTCTTTGTTCTCCTTCGTCACCTTAGGTCGCGAAAACGCGACAAGACGCGTCGCGATATCGCGACAATTTTTGCTCATCATCTTCATTATCACCTCCAAGTCGCGAAAACCCAACATGTCGCGATTTCGCGACGTTCCGTACTTGGCTCTGTCCTTCTTTGCTTCTTACCCGCGAAACGTCGCAAATGAGACATGTCGCGATATCGCGACGTTTTTCCCATTGCCTTGTACTTTCCATTCTCAACCCGCGAAAATGCGACAGGTCACGATTTCGCGACATTTTCTCTCACTTGGTTCTTTCATCTTATCATTTCGTGAAAAGGAACATGTCGCGAAATCGCGACATTCGTACAATCTGCGCCTCCTTGCTTCTCCTTCGAAAGCGACATGTCACGATATCGCAACATTTCCTTTAATATGTCGCGAAATCGTGACATTTTCTCTCATCTTCGTCATTTTGGAACATGTCACGAAATCGTGACTTTTATGCCTTACTTTTACCTCTTGCACCCTTGCCGCGATAACGTGACATGTCGCGATATCGCGACAAATTTTCTCCTTAGCTCTTTCCCCAAACCTCACGACCAACATAACCCCATGATATCGCGACAATTTCACTAATCTTCAACCATTACCATTCGCGATTTTGCGACACGTCGCGATATCGCGACATTTTCTTATGCTTCCATTTGACCACGTTGACCGCGAATTCGAACACGTCGCGATATCGCGACATTCTCTCGACTTTGGCTTCTCTCTCCTCTAAAAAAAACCCGCAATAGCACGGACATGTCGCGATATCGCGACATTTTGACTTAGCCCTTCTCTGCATTTGGTCGTGATTAATAACACGGAGGAGTGAGCAACTTTTATGCATGAATAAGCAACAATCAAAACAATGTGGCAAAAATGCCAACATTCTTGGCGGCTCGCGGGGTATACAGTTTGTTGTATGCACGAACTCCAAGCCTGAATTCATTGGGCACAGAGTCAAGAAAAACTAGAGGAACAAAATGCTGACTGATGAGAGACATCTCTGCGGACTTTCAAAAAACTCAAATTGATCTGTATTTGGCCTAGCTTGAGTGAGCTTAACCACCAGGTGCTGTAATGGGATCTCCATGATAGTGATGAAAGCACCGTGGTTGCAAAACGAAAATGAATGAAATGATGACCCATAGACGTGTAGGCCGTGGAATGGGAATGTAATGGTGAAATGATGGAAAATGAAGGAATAACAATGGTAGATACAACAACCAAAGAGGGAGCTACTGTGTCACCAGCTACGGGGATGGAGAAAAAATGAATAATGGAATGGAAGCAGGTGGGATGACGAAAGCGGTGAGAACCGCGGATAAATGCTGAAACGACAATGGATTAGAAGAAAAGGAAAAGGAGAAATGGGAACATCAGAGAGGAGAGAAGAAACAATAGAAGTGGCTGGATTACGGATAGAGGGAGAAGGAATGGAAGGGGAAGGAAATGAAAAATAAGGAAGTGGAAGGAAGAGAGAAATGAAAGCCACTATCTGTTGGGAGGGGAAAAGAAAAAAAAAAAATAACGTACCTGCGGGCTCGCATACAAAAGAGCCGAAGTTGGTAATCTGTGTACACAGAGGAATTCCACACAATTTTTGTTCTTTTCTATTTTTTTTTTTTTGTTCTTTTTTTTTTTACAAAAGCAAAATAACTGTACAAGGTAATACTGGACTCATACTTCATGGAGTGTAGGCTTTCAGATGAAAGTCGTTCACTGAAATAGGAAGTGGGCTGCCATCCAGATCCTCTAGATGAAACGAATTTGCTGCACCGGCACTAATAATGCGGAATGGACCCTCCCATAGAGCGTCAAACTTCTTGTGCATTCCTGGCTTGGCTTTCCTTTCATTCCATTTTAGGACTAAATCACCTACCTTGAATGTACGACCAATGGAATTTCTATGGAACCATTTTGAAACTACCTGCGTATGCTTAGCAAACTCCTCATAGGCCAAAGAACGTTGCTCTTCCAACTGCAACAACTGAGCCAACCGCATATCCATGGAATCCATATCTGCTTCATCGTCTAGAAATCCCTGCAACTGCTGTAATACTGGCAATTCTAGATGAACAGGCAACCTTGCCTCTTTTCCATATACCAGGGCATATGGTGAAGTCTTGATAGACTTCTTGATTGAAATCCTATCTGCCCATAAGGCTTGATTCAGCAGAAGGTGCCACGATCTCTTGTTATCCCCCAAGGATCTCTTCAAAATCCGTAGCAAGTTCTTGTTTGTGGACTCCGCCAAGCCATTCCCCTGAGGGTAATAGTTAGAGGATGTCTTCAGGAAAACACCATACTTGTTTGCAAATTCCGCTAGCTCAGCTCCAACGAATGGAGTTTCGTTATCTGTGATAATAGCATCAGGAACGCCAAAACGCGTGATCAGCCCTTCGATGAAAGAAATCACCACATCTTGATTTGCGACCCTGGTCGGAATAGCCTCAGACCATCTTGTGAAATAATCTATAGCCATCAAGATATACTTGTGTCCAGCTGAAGAATTCGGATCAATGATCCCAATAAAGTCCAGTCCCCACTGCTGAAAAGGTGCTTCAACCTGAATTGGATGCAGGGGCAATGATGCATTTCTAACCCTTCCTGTATACCTCTGACATCTATCGCATGCTTGGGAAATCCTGAAAGCATCTGTGAACAAAGTTGGCCAATAGTAACCAGCCCGAATAATTTTTAAAGCCATAGGCCTACCTGCATAGTGTCCTCCCGATATGCCGGAATGAAACTCCTCCAGGAGTCTAGCCTTCTCTCGATTCCTTGACACACCTTAAAAGAACGCCATCAATATTCTTGAAAAACAATCCTTCGGGCAGCAACACATACCTGAGAGCTTGCAGGCGAAACCTTCTCCGTTGTGAGGCATTTAACTATGAAGGGCATCTGCCAATTGTGAAATAGTTAACCAGGTCATCAGCCCAATCTTGTCCTTGTGCTAAGAGGTTTACCTGATTCCTATCTTCAACAAAATCATCCGCTTGATAATCAACTGTCCCAGATGCTGTAGTCTTCGCTAAGTGTCGGCATAAGGCCTTACCCCGCACCAGCTTGGTCGGATGAATCTCAACATCAAATTCTTGAATTTTGGTGACCCAACCAGCGCGTTTATCACCCATCTCACCCTGAATGATGAAATTCCTGACATCGGGATGTATAACATAAACCACTGTCCTACTCTGAGATATGAAGTGCTTGAATTTCTTAAGAGACTTCATAACAACATATACCTGCTTTTCAATGAAATTATATCTTCCCTCATGAGGTAAGATAACCTGACTCAGGAAAGCAATGGGCCTTTCATTCCCATCATCTCCTTTCTGTGTGAGTACTGCAGCATAGCTTTCATCTTCTCCAACTGCATACAAAATGAAATCTTTCGAATAATCAGGATTAATTAATACGGGAGCCTGCGCGATTCTGTCCTTAATCTCCTGGAATGCCTCCTTCCTCTGAGTCGTCCACTTAAACTCGGTGTCCTTCTTCAACAACTCAGTCATGGGCTTGACGACCTGGGCAAAGTCAGAAATAAACTTCCTGATGAAATTAATCTGCCCGAAGAAAGACTGCAGCTCTTTCTTATTGGCAGGGAGCGACAGTTTCTTCAATGCTTCGACTCGAGATGGATCAATTGCCAAACCTTCTTCTGAAATAACATGCCCCAAGAGTTTACCTTCCTTCACTGCAAAAACTGACTTCTTTGGATTAATAGAAATACCAAACTCTCTACATTTTTCAAATATTTGCCTCAGATGAGAACAGTGATCTTCCCGTTTATGTGAAAAGACAGTCATATCATCAAGATAAATGACAATAATCTTGTTCAAAAGCTCCTCGAATGCAATGTCCATGGCTCTCTGGAATGTGGCCCCAACATTGGACAATCCGAAAGGCATGCGCTGATAAGCAAAAGTGCCCCACTTGGTTGTGAATGCAGTCTTGTACTGGTCTTCATCCCTAACCCAAATCTGGTTATATCCAGAGAAACCATCTAGCAGTGAGAAACGCTGAGCCCCAGCAACAATATGGAGAATCTGATCAATGCGAGGCAAGGGATAGTGATCTTTCAGAGATGCGCGGTTCAGGTTCCAAAAATCTACACACAGTCGTATGTCTCCATTTTTCTTTCGAACCGGAACCAGATTAGCAACCCAAGTCGAGTGCTTAACCGGATATATAATCTTGGCCTGCAACATTTTCACAAGTTCGGCCCTCATGAGAGTCTCAATCTTTGGGTTCACTGGTCGCTGCTTTTGTCTGAAGGGTCTGACTCCTCCTTCCAATTCGATAGTATGCTGAATAATCTGTTTGTCATATCCCCTCAGATCCTCGTAGCTCCAGGCCACGATATCAAAAAATTCTTGACACAGTTGCTCGATCTCTTGCAGTTCATTAGGAGTAGAATCAGTCCCAATCTTAATGACCTTATTGGGTTCCAACTGTATCTCCATATACTCCTTGTCGATCTCAATCCGATGTTTCTTGGACCGATCATGT
This sequence comes from Wollemia nobilis, assembly GCA_028583015.1. Lineage (NCBI taxonomy): Eukaryota > Viridiplantae > Streptophyta > Pinopsida > Araucariales > Araucariaceae > Wollemia > Wollemia nobilis. The sequence continues at coordinate 1,782,945 of JAQPPZ010003510.1, forward strand.
TGATCAAACAAGCTTTCGAGAGTGATGAGACCTTTTGGAATATGATTATTCCGCAACTGAATCAGACCATCGGTTTCTTCGTGCTCCAAGGTTCTTCCTTTGATAGTGGCAGCTTCTTGAATCAGAAAGTTAACGATTTGCTCATCGCTCTCGAAGACTTGCCAGAAAGTGTCCTTGTCTGGGACACTAGGCCTGTACACCATCCTTACTGTTTTTGGTTTCTTCACTACCTGCTCGATTGGAGAAAAATTTGCTCCAAGAGATGCTAGAAGATCAGCATGCTTGTTCAGCTCTCGTGAAATGGCTTGAATACTCAGGGCTGTGAAAGACTCGAACAGGTCCCACACTTGGTTGCGATATGCTTTGAGATAATGCTGCTTGGAAATACACCTGTTTGTTACTTGGTTTACAATCAACTCAGAATCACCAAAAATCTGCAACTAGTTCAATTCCCAAATTTTCTGCCTTTTTCAAGCCTAGGCATAATGCTTCGTACTCGGCAGCATTGTTAGTACAATTCCAAGTGAGACGGTATGAATATGTTCTTTGTAAGCCAGAGGGAGAAATCAGAACAATACCTGCTCCTGCACCGTTTTTGCATCTTGCCCCATCAAAATACAACTTCCATAATTGATCGGGGACAGAGCTCTGATCATCTTGGTTAAGGAGTACCTTCATTGCGCCATCCTCGGGCTTTGTGATAGAATAACAACCGATTTCGGTCTCCAGCATAGCATTGAAATCAAGCATTGAAAACTCGTCTTCCAACTGAAGCTCATCCAAAACCTCATTCATCAAATCAGAACCTTCTAACTCTTCGGTTAGCATGTTGACAGACTGCATGGTCTTTCCTGCTTCATCCAACCTTTCAATATGAAAAGAGGAAGGCTTTTCATTATGAATCCAGATTCTCTTTCCTTTAAAAAGGATCTCCAAGTGAGAATAATCCAGTGAAAGGTAGCCTCCCAACTTAGCAGTAAATTCTCTTGATAAGCACATACTGAAATACGGTTCTAGATCGACCACAACTATCTCTTGAATGACTGTAATCTGAGGCATACTGTGTAAAACAATCGGGACATCCTTGATTACACCTACTATTTTCATAGGAGTCCCATCCAACTGCAAGACTCTAGGGCTACTTCATGTGTATTCCATACCCATAACTTCGCAAACTGCCTTTGGCATGACAATTGTAGCGGCACCGGAGTCAATCATGCGGTTATGCACGATCCAACCCTCCATTCGAAGTGACAGATAAAACGGGGGTGGTCTATTCTTGCCAGTGATTGAAGTGGTTAACGCTTGAGCATAAATTGTCTGGGTAGGGCTCTTCTCACTATCCTTCACAGATTTCAAGGATTCTTGCAATAAATCTACCTGCCTAGGCAATTGTAATGCATCATAAAGACTAACCTTAGCTGGGATCTTCTTCAATTCTTCGACAATGTTGTATGCAGCCGCTGTAGATTCCTTCTTTTCAACGGGAGGGTCATATCTGCTGCGATACTGCTGAGTGGCTTCTACCCTCAGCCTTTTAGTCAATGATGGGTACTTCAGCTTTTCTCTTGCTTGTTCCTCTGTTTCAGCTCTTGCCTGTGTAGCTGAAGCTTTTTCTTGCACTCTGTGTGGAACAGGATCTTTCGGTAGAACAGGCCCATCTAGCTTTGATACTGACACAGGAGTTTTCACTTGTTTTCTCAAATCAGCTGGCACTTTTAATGGCTCTATCTCAGCAGGATCTACTATGACAGGCCTCTTTCCAGTCCTCATGAGAACTGAAACTTGTTCTTCAGATGGAACCATTAAGTTATGATCTACCTCAGAGATCATGTTGACTTGCCCTCCCGAAGAGCTAGCGGCCAATGTCTGCACATAATTCAAATGAACCATGCAAGTGTCTTCGCCATGTGGATCATTACATGTTGAACACCAATATGTTCTTTCTGCAAGGACTGCATCTTCATTTGCCAAAACAATCAGGTTCTTCTCGGGTGCTTTGCTTGTTGAAGCAGCTTGTTCTCTAGTAATCGACGGAGGCTGAAATCTCCTGGGCTGGAAATCTCGCTCAGCCTGCTTCCTTTCAATAAGTGTGATCTTATTACCCATTGCTCTTATTGCGGAATTGGCAGATTTTACCTCTTGCAAGAGTGTCGTATAAGGATCAGGATTTACAGGCACAGGAGGTGCTGGTAAGGGCAAAGGTGCTTGCGGCGCTAGTAATGCCGAGAATGGAGTGGAAGCGAGGAATGGCAGAATCGTTGGGTGCAGGCAACTAGGGATTTGTTGGAGTAGGGAGTCGAGGAACTGGGATGGGTGCAATCTGAGGTGCACTCGGAGCTCCATGATGGAACAGGGTACATGGAAGACATAGATTGCAAAAATGAACTAGGATATAAATGTTGTGGAATATCAGGTAAAATGGGCATTGTTACCTTTGGAGGAAGCCTACCGATTGCGATCAAGTCTGCCTCCACCTTTTGTGCTTGTTCGAACAGTTCCGGGAAGGTCATCACATTGGACTGCCTGATCGCCAAGCCAATGTCTGTGTTGAACGCTCGAAGATAGTAGAACGTAGCTTGTTCATGGGTAGGCCGAAGACCTTCAGGCACTCGCTGCCAACTTCTGGTAAATCGAACATTGAAATCTGCTATCGCCTCCTACGGGTGCCTCTGAATTGCGTTAAACTGATGCAGCAATGAAAATGGATCAGCCTGTTCATGAAAATTCTTAATTAACAGTTCTCCTAACTGATCCCATGATGCAATAGTGCCTGGTTGCAGAGATCGGTACCAATACAACAATTTTCCTCTCAAGGATAATACTAATAACTTTACCATCACATCTTCGTCTGTTATATCGTGAATGGCTGCCAAAGAAGCTACATCATGAATATGTTCATATGCAGTCTTACCAGTACCATCATAGGTTGGCAAGGCTTTCAAAGCAGCCTGGGGAACTGGATTTTGAGCCTGCAAATTCAAGGCTCCTAAACTATTCCATGCTGAAAACTGCCTGGGTGGAGGATACTGGGCCATTGGGACTAGTGTATGTGACTGAGAAGATGGAAAACTAGTAACAATACCAGGGATTTGTGTGGATATGGCAGATGATGCAAGTAATGGGGAAACCAGCCTAGAGTGTTCACCTATTTTTGTGCTGTCAAGTTCAAAAAACTCAACAAGATTTTCAACTTTTTTGGACTTCGATCTCGTGATCATGAAGTACAGCTTTCACTGTATCCACGTTCAGAGGTTTCTGGGTACTGCAGAGTCACCAAATGTTCTAACTTTATTGCATGCAGGCGAACATTAAACCTGAATACTATGGAAAAAACTATTACGCACAGGCGGGTTTATATAATTTTGGACTAAATTATGGATCTTTCTGAGACAGAAATAGTCTGTCCCACCGGGCGTGCCAAAAACTGTTGGTCACGAATCTGCCACAGGAAAGGATTTTAAAATAAATACGCCCTAGACTCGGCCAACATTGAAAGGCCGAGAGAAAGAAATGTCTCCCGGACCAATCTCCAGAGAGGGCTGGTCCCCTTGCTAAATCTTAACTTTTGAAGACTAAAGTTGCAGGAAAGAGATAGGAAATGTGCAGAAAGAAATGGGAAATATAGCCACAGGCTGAATTTGTCAGATCTAGGAAAGCTTAGCAGCAGAAAAACACCTCAAGCACATGAACAACATATAGTAAAGACAGTAACATGATCTACTTACAACCTTGCACAGATTGCCTTCAAGATTGCATTCCAACACACTCTTCTTCACCAACAATATTCAAATTCAGATACAGAATTTAAATCCCCACAGCAGATAAAAATATGAGCATAAACGAGAAATGCAGTAGATAGAAGGAAACCACACAGAAAATTGCTCGTAGAATCGGAGGCCAAATATCTTTTATTTATGCAAAAGTTTGACAAGTTTTTTAGCAAAAGTCCTTTCGATCCCTCTTTCTGAGATATACATTGATATTTATAGAGGTCTCGCCTCTCTGCAACATTCAAAGTATGAAACAGACTTTCTCGAGATCCACAAAATATGTAACGAAAAAGAGAAATGATCCCCTTAATCCTGCCTCGGAGAAGTCACAATCCAAACAGAAACAAGGAACCAACTGTCTTTCATTAAATGACCGTTCTCGGACCAAGCTTGAACCCTTAGAAAATCGTGAACAGGAGCTTTTAATAATGGAGGCATCTTAAATTCTGGTAGCTTCAACAACTACACGCCTGAGCACGTTCTTTCATCTTGCATGCATTGGAAAGCAACAAAACATTAAATTCTGGAGAGCTTTTAATTCTGGGAAATCGCAATACTTCATCGGGCCGCTGAACTGCTTCCTGGCACGAAACCGTGATGGGTCGCGAAATCGCGACATGTCGCGAAATCGTGACATTTTCCCTCTTCGTACGCTTTTGCCACTTTCGGTCGCGAAAACCAAACATGTCGCGAAATCGCGACGTATTTGGCTCTTTGTTCTCCTTCGTCACCTTAGGTCGCGAAAACGCGACAAGACGCGAAACTGTGACATGTCGCGATATCGCGACAATTTTTGCTCATCATCTTCATTATCACCTCCAAGTCACGAAAACCCAACATGTCGCGATTTCGCGACGTTTCGTACTTGGCTCTGTCTTTTCTGCTTCTTACCCGCGAAAACGCGACAGGTCGCAAAAATGAGACATGTCACGATATCGCAACGTTTTTCATTTGCCTTGTACGGTCCAACTCTCAACCCGCGAAAACGCAACAGGTCGCGAAAATGCGACATGTCGCGATGTCGCGATGTTTTTCCATTTGGTTCTTTCATCTTCAGCACGTCGCGAAATCGCGACAGGTTTCATGTTGCATTATTTCCGCCTTCCGCCTCGCGAAAACGGAACATGTCGCGAAATCGTGACATTCCGTACAATTTGGCCGCCTCCTTGCTTCCGCCTCGCGAAAACGCGACATGTCGCGAAATCGCGACAATTCTCCGCACTTTGTCCTTCCTGCCCAATATGTCGCGAAATCGCGACATTTTCTTGCTTTCTCTATTGTTGCCACTTCCTGTCGTGATATCGCGACAAGTTTCTCTTGCTAGACTTCATCTCCAAAAATGTCGCGAAATCGTGACGTCTTTCATGCCTTATGTTTTTCTTTCAACCTTGCCGCGATAACGTGACATGTCGCGATATCGCGACATTCCGTACCATTTTCTCCTTGCTTGCTTTACTGTCGCGATATCGCGACATTTTCTATTCACATTGCCCTTTGCTGCTTTATGTCGCGATATCGCGACACTTTCTCTTGTTCTGCTCTATAGCCACCGCAAGTCGCGATTTTGCGACATGTCGCGATATCGCGACAACTTCATTTTAGTGCTTCCGTTGACCACGTTGACCGCGAAACTCCAACACGTCGCGATTTAGCGACAGTTTTGTTGCTTTGCTTCTGTTGATTGCTTTGACCGCGATAACGCGACATGTCGCGATATCGCGACAACTTTTTGACTTAGCCCTTTTCTGCATTTGGCGCCGCAAAACTGTGACAGGTCACGATTTCGCGACATGTCGCGAAATCGCGACACCTTTGCTTTTTACAAAATTTGTTAAGTGTCTTCACAATTTGAGCATTCTTTTGCATGAACAACAACAACAAAAATAATGTGGCAAAAATGCCAACACAACTCAAGGGCCTCTTCTGTCATATCAACCACTACCAGTTCCTCAGTTGTCAGCTGGACCATGCCGTTTTGTGGCTCTTCTCCAGGTATCTTCTCTACTAGGAATGTGGAAGGCTTTTCATTATAGATCTTTAGTCTCCTTCCTTTGAAGGGCACTTCCATATGCGAGTAGTCCAGAGACAGATATCCACCCAGCTTTGCAGTGAACTCCCTGGAGAGACACATGCCGAAGTAGGGTTCCAAGTCGACCACAACGACTTCCTGTATGACCACTATGTCGAGGGCTTTATGCAGTCGGATCGGGATATCCTTGATGACACCAACTTGTCTTGACAGGGGTGCCGTCTAGCAGCAGCACACCTTGGCTGCTCCTTGTATATTCCATACCGATCTCTTCGTAGACGGCTCTCGGCATGACAGTCGTGGAAGCACCAGAATCCACCATGCTGTTGTGTACTATGTAGCCTTCCATCCACAATGACAGATAGAAAGGAGGTGGTCTGTTTTTCCCGGTGGCGAAAACTGTCAGGGGTTGAGCTAACACAGCAGGCTGTGTCGGCTTCCCGTCTTTTATGTTTTTCAAATATTCCTGCAGCAGATCAACTTGTCCTGGGAGCAGAAGAGCCTCGTACATACTTATCTTCGCAGCGGTCCTCTTGAGCTTATCAACTATGCTGTAGGTTGAAGTGCTGGCTCCCTCTATTTCTTTCGCAGGCTCATACTTGGTTCGGTATTGTTGCGTGGCTTCGACTCTCTGTCTCTTCGTCAGCGACGGATACCTCAACTTCTCTTGAGCTTGTTCTTTTGTTTCGGTTGGAGGCTGAGCTGTGGGGAATTTCACCGCGGGAGCCTTGAGCGCAGGAAACTTTTCTTTGGCTGCAGGCGGCCAAAGTGACTTGTCAGGTGGTAGCCCAGCGGGTTGCACCAGCTGGATCTTCTTCTGGGATGGCAAAGTTGCCTTCATCGTCCAGGATCATGTATGCTTCATCCTCTATGGCGCTGCCCGCCAGGGTCTGGAGATAATGCTGATGCAGTGTGCAACCTTCTTCTGAGTGTGGATCGTTGCATGTAGAGCACCAGTTAACCTGGTCAGAAGTGCCAGGTTGATCCTCATTGGCAACATTCCTTGCCAGGGGGTGTCTTTGAGCTTGTGCGGCTTGATATTTTGTTAGCACCGGAGGAGGATATGGTCTCCTTGGAAGGAACTCCATCTGGGCTTGCTTCTTCTTCATTATCGTCATATCGTTGGACATAGTATGATACCCAGAAGCCAGAGCCCGCACCTCTTGGAGGATTTTATTTTGAATATCATTATCTGCAGGCGCCAACCGGGCCGGCGGAGGTATTGCAGCCAATGGCGGGGGTGCAGAGTACGCCGCGTAATGAGGGGGAGCTGGGAGTGCGGGATACTGCGGAGGCGGAGGTGGTGGGTTAGGATAATGAATCTGAGGCGGGCCGTAGGGGTTTATAACTGGTGCTGGGTTCCATGGCTGCTGGGGGTGCTGACTTGAGGATGATGGCATCACACCAGAGGCCGATGGATACTGGGACTGAGGAAAATCTGGATAAATGGGGGGCTGCACTCTATGTGGGAGTCTACCTATGGAGATTATATCTAATTCTGCTTGTTGGGCAGCTTCGTATAGGGCAGGGAAGGAATCGACTCGGGCTATCTTCAGAAGTAGGCAGATATCCGAATTGAAAGACCTCAAGTAGTAGTGTGCAACTTGACTTGCCGAAGGTCGCAGTTCGCGAGGTACTCTTTTCCAAGACCTCGCGAACCTTATGTTGAAGTCTGATACCTCCTCTTATGGGTGACGTTGGATACTTTGGAACTGATGCAACAATGAAGAAGGATCGGCCTCGTTGCATCCTTTTACAAGTCTGCCTGCCAGCTGAGGCCACCCCGTGATAGATCCTTCTGGCAAGGATCTCCACCAATAGAGAAGCTTCCCCCTTAGGGAAAGAGCCAGTAGACGGGTCTTGACACCCTCATCTGTAATAGAGTGTAGCGCAGCCAAAGGCCAGAATGTCCTGGATGTGTTCATATGTCGTTTTGTCGTAGCCATCATAAGTAGGGATGGCCTTCAAGGCAGCGGGGGGTACAGCCTCTTGTCCGACTAGGGCCAAGGGCCCCGTGGAGTCGACCGCCGGGAAGAGGTCGTCATTATTTTGCTGAGCAACCATGTCTTCTTCCCCTCCGGTCGTGTACTCGGTATCGGTGCCGTCCGAATATGTAGGTTGCTCTTCAACTTCGGCCTCTTCGATTTCGGTTTCGGATTCGTCTATGCGAGCTTGGTAGTCAGCCAGCCTTACGCGCTCTCTCGGAGCGTTGATGTCAATTTCGTAGAGATCAGGCTGGTTTCCCGGATTCCTTGCTCTCCACCTTCTTGTATGCATGAAGGCGTTTGGACCGGTCTCACGGACTCAGAGAATATTCAGGTACTTGCAGAGTCGCCAAGTGTTCTGATTTAACAGCAATGAAGCGAACACCGATGCTTCGATTCTGTTTTGGGTGGGAAACTTTCGGGTCCCACCGGGCGTGCCAGAGAAACTGTTGGTTACGAATCTGCCACTAGGATAGGATTTAGTGCAATGCGCCCTAGATTCGCCCAGCAGATTGAAAGGCCGGAAGGAAGGAATGCCTTTCGTGCCAATTTCCAGAGAAGGCCGGATTCCTATATGTTTTCTCAGATGGTTTTAAGCTCAGAGTGCAGGAAAGAAATTAAATGCGGAAAGAAATATAAATGTGATTTGCGTTGGGTGGGGAGGATAAGCAGCACAACAACTATCAATCACCACTACTAACAACAATCAAATACAGGATACATTACAGAAACTACCAATGTCATTCATTCTATGTATCCTTTAACTACGCATTCCAGGAATACTTAATCATTAAATACCGATATCCAGATAGCAGAATAACAGTAAGCAATAACATAAGCAACATGAGGCAGAAATGCTAAGTAAAGGCAGCATAAAGAACAATAACAGTAAATAGAGCCAAGTGTATCTTGCATTCAGAAGCAAACGTACAGCTACAATGGTTCCCTAGCAAGATATCCCCCTTCCACCACTTTACAATGATATGGTGCAGCTATTTATAGCGCAATTTCCCCCCGATTACAACTCTGGGCACAGGATCCCAGACCCGACAAAAGCTGACAAAGCTGACAAAAGCGGCAAAAGAGCTGCTGATGTTGACTTCTGCAGACAGGGATTGTACTTGCAGCAAGGTCCACCTGAAAACTTGGCAGCTACGTGGCAGTGCGGTTGATGAAACTTTGAGTCAGCTTGAATGCGGGTAGTTGCGGTAGATGAAACTTTGAGTCAGCTTAAAATTAGGGTAGCTGCGGTATAATAATTTGGCCTATGCCTGTCCTTTCCCTGTCACATCTCCGGCACGAATCCCGAGGCTGGACACTTGTCAAAATCTGATGAGGGACGAATCTGCCTTGAAAGGCAGTCTCTCTTTTATGTCCGACTTCGCCCGGAATCAGAGCGCAATTAAACAGCGCAAGGGGGAAAAAGCGCAGTTGGGGAGGCCTCCGTGCCTTAGACAGTTTTTGGGCTGCTTGAAACATCCTGCCCAAGTGCGCACACGTTAGAGGGCGCAACCCGACTTCGCTACGAAGTCGGGTTGCGCTCTGGCACTTAGCTAATTTTCGCTTGCTGTTCAGACTGCGCACAGAAATGAGGGCGCAGCCCGACTTCGCTGCGAAGTCGGGTTGTGCTCTGGCACTTAGCCAATTTTCGGGATCCGCTGCTTCCCAAGTGCGCACAGGAACAAGAGCGCACCCCGACTTCGCTGCGAAGTCGGGTTGCGCTCTTGTGCTTAGTCAAATTTTGGTCCTTTCCCGCACCTTGCATTCCCGAGTGCGCTCGAATTTAAGGGCGCACCTCGACTTCGCTGCGAAGTCGGGTTGTGCTCTTAGACTTAGAAATTTTCAGGGACCTTTTTGCTTTGTTTTGGGAAATTGACCAAAGAAAGTACAAGAGGAAAAAGGGGAAATGACGGGAATGAAACTGACAGAAGGGGAGAAAGGGGATAGTGGAGAAAGGGAAAGGAAGAGGAGGGAAGGGAGAGCAGCATACTTACAATAAAAATGAAAACATGGCACCCCGTGCAAAATGTGGCAACAATAACTCCTTCTAACCTTTGACAATCCCGATTCTTAGCAAAAGTCCTTCCCAAACATTTTGCAAGGATGATAAAAAGATATGGAGAAAGAGGGTCTCCTTGTCTGATGCCTCTAGAAGATGAGAACCAGTGAGTAGGGCATCCATTAAGAATAACTGAATAAGAAACTGAGGAAATACAACCTTTGATCCATTTTGTCCATTCTTGAGAGAATCCAAAATTTTCCAGAACTTGGATGAGAAAGTGCCAATCCACCCTATCATATGCTTTGGACAAATCCAATCGAATGAACATTTTGAGCTTCCATAGAATGAATTGCTTCCTGGGCTAACACTATCTCATCAACTATTTGTCGACCTTCAACAAATCTTCCTTGTTTTGGAGAAATGATCTTGTGTAGCAAAGATTTGAGCCTTTCTAACATAATCTTCGAAATGATTATTAGAATAACATTACATAAAGCAATTGGTCTATATCCAGTAATGTTATCCACCTCTTGAGCTTTAGGATTTAGAGCTATAAAAGTCTTGTTGATATTTTTGAGGATTTCTTTAGCCTTTCTAGCCTTCTCTACCACCTCAAGAATGTCATCCTGCAAAAAATCCCAAAATTCGTGATAAAATTCAATAGGGAAACCATCTGGACCTGGGGTTTTCCCCTTTTGCATTTTGAAAACTACCTCTTGTAGTTCCTTCTTAGTAATAGGAGCAGTTAGGGCCACATTCTCCTCATCAAAGATAAGAGCAGGTATAGCCTGAAGAATTTCTTGTTGAGCTTCTGGGTCAAGCAATTGGGCTGTAAAGAGGTTTGAAAATAATTCACAGCAAATGAAGACATGCCTTCCCAAGTGTGGACTATATCTCCTAGATCATTCTTCAGAGAGGGGATAAAGTTATGAGTTCTGCGGGCTAGGAGAGACTTGTGGAAGAAACTTGTATTCTGGTCTCCATCTTGTAGCCATTGAATCCTTGACTTTTGTTTCCACATTATTTCTTCCCTTCTGTCCCATTCCTTCACCTGGGCTGAAAGATTAATTTCTGTCTTCACTCTGTTTTCTGTGAGTCCCTCAAGACGAATTTGCTCATTCAGCTCCTCAAGTCGGGTTAGTGCTTCCCTTTTCTTAGCCCTAACATCTCCAAATTCCTCCCAATTCCAAGTCTTTATTTTAAATTTAATATACTGCAATCTTTTGACAAAACAGTACATCTTAGTGCCATGTCTTGGCTTGCCTTCTTGCCACCACTGTTGTATCCTTGACTTGAGAGATTCTTCTTTGAGCCACATTAACTGAAAACGAAAAGGAGTTGGCTTACCCTTGGTTTTCCACACTTCAATTAAAATTGGCCAATGATCAAATCCCGCATTGTTTAAGATTTTCACTTTTGGGATGTGTCCTTGAATTAAATACTTATCTGAAAGCAAGAACCTATCTAGCCTTTCAAGAATGCATGCTGAGCCTCTTCTTCTATTGGACCAAGTCATCATACCATTGGTTGGCTTGATATCCACTAGATGAAGGTTGGCCATGTATTCCTTCATGAGTTCGGAACTCCCATCCAACTTCCTACTTCCTCTCATTTTTTCTTCTAAAGAAAGGATAGAGTTGAAATCTCCTCCTCTCAAAGCCCAAGCTTCCAGGAATTGAGAGGTGATAGAAGATATATTTTTCCATACTGTTCGTTCTTCTTTCTAGGACATGGAGCATAGACATTTATATAAAGAATAATCTTATTTGAATCTTTGTTTTGGGCAACCACTGCTAGCATTCCCTTACTCCTCATCATGCATTGTACTGTGATTTTATTTGGATCCCAAAGACTTGCCACTCCTCCTGATGCCCCTTGGGTGCTGAGGGAGCCTAGGGAAAGTCATTGGAGAGCTACAAAGAGAATACTGCAATATATCAGCAAAACCACAAAATATGGCTTAAAATACAAAAGAAATGATAATTTTTACTTACAGGGATATTTAGATTCTGACTATGTTGGATCTATAGATGACAAAAAATCAACATCAAGATATGTATTTCATCTTGGGTTAGGACCTATTTCTTGGCATAGTAAGAAACAATGTGCAGTGGGCCTTTCATCAACATAAGCAAAATATCGTGCAACAAGAGATGCAGTATGTGAAGCACTTTAGTCACAGTGTATTTTGTTAAACATAAGAATCAAAAGGGCTCCTACAATACTAAGTTGTGATAATCAAGGAGTTCTCAAATTAATCAAAAATCCTATGATTCATGAAAGGACAAAACATATTGAAGCTCAATGTCACTTTATTAGAGATCATGTTGTAGATCATCATATTCAAATAGAATATGTCTTCATTGAGGAACAACTTGTGGGCATTTTAACAAAAGTGCTTGGACGAAACAAGTAGAAGATATTTCAAAGCCATATGTGTACATCAAAAGATCTTCATACCAAATAATGTAATACAGGGGGTGATGGAGAATATGACATTTGTAATGTCCCACCCCAAAACTGGATTTTTTTTTTTTTGCTTTCTGATTTTGAACTAGTTTTTATGAACACTTAACACATTTAAATAGAATGTCGCTATTGAATAAAAACACAGAAATACAGTGCAATATGATGCCAGAAATTGAAACCCACTTCACCAAATATTGTATTTAAACCCAAATAATGAGTGGTTTACAGTACTTCATTTACAAATCACTAAAAATGATGTTTTCAAACATACCCATTAGTTAATAATGAAATTCCAGTCATCTGGTTGTCTACTGCAGTCAAACTGGGCTTCACCAAAATGCGAACAACTTTTAAACCATCAACTTCTCCACTCCAAAACAAACCAGAGATTAATCTCACACCCTAAGCGCCTCTTTTCATGCAAAAACCCCTCCAAAAGGGCAGCGAATCATCCTTTAGACCCCCACGTGGCTCCACAAGGTATTTCAGCATGCACAAAATGGTACGGCCAGTTAAATAAGTCTCTTCTTTGTTGGAAACGAGTCTGCAACAAGTCTGAAAATGAAGGCAAGGAGATTCTGAAGGAGTATAAATGCTGCTACCAATTCAAACCCTCACTAAACCCCTTCAAACTGTACGGTACCCCCTAGAAATGGTGCGGCTGACTTCTAGAAGTGACAACAACAATGAAAGTGTGATGAACCCTCCAATAACTCTATTCAGCTCTGCCATCCTCCATTAAACTCAGAAAATCTCTTCTCCGTTAAAGTTCAAGTGCACCCTCTGAATGAGACTGCCAACAGATTGTCCAGGGATGATCTCCCACACCCGAAGACAATGTCCTTTGTGAAGGTTTCCGTCCTCACAAAGCTTGAAACCCCTGCATGCAAGCTGCTGCGAGTATTTCTCCACAGAAGAAAATATCAAGTCCCCTTAATCTCTTTTCCCAAGGTGGGACGTCCACTTTTGCATCCAATAATAAAGTCACTTTATCAAATATTTCATTTTAATACTTTATGTTTGGGTCCTTTTACTTTATTATTTAATTTGACGTTATAAGTTAAATATTTAATTTAACTTAGGGAAATAACGCCAAAAATTAAATAATATTTGCCAATGAGGTAAGAATTACCAATTGAGTGAAGAAACGGAATTCCCAATCAAGATAAACATCACACCTTGGTAGGAACCTCGCTCCTAGCAATGATGAAAGGTGAAAAACAATGGAATTGGATGCAATAAACAAGAAGAAATGTATTTAATCGCTGTTTCACTAGAGGAAATCTTGCCAATGCTCTCAATAAGATATGTTTTCTTATATTCGATGGATGTCTAATTACACCCAATCAAATGAATATAAATATCTACCTATGGTTATGAGGTGAAGGGACACAATGGTCCATAAACATAGTAAGTAAATTAATAATGATTAATGTTAGGATTAGGATCCTAACATGCCACCCTCCTTAAAAAGAGCTTTGTCCTCAAAGCTCAAAGGGAGAAGCTTCGTTCCGTGTTTTCCAAGTAGTATTTGCTCATGTTCTTGCACTATTTTAATGTCATCTTCCCGTAAGCAGGGATATTTTGAAGGTGGAAGTGTTGGCGGGGGATAGGTAGGAAGAATAGTAGGATCAGAACGACGACAGGGGGGCAACCCTTTTCGTGCCTTCTTGGTGGTTTGGATAGAAAATAAGTGGGCAACCATTTCCTTGCCTCAGTTGCGAATAATTTTCTCCATGCGATGAGAGCTTGCTAGTGGAGAAGGGCCTGATTTTAATCCTTTAAGAGTATACGTTTGATTATTTATTGTGAATTTCATCCATAATTCCGCAAAATCCCATTGGATTGTCCCGAGTGTTCGTAACCATTGTACTCCTAAGACAATATCACATCCTCCTAAGGGAATTGCATACATGTCATGTTTCATGGTGTAATCGCCCAAGGTGAGCTTAATATTATGGCATTTCCCCTTACAAGCGATCCTTCCCCCATTACCAATCATGACTTCAAAATTATTGCAAGGATGGATAAAGCAGTCAGCTTGTTTTGCCACACGTGGGTCGATGAAATTATGGGTACTGCCGGAGTCAATAAGCACAATAAGGTTTTGTCATTTGAAGGATCCGGGGACTTTCATAGTTTGGGGAGAAGAATTACCGACGAGGGCATTGAAAGAAATTTCTAGTGGACCTTGAGTGCTATCATCGGGTGTATCCGTCATGACTTCTACCTTGATCTCCTCTTCGTCGTTGGTTGATTGACAAGGAATAGTTGCATCCAAAATATATAATTTGGGTGTAATACATTTATGATTGGGTACAAATTTCTCATCACAATGAAAACAAAGGCCTTTTTCTCTTCGTTCTTTCATTTCCTCGGGGCTGATACGTTTAATTGGTAGGATTCGGTTAAGTTTTGGGGTGGTGTAAGTATTTTGTGATTCTGCCTTAGATGGGTTTCCCAGTTGACGTTGGTTATTGAATTTCTCTTCCGCCATTTGGGCTAGCGCAATAGTTTGCATCATGTTAGTGGGATTGAGCATTTGTACTTCTAATCGAATGTCTTCCTTTAAGCCATTGATGAAACAACTTTGGAAGAATGAGGCATTTAGCCTTGATGTAAGATTTGCCAATTTTTCAAATTGAGCTTGGTATTCTTGCACTGTAGTGGTTTGGCGGAGTTTGGTAAGGGCTCCTATGAAATCTTCGAATTTAGTAGGGCCGAATCGTACCATTAGGTTTTTTGTAAATTCTAGCCATGTAGGTGGGCCATTAGTCTTCTCGTACCACTGGTACCATTGGGTGGCGATATTTTCAAGGTGGAAGGATGCAATGCAAACCTTTTGTGCCTCAAGGACCTGGTAGAGGGAGAAGTATTGGTCAGCCCGATAGATCCAATTTGTGGGGTCGCCTCCTTCAAATTTTGGAAAATCTAATTTAGTAGTTCGAGGTAGGATTGACATTTGTGGTCCCCCAAGTAATGCTTGGTGTGTTGGTCCTCCGATAGATTGGCCAGCTTGGATTAGTGCCATATTTTGTTGTACCATATTGACGGAGTGGTTATAGGCATCAATTTTTAAGTCTAGTTCTGCTATCTTGTTTTCATATTCCACCTTTGGTATAGTATTGTTTGAAATTTCATCCTTCCATTGGCGAAAATCCTCCTTTGTTATAATTTTATTTGCAAGATCTTCCTTCCACCGATTAATTTCCTTCATTAATTCTTTGATAGGGTCCTGTGATCTCCTGCCATCGGTCATTGTAAGGCTGGTTTGAAATTTATAAACCTTCTTGGGTATGTGAAATTAAGTTTTTGAAAAATAAATTTGCAAAAATTTTAGGTTTTAGTTATAATTTTTTTTTTGCAAAAATTTATGTGAATTTTGGGCAAAAATAGGTTTCTCAACGATTTAGACCCAACGGTCTATTTTTTGAATTTAATTTTTTGAACTAGGCGGGAAGTGCAGGGTGAGCGGCGCAGAGCGGGAAGTGCAAGGCGAGTGGCGAAGGCGCAAGGGGCGAGTGGCGAAAGCGCAAGGGCGAGCGGGTGAGTGGCACAGAGCGGGAAGTGTAAGGCAAGCGGCGCAAGGGGCGAGTGGTGGGAAGCGCAAGGGCGAGCGGGGTCAACGGTCAGTAAGGAGAGGGCGGCAAGGTCGTTTGCGCATACGTGTGACTACCAGGTGGTAGTCACAACCACCTTATTATCCTCTCGTGTCTTTAAACCTTATTAAACCCCAAAATGCCTTCAATGTGGGATTTATCTTGCGACAGTTTTAAAAAGAACTTTGCCGTTGCTCGAATTTCTAATGTCGGAGTTGATCGTCGGCGGTTGGAAAATTTTAAAAACTTTAGTTTATAAAATTTAATTTATAATTTCTCGTCAGAAACCTGCGACTTCGTCGAAAAAAGAAATTTTGCAGCAAATCGACTAGATTTTTGTGTTTTTTGCAATGCTCTTGGGCCGATCGCTGTTTGATAGGGTCCAGATGACATCGTCGAGTATCTGCCTGGTGATGAAGACGTGACTGCCCTTCGAGGTGACTGAAATTCTGCGGATTTTGTGTGTAACCGGAGTTCGTCTATCTGTTTCCTGTGTGTGATTGGGATCTTTGATGTTTTGATAGTATGTAATGTTTACAGTCTGCACGGAGTAACACAACAACCGCTTAGTTGAAAACCGACTATGAGGATTTTTCTCCTGCGTTGTTATTGATTTCTGGCATTCACAGATTGTAAGAATTTGTGTGTTAGGCAAAATGAAAAAAAAAGGGTGTGAATGTGTATATTTTGCATGTCTGGTACACCGATCTCAAGGTTTTGAGTGGTAATGAAGCGGAGGAGTGGTATGGCTCTGATACCAGATGCTAGGAAACTTGTTCCTAGCAATGATGAAAGGTGAAAAACAATGGAATTGGATGCAATAAACAAGAAGAAATGTATTTAATCGTCTTTGAATGAATCGTTGTTTCACTAGAGGAAATCCTACCAATGCTCTCAATGAGATATGTTTTCTTATATTTGATGAATGTCTAATTTCACCCAATCAAATGAATATAAATATCTACCTATGGTTATGAGGTGAAGGGACACAATGGTCCATAAACATAGTAAGTAAATTAATAATGATTAATGTTAGGATTAGGATCCTAACACACCCTGTCCACTGACCAAGTCGGTGCTTGAAAACATACTTACTAAAAATAGTAAGCATGAGCTCGCTTACCCAAAATGGCTTCAGAAACTGGCAAAAGAAAGCTTGTAACGCACAGAGTACATCTGTCCAACCCCAATGAGCTCCC